>CM032659.1:21965157-22031307 GCA_019095985.1 Streblospio benedicti
CACTCGCAGCATCTCAAAACGGTTTTGAAGCAACAGTTGAAATTCATCCTCCTTTTGCATGAGTTCTTCGATGTTGATGTTGACATTTCTTGGTCTCGTCATTTTTTGTCTTTCAAATCTCACTTTCATTTCTACCCTGCTTCTGACCATCCTGTGGTCGCTTCCAATATTCACCATTTGGATGACATAGAGATCTTGAATGGTGTTTTTATACACAATCCATCGTATTAGGGGTCATTTGTTGCTGTAAGCCATGTACTCTAACGGATATAGAGGGCCTAAATTTTGGTGCTTATGACTCGCTGAACTGAAGTTTGCTGTCGTCACAGACACTTCAATCGTGATTGCTCGTTTATTGCCGCGGTTTTTCTCACAAACTATATGGTATACATTAGAATATGAAGAGAGATTTAGGTGGCAATGGCTACTAAATTGTGCACTCATCCTAAGGATTATAGATTAACATAGCGAGAACATTTTGCAGTTCATGAAAGCGACTACCTGTCTAATGAGGAAACTTGTGGCATATTCATTGTTCTTATTTAGAGGGGGCCCCTTTAGAGATCATACTGTCATTGTACTACCCTCGTTTGTTGTGATAGAACACTAATAATAAATTGTGGTACATGTCCATTAAGATAGATTGATGAGGACTTCCAGATTTTTATGGGCTAAAGTTTCAACTTACTCCGTGTAGAGAGCAATATCCGGTCTCCATATTCTTGTGGGGATTATACTAAATTGTTCGATGTTGTCATAGTCCACTGGATTCCATTGCAATGTCACATCATGCCAGCTCTGAAAGGTGATTGAAAATATGAGCTACAGAGGTCTACATAGTAATGCGCTTTAAGAGTGTGCTTGTTTCAGTAGAACAAGAGAAAGAACAGGAGCTTTGATTGTAATACATCTGGCGTTTCAACCTAGTGAGACATAAACACAGAATGTTGATCATATGAATTGTGGTTCCTTTTGTGGATATTTTGGATATGTTGATTATAACGCATTGTTGGACCTCTACACTATTATTTGATAGAATTATAGTCGTAACAATATGAGAAGCAATGCGCTATTTAGAACCCATCATATATAATGTTTGATGTCGGACTATGGGGAATAGAAACATCTTTGATTTGCTGGTCCCTGTTAAAATAAGATATTACCTTATTATGCCTTTGGGCCATTGGGTATTTGTACCAACAGACTATACTTCCAACAGACTATATATCACCGCAGATAAAAAGTTTATTATCATTGTTTAAAAAATGGAGTTTACTTGTTTATTTGTATTAGTGGAGTGCGTCTAAAGATGACTACTGATTGACTACTACATAAAGACTGACCTCAATTAGCACAGTTACAGTTACTTTCTTACCACAGTTAACGGTCACTTCCTTTGTTTGGATTTAGGAGGAAAAATGTTCACTTTGGCTCCGGTTTCGCCACTACCACGCCTTTATATTGTTATGAGTCTTTTACGACTTCCAATCATTGGTTCCCATGCTGTTCTTATCTCAAATTTCCACATTCGCATAGTTTTAATGGTAGGAGATTGTAATGCAGTTATCTTTGCCATCTGCATTGTGTTTAGCCGTTTGGGGTACCTGTCTATCAAGTTGTGGTATGGTGCACCCCAACCAGTTATTCCAGTCGACAACATCACTTATGCTAGCAGTTGACAGCATATCCATATGTCTCTAATTCACATAAGTATCAAGACAAAAAACAATATGTGGAGTAACCACTCACCATTCTCAGCCAATACCCGGCCGTCATTTGCTGGCTCTTTTCATCCTGGGTAAATAAAACATTCCAGAAAGGTTCAAACGGATCAATAATAATGGTTTCACATATTGAACAGATTCACTGGATTTCTTATTGTACAATACTATGTATATTCATTTTGAGAAACATCCTTTATGCTTGCTTTATCAAATAAATCAAGTATAAAGGATTTTTTTAATGAATATATCGTATTATTATTAATAATAGTTTCAGCTTGGTATTGCCTATTATACTATAAACAATAAAGAAGATGTTTTGAAATCAACCTTTCTATCAAAAAATATTTCTTTAATTTTTCAAACGCATTCGAAGAGCTTACTCTCGTACCCACTCCACCAAATTGAAATGCATAATTGACATGACCAAGCAACTTTGTAAACATATTCAAGGTTGTCAAAACTTGGACCAAATGATATTATAACCACAAAACAGAAAAAGACGCATAGGAAGTATGTCCCAGTAAAGGTATATGCCTCACAATGTCGATGATTTGCTGCAGCGCCATATCAAAGGTGACTGTGACCGTATCGTTGAGGTTTGCAATAGGCCGCACATCCGGCTCGTAGCCAGACAGCAGCTCTTCGATGAGCACAGCCTGGCGCCGGGACGTCAGCGATGGGGACGTAGAGGACACCAGAGCGGAGGCTGAGCAAGATCAGGTTATGAGTGAAGGGTAGAAAAGAACGAGTAGGAATGGTGCAGAACACAGTGATATCTATGTTCTTGGACACGATTTTAAAACGTGGCCTAAACAGTGTTTAGTAAGCACAATACAGTATATTTCTTTGAAAACAACATTTCTTTGTATATCTTTATATCAGTATACGCAATTCATTATTTCTTACCTAAACACACGTCATTTACACGTATATTTTTAGATAATGCATTTTGTTATCATGTTTTTACCTTTGACAATGTGACGTGTTTCGAGACACAGACGTGTTTTGAGGGGGATTTCCCAACACGCCATGCTTGTATTTATTGTCCATGTTTAGCTTTCGCTATAGATTATAGTCTTTCAGATACCGAATTTCAGATTAAACATTTCAGCAAGTCTTGCTTAGTATAAGTTAAAAGTGAAAAAAAGTTCGGCTAATTTGGTTACAAGATGAAGACTAACATTTGAAATATTGATAAGGCATGTGGGGTAACGTAACCCATTTTCGGCCCTCTAAGAATCCGGCCCCTGAATTAAAAACTGTATTTTTTTACGCTCATATCATATGATAGATGCTAATTAGAAATACAGAACATTTGTCTTGGCTACAAGACAAGTACAAGGAGGCCACACAGGACAGGCCATAGTAGATTGTTTAGTCGAGGTTGAGCATGAATTTAACATTAACTCATTGGCTGGTTTAACAACTGACAATGCAGAAAATATGAAGTCTGCAGCAAACATGCTGGACATCTCTCATCATCAGTGTTTCTCTCACACCCTGCAGCTAGCCATCAATGATGGCTTGAAAGCAGAGGCAATTAAGAAGGCCCTCGCAGAAGGCAGCAATCTAGTGAGGCATTTCAATATGTCGTGCACAACAAATGCTACGTTGAAAAACCAGCAGGATGGTGAGCCAAAGTTACTTATCCAATCAGTTCCCAAACGCTGGAATAGTGAGTTCTATATGGCAAACAGGTTGATGGATCTCCGAATTCCGATATTCAAAGTGTTAATTGATGTGGACATTATCGGCATTATTGGAGGCTTGATTCCAGCTCAATCTGGAGACCTGAATGCAAGCAAAAAAAGTTGAGTGTTATTCCGAGCCAGATGATATATTCACGTGTCTTATAGGAGACGTGAGTGTGGAGTCTCCGTTAAAAAATGAGGTAGAGACATACTCATTGGAGCTGGTGAATGCAGGGTGCAGTTTCCTTCTAGACTGGTGGAGGAATAATGACGTTAGATATCCCAATCTTGCTCCTTTGGTAAGAAAGATTTTGAGCATTTCTGCCACTGAGGTTGCATCAGAACGTATGTTCTCAACAACTGGCAATAATGCAGTGAGCAAGCTGAGAAGTCAGCTCTCTGAGGATAAAGCGGATGCCATATTATTCTTTCCACAAGAATTATGAAGGAAACAGTGACAAACGAAAAAGAGAGTTGACAGATAAGGAACTGCCAGCTAAGAGACTTTGCAAAGATTAGTTTGTATCCCAGTTGTGAGTTGATAAAAGAGACTTCATTAAAAAAAATACGTGTTCAATGGAAGTGTTACTAGGATTTTGGATCTAAGATTGTGTATGTGTGAATTTTATACAATTGGTGTGCCTAATGGTTTTGTATATAAAACCAAAATAAATGTTCAGTAAACAAATCAGAAGAGTTTTTAATTATCAAGTTGTAATTTTGATTGCTAAATTCATATTATGGGCTGAAGGAAGATAAGGTTAAATCAACGTCGACCGGTGGTAGTGAACCATGCTTGTTCTAACAAAACCACACTAATTTGCGGTAAGTCCAAGCAAAACAACGTGATTCTTGTAATTTTCTTTGTTTTCAAAGTGTTGGTCATTGTTTTAGTAGTATTTCGACAGTAGAATTGCAAAATATTTTGACATAATTGTGACTCACGGGTACCCGGATACGGGTCGGGTACAGCTAGCCAAGAACCCGGATTAAAAAATCTGTAACCGTTCGACCTAATGTTTTTGACAATAAGCCATTTATGTCAATTCGTTTTCTCATGAAATTAAAACTGTAATATCATATCGGATTTATATTAGCGTCCACTTAATACACACCAGATTAATTACCAGGTATATTTGTGTTTAGCTTTTATGACATAATTTCATAATTCAGTTACCTTATTTGCTATTTGTTTTTAATCATTATCTATTGAAAACGAGCTATTGTTTATTTGTAGGACAATACATAATATACTGTATTGCTTGAGTTTTGTATATAGATATACAAACCAGTAATAAACAAATTAAGGTAGTCTAATCCTTATTCAATATCATGAATATGGCGATGAATAATGGTTCACATATTCAAAGATCATCACGCTGACTGTCTGGGTATCAGTGAACAGCGCGGGACTGAAATATTGGTCCCGCCCCGCATTTGTCCTGCAATGTGATGTCCACTCCCGCCCCGCTCCCACGATGGTTTCCGATATTCTGTCCACTCCCGCCCCACTCCCGCACTTGTTATGCCCAATCCTGCCCCTCTCCCGCAACAATTTTTATATTCATCCCGCAACAGTCCCGCAAGTCCCGCATCCATATTTGATCTTCCCGCAACAGTCCTGCAATAGTTGTAGATGGATTGTGATTAATGTGTACCCCTGACCTCATTTATTTTATCAATTACTTTTCAAGCTGTGTAATTGAAACTTTCAACAACTGACATTCTATTGACATGTATCAGAATACAACCAGAAGCTCATTATTCATTGACTTCATTTGAACCAAATGAAACAAAACTGAAACATATTTTTTAACAAATATGCATTATTTCTTGAAGAAAAACATACACATTAACATAAAAATAAGATAAAACAAACAGTGACAGTATAGCTCAATTGATCTTTATGAATACATATCATAAGGGAAGTTTCCTTAACAGGGAGATACCACATGGACAATTTGCACTGTACATTAATGGTCAACATCTCCAGTTGATTGTCTCTTCATAAAAAGTAATTCACATATATGGCTAACTGACCACTTGACTGACACTACTTGCACTGAATACAAAAGCCCAGTTAAGCAAATACTGGTGATTGTTTACTTTCAATGCAATTATAGCTAACTGACCACTTGACTGACCATGACACAGGTCTAACCTGCTAACTGACTAACTGCTATTTAAGTTCACTTATGTTTATTTACTTAGCATTTTCTGACTAGTTATAGAGGTAATTGTGAAAGGCACCCTACAGTGACAGTTAATTTTACAATATCAAAACCAGCAATCCACTGTTCTTTTTATTTGCTGAGCAAGAGAAAGTTTGGCAACTTTTTAATGCTTGTCTGAATCTATGATTGCTTTCTTATGTTACAATTAGGTAAATTACTTCTCATGTGGGAGAATATCTATTTTTGATAGTGTTTGCTTTACGTAATTATTGACTGGGACAATTATCCCTGCAAACAAAATTCAACCATTGGTCACTACTATTGAAGGTAATTAATATGCATTATGCAAATCAACCATTGGCTAATTGAGAATGTCTAAGCCCTGTGAATTAAGCCTAGTTCTCAATAAGATCTTTTTTTTAAAAATTAAGCATAGTTCTCAATAAGATTTGTAAATGTATCTTGATTTGTGAAGAGTTAACATTGGATTTCAACAGTGATTGTACTGTCATGTATAAATATTGTCGCGACATGATTAGATATTGTTCAATTTTGTCCCACATCTTTCGCTATCAAGGTACTGTAGCTGGACTTTCATGGAACTACTATGAAGATCTAAGTGTTATGAGGATTGACAAAATCCACACCGTTTTATTTTTCGCGGGACTATTGCGGGACTATCTCAGGATTGTCGTGGGAAGATGTCTCGCAAAAATCCCACAAGTTGACAATGTGACCACTCCCGCCCCACTCCCGCCAGTTTTGTGACCACTCCCACCCCACTCCCGCAGGAAAATCTCGCGGGATCCCAGTCCCGCCCCGCGGGAGTCCCGCGGGACTCCCGCAGTCCCGCGCAGTACACTGCTGGGTATTAATAGTCTCTCTGCGATAGCGACTTTATGCGTGAACAGATTATTTTTAAAGAACAAAATAGCGGAATCCATTCATCGAGGGATTTGCATATGTGTTGCCTTACACTATATACAGCCACCTCCGTTTAGAATGTAGGTACATGCACAAGTATTCATCCACAGTACCTCCTAATCAGTACATAAGCTAGGGACCCTTTCGTACCCCAAGGGTGTGACTTTTGTGATATATTTTTATCCACTTGGTATTTTTTATTTTCCTTCTAAGTAGCTCTCACCGTATATCTTGACATTATCAGGACTGAACATTATTAGGTGTCTAAAGTTATGACATACATTACGGAGAAATATTTGATCAGGGTCCACACAGACCCCACGCCCGTTGTGAACCGATAATGCAAGGTTCACCGAAACGTTTTTGGATTGGAGTCCTTTTAGGAACTTGTCGGCCCATTATCAGGTGTCAAGATTATTTCATTAGATTAAATATAAGGGTACGCTTTGACACAGTCTTGATTATCATATCAATATATTTATATTACAGAAAGATGACCAATTTACTAATCAACGTGTTTTGATTGATGTGCTGATGATGGTTAATAATCCCTTCGCTTTACAGGATTGTGATAAGCACGACCATTGAGGCCCAACGTATATATAAACATGAGCTACCACAGTGATATACCCTACGGGAGTCCATCTCTATATATGTAGATTGGGACTCAATGATTGTCGTCTACAGTACATGTAGGCCTCCTGCGTGTGCACAATATAAATCGTCGGCCAGTTACATCATATATCAGAAACACTGTTTTAAACACAGACTAAGTACAAGAGTAATGAGTCTTATTCGTTTGTATAGTGTGTTTATATTACGACAAAGCACGCGCTTCTTCTTTGCTTGGGTCACTGGAGACATCATTTTGTCACACTGAAAGCGTTTTTAAATTCTAAATGAAATACAGGTAAAACCAAAACCCAAATATTTGATAGAGTATGAACAGAGTATCACTGTAATTCTCTCTACAATTAACATTATAACCACAATAATAAATACTAATTATTGTAACACAACAAACCCGTCCATATCCTCAAAGTAAGGCCTATCGCACTCAAAATATAGATGTTCATAATATTCGTCTACAGCCATAAAAACAAGAACACCTCACACAATGTTTACTCCAATGAAGTCACTTTATCTTACATTTTAGTCTTTATACCGCATACATATGAATTACAACTAAGGTTTTCAATATAAAGATTTGACCTTGCAAAGGCCCTGTGACCGTTAAACGCCACTGATTGTAACTAGTCCATGACGATGGTGAACAATGGGTTTCCTCAGGAAACAGTTCTGACCACGAGATTATGATGGTACATTTACCTCCTTACGAGTGTTGTTTTTGTTCATATCATTTTAATAGCATATCTCTATCTATATTAATTCTCTTAGCTTAAGTCTATAACAAACGGTATATCGTCGGTTTTCAGTTATTGGTTGCTACGTAAAGGGATCAGGTGATATCACATAGACCTGAAATATATTTGGTGCCATAATGCTTATAATTATCTTTACTATTATCACATCACATATGACGGACTCAACGTTTTCCTGTAATTAGACTCTATGTTATTAAAGCTACTTTGTGTAAGAATTAAAATCAAATGTAAAATTACATGAAATAGGAGAAACCGTTATAACATCCATGTAAAAACAAAATGTGTCATATTAAAATGTTTATTGAGTATGATGTACATCCACATACAATACAATTCAATTGAGGATCTATATAAACTAAATTCCACTAAATGTTCGTGTACGCTTGTAGGCCTCCTTAAACAAATGGTGCTTTAGTTGGGATTTAAAGGATACAAGAGTTTTGGATTGTCGAGTGGACAGTGGAAGCCATGAGCACTTGCATCATACAAAGCTTATACAGTGAGACCTACAATAAATGATTCTTTTCTACTAGAATGTTTACATATATAAGAAACATTCTAGTAGAAAAGAATCATTTATTGTAGGTCTCACTGTATAAGACTTGTATGATGCAAGTGCTCATGGTGGAAGCTAGCTTATTCCATAACCATTACTGATATTTACAGTTGAAATTAATAACCATAGCATTAAGATGTGCTTGTTATAATTGGACATTATCAGGATGGAAGTCGTTCATATTCTCTTATCATCACCCTATTTGAAGCCATAAACAGCGGACAAATATGTGGAAGCTATTTCGAATTTGTGTCACAAATTATGTGCTATGTCAACGTAGCTATTTCAACTTATTCATAATTTTGATGTGATTATTGACTATATGGTGTGGTAGAAATGCTCATGCACAATTAAATTCTGTATTATTTAGAACGTGTTCTTTGTGCCCAGTACATGTCATGCATAAATACAGTATAGATATCATGTTGAATTAAGTGTGTATCTAGGTACATTTGAATCTTTAAAATATTACTACAAAGAGTTTATATACAATGTATTAACTTAATACGAAAACATTTGCTATGAATTTCTGATACATTGTGATTGATATTTACATCAATTTTTCATTGCATTGTGGGGTATATGTTTACCAGTGTGCTTTTGAAATAATATAAATGAAGAATACGGTGTAGCTGCATACATGTACCTCTACATTAGACTATTGACCTATATTAGACTGTATGAAGGAACGTGACTTGATCCATAAAATTAGGCTACATCAGATCATTACTACAATAGTGGTGTGAACCATTTCTGAATAGTGCAATGCATTAGGTAGATTTTTGCGATCAACAAATAGTCAATTAACCTACAACACATAATCTTACAATGTTTCTAAATGTGAATTATCTTATGCTTATGATTGTGGTTACTTATAACAACGGTAAGTGTGAACATATTGTGAATAACAGGTTTTTGGAAAAGGGGGCCCACTTAAGGGAAAGGGGGCGCACTTAAGGATGCCCCCCCCCCTTGGATCTACCTATGAATAATATCTATGTGTTTGGAACATTCATTATACCTACTAAAATGATGAACATAGACCATTGGTACATAATATTTTAGGTATTTCATATGGGGAAGAATATTGTAATGCTAATACATTTTCTCCTCGCTGTGGTGATGAGGAGGTGATTGTGATGGAAACAGCACATTATGGAAGGATGAAAATAGGGGAATGTGTGCAGAAGGCATATGGCGTCATAGGTTGTCAGGAAGGTAAATACTTAGTGACAATGTGTTATCCTTATAAGTATGGTCTTGAATGAAAGATTACAATATGTAGTTCATTTTGATTAAAATAGAGCTATAAATATATACTTCAATGTATTTGATGACCTGACTTAAATGTTATCAATCATGAAATTGCATTATAATCTGTTATGTTGCAGATGTTTTAAGTCATCTTGATTCTCAATGTTCTGGACTCTCTGTGTGTAAACTATTTGTAGCAGAATTTGATTCAATCACAAACCCATGCAATGATAATGAATTTAAAAGCTATTTAGATGCATCATATCGTTGTCTGAAAGGTAAATATTATTTTATGCAAAACGTTGATTGCTTCATTATCTTTGATTTGCAGATGTTTTGATAGATCTGGATAGGGAGTGTTCAGGATTAGCAAACTGCCAGTTTGATGTCGCAGATTTTGATGATATCCATAACCCTTGTAATGACAATGAATTTAAGAATTACCTAGATGCAAGTTTCACTTGTGAACAAGGTACACACTATGTTTAACATTATAGTATTCAAATTGCAGTTCATTCTATTTCTAGTGTGTTATATTAAAATAATCTGTGAATTTGATAAATCTATATGTTTTATTAAAACTATGACCTACCATTTATTTTAGTGTATGTCCCATCGAGTCATCAATGTTATCAGAATGAAAAGGAAATTGCAGTTACTCAAGACTTAGGCCATTTGTCAATTAAAAATAGTGCTTGTGTTGGCTCTGTACTTTTGCTTCAAGCCCAAGCAGGGCAAAAGGTATAGTATGAGACCATGAGCTATAAGGAGTTGACTATCTAAGGTAAGCATTAAGTGACATGTGAGACTTGGAATGAAGACGAAGTAAATACATATTTCGGTAAGTTAACCCTGCTATCAAACATTTGAATCTAACCAACATTTAAAACTACACATACTTATTATTATATATTGTATCATGCATGTTTTACTTCAGATACGGTTTGGTGAACAAGGTATTGGATGATGGTGAACTGCACAACATGTATGATACCTATTATTATATTCTACTGTTTATGGTTGAGGACTGTCTAATTGGGTACCAGTGACTTGAACATTATGCTACGTATGAACAGCACAATACTAGCTGGCATTGTTTAGTGGATAACAACTCGGATTTTGGCGTTGAGAAATGTAAATGATGGTTCCTATAAAACAGAACCGGACAAATTTCTACTGAAAATTTTCTGTATTCGGAATGGAATATAAATAAGAATAAAAACCTAGCCTGTATGTTTTGTTTATCATTCTGAAACACAATAGTAATTACCATGCAGACTTTGTCATAGGTCAATTACAATATGGGTTTTTTTCAGAATCAATTAAAATTAGAATCATGCTTTGATTTGTGTTTGAATTACAATAACAATTACTACACGGAAGAAGTTTGAATTTCAATCACTATCTTAAATTCAATAACAATTCAATTAAAACTTAAAACTTATTGCTTAGATAGACTATCATCTTTGCGGGATAAGCTTCCGGTAAAGAGGTATCGAGCACATGCCTGGTATTCAAGTAGGATATACAAGTTTAATGCATGCAGATTTGGTTGCGATTGTACAACATAGAACAGCCTACCTTTAAACGTTAAGGGGGAAGCCCAGAAGATTTGTTTACTTTTCTAATGTTTAGTTGATATTGATGATTTTCATAACCATTGGTATAACATGATTTAAGAATATTTCTCTTTTTTTTAGAAGTGAAAAAAAGTTAAACGTTTTTAAAGGGCATTTTTTGTGAAATAATGACTACATCTTTAGGTACATACTCTTAGGTAAACTCTTCTATCAGAAGGCACTCAATAAATACAATACCATGTTTGGCATTGCTATGAATAAATGGTTCACAATACAGTTCATGATAGACTGATGCGTTAAGACATCACTGTTTTTTATCTTGTCATAATCACAATTAAGGTATTCTCTAAAAATGTAACTCATCTATTGTTATAAATGTCTTTTACCGTAACAAATATTTTCGACCGTCTCTGTCAAGCGGTCTTTTTCAAGCTGACATTACACAGGATGACGTCACACATCCTGCATGAGTTTTTCAAGATCTCAATGTACTGCACTGGTAAAAAAAATGAGTTACTTGTCCTATGGACGAGTATTCTCAGTCACCACAGACATCAATTTCAATGGAATTTACACGGAGTTTGTTGATTTTGACTAAATCTTAGTTATGATGCGTATATTTTTCAGGATACCTGTGACGAGTATAATTTTTTTTTTACCTAATTCATGTACATGTATCTGTGGCCCGGTAGATAGGGTATAATCATATATAATCACATATACTGCTACTGCTACAACTACATCCCAGTTTCTGGGGTAGGCAACAATGACCAACAATGACCAAGTTTGGATTATGAACGAATTAAGAACAAATAAAGGAAAGCTAATTATAAAATATACCAAATAGCATTTTATCCATTAATGCCCCAAAATAATGTAGTTATGGTCCATTTACTGATATTCCCATAGTGGTTATACCATGAAGGAGGTGGACTGTACTTTAACCAACAAGCCTCTCACGAAAACATAGAGTAGCTGTTACAGAAAACCTACAGTTTTATACAAACTAACCAATTAATCTATTTGATAATAACTGGTGTCTTGGAGGAATAAAAATCGTATTAGACAATGTTTTATTGTGCCCCTCTTTTACTTACATTATAATATAATAGGTGACTATCCACTATAATAACAGGTACATTACTTATGTTGCACTGTATCTGAAACCACTTGAGAAAAAGTGCAAAAAAGGATTAGAAAAGTCTACTAATTAATATTTATGATTAGGACATTTGATGCTGTGTGATTGGTTAGAGCCTATAAAGTGCTAATCATACATAGTAATGAGTGAGAAACTATCCCCTTATTGATAATTCATGATTGTTACTTTTCATGATCTTTGATTGGTCAAAACCAAAAGTGACAAACAGCATTATTTCAGGAGTTTGTTACTTTGGTACAAGTATGGAGCGTTGATTGGCTGAACATCAGTTTGACCTTTCCTATCTATTGATATGCAAGAAAAAGTTTACAACTTTTTTTGTCATTATGACTTGTGCAAGATGTCTATTGAAATAGTCTGTGAGGATTATTAAAGCCATTAGGTAGTACAAGGAAATACAGTAGAGCCTATTCTTTGTGAAGACCTTTGTAAAAAATAAAAATCGTCCATGTAAGGCAGATGTTCTGAACAGAGAGGTTCTCAATATGGCATTGAAGTAATTGGAGAAGAGAAATGTGTCCATACAGTACGGGTCTCCTAAATATAGAGGTACCTACATAGACAGGTTTCACTGTACATTGGACCTCATTTCAACAAGTTTTACTGCGTATTAATTTCGTGATATCTGAAGATTTCAAGAAATTGCAGAAATTGCATAAATAGTTTTCTGTTGAATTAACATTCTATAAAAAGAAGTGGTATATACAGTTATAATCCAATCAATGGAATAAACATCTTTGTTGTGTCAACACTTTAGAAATGGATTGACATTGGATTATGGCATAAACTTGGTAAAATATTGTACATATTGTAATATCGTTCATGGCAAGAAAACACAATCTCAAATATGGATGTTCGAAAATTTTCATCAATTGCTTGAATACAAGGTCACAAAATGAAAAAAGAAGGCTGGGGCGACGTTGATATACAATCTAAGATAGAACCACAGGATTTACAATAGTGACATGCGGCTGACGGTTTTTATTTATGTACCTAAAGATATGCCTATATTTCTGAACATTTTGTGTTTATTTATTTTTTTTTAATTGTTTATGTGGTGGGGCTATTTTTTGTAAATGAATGATGTAAAAATCATGATTATGAGAATTTTTTCCCTAATTGATGAAAATGTATTAGGCTTCCCTCTTGATTACACACTGGTCCTTTATCAATCTTTCTTGGATCGGAATTGTGGTATGGACATTAGGTCGATAACAAACCAATTAGTATTCAATTGCAATTACGGGTACAAATAATTACACTATTTTAGAAACGGTAATTACAATTACATTAATTGCAATTATGATCAATTATAATTTACCCCCTGATCAATCATATTGCTGAGCTGCTAATTAAGAGCATATTTCCGAAGCTGATGTAGACATGAGACAGGTATATATTTTCATACATATATATTAAATAGCATTGTGCACTTTAACACCACCTTGTTGAACACATCATATAGCCTATACTACGCACTACACTTTAAGCTCTACCATCACAATTTACACTGCTAACATAATAAAGCAATCATAACATTAGCTTTACTGACACGTCAGTACTCTGTGCACTTTATGTTACTGTTCCACCGTTAAATGGGTCATAGCCGAGCAATATTGACAATATTTGATACGGGTCATAGCCGAGCAATATTTTAAATGGGTCATAGCGGAGCGATATTAGTACTTCCGTCGTAGACACACGAAAGTCGGTTGTATGTTCTGCTCTCCTAAATTCACATTATCACAATTAGTTTACAAGTCAGGATGATGGTATCATATGTAAATTATTTTATTTTAAGCATTATCGTTGCATTAAACGGTAAGTAGCTTGAATTCATTTTAATTAACAGTCATAATTGCACAAATATTGAATTTATTCAAAATTTGATGCTTACAGCATCTGGGAAGCTGATACTTTTTATTATGTGAATTCAGTATTGTACGTGTATTGTATTATATAGATTACGTAAGTGGGGAGGAATACTGCATTGCTGATACGTTTTCCCCTCGTTGTGGCAAAGATGAGGTGATTGTGATGGATGATATATGGTAGAATGAAGATAGGGAAATGCGTACAAAAGGATTATGGTGTTATTGGATGTCAAGAGGGTATATATTGATCCTAACTGTAAATAAAATGTAATAAATGTGATATATTTGAAGGAAATGTAATATGTGTTTATATTTCCGGATATACATGTTTACAGCATCTTTTAAACATGTTAATTTATATCTACATATTTCAATTGTTCTCTATCTATATTGTAGACGTTTTAGCCGATGTAGATATCAAATGTTCTGGACTCCCACATTGTGATCTATTTGTTCCTGAGTTTGAAGTACACAAAACTCCATGCAATGACAATGAACTTAAGAGTTATTTAGATGCATCGTATCATTGTGCCACAGGTAATAATAGTAATTTTAATTTTCAGATGTTATGAATGATTTGGATAAACAGTGCTCAGGATTGAGCAAGTGTTCTTATGCAGTATTTGACTTGGATGCACGTAACCCATGTAACGATTTTGAATTGAAGAGTTTTCTTGACGCAACGTATACATGTAAACGAGGTATAATGTATTGTGTTTTCACAGCAGTTTGATCTTATAAATGAACTGTGCTATACACTCTATTAACATATATTGCACGGAGAGGATGTGATGATATTTTTGCAATAGCTTCAATGCTTAATGTTTTCCAGTCCATGTGCCACCAAGTCACCAATGCTATCAACATGAAAAATCTATCCCAGTGACACAAGAACTTAGCCATTTGCTGATACAAAATACTGCATGTGTTGGATCAAAGTTTACACTTAAAGCGCAGACAGGGCAAAAGGTATAGTATTGGAGTACAGAGGAAAATATACTAGATCTAGTAAGAAGAAAGAGCATGCAGGTAAATTTTTGTTTTCGTGGGAATTGAAACGTTATCCACTACAGGTAAGATACATTTTGTTTATCTAAATCAATGTCAGGTCATTTGACATACTTACTTTTTTAAATCGTCTACTTGTATATTTTCAGGCTTGTTTAACATGCTTGGGACTGTTCGATGATATTGACAATGACCTATGGCGACCGTTGCCTACTTATATGAGCTCACTGTTTAAATCATTAACATCTAGAAGCCTAGCCAAATGGTGGAATGTAATATTAGACAATAAACAAATCAACACAAATTGTTAATTTATCCTTTATTAGCATCATCCCAAAAAAACTAAAATGTATTATAATTGCCAAGGTGCGATTTAGAATGCTTAAGATACCCACCATCCATGTGCATGTGTAAAATACGGCAAAACGTGTCTTACCTTAATCCATTGTATCCGTCTTTTCTTTAACAGAAACAACATCTTACCTTAAATTTGTCATCAATTCCAACACACCCACCCACATACCACCTTCTATATACCTACCTTTTGTCCTGCCTGAGCATGAAATAATGTTTGAGAACTGCAAATATTTCCATTCATAGCGATTTGCATTTTCTCAGTGGTGATGGGAATTCGATGGATGCCACTGCATTTACCATGGTCAGGTATCATGACTGCAATTTGCATTTTTTTTTTACATTTTAAATGATAACCATCAATAGTTTTAAAGGGAGATAAACAGACTTATGGTATGTCATTTAATCCCAATTTATGCCTAATGTCCGTGAATGCAAAGATTTACATTTAAAAAAATGAAAATTATAGTATGCCGCCTAGCTTATGCCGCCTATATCAACTTTGATAGTTTGTTTCTAATTCAACTAAGGGCTCATTCACAAATGATGGCATTGCATTTTCGGCCATTTCTGACCCCTTCCCCACCCCCTGTCATTGTGCGTCATTACCCACCACCACCCCCACCACCCAATATGACATGATTTTTACTTACTCGTGCACCCCCACGGTCCTTACTACTACCCATATGAATTTGATTCGCATTTAAACAGCATTGAGTACATTGCTGCAGAACCAAAAATACAATGTTCACACCATATTGATACTGATTCTATACGATTGTTATTAAAAAGGTCACTCTAACATCTGCCTCCCCCGTATATCCCCCACAATGACTTCATTTATGAACGATCCCTAATTGTAAAATATTTATATATATTTACTCTAAAACAACCAGGATAGATACCTTTGACACAATGATAATCTGCCTCCAAATATCTAAACAGCTGTTTGTGGCATGGGTTAAAGTGATCAAATTCCGAAATGTGAACGCTGCATTCTGATTTGCCTGAACATCTTTTGTCGACTTCTTGTAAGATATCTATAATACAAATGAAAAGACTATTTGGGGATCGTTCACAAATGACGTCACCTCATTTTTGGCCTTTTTACCCTCCCCCCCCCCCCCCCATGTCACCTATCGTCATCTTTGCAGCACCCCCACTCCTGGTAAGTGACATCATCTTTGCGCCTCCCCCCCCCCTCCCCCGCCAGCGCACACGCACGACATGGTTTCGCGCGTAACATGTTTTCGCGATGCCATTTAACATTGATGATTGTGCATAATTTTACGATGTATTTAGGATATAAAGCAAACATGGCAATGTGATTTCAGCTAGTAGATATATCACAACTCACTTAACATGTCCGAAAGTAATTTCAAATACTATTAAATAACTACTTTTTTTCTCCAAAATGTGATATCACCCACGTGCTAGACCCCCCCCCCCTCTGTCACCTTTCGTCATGTTTCGCTACCGCCCCCCCCCAGGTGACGTCATTTGTGAACGATACCTTGTCTGTGATATAAATGAAATACGGCTTGGATTTTCTCTTTACAAATTATGCTCATACATCAAATAAATGTAATTTTTTTTTTACATATATGTTCAAACTTTATTTTTTTCCAGAAACATGTAGAATAATAATGCTACAAATGTATTTTAAAATACCAATTTGATGTGGAAGCAAAACGTTACCTTTATGACAACCAATTTGCCCCAATGCCTCGGTAACACATCTTCCAATCGCCATCCTTCCATATAAGGCGGTCTTCATCACGATCACATCATTGTCGTCACACGCGGCAGTGAGGGTTTCTGTCATGCAGTACTCCGTCGTCTTTCCTAAAATGTCATGACACATATTTAAAATTAATCCGGTAATATATTGACCTAACCAAATACATTCGGCATTAAGACAGCTAGCTAGTCTTAGTAAGATTTATCGAAATGTAGGCCAGGATTTTCGGGTTAGGTACACACTAATGTCGACATATATCCATAAAATTATAGAGTAATCACACAATTAAGCACATGCACATTTTGTGTTTTAAAGTTATATTAGCTGAATATAGTATTAAGTTTACGCATAAAGAGAACCTTCTGCATAACGCGTGCCTGATGTCACATAAAATGCTATCACAACTCTCATAAGCGATTCCATCTTCTCATAAACGCTAAACATGACTACTAGGCAACATTTATTTTACAGTATCTACTCGTAACGAGTGCCATTTGCTCTAGTCAGACTATGTCCATTGAATGAGTAATACGCATGTCTAAATAGATCATCTTAGAACAATATGAGGAATGTAAGCTCAACCTGACAAACTCTATCACAATACCAATTGAATCGTACATGTTGTAGGATACTTCACCTGTCGTTTTGTATTACCCAGACTAGAGGAAGCTATGGAACTTACTTGTACAACGTTTCTTTCATTAATATGGAACTTGTATGCATTCTTCGTTTGTGAGTACATTTAATAACGCTAGCATTTATATGAACACTCATCTATATCATATATTTTCTTGTCATAGAAACCACAGAGAGAGATAATAACATTGGCTTTTTAATGGTTTATGCATGTTTTATTTCTTACGCTTTTAACTTATAGATGTGTCAAATGCCGAACAATATTGTATTGAAGAAACGTTTTCTCCGCACTGTGCCAATAATGAAGTGATTGCGATGGAAAAAGCCCAATATGGAAGGATGAATGTGGGCAAATGTGTGCGAAATGATTATGGCGTCATTGGTTGTCACGAAGGTACATGTTTAGTATGCTAAATGGATTGATAATGTGATATCAAATTAGTATTGGTCACAATCCCACTAGGTACTCAGAGAATCATAACCATAGTAGATGTGAATATATGCAATAATAACGTGATTTACTACAATAGGGCGGGTTTATAAGAAAGTGGGATGCGGGGGAGGGAGGGCAGAAAAAAGAGGGATGTATGTGGGAAACCGGCAAAAAAATAGGGATTTGGGATTTCAAGGAGGTTGGATGTGGGAGAAAAGTGATTATTTGTAGTATGTGGGGGAAATGCCAAATAAATTAGGGATGTAGGACATAAGGCAAAAATAATGAGGGATTGTTATAACCCCTTTTAAACTCCCTCTATAATTAGTGAACTATGACATTATGTATATGATTTTGTAGATGTTTTACAAGTTCTTGATCGTAAATGTTCTGGACGAGCTCAGTGTGATTTGTTTGTAACTGAATTCGCAGAGTACGATCCCTGCAAAGACTATGAACTGAAAAACTATCTGGATACTTCATATGAGTGTGTACCAGGTAAATAATTTTCTAATTCTAAGCATGTTTATATATTGTTTCAGATTTGTTGAAAGATTTGGATATAAAATGTTCTGGCCTAAAGAAATGCCGTGTTGATGTAGTAGACTTTGGTACCTACAACCCCTGTAATGACTACGAACTTAAGAACTACTTGGTAGCCATGTACAGTTGCAAAAGAGGTAAAGGATGGTGCACTCAGTCTTTCAGTTATAATGAGTTCAAAGTGCTTTGTCGGAACAAAATCAATCACTAAAATGTTATTAATGTTTTGAATATATGAAATGAATTTAAGAATGTATGGCTCATACAACCAATACAAATCAAGCATGCTGTAACTCCTATTTTAACACAATATGAAATTAGCATAACATGTATCTCATTTAGACGCTACGTCTCTTTGCGGTGATTACGTAATCAGGTGTGCTATTATTTCAGTCTATGTACCATCGAGCGACCAATGCTATCAGAATGAAAAGAAGATCCCAGCAAAACAGGAATTTGGCTATTTGTCTATACACAATAGCGTTTGTACAGCGTCGAAATTTGTACTACAAGCCCAAACAGGGCAAAAGGTATTGTATTAAAGAAAACGTGTACATATAGTTGGTCAGAGATCATGAGGATTGGAGTAAGTACTTTTCATTTTTTAAAGAATGGAAAATTGACAATAACAGGTAAGATCTATTCTAATTTATATGGGTGTATATTTTTACCCAATATGTATAGGGCCGTGTGCGTAATTATATATATTTATTTCAGATAAATGTAATGGGAATTGGCTGACGTATTCCATCACAATCTGTTCATCATGGTTGCCTTGTATCGACTGTAAAAGACATGGTTACTTGTTAATGGCCGATATTCCAGTATCCTGCCCGATTCAAAGAACTGATAAGCAACATTCATAGGTTTTTTTTTCCCCAGAGAACTATGAGCTGTACTTATTTATGGACACGAAATGATTGAATGAATGAGATTGTACCACTGTTATACTGCAATTGCATGTGGTATTATTAATTTCAAATTTCATTTATTGTCAAGCCTTGTCAACAAGAACATATAAAATACAATGAATAACACTTTTAAAGCATATAGAGTACAGTGAATAAACATACGATTAATAATGTACAGTGTTTTAACAAGAAAAGTAAAGAAATACAATGGATTATTGTGAACATTTTAGTTTTAACTCTATTTAGTTATGGCAATACTTATCTATAATGCTTCTTTCCTATTTACTTTATGAGTAATAACTGTTGCCACATGTCTTAACTTTTGATAAATACATGTACATGTAATGTGAATATGTAACCCATCAATATGTAACTTAATTCTAATCTTCGTTTTAATAAATGACCAAACAAGCATAGCAAAATTTTGTGATGAATATTGTATCTAAATATTTGTATAAAGACAGAAACACACTTACAAGAAACAAAATTTTATTTACAATGACATGATATTGCACAGACTTGTTACAAACAAAGAATAACACATATATAACCAATGTTACCCTCCTCCTAACTTAAATGTTTACTTATAATAAATGTTGTAACTAACCTAACAGTACAGACATGAGTACATCATAGATATTGTAGGTATCACACCATACTATACTGATCCCTGTGTACAATAACTACATGAAGATTTGGCGTTTTGGGAGACACACTCATTTGATAATAAGAACCAAAGGTGAACTTTTGGGGGTGATGTGTACAACACTTCCCCCTACTTACTTAAATGTGTGCCTCCGAATCACTATTAAACTGATGACCACTGTGAGGCCAAAATGAACAAAGGGAACCTAAGGCTAATAGAAGCTGAAAGGTGAGAATACTGAAAACATGCTGAAGATAAAGAAGGGTGGGAGGAGGGTGCGAGTTTGTATAGTCCTTATGCTATCTAAACAACAAGTGACCATTGACCTATGCATGTAGTGGCTTGACCTTAGACTGACCTTAATAGAAGTAGACTAACGGTGCCCGGCGCTGTGCTCTGTCTACACAAACCAAAATAAGATATAGTATCTTATGACGATTTGTATAAAGACAGAAACACACTTACAAGAAACAAAATTTTATTTACAATGACATGATATTGCACAGACTTGTTACAAACAAAGAATAACACATATATAACCAATGTTACCCTCCTCCTAACTTAAATGTTTACTTATAATAAATGTTGTAACTAACCTAACAGTACAGACATGAGTACATCATAGATATTGTCGGTATCACACCATACTATACTGATCCCTGTGTACAATAACTACATGAAGATTTGGCGTTTTGGGAGACACACTCATTTGATAATAAGAACCAAAGGTGAACTTTTGGGGGTGATGTGTACAACACTTCCCCAAATGAGTGAAAACTGAGCGAATCCCCCAAAAGACCGTAGGAAACCTGGACCAGCATTTGTAATGCTGGCCAACGTATTAATGGACGCAAATGGCATGCCTCGCCGGAGACAAGTGTCGGCTGCGACACACTTACCACGTATAACACACATTACCACCAGTGGCATGCCTCTGCCGGAGACAGGTGTCGGCTGCGACACACTTACCACGTATAACACACATTACCATGCAAGTGGCATGCCTCTGCACGGATTACCACAAGTGGCATGCCTCTGCCGAGACAGGTGTCGGCTGCCACACACTTACCACGCACACATTACCACAAGTGGCATGCCTCTGCCGGAGACAGGTGTCGGCTGCGACACACTTACCACAAGTACCTGCGACACACTTACACGTAAGAACACACATTACCACAAGTGGCATGCCTCTGCCGGAGACAGGTGTCGGCTGCGACACACTTACCACGTATAACACACATTACCACAAGTGGCATGCCTCTGCCGGAGACAGGTGTCGGCTGCGACACACTTACCACGTATTTAAATTACTGACAACATTATTTTTACTCCTAACCTTAACCTTTTTAGAAAAATACAAAATCATACGACTTAATTGGTATGAATTATCAAACTACTGTACACATAATTGTCGTTTACAGAACAAGTGGTTACTAGATACATACTATACATGTAAATTAAGGTTCACAGGCATAGCTACTGATTCAATCAACATTATATATCTGTTCTGCTGCTGGATTACTACCTTCGACCAATGTAATTTATGAGACACCATATTATTATTAATTACAAACATCGCTGGACTTGAAACGTTGTGGTGGCTGAATTCTTCTACCTTGTGACCATTGTTGCCGTTTCTCCACGTAGTGGGGCTTATGAGTCTACTGAACGCAAACAAAAAGTAGGCCATCTTAAACCAATATTGAAATTCTGAAAACTGGAAAATAGAATCACAGAAAGGACATCGTGCAACTAAATTTACGTTATTTCCTTTCTTGCACGTGCAGTCATGAAACTAACAGCATTTTTGTGTTTGAGTTGGAATATGTTGCTGGTTTGTAAGTAGATGCTTTAAATTACTACATTATATCTATTGAAATGATTCAATAGTAGGTCCATATCACCTTCAAGTTTTGCTTTTATATCAACTTAGATGCGTCCTATGTTGGAGAATATTGCAATGAAGACACTTTTTCTCCTATATGTGGCAATGACGAAGTGATTGTGATGGAGAAAGCCCAATATGGAAGGATGAAAGTTGGAAAATGTGTACAAAAAGATTATGGGGTCATTAGATGTCAGGAAGGTAGATCCACATTGATATTAATTACAAATATGTTTACAATTTCAAGAGCATGTGTTTATATGTATCATTAAAATGGTGATCTATATTTGTTAAGTTAATCTGAGGAGGTGCTTAAGCACCGAAAACGTTAATAAAAACATTTTTTATATCTTTTTATTTTTTATTACTATTCATACAGTAGTGACCTGACTACTAATCAAAATAATAGTGATCACGAGTACTTATATACGTTTCATTTTGATTATCTGCTTTTCAGATGTATTAAAAGATCTTGATGTTAAATGTTCTGGGAAAACAAATTGTGACCTCGTTGTGTCAACCGAATTTGCTGAATATGATCCTTGTAGTGACTACGAACTAAAAAATTATCTGGGTGCGACTTATAAGTGTATACAAGGTATATGTACACCAGTAGATTGTTCTCACATTTTAATTGTATTTCCAGATGTATTAAAAGATTTGGATATAAAATGTTCGGGCCTCATGAAATGCAGTGTTGATGTAGTAGACTTTGGTACCTACAACCCCTGTAATGACTCTGAGTTTAAGAACTACTTAGAAGCCTATCACAGTTGCAAAAGAGGTACTATAATTTACGGTGGCATTGGGTAATACTTGAGATTTGGTATGGAGCTTCATGTCTCATTTTGAATTACATTTATCTTATTTTATCTATAGTTGTTTCAAAGTTCAAAATATTCCAAAAGTTTTTTTTTTTTAATTATTAATATCACTGCGTCTCGAGCTCTTGGTCCTTATCGAATAACATAAATGTAATTTAAAATGTGGTATTAGGATACCTGATGATTTCTTCAGTTTCAATTCTTGATTATGCATTGGCTTACAAATTCAAATAAAGGCTTGTTATGTTGCAAGTTTCAAGTTGGACAACCTGCCATCTGTCGAGATGCTTATAGGTTGGGTGCGTTAGAGGATAGGAAGTAACATAATAGTTAGCTATTACTGGAGACAAGAACTAAACAAACGGTGGATAAATGTTAGTAGAGTGCAAGATAAAAGCAGAAATAAGCAATGATATATATTAGTATGCTAGGGCATGAGTCACAGTGGAAATATTGTTTTTAAAGATTTCCAGTGACTTGGATAAAAGTGTGTCTCGAGAGAGTCGGTTCCAGTTTGTAACTGTATGGTTGATACAGCTGTGTATAATATATAAATGTAATATAAATAGGAGTCCATTTTGCTTATAGATATTGTAATCATTTCCACACTTGTGTGCTAAACTAGACTATTTTCCTACATTTACAAAAGAAATCTATTTTCAGTTGATGTATCGCCAAGCGACCAGTGTTATCATAACGAAATGAAGATTACAGTACACCAAGAAAACACTCACCTGTCAATACAAAACAGTCTCTGCGTTGGATCTAAGTTTGTACTTCAAGCCCAAGCAGGGCAAAAGGTATCGTAATATAGTGCAGTTTGTCAGACCACGGGGATTGGAGTAAGTATACTTCTATATTAAGAGAAGTGGTGATCTTTACTGACACAGGTAAGATTATTTCAACAACTACATACCTATGTTTTTATCTACTATGCAGGTAAGAATAGGGAAATAGTGATACCATATGGTTTTTATTTCAGCTACATGATGTTGTTATGGAAACTAGCTGAGCATTTTCTTCAAAATACTAAATGGAGTACTTTCTGGTGGTATGAACTGCATTGATAAAGTTACATAAGATTTGATTTCACCGATCTACAAACTATAAAGTAGCATACTGGCTTATAAGGAAACCAACTTTTACAGCTGTGATAAGGAATAAACCAAATACTTGCATTATAATGTTGTTTATTGAAATAAATGCTGATCATTAAAATGATTGTTCAAATTTTATTCACATTGGTTCAACAATAAACACGAGGATGCATGGAATCACTAGACACACAAAATCAAACCAGAAATTAACCTTCAATTGAAACTGATTGATAATGGACATTTCACAACTACTTGATAATACAACTTTTTATACCATTGGTAAGTCTCTAATACTTGGTTTACTCTCAGAAATCTACAAACAGTTTACCTTTTGTCATGGTTTAGAATGTAATCGAATCTGAGAACTGTAAATATCTCCGTCCACACTCATGTACATAGTATCAGAGTTCACAGAAAATTTCTGGACACAGTAACAGTGATTTTCGTCAATGCAATCACTGGAGTGGGAAAACATGGACTGTTAATTCATAGATATTTTAACGTGATATATATAAATTCTACCATACATACATGATATACACCGTAATAATCATCAGAGCCACAAAAGTGCGGCAGTTAAAAAGCTATTAACAATAGTACACTGAGTAAGTGTTTTTATATATAAAATACGTGTAAACACGAGTGAAATAAAAATGTAGAGATATTTTTACACTACATATGAGAATGAAAGCGGCTCACCTTCAATATATTTAGACTGCCTGCATATATCTAAACAGCTTTTTGCATTGTGACTCATGGCGAGCACGCCTAGCTATGCAATTATGAAAAAAGACAGATGAATGTTGT
This sequence comes from Streblospio benedicti, assembly GCA_019095985.1. Taxonomy (NCBI): domain Eukaryota; kingdom Metazoa; phylum Annelida; class Polychaeta; order Spionida; family Spionidae; genus Streblospio; species Streblospio benedicti. The sequence continues at coordinate 21,990,370 of CM032659.1, forward strand.
TAATTGTTAGCATTGAAGATGCTGACAACTTTATTGAGTAATTAGTTGGGGTACAAAAAACGACAAACCAGATTAGTATAACAAAATACAGGTAATGAAACAAATAACATGGATGGAATATTGACCTTATCCAACTAACTAACTAACTAACTTTTTTTGTAATATTCTATATTTTTTAAATTAAATTGAGAAGGACACTAGAGATGTCGAAACATGTTTAAATAAATTTGATTCTTCACTAAAAATAAGACTTTGTTTTTGGATTATAAGGCAGCAGAAACAGAAGAGAAAAAAAAACAAGAAAAAAAACTATAGTATAGTATATGCAGAGATTACAATAAAAAAATACAAATTATGTAACGAAAGAACATTGTACTAAAAGAGGTCTGCTTTAAAAGCCCCCCTTAAAAACCTCAATGGGGAAAGGGGGAGGAAAAGCATGACACATAGATAACCCGTTTATGGCAAGGGTTAAAATGATCAAAATCGGATACGTGAATGCTGCATTTTGATTTGCCAAAACAACGCGAATCGACTTCTTGAAGGAGGGCACTATCAAAAGAAGGAGCGTAGTATGTCGCCATTTGCTCAATGAATAGACTAATGCAAAGCTGACGGAGAAAATCAGGTCACACAAGAGCAATACATGGCTTGTAATGATCAGTACGGGGAATTAGTTTGTCAGACTGTGTTATAATCAAATTGATGGCTAAAATCATGGGAATAATTAGACCTAATATGATGTTTGTCTTGTTTGTTACATTTGGTACGAACACCACATTAAATGATACGTTTAGTGAATGTATATCGCTGATATATTTGTTTCTATACGTATATATTTGTTCATACGGCATATAGTTTTTAGGTTATTATACCTTTTATTTTAATTTAAAAAGATGTATAATTCATAGTGTACTCAATTATAGGTAGCATACAGGCGAAAGAATACTGCAATGTAGATACGTTTTCTCCGCTATGCAGTAACCAGGAAGTCATCTTAATGGAAAACGCCCAATATGGAAGGATGAATGTTGGAAAATGTGTAAAAAATGATTATGGTGTGGTTGGGTGTCAAAAAGGTGTGTATTGGTTTTACAAATTATAAGTTATAGACTCGGTCGTGTATTTTGACAGGACGTATTGAATATTGCATATTGGTTTCATGTATGCTCAACGTTATGTCTCTTGCAGACGTCCTAAATTTCCTAGATAAGATATGTTCTGGTTTCTCAACGTGTCATGTTGACGTAGCTGATTTTGACAAGCACAATCCATGCCTTGATGATGATCTAAAGAGTTATCTGGAGGCTTCACACAAATGTATTAGAGGTAAATATATTAAAGATTGTATCTTGTTTCAGACGTATTAATTGAATTGGATAGACATTGCTCTGGGCTAAATAAATGCAGTGTTGACGTTGTGGAATTTGATATTTTCAATCCTTGTAAAGACAATGAATTTAGGAAATATTTGGAAGCCAATTACACATGCGTGAGAGGTAAATCGTCTAATAACATGGCTACATTTTCATTTTTGATAATTACATTACACATAACATTTATATTAATCTATTGTGGTTATTGGGCAATAAATTTACTAAAATATAATGTACAGTAAAGATGATTCCCGCATGAAGTTTTTTTTTCTAAAATACTGCTTAAACATGCAATTACTAGTGCAGTTAGATAATAAATCTCTTGATAATTAAAACACGCGTATTTACTTCTTTGTTTTAGTCTACACGGCACCACCGGATCAATGTCATCATCAAGTCAAAACAATCCCAGTTACCACCGACTTGGTTTATTTATCAATTCACAGTGGTGCTTGCACGGCATCAAAATTCATACTTGATGCCCAACCAGGGCAAAAGGTATTTTAGTCAATCAGTGTTGCAGATGGTAGCCGTCAGTTATATGGTAAGCTTTGCTATTAACCATACAGGATGTGGCTCTGCTAATATAATCAAGGTAAGCAACCTTTATATAGTTAATTAATGCTCTCGCCGTTTTACTTCAGTCCAAGTCAGCCTAGTTAACATGTACACTATTTCCAGGTGCAGTTTCTCTCTGTTGGAATAGATTGAAACCAGATAACTTAGGATAAATGGTTCTGGATTATCGCAGATAGGCTTGATGTCGAAGAAGGCTGCTTTATTATAGTGTTTACATAGAGAGGTTTCAATAGGTCTGCTATGTATACATCCAGCTGTACCCACAAACTATGGTCAAGAAACAGCCACAAACTATCGCTACAAACTATTATTAATAGACAACTGGCGTTCATCTCATTTATTGCAAGAAAGGTATTGATCAATTAGAGCTAATTGGTAGAATACCTTGGTGTAAAAGTCTAGGTCACTCATTTATAGAAAATTTAAAGATGGACTGATTTACACCTTATCGAACAATGACAATGGACAGACGTGTGGGTTGGAGAGCCGGGGTCGCAGATGCCATTTCCAGCTGCAGACGGGGCTGATGTGGCACGTAATACAGAGGTTCTAGTGACTGGGTTTCGTATACTAGTATGTACATGATGGTGTACTGTGATTTGATTGATGCTCATGCTCCAAGAATGTATTTTGCATATTTTATGTGTTTTGTATGAGAATTCCATAAAAAGCAAGACAATAAAATAAACGCAACTGATTTAATTACATTGAAAATTGAGTTATAATAAAAAATCTGTTCACAATTCCCATTATATCAAGCTATTACTTTATCCATAACAGCACATTTTATATCCTCTTTGTCTTACTAGTCTCGTATAATTACGTTTGTTCATATAAGTCCTACTGCATAATTTGGTTATTAGTGAAATATCTTCTTCTCTATTGTTGTCCATTTTCTTGTTGTTATGTCTTTTTACTGTTAGCGTTTGCTGGCTTTTGTTGTTGTTTCTATTTCATCAGGTTGGGGCAGAGCTGCAAACAACAATGGATGAGCTCAATATGCTAGTTACATTATATAATATGATTGACGTGGTTCTTCTAGCATTACACACTAGGTGATTTTGAGGATGACCCCAGGAAATGGTGGAAACTGTCAGTTATATATCCTTGAATTTGTCTATCGTGTTGGAATACATATATTTATATGATTAGTTCATCTTATAATAACACTATTATTTTTACTTACTGATTGACAGTTTCAGCAAAAGGGAGAAAGTTGGTGCGTTGGATAGAGAAAGTGACTATAGGGCAAGAACAATCAGAGAAGATAAAGACACGGGTGTAGAAACAGGTTATGAATAGGTAGGAGGGGCCTACCAACTATCGTATGTGCAAAAACGCACGATTTTCGATATTAGAAATCGTGCCGAGTGATCTTGACATGCGCACAGAGGCGTTTGGAAAATGACAGCAGTTGTTGGCGAAGCTGTCAACCAGTAAAATGATAGTGTTGAGATCGGATAAACTAATCATGTCAACTATCAGTTATGTGATTGTGTTATCCCATAAGTTCTTGCCAATGACAAATACATAAATTATGGGCCATGCTTTTTATGGAAACTACTACGTCCATGAAGATACAGAAATGGCAAAATACTTACATAGACCCTCAAGTCCTAAGGCATTTCCAAAAAACTCAACCACAGCGCTTTGAAACTTGCTGAAAATGTCCTTAATGCGAGCCATGACACCTTCCTGGGGGTTGTCTAAATCCTGGGGAGTGTCTGGAAGCGTAGCGCCTGGTGCGTCAGACTTCCCTTGGTGGATGAGGCAAGACAGCACCATCACGAGGCATAGGACCAACATCGCCTGAATGGTTCACAAAACTATTCAATAGTTATTTTAAATAGTTAAGGTATAAAGGAACAACTTGAAGTAAACAAATAAGATGAATAAAAATGGTCCTTTATCAATTTGAAATATATATGTAGGAGCTTAGATTAATTTTGATAGTATGTTGATGAAAATATTTATTCTTCCTTCCTTTATGTAATTATTTATTTATATTCAAAATTATGGTATTTTACAACTCATACTAAAATATCTTAATTCTACAGTGCATCGAAACATTAGATATGGTAGTACTCACCTTATGAGAGAGCATCTTGAGACAATGTGAACTTCTGTGGATTTTCCCTGCTATTTCCAAATACGATTTACGCGCAATATATTTCACTGTAACTTTAGTCAGCTGTATTCTGGCTGTTTATAGTTGATGGTACCGAGGTCTATGCGTATAGTGAAATGACTTGTGGCTCTTCAAAATGTTTAGCATGTTTGCTGTAATCTATAATCGGATCTAAATCGGCCCATGTAGTTTCTGTTACACTGGTTCATTACATATTAAGGGTTATCACACTGTTTCAGGTATGATGGCTGAGTCAATTATGGCCTCATATGCCATGCGCTAGCATCCGCATTATGCGCATATCGTATTTACATGTACGAGCACGGATTCTAATGTCTCTGTCTAGTAACCACGTGACCCATTGGCACATTTTGTGACGGCCCTAACGCCTTCTCCACAATGGAAAAATAATGATCAGGTGTGTGACATAATCAAAGATCATCTTCTCACCCTATTACATTTATTGAAATTACGATTGTTTGTGATACAAATTAGAAACTGTCCAATTCAAAATCATTGCATGTGGTACAAATTAATAGCAATTCTCAAAGTCTCACATTAACATGTAGTGCCATTCTTTGGCATTGAAGGAATTCTATCTTACATATAGCTGATATATTACATGGAGTGTAGTCACAACTGTATAGCACTTATACACGATACTGTACACATGGTATTATTACAAACAGCAATGGCTTCATCATAAATCCAGAAGTCCCTCTAAACCGTGTGAGAATCACAGGCTAGCATGTTATGAACATCCCGTGGTCCAGAAGACATGATTGCATGCATATCAGATGTAGCTCGTTCCTTGGCGTCATTTACATTCAAAACACAAGTAAATATGCAGGATGTAACTTGTCTTCTACAAATGTTTGCATGACTCGGGAAAGATGTGTGTAGCCAACTAATGGACTTGTAGATTAAGATGAAGATTGCGGTGACAAACACGCTGTATGAGTGCATATTAATGGTGTAGTCAAATATCTCATTCTGCAAAACAACTGTTCATTTGTGGGCTACGGTGCGTATTTTTCAGTTGATTACAGTATGTTAAAATTATCCGTGCTATGGACTTTTTAAAAATTGGTTTAATTGCCTGTGCACTATGCTAAGGGAACGATCATAAATAATGATACCGGGGGGTCGTCCAAAAAGGTGGGGGGGGGGCGTCCAACTTTTCTGATTCCTTTTGGGGGGTCGCTGAACTTTTTTATCGCTACGGTATGTTTTTTTTTTCAAATATTTTCTTTTAGCAATGCAATGACTATATAGAAAACTTTTTCTTTAGCGGATTGGTCACTCAACTTTTTAAAATGTTGATGGGGGGGTCGGTTAACTTATTCTTCGCGCCCCAAAAAATGGACAACCACCCCCTACCCACCCCCGGTATCGTTATTTATAATCGTTCCCTAAAGAGAATGAAGTTAGTAAATTATTATAACATCTAATTGAGACACGTGGTCTTGGTAGAAAAGTATTCTCTTTTAGGTTTAAAATCGTCTCTTTTTTACGTTTTGGAACTTGAGACTTGATGCAGCTCGTAACCCTGAGTATGGAGGCTTTCAACACGTACTAGGCCCAAACCACGGGGAGTCTGGACGCAACTGTGGTCAAGGTCAGCCTCATGATCCCACGCAGTGTTACAGCAGGATGTACTTTAAAGTCATACCCAGGACATTAGACATACACAATTAAACAATCCCAATATACACACCACAGAATAACGCTTTGAATTGTATGATACTATTTAGTTTATTTGATGTTTATACTGTTGTGTGTATATCTATATTTCATTGAAGTTCTGAAATCCACTAGGCCATCATAGGACGCCATAGGCCATCATCAAATAATATATATGGAGAACTCGACTATAGATACGATAAAAGATAATCAGATTGAATTGTCCTTATGGTTTAATAGTTTTAAGACTGCCATGATCGCGGATACGGTCATTTGAATGTGGGCGAAAATCAAACTTTATAGTGACCAGAAAACTAAAAGGTCAAACACTTGCAACTTCTTAACATAAATAATATGTACAAAATAGAAATCAATTTTTTGTGGAATAAATTCATATTAGTCTATGACATGCTTATTCGTGCAACGGGTTCGGTGCCGTAGTATATTTTATCAGGTATAAACAGAAAAGTGTTTGTGGAGTTCTCCTCACAGTCTTTGAGCTGTTTTAATTTTGAAACCTAAAATTAACTAAGGGAGCGAGCATAATTAATTGTACATAGGGGTTGGGCGGTCATTTGGTGGGAGGTGGGGGCGCTCAATTTTCTTTGGTCACAGAAGTGAGGCCGATCAATTTTAATGCAACGTGAGAGGGAGGGCATTCAATTCTTTAACTGAAAAGGTAATATTTTATGCACTTTTATCGCGAATTGATGCAATCCTGTAATATGCATGCTTTCGGATTTAAATGTATTGTTATGTCAACAAGTCAAATAGATTGCTTAATATGTATTCATTGACCACTGACAGTGAATGATTCATTGCAATACACTTTAAACAGTTTTCAGGGAATCTGTCCAATATCATACTTTGATACGAAAGTATGTCATTGTTCATATTTATCTGGTTGTGGGTGGCGCTCAGTTTCTTAATGTGCATATGGGGAGGGCATTCAATTTCAACGTAGAGAATTAGGGAGGGTGTTCATTTTTTTAATCTCACCCCAAGGCGTGCAAAGTTTATAGTGAGATTTATTTATTTCATTCACGTCCATAGATGAAAATATGAAAACCATAGATCTAGCAACAATATTTGAAACACAATATTAAAAACTAGTACTGACTAAATAATGGTGGTTTATCATCTTTTATTACCACAGGGTCTATTAGATGTGTTTGACAATGAAACCCAATTTAACAATATGTGCCAATTTAAACATGCCATACAGACATTATACAAAAATAACTAAAGCATTTTCAGTACGGTAGACACCCAATCTAAAACTGCCATGTGTGATTTCCAGGAGAGTAAGTATTTAACAACTGTACCGTCTTGGTCCACGGCATGTCATATACATGTTTTACGCAAGCCTATAAATTTATCATGAGTAATGGGATCATAGGAACAATTGAACTTTTGTCTCCCGGAAGTTTGAAAAGACCAGCTTTTCAGGGCTCACTAACCGTGATAAAAACGTGTTAAAACATGACAATGGTGCATTTCCAATATGAAAAATAAATTCTTGTCATATACACACGTTATTAATTATTTGGAGTGGTATCCCTTCAAGAATCAATAATTGCATATAAATTATAAAAGAGTAAAATGTTTTAATGTATAATGGAATACAATATGTAATTCGATAACAAATATACTACATAATTTGGTTACGGAACACCCTCAATACCAGTAGAAATTGTTACTATCTCCAACCATCGACAATAAAACCGATGAAATGATAAAAACAGCACCTTTAATGGCCGCACGCCATATATGAACAATATATCACACATCTTTTTAAACAAGGTTTCTCTATTCTGTTTCACACTTAAAGGACATCCACAATGAAACTACTAACAATACATTCGTCTTGTTTACAGACAGAAAGAATACACACATTTGTTTGGAAACATACGTGTTGCCTACTCACAAAACTAAAACATTTGCCAACATCTTACCAAATTACAATGTATATGGAAAGGTATCACATGCATTCAGCCATAAAAAAAGACACGCACTCACACATAGATGCACAGACATTTATACAAGTGGTCCCTCGAACCAGCTAAAGGGCTGAGAACAGAACTAAAAGTATGACATCCCTGGATTAATTAGCAGAAGGGTGAACGTTTACTGCCACGAGGAAGTTGTGGCCTCCTCATAACTTGGTGGTTTGCAATCTTTATCCAAGCCTGCCACAGTCTGATAGTCCGGTGGAGACATGATCGTGAACACGGAGAGCATTGTGGCCCCTCCCTGACCCGCCGAAGTCGTTGTGTCGTCACCTGTATACACCTGCGGGTACGTTGTGATCTGCTGTTCTATGGAAATGTTGAATCGCGGGTCCTGAGTGGCGTCCACTGAAAGAGAATATGTGAGATGCATCAAATTCGGTGACCGATTAAGGGAAGGGTTGGGTGGAGAGGGGGCTGGGCGGGCTGCAGCCAGGGGCCCCCCAACATTCAAGGGTTTTGCCAACATTTTACATGTAATTTTTTTCTGCAAAAGCACCAAACCAGATGTCCGACATATATATATTTCTTAACATTCAGTGAAATGTAAAGGGGCCCCACTTCAAATCACAACCAGGGCCCTCACAACACCTTGATCGGTCACTGATTAAACTGTTCACTCAAACAATTCAAATGCAAATGTGAGTACATGCTTGCAATGCAAATATTTACCACGATAATTCTTTTGTTAAAGCTTTGTAATCTAATTTAAACCAGACTCAAGCCGGAAATTGAATGCACAAATATGCAGCAGTATTAGTTTATAGATTTATAGATTTATTTTCGGCATTACTATGCGTAAACGTGATATAAATAAGCATAATAAGCCCACCACCCCCACCGTAGCTCTTTCAGTTCTTAAGCAGTACCAAAGTTGTAGCAAAGTGTGTAACCCCTCTAATAAGATCATCCTTGTGCTCAATGGCTGATTCAGGTTTTTTGGAAAAGGGGTCTTCATGAGTTTCGTACACACGATCGATGGCGGACATGTAAAAAAACTATGAAACTGAAGTATTTTTGGTGGGAAAAGGGGGCCGCGTGCACCCTGCCCCCCCCACTAGATCTGCCTGTGGCGCTGGTGTTAATGGAGAGGCTAGGTAGTCTTGGTTGAGATGCGATTTAGCCAACGTATAGGACATGTAAAAATGGCCCTTGTGCAGACCGAGTGCGTGCATGGAGGTGTTACAGTGAGCGTCCCGGCTGTTGTGCCCGTGACGACACCCCCGTACCCGTGGTCTGCCTCTCCTGGTGCCGCCGGTACCGCCTGAGGCACGTGACGACCCCGCCGCAACAGCAGCTTAGCACCACCAGCAGCAGAACCCTGCAACAGGCATAGTGTTACTGATTGCAAACCAATCATCATAGTTTACTCATATTCCTGAAGTGGATTTGTTTTGTGTGTTTTTTTCTCTTTTGTTTTGTGCTTGTTTTTTGACATTACTTAAAATGTGACTTCCTGCAAAAATTGAAAACCAGTGTCTGCCTTTGCAACATTCAGAAATCAAAAGTAGACATTGTTAGGTTTAATTTCGTACCATATTGAACCTTGGTACAGACTCCAATGCTACGAAATCTATTGTTGCCAGGGCCACCTGTAACTACAGGGCTGTAACTACCTGTACAGCAGCAGATTCATGAGATAAGCTGCTTTTTATAGAGGATGTACTCTTTATGGAGGCTTTCATTGGTCTCTTTCATAACAATGTTTGAGTGGGAGAAAAAATGCTCTCGTCATAGAAGAGGTGTCATTAAGGATTTCTAGATGTCGTCTGAGCAAGTATACGGTTTTTGCATAAGGCTTGCATAAAGCAATCATCTAGTGTAGCGTGTAATATCTAAAGCAACCTCCAATTGTAACACGGCACAAGCTAAAATCATGATGTAAATACTAATAAACAATACAATAGCATACCATAATTACCATCCTAATTTTTAAAAACTTACTAGAATAAGAGGCTTACTTAAAATAGCAACCTGAGTACACAGACTTACCAGAAGTACCAACCTGAGTACAGTGTAGAGCACACCTCCACCGATCCCGCACACTGGGCATCACAGGCCTGCAGACCACAACCAGAATATGACATAAAGCCAAGTAAAGTCTATTCAGTTTTTTTAATTAATTCTCTATTATAGCAAATACTAGTTAAATATGCATAATCAAACGTTAAACACGCCGTTTATATTTTCATCTCAACATGTATCACTGTAATTTATACACGAAAGCAGGCTGTCCAAAGAAAGTCATTTCGAATCTTTGAGAAATTTAAAAATAACTTTAAATATGAGAATGTGACAGAAAGTTTTAATGTAGTCAGCAGCGATTCGTATAATTTGCGGTTGCACGAGTTGCCTACTATTTCCTGTGGAGATTGAAAAGCTAATCATGTCACTATATAGTTAGTTTGTACACCGGTTGTTCTGGGCTACGGTATGTGCTACGTTCATCTGTTTGCATTGTGATCATAAGTACATTAAGGCAGCAGGTAGGTGGCCACCACAGTCACGTAGTCCCAATGTTTGTTTACATCTAATCTAGAGACACACATCCCGACCTAGCTCCTCAGTACGTAAATCATTCTAATCCTTAGAGCAAATCACATATCCTGTGTTAAATGAACAGAATCTGATGTGTGAATGTACCGCTGGTGAAGCAGGATGTACGTAAATCGGGGAATATGTGTCTCTAAATGTAAACATATATTGGGACTCAGTGACTGCCTTTCTAATAAAATTTCACCTTCGCTGTACATACGTGTAGATGCAGTAAAACCTTGCACGGGTGACATCTCACTCTAATACGGACACTTCACAAATTAGAGATACATTTTCAATCTGCGATAGGCCATCTAATGTTACCAAGAATGTTTCACGGTGTGATGTGGACACCTTTCTTTGTCCCCTGGTGTCCCTAATTGCCTTAATATCTCGATATCAAATTCACCCCGCTTCGGCCGCCTATGTAATCAACAAGGCAACACGTAAACAAGGGGAAAATAACCTAAATAACCTAAATAAGGAAACAGCCTGTCTTGGTGTTATCAATACCAAAAATATCCGGACTATACTGCATAGTTTGTGCGGGGAGACCGCCATAAACAGGACAACAAAATTTGGTTTGACAATGTGACTATTGCGTTGTCCCAATATCAGCATGACTAAAAGGTGATGACCTTTGAATGTGTCGTCTGTTAGAAACATTGCATATGGTGTAATTAATTATCAGTGTGCCTGATACAATGTATCCTTGAATAGTTGGCGATAAAATAGTTTAATAAAGGAAACCCACAAGTTCAGGAGCACGTGCTCGATGGAAAGATACTTGGAACATGTGGCCTCTCACTAGCCACCATCTCCGTCCAACACGCGCCCTGGATTAGTCCACCGCCTGTATCCACAGTTTTCCACATCCCACTTTTGAAAGCACGTTCTACAAGAACCTTATTTTCTTTTACGAAGGACTATGTCTGAACATAATTTCATTATGTATTGGTGTTATAGGTATTGGAGGTTATCTGGAGTATGGGGTTATCCCCAAGAGCAATTATCTAATATATGTGAACATTTCATAAATATCGGATATTTCATAGTTTCCTATACAACCCTATAGTAGAAATGTCTCATATCAAGGCTACTTTTTATATGTGGTAAGGAAATACGGTTTCGTTATAGGGTTATTATACTTTTTATATGGTTATTATACTTTCACAGCTACTAGGATAGGTTTCTAGATGTAAACTGACATGATTTTATTTAAGTACATGCACTAACTTGGCAGATAATTCCATAATTCCGATTCCCTCCATAACCTGAGAAAATAATAGTATAGGTTGAAACCCCACCCCCAAACCCACCCACAAAAAAGAGCAAAAAACGAGAGCAAACGTAGGCTGCTATTGTTTTGTTGTAAGGGTCAAGTTATAGAAAGAGAAATATTACATTGCTTAATATAAGTAATATAAGTACTAATTCAAATCTTATATAACATGATAGAATGATAAACTAGAAAAGTCTCTTGGAGAGAGTGGTTGCATTTTCATGTTCATGCAATACAACACAAAAGTGATCAGGGTCATATCATTTGTACCTCACCACGAGTCACCAGAGCTTCTTTCCTCATTGCCTTCTTTTGTTGTAACTTTTATTACAAAGGCTAACTCACCTGATTAAGAAATGCCAAGTGCAATCCAAAAATCCAGAAAGGAATGGACATGTCCATACCAGCCTGCTAATTAATTTTCACCGTCTGTCACTCGCTGGTATAGATACAATTTCAAAATCAGGAAAATGTCACATTTGTTATGAAACAGTTTATTATATAACTTTAAAAAGGGCCTTGAAAACAGCGAATGTTTGGTTCCGGTGGCTGCCTTTAGTCTGACATACGAGTACTCTCTATAAAAGGAGTATCTGGTGTTGCCAAGTGGTTGGTCAACATAAATAAGATAAACTTAAGGTGGCTTATATATATGTCAGCCAAAATACAATACATAACATGCATATGAAGTAGATTTTATGTGTAGTCTATGAGAGGTAGACCTTGCAAATAGCGATCTGTTGTACAATTCGATAACAAATACATGTTACGGCTGATGTTATAACAATAAAATAAGATAACACTTTCACATTGAATAGTATAATGGTTCATTAGGGAGCGACCATCGTTGATTTATGGGGCGGGCGGTCATTTGGTATTGACAAAACTTTGGATCACCCCACTGAAATGGACGAAATTAGGAGAAACCTGGACACTTGTTCAAAAAGCCTTGTTTTTAACTCACAGCACATATCTTTTATCTTGTACATAATATTTTATCCTTGCACAGTATGGCACACAAATCAATGCACGGCCCGGCACGCCTTTGGGTATTTTGGGTTTCAAGATTGAAGATTGAAGACGAGATTAAACTAGATCAAAAGTGCTCAGAGAGCACAGCGTCGTTAGAGCAAAGTTGACCCATGGGCAATAAAGATGTTTGCAAGAAAGCAGAAAAAAGTCTTACTTGATGCATGACTAATCCTACGTCTATGTTCTTGGCATTGGATTGCAGGCGCTTTCTTTCTTAATATGGCTAAAGTAAATATCTATTGCTCATGAGTCGACATTAATATGGTAATGCTGTGCTCTCTGAGCACTTTTATTCCAATATAACCACTATGCCAATTCGATGGTCATGTTTCGAACAATATTGAAAATATAGTGGAAATTAGAAAGAAAAATAATTAAAATGGCCCCCTGAAAGGTAAACTCTAATTGGCAAAGTGCCAAAATTGAATACAGTTAATGTTCAGTCGGCATGTAAGCATTGTACAAAGTTTGAATGCTCTCACAAGCATCAACAAAACTATTGCAGAAAATGTTGAAAATGGACCCAAAATGGCACTATGGAAAGCACACTTTAAATGGCAAAGTGCCCAAAATCAAATCACTTTGGTGTCGCGTTATACCAAATAGTTGTGTAAAGTATGAAAGAAATATGGCAAAGCGCAAAAGCTCTAGCTTGTCCGGAGACAAAGATACATACATAGATACATACATACATAGTTACAAACGAACGAAACGCAAGGCTTTCCCTTCAGCTGCTGAAGCGACGCAAAAAATTTAACTAACTCTGTACATCGAAATTGAATGCCCTCCCCATGTGAACATTAAGAAGCTGAGCTAAATATTTATATATTTTTAACGAATCTTGGGTTTCCAAAGTGACAGAGTGTGGAATACGAGTACAGAAGAGCCACTTTTAAGACACGTAAGAACCACCTTTTTAAGAAATTTTAAAAAATAGCCTCCCGTAGAGAGTGAGGTGTAGTAATTATCTTGATCCCAAAAAGATGTGTGTCACAAATGTGAAGTTTAAAATCAATCAGATCAAGAAGGATCGATACCAAATTTTGTTCAGCTAATAAATCTATGGAAACCAACAAACATTTTGCTTCATGACTTTAAAAAAATGTTTTACGTCAGAAACAATTTTTTCCACTATTTTGTCAAGCCTCTCCCTTACTAAGTGCTACTGGTCCTAGCCTCGGACACACAGGCTGGTTATGATTTCTTGGTTGGTGGCAACCACACAAGATTCTGGATGATCGAGACTATACTGGTCCGCTATTTATATTGGTAGATCTACGTGCTTACGTTTGCGGTAGTACATATCGACGTCTTACGCTTTGTGGATGACGTCACAATAATAATTCTTTTTATAGTCTCGATCATCCAGACCCTGTGGTGGCGTGCGCTCACCTGTATGCAATTCAGAGTCTGGTTGAACGAGGCTATTCAGTTTACTGCTTTTGTGTTTCTTGACGTCACAAAAACCGTTGTACTTTTTTGCAGGTGCTCCGACCAAAGACGTTATGCTTGATGTAAACAATATTTGTGCTTTTTGAAAAAGCTAGCCTGCTATAACTTACGTATTGGCTATTGTTTATCCTCAACATGCCTCCCCCAAAAAGAAAACGAAACGTAAGAAATGTACTAGTACAGCTGTGAGACAGTCGCCAAGAAAATGCACCTCAGTTACTACATGTACTAGTAAACGAACCGAAAAAGAACTGAAAAATTTAGGAACTTCTTGGACAGAGGTGTCCACAGCAGATACTAGACGACTCCGGACACCACAAAAACACTGCAGGCCAAGCAATTCCAATCAAACTACCCCTGAAAAACAGACCAAACGGGTAGGTTTCATATTAATCACTGGTGTAGTCTAAATTTCCACTGCTTTTCTGAAGTTTTCATATTAAATTTATTAATTGTTATCCTTAAATCTTTTATTTCCGAAAGCCAATGACATTGCCGGGCAATCGGCAATGGCCGTACTGGAAATTTTCATCAACTTGCTGATTATTTAGGAGATGGAGGTCATGTGGTGTTGGTACATGGACCTCCAGAGGCAGGTTTAGGTAACTAACGGCAACGGAGCCTCGGGGTTGGAGGGATCACACTAGCTATTGTTTTCAAGCTAGGTGAGTTCTTTTGCGTATAGAGAGGTGGCTCTCTACACAGGACATGGCTTTTACCAAGGCTTCTGAACCTCACGCTTGGTGTCGCCACCGTCTAGTCAGAGTCAGAGTCTCGTCACGTAACTAAAATGTACATGTGACGAGACTCTGACGTATGTCGAGACTATGGCGACCGCATCTAGTACTAAAAAGTACTGTAGCAGTACTGTGGCAACACACTGTGTGGAGATCAGTCTGATCAGCAATCCAGTGGCAGACGTACGACGTAACGGTTTTGGCAACACTAAGTCTGCCATGGCCGGGCAGCAAACTCACCACGCAGGCAAATCACATTTTGAGGTTGTACGCTCTAACCACTGTACCACTGACTGAGAACCACAACATTAAACTTACCACACTTACCTGTATGTAATTGTTTCAAATGACAGGCCAAGTTGATGATTATTTCTGCTTTATATACTTGCTACATTGTTCATTATAGTAAATACTAATACTAAGTACAGTCATATTTATTTGAAGCAGCTTTTATTTTTAATTGTAGATCTAGTCTACTGAAATAGTAGCACATTGGCATTCAGGTGATAAATAAATGAATAAAATTAATATATGTTTTGTAGAGGAAGAGCACAGATCCAAATACATCCACTTGTAAGAATACCAAAGCAAACAAGAACAATAGCAAGAGTTTTGATTTAAAATCTAAAGAACAGAAGAATAATCACTGTTCTGTAATTGATGATCCAACTACATCCAATCGTAAACCTAAAATATCTGCATCACCAAAATGCCCATCAACACCTACAAAATCAAGAGGGAAATTCATGCATGATGAGAAAACAGAAAAAAAAATATCCAAGAATGCCTTAGCTAACAAAGCATCATATCAATCAGCCCCAAAAGCAACATCCCATCCAGAGATCACAACTCCTAAAAAACCATTGAAAACCAATGGAACATCTACTCAAAAAAAATCTGGTACATTGAACCCAACTCCAACAGTAAAAAATATGGTGGCAAAAATCAATGTTACACCTAAGAAAAAATGCCAAAGTCGGTCACAAGATATGTCATTCAATTCAAATGCAGCTACACCATCGAAAGGGAATACCCCAAAGAGAACTTGTTGTTTGAATACCCCAAAGACGAAGCTTTCAGCAGTGACTGCATGTAAAACTATTTCCACTAAGAATAGGAATTTAAAGAAATTTAGGAAATCATCTACCGGTATTAATTTGAAATTAAAGAGATTATCATCCAAAAATTTAGGACAAAAAAAGAAAGAAAAACTTAAACACAAGAAGTCACCATCAGTTGTAGATCATAAAAAGAAACAAAGGGAAAGAATAAAATTGCTCTTTGTCAGAAAAAGATCACCAGAAGGAGTTGTTACAAAAGTGTACGATCAACTAAACCGGAAAAAATTGAGGAGTGAAATATCAGAGAGTGAATTGTGGGAAGGCTTTCCAGTTGATATTCGAATGCCACGCCTTAAACCAATATCACCATTGATATCATCTGTCAAAAAAGAAAGCGAATCTCCATCAACATCTAAAATGCAAGACATACTGAAAGAAGAATCACAAAGTAGTAAAGATTCAATAACACCAGAAATTACCAACAAAATGTGTTTAAATAAACTAAGTCCAAAGAAGAAAAGTCCCAAACATAGAAGTCCAACACCAGAAAGTCCTAGCCAACCAAGTCCAAACCAGCAAAGTCCAAAGCAACAAAGTCCAAAGCAAAGTCCAAAGCAAGAAATCCTTGGAACTGAGAGCACTATCAAAGATACTGACCTCGTACAAAATGTTAAAATGGAGAGTGAAAACAAGCATGTAGATGAAAATGTTTTTGAGAAATTTTCACAAGAAAGTGATGTTGCTAACTTTGAAATAAATGATAATTTCAATGTGAAAGAAGAAAAAGATGGATCAGAGACTGATTCTGCTGATGAAACGGCTAATGAAAATGCACTTGAAGATATTACAGCTGCTACTTCTAGAAGACAACTGTTTCCTTCTGCACAGACAAGCAGGAAACCACAGGGTAAAAAGGCTTTATCAAGGAAGAAAAAACACAAGCATGCCAGAGGTAATTGTTAATATATCATGAAACACATTTATGTGATTTTCTTTTAAACAAAGTTCTTTCTGATCACCATTTTGGTCTACTTTTGTACCTGTAGAAGATTACCATCCCCTATTGAAGACAGAAAAGGCATCCTTGTCTGTTGAAGTTAAGAGAAGTAATCGACTGCGAGAAAGGGCCAGAGGGAAAGGCTTGAGAGGAAGCATTTTAGATGAAGATCAGTTTGTATATGATATTCCCGGCACAGGTTAGTAATTTGATCGGATTTAATGATTTTTGAATGGTGATATGGTCATTATGATTCTTCTAGTAAGAAATTATTTATTTAATTGTAAATTAATTATGAGTTTCACCACAGGAGAAATAGATTGGAGTGATGATGATGATCATAAAGAGGAAACAGAATTAAGAGTTACTCGTTTAAAAGCAAAGACCCCACAAAGATACGGCTTACAGACAGACAGGTAACACAACTACAAACTAATTGAGCTTGTAGAAAAGAAAAAGCTTTTTATGACAGGACTCCTCAATTAGACAATAATCAGTAATCATCTTCCTTTATGAGATAAGATCTGATATATTGCAAATTTGATAAGCTACTTTCATGATAGCTGTGTTGTTGTTTTTTAAATTGTCCAAATTTTTTCGTTATGACATATTTTGATAATACATTATGCATTCTCCAGGTTGTTCAAATCATTATCAGATTTGGCTCCAAGAACTAGACGCAACATTCTATGGTTCAGAATTGTTGGAGGACCACCGATTGGCAAAACATGCATGTGCTTTGTGGTCAAGGTAATACATTTTGCTCAACTTATTATATGCTATTAGGGATATTTTTTCCTGAATATGATGTTGAGTATGACTATCATGTGGCATGATATTATTGTAAAGTTGAGTTTACAAAAATTAGAAAGAAATATAGAGATGGAAATTTACAGGAAAAAAAAAATGTAAAATTAAGATTTTTGAAGTCTTGACAGGGCCACGGATAAGTACTGGTCCTATATTCCTAGATGTGTAACTGTGTTGTCAGGCCTGATAAAAAATTTTGAGTTACTGGTCCTATGCCGCTTGTATTCTCAGTCATCCCAGACATCAGTTTTAATTGTATTTACATCACATGGTGTTTCTTGATTTTGACGTGCAAATCTTTGTTAGGATGGGTATATTTAATTTTTTGAGGATACCTATCCTTTCATTATTCTCCTATTCATGGCCCTGCACTGATAGATCTGGGGCGGGGGGTGGGGTTTAAGATTGCTACACGGTGTAGTTACAGATGAGTATAAGTTTCACAGTGGCAGAGTAATTAATCCTTGTAAAATGAGGCGTATCAAGATGACTATCATACACACAGATATCATATGCTATGGAGAATGGGTAGAGGTAGTGTTCCAGTTATGAGCAGTGTTCCAGTTATGGGCACATCCTTTGTAGGGTTGATTATTACGTATATCTCCATGGGAACACACATGTTTGACGTAAAAAACAGAACGTAGTCAGAGATAACAATCTAGAGATTAATTGGCCAAAGTTTACTTAATGAAAAATTAATATACATATTTGCTCATGAACATTAGTACCTATAATTGAGGCAAACTGTTATGAGGTTTTGCAATTGGGAAGACGTTTTACGGTAGTCACAACCTGCCCATGACTAGTGCAATGTTTTAAACGTCGAACGTAACCAGGTGGAAACATTACCAAAACAATAATTAGAATTTATAGTACTTATACAACTAAGCTAGTACTCTAGTCTTGTGAAATGATAGAACATTGATTATATTTTGATAATCTGATAAAATATTTCATATATTTCTATGAGCAAAGTTACATAAGAATCGTGAGCACATCGTAAACAGCTCATAACTGGAACACTTGCTCTAAGTATAAAACCATCAAATACTTAGTAATTTTAGTAACAACTATATAAAAAAAAATCTTATATCTTTATTACCATTTCAAGTATGTACTAAACTGTAAAACATGAAGATAAACTGATTTTATTATGATTTTTCTCATTTTTTATTACGATTTTTGATTGAAAATGAAGATTTTTCAAGGGTCAGATTAAGATTTTTAGCAGTGACACATCTCTTCAAATAGCAGGTTCTATTATGAATAAAATGAAAATAAAGTCTATATAAAGTGCACTTCGTGGCTTAGCAATCATAAACTTTCAACAGTTTGAAAATTATGAAGCTATAATTGCATTTATGCTGCCAGCGTGCATCGTGTGTTGCTATATGGTTCTGAATGTTGAGCATCAAAGAAGATCACACCTGCACATTCCACCACTCATACAGAATCAGGGAACATGCATGAAAACATATTGAATGTATTGATTTGCAGTGAGCAGAGGCGCGGTTTTCAGCAAAAATATGGTGCAAATTGTGATATTGATTCAGTGATGAGGACAGCCTGGGAGGAACTGAAACCTCGTGAGAAAGTGCGTTACTTCCAGCGTGCTCGGGCAGCACTGGAGGATCGGAGTGATAAACCAGGTCAGCAGAATGTGGATAAGATCACGGACATGATGAGTGTTGAGCAAACTTATCTTCAGAAATTCCAGCATGTGCTAGCATATGATCGAACAATTTAATGTATATGCACCAAGATAAAGCCTTGAGGGTAACTCAAAAGTTACTTCAATAAAGATAGATGAATAGTCTGTCAACTTAAATTTTTTTCTGTAGATTACTTACATTTCTAATTTATGGCTTAATCGGCATGTATCAACAACAGGCATATATGATGCACATATTGAACACATTGTAAAGAGACGGCCTATAAAATAGAGCATGTTATGCTTTCACTTAGATTGTTATGCCAGAAATTATCATGTTTGTGATGCGCTCTGGCTAATCAGAGAAACCAGACTTACTGTCAGCAAATATACTAACTATAGAACAAGTGTATTTTGAAGATTTGATTAGCTTTTAATAAACTGCCAACGTGCAGTGTGGCAGGGTAATAGTCTTGATATTACCAGTTTAACTAGGAAACTAATGTGGTCAGATATTGCTGACAAAGGCTTGTGAAATTAGTATATGTACAGCTGCTGGTTTGCTCTATGTATTCTTGATTCTTGGTATTTCTCTGGATGGATGCTTATGCTTAAATTCTTGTATTCTGGAAGTTTGCTATGTATGGAATAAAATATGCAAATGCCATTAGAATTTAAGTAATCAAAGAAACAGACTTCTCCCACCTATGAGCTTTAATCAGAGGGGGGTGGCGCCTAACAGCACACCTTACAAAAAAAACAATAACAGCTTTAAAGGAAAAATAGAATAAGAAAAAAACAAAACCCTTTACAACATGTTAAACTTGTCAATGAGTTGCAAATGAGGTTTAAACATTGTCAGGAGTTACAGGCTACAATGTACATGATAACAATTTTTGTGAACTGATTGAAGAGTTTGACTTTGGTTCAATATAAGCAATTTAATTGTGCACACCCAGTGTAGATACATGCCTAATTAAACCATAATTTTTAGTACTTTCCCAGAAATTTAAATAGTCAACAGAAAAAAATGTAAATCGAGAGACCATGCCTCCGTCTTGTTGGGGTTACAAGGGAATTACCTGGTGATTTTTTTCATAAATTATATTGTAGAATCATTATGATAAATGTGTTTTCCATTTGGGGAGATTATGATAGAAATACATGATGCATGATGCATTAAAGAGAGATGTGAGATAAAAGACAGACATGAGTATAATCAAAGTAATGATTGCTGAATGGAATACATGATACATAAGTTTTGTCTTTGTCTCTATTTCATTCAATTGATCTGACACCTCACAGTTTGTGTGCCTTTGTAGTACCCAGTCACAAGAAGAAGGACGACCCATGCCAGTCAGGGTCGGGTTCGAGAACAACGCTAGAGGATTTCCGGCGCCTGGCTGGGCCAGTGCAGGATGCTGTGCTTAAGGCGCAACTTATCAACCTGCAGAAAGGGCTGCCAGAACACATGTACCAGGTGAGTATGAGGTGTGAAACAAAGACCTACACCTGCCCAGTAGTAGAACAATTGTTTAATGTTATTCATGGACTGTGATCCCTGCCTGTTCTGATGTCCAAGAATTATTGCCTATTGTTCCAGTATCTGGTATAAGAACCGAGTCCCTGAACATATTTACCGCATCACTACTAATATGTAATGAATAAGAGACAGTAAATAGTCATGCATGATCAGAAATACATGAAGATGCTGTGTTAAAATCTTGAAACCCATAAGAGCAACCGAAATATTATAATGGAGGGAACAAAAATGATGGAGAAATTATGGGAAAAACAAAGATATTTAAAGATATTGCTCAGCAAAAATCATATTTGTTCTGTAAAATCCAGTTACATAGTATCAATAGATGATGCCTCATCCATTGCAAGTGTGATGAAAATAATATTTATATTCTCCGCGTTTAATACTTATTTCACCATTGAAAATACCATGCTACATCTCGTCAACTAAAACACAAGGTCACATGATATTATATAATCAAATGATTTTTGCCAGACGTCCCGTGGATTTCTATCGACAGACATCTCATTTAACATGGTGGGAGAGATAGGCGACTTTTTACGTGCACCATGCAAGTTGCATCTGACGAAAATCATTCGGTTGACATTTTGCGACTTCACGTGTTTTATTGGGTGTATGTCGGCCTCTTATTGTGTGGTATTTAAATTGCTTTACATACTTTTTTATGATGCTTAAATGAAAGAAACTTTCAGAATGCACAGAACATATTGCATACTTGTTCGGCCACTGAGCATAACCTTTAAGGGGATGAGGAAGCTTATTTTTGGCTTTCATTAATATGCGATTTTCTCTCAAAGCGTGGCATCAATTTTTACAAATTGTAACCTTGTTTTATAGGCAATAAACTTAAAATTTAACATGGCTTAATATATAGGCTCACATACTATTATTTTATGAAGCATTTCTAGCAAATTTAACATATCATGATTTTGCTCGTGTATCATATTATTCAGAGCAAAACATTGCAATCATTTAAAAAAGTACACACCAATAAATTCATATACTGGTAATTATCTAGAAAACATTCTCAAATTTCTAATATCTGTCAAATCAATCTTTTTTATACTCATTTCAATTTATATGGCAGCAATATCTCATAATTTCACAGCAATTATTACAAAAGAACTAAGCATTAATTTATGTTAGAAAATAATTCAAAATCGCTTGTAAGCTTTTCTGAGGAATGTGTTTATTGTCAAATGTATAATACATACAACATGTATTGGTAGAAAATTGTTACGAAACATTCACACATGACTACTGCTCTTTAAAATTTGAATGTCACTATACGCTACTACTTGGTGTATGTATCGTAATTGGAAAAGTAATGATGTTAAAAGGTTCATTTAAAAAATGTATTGTTCTTTATTTGTGTTTGTAGCATAATAAACATGATAAACATTAATAATGAGAAAATTCATTACTTTTTCCATATAACCTTCTAGACTACCTGCTAGATTATTACTCATAAATTATGATTTTACTTTTAGGACTTTCTGAGGACTTTTTACAGTAATTTTGCTCGCTCCAAGTATTGCCTGGAACATCTTTGTCGAGTGAAAGGCCAACCTAATGGTGAGCTAATATTTTGAAATAACCAGGGTCAGGATTAGGTGTAAAAGAGCTACTAGTCAGCAGGACTGGCAACGCTCCATAATATACTTATTCTCATGAAATATTCAGTCTCCCTACTCAAAATTGACAAATTTCCTCCCAATCCAAGCTGATGAGTGTTCAATGCAAACCTTGAATATATCTGAAATCTTTGTACAAAACATTTTTTGACACATCTTAAAAAACATGTAATTATTGGCTAAAATTATATATATAATAGTTGCTCTTCTCTATTTTTCATGTATTGTTTGGCTGTAGATGGATTTTTGTCCATGGATGAACGCATTGGTGACATGGCCCGTAGGATGCTCTACACTGCTGTTCTAGAGCAGCAAGGCCACTTGTCTGCTCTAGAAAAGAAACAGGCAGAAATGTTTAAGAAAAAGATTGACACGAGGTAAGCAAATATCATAAAAGTTACAACTAATGGAAAAGTTGTTGGGGTATTACATAGAACTATGGCATATCGATTGTAACCTCACATTAATTTAAAGTGTTGGATCTGAACGTTTGAATATTTAAGTATTGAGGCTTCCATTCATGAACTGGGGAGATATCTTATGCACTAACCATACTGCATGTACATGTGTACACAGATGACATAATTTCCTTTGCAGATACCATGAACTTGTGACTGCCATTATACAAGATAAAGTACCAACCAGCTTGCCTGAGTATAGCAGTTATGGTCTGACCAATATCATTGAAGCAATTATTGCTGTAGAAAGTAAAGAAACAAAGGTTGAGAAGGAGGATAAGAAATTTCAGCTAATTCTTGAGATGTTAAAGAGCTTCTCTATGGACATGAATATTGACAATGAGCTTTGGCAGGTGCCTAACATTAAAAATGAAATTCTCGAAGAGGAATTATTGAATGATGCCAATATCGATAGCCCAGATTGGATGAAACTTTCCCTATTAGATATTGAATCAGTATTAGGTGAAACTGACACCTAAAACGGCAAGGATTCAATCAAAAGACAATGATAAAAAGAAATTTATTGCTGTACCATTGAACAGGAATGGACACAATACTCCATTTACCATAGAACTGTCTGAAGAAGATACCACACCTCTTATGGCAAAACAAAATAAAGAAATTCAAAAGATTTCCACGGCTGATTCTAACATCCTTGAAAAACAAGAGAGCAACACACTAAATGAAAATGGTAGACAAGAACATCCAACAACTGCAAATAAAAACTTGCAGGCCCATTGTGATGCAACTGATGAATCAAGCAATGCATCTACCAATGCTAATGGATTTCAGCCTCAACTTGAGAGCAAGGATCAAAGACTTTCCATTGGAAGAGTTTATGGGAAAGACAATGATATTTCTGCTGCAGCTAATGACAAATCATCAAGTGTGAGGAGCAATACCAATATAGAAGTTTCAAAACAACAAGTCCATGGTGCTTCTGATAGATGGCAAGCAACACAGGAGCATCAAGGAGAAGACAAAGGAAGTGTCTCAGGTATGTTTACGGTTAATAATCGTGTTTTCTGCTTTAAAGATGTATTTTTCACGTATTATGATGTATTTGATGTCTGTGAAATCATTATGTCTGGGATAAAGCTTCATTAAAGGGCCTTTTTCTATGTATTTGGCTGTCCAAATGAAACTCCGAACCATAACTAATTTTTGTGAGTGAGATGCATAACTAATTTCTGTGAGTGATATGCATTTGCATATGATATCTCATTTAAAAAATCAATCTTGTTCACAATTACAACTAACATGTTTTGTGACTCACTGTGGTGTAGGTGCACTGCTGTGTGCGGCATCGGCGGCGCTGGAGCGCTCACTAACAGGTGGGGAGCCGTGCTGTGAACTAGACTCGCCAGCCTGCATCACGTCCACCCTGCTGCTGGCAGATGTCGCTGCACAGATAGAAAAGCAGGATGCTGGTGGTGCCACCGAAAGCAGCTGTGCAGTGGCACCAGCAGACAACACCGCTGGAACAGCCAACAACACAGCAGCCAGCAGCAGACAGGTACGGAGCAGCCAAATGTGTCTCCTAGAAAAACAGTCTTGACACTTGCATACATGTAACTCGGCTCGGAGCAGATAGATATGAGCACAAACATTACATGATCATTTTTCAAATGCATTGATTTTGTGGATGTGTCCTGTGATTCATTTAATATTTATGGTAAAACCTTCCAGAATGAATCAGGCAAAGAAGTGAGTTTTGCTCCTAGAAAAGCAGCGCCTGAAAATGGCAACAGTGGTGGTCAGATGGTCAGTATGGCACCCAAAGTAGTGAACACCAAAACCTCCAGCATCCAGAACTACAACCCCCATCACATATACCAAATGTCTCAGGTACATTGTCTGGTTTCTACATATGTAGATACTTTAGTATTGTACATGTATGATGTTACCATGACCTCAGGGAGGGATGAAGTAATCTTACTAGCAGTATGTTGCTATATTTTCTCCCACTGAATCCATGAATTTCTATTACTGCAGACAACTGCCATGCAGGTGCCAATGAGCATGATCCAGACAATGAGCATTAACAAGAAACCCCCACAGGCGCACAAGCACATCCTCCCCAATCCAGGTAATGTCAGCTCATTATCATGATCTGCATTCTCACAATGCACAGAAAATAGCTCAATAATGTTGGGTAACGTCAACGGCAGAAGATGCTTATCCTTTATAATTGGGTATGGCGGTATTTCTTGGTCAGCCGTTATATGACCAAATTGACCAAGGAAAGCAGAGATGTGAACTTACGTTTTTTTTTTTTCCCCGTATTTTTACGATTTTTGTTCCCTGAAAAATCATTACGTCAGGGACATGGTTTTATTACGGGATTTCACTAGTTTTAGAGAAATATGGGCATTTTCGTCGAATACAGCTTGATTGGCGCTTGGGTGCCATTTTTAAACGTTCATAACGCAATCTTTATTTGTAAGAAACAGCATAATTTCAACTGGATCACGCCGGTAACGTTGGAAAACGTAATTGCGCGTTGCTCTATTTGCATTGTGATAAATGCATATTTGTTGTGAACTAGTATGTGTAGCAGGTGCACAGGTGCCAAAATGGCCATGTTGAGGTAGAAAACAAACAAAAAACTTCAATTTTAGTTAATCTTATCAATTTTACAAAGTAATAGGCCATTATCAACAGTCATGAAATGCATCTGTACCACGGACGTTTGATTTAAGATACTCATGAAATTAACAATCCATTCAATCTTACCACACAATATTCTGCTCTTCAGACTTCACTGACTTCAGAAAAAAGATGTTCAAGAATTCTAACTATTATTTGTACAGTGGCAGATCTGGGTTGGCTTGGGATGTACTTATAGACTAGCAATGGCAAAGTGATAGAACAGTTGCTTAGTAATTCTTGTAAAATAAGAGGAGTGTTATGATGACCATCATACGGACAGATGCTACAGTTGCTACTGGTAAGTATAAAACCATCAAATACTTAGTAATTTTAGTACCCACCATACAAATAGTAATTAAATTAATATTTTCTTTTGTTTTTATTGCCATTTTAAGAATGTACTAAACCGTAAAACATTAAGATTTTTTTAAGATTTTTCTCATATTTTAATAAGATTTTTTCTCAAAAATTAAGATTTTTCAAGGGTCGGATTAAGATTTTTCGCAGTGACAGGTTCACAACTCTGGGAAAGGCATCCAGTCATAAAACTTGCCTAGAATTATTATGCCTAGATTAAAAAATCAATTGTCCCTATTCAAATAAGCATGTTGAACTTGATCAAAAAATGTTTTCAAAGGGATTTTAGGTCTTAACATTACTAGGTGCCCACAAACCCAGGTCTCTGCTCAGCCGGGCATGTAAGTATGTAAGTCAGCAGTGGTCACTTGCCCAAATGAGCACAAAATGAAAGAAATTTTTTGCTTGTTTCCATTAGTAAAATACAAAGTAATTGAATGATGGCTTTTTTGTAAGTAACCTACTCTCAAATAATCATTGTCATACATTCTCATACACCTCCAGAGGTATCCAAATATCTTTGGCGATTATTATCTACAAATTATATTCCATTTAGAACTATTTGTGACATTTTTTCTGTTGAAATTTGAAGAAAATGAGGTAATTTCAGTTGTGAGTCAGATGCTTCCGCAGCAGACCTACATGCCTCACTACTACAAGCAACAGCGAATCATCACCTCACAGCAGCAGCAGCAGCAGCGTCACCAGCTGCATGGTGTGAAGACAAGTTCTGGCTTGGCTCCACCGCTGCTTGTCAAGGCTGGCCCTAGCCAGTGTCGTATCAGCACCAGCCTTACCACACAGACATCACAGGTGAGCAGCAGCAGTAACAGCAGTAAATATGCAAATCACGTTACAGTATTTGTAGGATCACTGATAGGTCGAAATGACGAGTGTCATGAAAAATATTCTTGCTAACTAAAATCTGCTCATCTCATCCAAGAAACAAACACAAAAAAATAACTCTTTCAAATTGATGTGATTGAGAAATACTTGTCCATTGGACAAGATTTTTACATTTTCTACATATCTGACAACACAGATGCTCGTTTTGGACTTTAAGACGGATTCTTGTTTGTGGCCAGGAGCAATGGCAGATCCAGGGTTTTTGGAAAAGGGGGGGGCGCAAGTAAGGGATTTCCTGGGTTTCGTATGCACAATCGATGTCGATTGATGGCAGACATGCCAAAAACCCTACGAACAAGAAGTATTTTGGTTGGAAAGGGGGAGAGGGTGCCCCCTATGCCAGCCCCCGGAATCTGCCTATGAGATGTGATGCAGTTTTTTTACAAATGATCGTAGCCTAGCTATTTAGGTTAACAGTAGGAAACCTGGCAAGTGATAAGCGTCTATGTTTAGACTGTCAGACATTTTGTTTAGACATTTTATTCAACTCTGTTGCTGGACATTGCAAAGTAAATTGTCAAAATTCATGTGTCATGCTAAATTTACTCATATATGAATGTCTTGGTGAACGTTATTGTTTGAAATGTGTTTGCAGCCTACACGAACCACAGTAAGACTTGCTGACCCTTCAAAGTACCGAGACAGTTTGCCAGGCAGAGTTCTCTATGCAGGACAGGTAATCACTGGTTCAAAACAGTAACCAAATTCATGCACATTCAATTTAAACTAGCTTATACCCTTGGAGCCAAAGACTGAATAAAATGCCCTTTATTTTTAAAGTAATTACTGTACTAACGAGTAAAATTAAGGTGACGCTATCCATCATAAAAAGCACCTAGCCCAGTCCTGACAACAACTAGGCTAGTTCTGACTCCTACCGGTACCCCGTCCTGACAGCACTTATCCCCATCTTAACAGCACCCACCCCATCCTGACAACAGTTAATGTTAAGTTAATGCCTCTCCCCCATAGCCTACCAATCACACAGATACACCCACAGTTACAATACATTGTATGGGTGCTAAAATTGAAATTGGTGGCATGAAATTGGGAATTATAATTCCAAACCATAATTTTTACAATGAGAAATATAAATGTGGGTCAGGGAGATTTATTGGGCACAGTGCAAAAAAAAAAGACATTAGCTTTGATGTTTAGCAAAGCAAAAGTTAAAATCATATAAAAATTTGTAGAATCAATGCATTTTTTTGTTTTTTCAGCTTACACATTTTAAACGCCTGTGCATATATTCTTGACTGGTTAAACATAGGAAAAGTGGTGTATTACTGTAAATATACCTGGCATAGTGTACTACAATCTTACGTTATAAACATTATCACTTCTAAACAGTAACAAATACACTAGTACATTCCTTCAGAACCCTGTAACGTGCTCTGTGCCTGCGCCGGTGGTTTCTGGGATGACGTTGGCACCACCAGCTGCACACCAGCTACCGGCAGTGGCATCCAGTAGCCACCACAAGGTGCCGGTCAGCCTCGGGGCAGGAGGAGGAGGGAACATCTTTCCACTCGACCTGTCACTGCAGCACCACCACCAGGTACTCATGTCTAAGCTAGCTTCTGGGATTACTCACTTTTGTTGCATGTCGCAAAAGCAAGACAAGCACAAGTATGTAGCTATTTAGACAGCTAAGATGTCTATGCTTTAGCTAAACCTGGGGTGTTATAACATAATTCTTTCAATCCGGCACTCTGCATACGTCAACTAATGGATGCAAGTTTGATGAGGATGCAATATAATACAACTGCTATGAAAATAAGATTGAACCTTCGAACCAAATGTTAAAATTAAACATAAAAGAATGCTATCATAAAAGTGCTGATTATCAGTATATGAGTTAAATTTCATCTGAATAGACATTGATTGAGATATCAAAAGCAATTAGTTATTTGTTATTTTACTTGGTTGTTCAGGGTAAATATATTCAAAATATTCAGAAACAGAAGCATACTTCTTTAGCTTATGAAGAGAAATTATGTAATTTGACTCAATATTAGTTGAGATATCAACATATTTGTAAAGTAGATTTTAATAGACAAGAATATTTGGTTTGCTACCCATCCCTTAAGTAGCTGGAATCAGCTGCATAAAATCCATACACTGCATTGGATACAGGTAATAAACTCTTCAAGTTGAAGAGTTTAGTCTAATGTTGTATCACTGTAAAACAACTCATGTACTTGCTTATCTCAAAATTTTGCACGTTGTTAAATTTAAAGGCAGCACGGTGATCCATATTGACCTTCACCTATCCTGCTGCTCTGTTCCAGCCTCCTGGGCCCTTGCCGCGTCCCGTGGTGCGTCCGGGCGTGTCCCTGATCCGCCACATCCAGGTGAGCCGGCCCACTCCCACCACCACCACCCCAGCCTCAGTCCGGGGTCCCACCCCGCCTGCCGCGAGGGCAAGGCAGGTTGCTGTTGCACGACGCATTTCGCCACGCAGAGCCAACAACTCACCCTCATCCAGCAACAGCGGCAGTAAGTAGAAGCCTGTCAGGTGGTGTGAGGGTGTGACATGTTCAGCAAAAGTTCTTTCAATTATGTGAATTCTTTCCTTTCGACTATTGTAGTGTAAGTGAAGTATGCAAATAAGCTAAGTAAGACTAAATAGAGGCTTGGGGCCTGTGCCTATAATTATATGGATGTATTGAATCTTTTGACAACAGTTATACGAATTAAAAAGAATTCTTTTTGTTTGTCTTATGTCAAATGCAATTTTAGTGTGTGATAAAAGCAATAACTTACTGCTGCAGTAGGCAAAGTTTAATTATGCATTTGAGTTATGGCTACCTGAGAAACATTGGTTATGTAAAACAGTTACTATTACCACTGCCATATGAAGGCTGAAAATAGAGCTCATAGTAAACTAAAAAGCATTTAGAAGTCAGCATTTTCAAGTGGTTTATTATTTTTAAAGATATCAAATTATAGATAGCAACATTTATTGCACAGTATCCAATGCTGTATATTTTTCTTAAAAAAGTAATAAGAAGTATGTTGTTGCATATGGAGATTGTTTGATTATTTTAAAACAAATAATGCTAGATCTTTATATGAGACCCATTATCTGCTGATAGAATAAAATGTAGAATTGGCATGGATGTATATGTAATTATTATTTCATTTTCCAATTTGTACTCTTATCTTTTATGATTTTTTGTTGTATTAAATAGTACTGTAAACCCATATTTTAAGAAACAAAAGGGGTTTACAATATCTATGAATAATTGTATTTTCAACTATAAACTGTAATATGTTTTGAAGTAACTTGAAGAAAATTTGTTGTACATGTATTCTTTGATAACACTTAGATCACAAAGAAAGATATACCATTTTGTGATAGTTAAGTAGATTGCTATTTTTGTCATTATTCATGTTCTTTTGTTAAATTTCCACAAATACCTTATTGTATTTATGAGGAAAAAGAAGACATTTATTTATTTGTATATTTTAGAAGTTACCTTTTAGAATCTGTGATAATATCCATGGTTGCTAGCTTCATGTTAGTCAGAAATCTAAAGACAACCATGAACAATGAAGTTCGTATAGATAAGGTTGTGCATTACCAAACATTTAAAATGTATATTTTTAGATAAAGGCTAATATTTTTCTCCTTAGATTTAAAAAATAAAAACATTTTTGGACATTCATGTCGCTAAATTGATTGACCAAATAGAAGAGTTATTGTCATAATTTGTAAGATTTCCTTTCCCATATTTTTTTCAATTTTAACAGTAAACTATAATATGTTCAAAAGCAAATGTAAGAAAAGTGATGCACATGTTTTCTTTGATAAATCTTAAATTACAATTACACAGGAAGATACATATAGTATGGGTCTTCTACATCAATGCTCTTTTGTTAAATTTCCACAAATACCTTATTGTATTTATGAGGAAAAAGAAGACATTTATTCATTTGTATATTTTAGAAGTTATATATATAGTAATTTGTGATAGTTAAGTAAAGTAGATTGCATGGTCATCATTTTTGTGCGAAAGTGAAGTGTGGATTGTGATATTTTAAAAGTTTTAATTTGTTTTTTCTGCATGTCTTTCCTCTAGCTGCAATCAAATATTGATGTTAAGTGTTAACGTGGATGTATTTGTCAGTGGAAAACCCATAATTTACCAGAAGAATATAATAAAGGCTCTACACATAAAGTAATGGTGTGTTCCCGTGTTCTTCTGACCTGGTAAAGATACGTCGTACGTACGAGTTGGGAAATAGCACGCGAACACACAATTAGCCCATTACACTCAAGTTGTAAGGCATATGTAGAAATTGTGTGTGAAAAGACCAAATTAAGGGTCTTCTACATTAATGCTCTTTTGTTAAATTTCCCCAAATACCTTATTGTATTTATGAGGAAAAAGAAGACATTTATTCATTTGTATATTTTAGAAGTTATATATATATAGTAATTTGTGATAGTTAAGTAAAGTAGATTGCAAGGTCATCATTTTTGTGCGAAAGTGAAGTGGGATTGTGATATTTTAAAAGTTTTAATTTGTTTTTTCTGAATGTCTTTCCTCTAGCTAAAGTAAATGTAAGAAAAGTGATGCACATGTTTTCTTTGATAAATCTTAAATTACACAGGAAGATACATATAGTAATTTGTGATAGTTAAGTAAAGTAGATTGCTAAGTCATCATTTTTGTGCGAAAGTGAAGTTGGATTGTGATATTTTAAAAGTTTTAATTTGTTTTTTCTGCATGTTTTTCCTCTAGCTAAAGTAAATGTAAGAAAAGTGATGCACATGTTTTCTTTGATAAATCGTAAATAACACAGGATGATACATATAGTAATTTGTGATAGTTAAGTAGAGTAGATTGCAAGGTCATCATTTTTGTGCAAAAGTGAAGTGGGATTGTGATATTTTAAAAGTTTTAATTTTTTTTTTCTGCATGTCTTTCCTCTAGCTGCAATCAAATATTGTACCTGTGAACTGAGTTGAAAATAAAAGTGTTAAACCCAAAAAAGTCAATCGTCACTTATTGATTTTTATGTTTAGATATTTACAATACAACCTCTTTATTAGGACCACCTTTGGGACCAGTGTTAAGCGGTCTCAATAGAGAGGTGGTCTCTATAGAGAGGTTTGGTTATGTAGCTTTGTGAAAGTTTGGGACCATGAAAAGTGTTCTAACTATAGAGATAGGATTATCTCAAAAGAGGTGGCCTTAGTTGGAGCGTCTACTGCACATACACATAGCAATGAATATACACATATTATGAACTTACAATCTGTCTGATTCACTACTGTGGTGTATATCAAATCGGCAATAATGTGATTCCACCAACATGATCCCCGCTTTGCCTGCGCACACTGTGATACATTCTTCACATCCACTCTTCTGTCTATCCATTGACTTAAATTCCCTTTAAAATGCAGACCTCTACACATGGTAAAAACAACACTGCCATTTGGGAGACTTATTTCACCATGGACGTCATGTTAAATACAGTAAAACCTCCAGTTGAGACCACCTCCATATAGAGACCACCTCTTTATTGAGACCTGGTCCCAAAAGTGGTCTTCATAGAGAGGCTTTACTGTACAATGTGTTGAAACTGTTCAGTTATTTCGCTACCCTGTTTAGGGTGGTTTTGTCGGGCAGTAAAACCTCGTCCCTGGCACAGGCTCAACTTTTTGGGTGGTAGAACGTGGAATCTCACACGGTGTGAAAACGTGAGGTTGTACAAACCTACCATAGGTGTCCTGCTAAAAGTAACCTGTCCTGGCGCAGTCCTAGTGTAAAGTAACCCTGGTGAAAGTAACTTGCTCCAAGTCCTCATCTGCTCTTCATAGAGGTGGTCTCTTTATTGAGCTTTGGGACAGCTTAAAATAGCTTTATTATAGAGGTGGTCTCTTTGTAGGGGTGGTCTTAATTTGAGGTTCTCCTGTCGAGTCCCAATGGCCTGGTGTAAATTGTAGAGTTGTTTGAAATTAGGTAAGTACATTTGTCCACATTTACCAACATACACAACGTATTCACCTAGCACTTTGTACGTGAATGCTGGCGTGTGTGTTTTTTTGTTTTTTTATTTGTTTTTGTTTTTTGTGTTTTTTGTTTTTTTTTTTAGACTAGACGTGATTTCGGTTGCTCTAGTTAAGTTTGAATCTGTCGTCTGCTGTGACTGCTTCGGTATTTTTATGTCACCATTGTGCTGTTAATTGTGCGCATGATACGAGGGCCGCGGTGTGTCATGGGAAACTTTCCACATGCTGTATCCAACAGAACTTGATATTAATGGTGTGCCGATGGAAGAATCTTCCTCTGTTCAAAGTTTTAGCTGTTAATCAACATACAGTGGAACTTTCAAGTCAGTAAGACCACCTTCTTAAGACGATCACCTTTATAATGGGACAATATTTGCTGTATCACACTTACCTTCAGAATCATGGACTTATAATGGAAGATTACGTCTTTTGGAAAATAACTCCATAAGCGAAACATGTTCAACACTAAACATTCTTCGAAAAGCCCATGGCCTTTTCAGCTGAATGTTGATCAATTTAGGCAGTCGGCCAAAAAGAAATGCTCGGCCAGTTTTCACGGAACGTTCACAGTTGACAAGTTCACTGCCAAAACGTAAGATTCACCAAAGCATAAAAATCCCTCTGATGTCCTATCTCTGAGATGGACTATTCCTGATAGAATATTTCTTCTCGTTTAGTATGTTGTGGTTTGGTGAGGTTTGGTTTGGTGAGGGGAACGTTACTTGATTTAGTTTTGCCGATCATGTTGAATGGTGATAAGCGTCAGCTTTATTCTGTTCTCAGAAAGCGCCAGCTGAGTGGAGACTTTCACCGACGGCACACACTTATCAGGGTATACGTTTTTGCAGACTAGAAAAATGATTTTGTAGAAAAAAGAAGCCACGGTTGAAAGTTTTGTGGCATTTTTAGAGTATAAGTTAAGAGATTGTAGCTGTGATAGTACACAGCGAGGGCGTCATACGGCAGAATAAGCTAAAGCTGCATATGCAAATAGAAATGAAAAAGGTACGGTGTTGACGGAGCTACCGTGTATCAAGGGCCCAAGAGGTGTATTTAAGAAAATAGGGAGGGTGCTGAAAAACTCAACTTGATTTTGATTCTTATAGTATACAAAACTCTCATAATGCAATTTTGGCTATTATATGAAGCAACTTTTAATTTGTGTTATCACACTGGACGTTGAGAAAGGCAGTACAGTACGTATGACAAGGATGATGCCAATGACCTGGTGTAAATTCAAAGCATGCTGTAATTGTGCGAAGTAGATAAGCACCTTGACATATTTCCACCACATATTTCTCCTATTGTCTTGGAGTCAAGGGGAAAACTTACAAAACTTTAATCTTATCAATTGTGGTGTTAACACTAATAATAATTATCACTGCACCCACTGACCCTGTATGCAAATCTATATGGGTCATGACCCTAATTAGCATACAGTAAAACCTTTGTTGTGAGACCTCCACATTCATGACATTGGCTACTTATTCTATTGTCTAATTGTACAGGTGGTCACTTTATAGAGGTTCTGCATTGTGTTGGTATAAAAATGGTAAGTAGTGATAGAAAAGTGATCAGAAAGAATCACTTCAGAAAGGTGGTCATTGTAAAGAAGCGGTTTTCCCAGAAGGTTTCGCTGTATTACGTCTGCATACCGATGTTCACACAAATCACGCACAGAAATCCTTTTAATATAAAAGTGACCGCTCGTGACCGCTCGTACAGGTCGGCTTCTCAAGGCCGAGAAGTTAACAATCACCTTTCATCATTCATCACCCGTATTAAGATATACTAGTGTGAATGGTGGTAACATGTTCATAATTATGCTGCTGTCGGTATTGATGAATATATGTTAACCCTGCCCAGTGAATATACCTAGACACTATCGCACGTTTACAACATGTCAAATGTTTCAACCTATCAAAACGAAACTGAATTCATGGGCTGATTTTTAAGTGTTATTTAATGAGAGAATTTTATAGATATAAGCAGACAGTGTCTCGGGGTTTTTTTTATAAATAAATTTTTTTAATCCAAGTTGCTGTTGGACAATTTATATGTGTAAGCTTTTTGGACTTTTACACGGCTCCTGGTACTGGTCGAGACGCTCACACCGCCTGAGTTCTCGTTGTGTTTGTCCCAATGATACGTAGGCCCACACTACGGTCGTACAGGGGCCTCTCCCAAGACCAGATTGACGTCCCCACACGGGGGGAATTCGCACTGGTGCTGGTAGCGACGGCTTCAGATCGTGGCACACGCCAAGCTGAATGTGTATCAAAGAGGGTACTAGATCCAAGACACGTATGCACGAGGGTCTACGAGATTCAAATAACCAATCTTGATCCAGTAGTAGGTCAGGTCCACTCAGTGTCACAATAATGAGTGTCTGAGCCAGGACCTTACCACCCACTCGGACCAACATCATGATCTGACCGCGCACCTCAAGATCACTTCCGCTAGCCCCTTGAAGAGCGACGGAATTATCCTCTAATGGCGGTCTCTCACATCCCATGGCTTCATAGTACGCATTGGAGAGCATACTATAGGTTTCCCCACTGTCGACACATGCAGTGGCTGTCCAGCTTCCATTAGCGCCCGGGTGCTGAAGTACCAAGTGCACATGACAAGACAGTCGGAGCTCGCCTTCGGTTTTCCCGTCAAGTTTCTCTCGGGAGTCACTTGACCTGCAGGTCACATCTTTGGTGGTATGGATCATTCCAACACCACCCCCTTGTCTTATCTTTCTCAATGCTGTTCACTTATTCCAAAACACAAACTTTTTTCATTTACCTTTCTTTATTTTACATGTTTCAAGTCAACAGGGACTCCTTTGGGAATTTGAAAAGGGTGGACTCTGTTGACTACGGTCCGCGTAAAAAAAAAGCCGCCAATTAAAAAGGTGTTCGACTTTTTCCTCCCCAGTGGGTCCCCCCCCCACACTGAGTTTTTAGACAAAAAGCATGTGAGTCTAATGTAACGATGTATCCATATGCTGTATACCAAGTGTCTAAGACATAGAACAATTTATACATTCCAACACCACCCCCCTCCCCCAGGTTCAAAACAATGAAGCACCTACCCAATCACAGCACACTCCGGTTCTACCACCGGGAAGCATGTGGAGTGATGCTGACAGGTGCCTTCACGGACACAGGGATGTCCCTGGATGGGACATCCCTTGACTTGCACGTGGTTGGACTCAAGCTCGTCTACACGGTCCGCAGAGGATGGACCCCAATGCCCCCAGTTACCTCAGGCGGGGTGTTATGCTCATTCCTCCCGAATGGGTCCCCCCCAACAGTGAGTTTTACAAGTTTCCCTGACCCCTGGTGGATATCCATCGTAGGGGGTTTTCGCTGGCCACCGCCGCCCCCGACGATTCCAGTGTCTACAGACATCGAAACTGACAAAGAATTTGCTTCCAGGCAGCAAAACGCTTGTTCAGTCGTGCTCTCTCCTCAGGAGGTACCTGGGGACCGGGACAGTCGCGTATGCGATGATTATCATCACCACACTCCCAGCAACCATTCCCGCACGCCCCTCTCGGTTTCAAAATGGGACAGTCTCATTGAATGTGGCTTTGGTCACCACACTTCCAACAACCAAGCTTGTGCGTCGGTTTCACGGGTACCCCAGGGTTGTCAGATGTCACAGCTGGCCGCTGGACCTGCTGCATGCCCTTCAAAGCCTCGCACAGGAGAACGGTATCCCCTGAAGCCTGGGGCTTCCCACTCGGTTTCGGTTTCGGATCCTTGGGAGTGCCCTGGTTGAGCAACTGAGACCTATAGCACTCAGGCTCATCCCGGCTCTCCCGGTGGATCAAGCGGTGCTGCAGTTCCAAAAAGGGGAATGGTACTGCCTCCTCCTCGCTGGCGTCAAATACATGACGTAGCGAGGGAGTAGCAAGACCATCCCGCAGCCTGTCCTTAATGACCTCTTGCCATTTGGACGGGTTATTCGCATCAGCCCGCCTTGCCAGCAGTTGAAGGCCGTTTATGAAGTCAGCTACGGTTTCCCCTTTTCCCTGCTTTCGGGTCATCAAATCCTGCCTAGCCACGGCACCGTCCTGTGTCACATTGAACTGGGCGTTCATAGCAGACACTAGACAGTCCCAGCTATCGAGCTCCTCGTCCTGAATGTCCACGTGGCCACTGCCGGTTTCCAGGACTTCGTCCTTCAAACCAGTTGTGACCTCAATTAGACTGTCCTAGACGAGGGT
Source organism: Streblospio benedicti (assembly GCA_019095985.1). NCBI lineage: Eukaryota > Metazoa > Annelida > Polychaeta > Spionida > Spionidae > Streblospio > Streblospio benedicti. The sequence continues at coordinate 22,027,502 of CM032659.1, forward strand.
GAACATAGGCCAGATCAATGGGCCACCACCAACTATTTACAAAAACGGGCCTTCCGGCAAGCGAGGTACACCACAACCTGGTGGTTGTGCCCATCCTTGCATATGCCTAGAATCCCAAGTTTGTATTCATGGAGCTCATTCAGCATTAGCTGTTGTATCGTGTGTACAGACAGCACCCAAGCTAGAGGGCCCTGGTGTCCCACCTCAACGTGTGGCAGTTCGTCATTTCCAGCCTAGAATCAATGACGGAGCCACCCAGGGGTGACTCACATGCCAGAGGTTCATGAGCCAGTGTGTGCACAGTACTCGCCTGAGGACAGTGCATCCCAAAGTGACCATAACAGCCAGATTGTCAGTACCATGCCTCGGTTTGAGTTCTGAATTGTTGCATATGGTGTCACATAAGTGTACATTATGATACCCACTTTCTAAACACAAACATTTCTGTCAAGCCTAGTCAGTGGGTATATATACAGCTTAAAACCATACAGGTGTCGTACATCCTCATCTATCCCCGTCCTAGAGCACGGAAGCTCCAGGAGGCGTGTACCAACATCACCTGTATTCGTGACGGCCCCGGAGGACAGACTTCCGTGTCGTGCCCTATGTGGTTGTCTCTATATCAGGGGAGGCCGGATGACTAGAGTCACCAGCTTCATCGCCTGTATCAAACAATTCCACTAAGTGCATTCTACGATCGTTCCGTGTCTCCGGATCCATCATCCCGCCACTCGAGACGGATATCACATCATGGGCCCCAGACACTTCAAGTCTTAGGCCCAAACGTAACGTCCTAGAACGAGTTAGCGGCCCATACAGGCGTTCGGATCTCCCGTGTACACCAGTTTGGACTGCCCACAGACTCGATGTTTCACGAGTCTGGGTTTCCATTGAAGTCAATGGATGTGTACCTCGGGTTGGAGCGGATCTGTGTACCTCAGCGGGACGGCCCAGAGGTCCCCTCGAAGGGGACACGTAAGTACCTTTTTTTCCGACCGAGTTCGCCAGATCCAGCTCAGCGGTTGCCACGTTCATACCACGGCGCTCCCCCTACTCACCCGGTGGTGAGCCTGAGAGCACCCGTGGTCCGGTCACATTGGTTTCGCCACGGATTTCCATTCCCTCACCCGGTGGTGAGCCTAGGAGAATCCGTGAAGGTCTACGATCATCCATGCGTTGTCCAGTCGGTTTTTCCAATCAAATGACCGGGTGTGTCGCCACACGCCAATCAAATCCTGGTCACGGCACCAAACTGTAAGCTTTTTGGACTTGTACACGGCTCCTGGTACTGGTCGAGGCGCTCACACCGCCTGGGTTCTCGTTGTGTTTGTCCCAATGATACGTAGGCCCACACTACGGTCGTACAGGGGCCTCTCCCAAGACCAGATTGACGGCCCCACACGGGGGGACTTCGCACTGGTGCTGGTAGCGACGGCTTCAGACCGTGGCACACGCCAAGCTGAATGTGTATCAAAGAGGGTACTAGATCCAAGACACGTATGCACGAGGGTCTAGTAACCTTATTAATACGTGAGTTATAGTTTGAAAAGGCCCCGAATCTACGAGATTCGGGGGTGTTGGTTCCTACGATGTTGTCGCAACAACTTCTCAAGCTAAACTGACGGCTATTCCGTCTTGGTGATGGGAAGTCAACTAAATTGTCCCATCACCTAGCAACGGGACAGAACACCACTAAAAATGTCCTGTAACCTAGCAACTGGGACACATCGGGCGACGTAAAAACACGTCATAAACAACACGTACGTCAAAATGACGTACGTATGGAAAGTGCGAGCGTAGGACGTACGGGCCATCACGGTACGGGGTCAATAAGGGATTGACTAGCTGATGGAGACAATGCTACAATTGTTTCCATTCCCAGCCACTCAAATCAAGACGCTTTTTCTAGAAATACCAGAAGCTAATTTGCAATTGAAAGCATAAAACCAACGCTATCAAATGATGAAGTAAGTAACATGATTTACATGTCTCTTCATTGTCTCGCTGCTATTTCCATATCTACTTGTGAAGAAACATCTTCTGCCTCTATTTGTTATCAGTCACACAAAAACGCAGCTTTTTACACAAGATATGACAAAAAGTTTGGCTAAAAAACAAAAAGAAAAACATATTAGACAAATGTTGTGATTTTAGGTTATCATGGTGAAACATGTGATTGGTTACAGAGGGGATCGTTTTTAGAGGTGGTGTGTAGAGATATGGGAATAGCAAGGTGGTGGTTGGATTGAGGGTATGGAGAGGTGATCAGGTTATGAATGTGGCTGTATCATAGAGTATTCCCTGCGTGTTTTAGCAGTGTCGTATTTAGGATGGATGGAACGCCAGGAACGGCTAAAATGGCATGAGAGCTAATAGGTTAATAGAGTCGTAACACTTACAAAACCAAAACAATAAGGAGCTGTAACCCGAGAATACAGAGTAAGCTGTGGGGAACCACAGGTCGACAGGGTGTGTGTATACAGGGGGTGGGTGTGTAGGGGAGGGGGGGGGGGGGGCTTGTGGTAACAGGGGACAGTCGGCGCTGACTTTTCGTGCCCCATTTCTCCCTCACAAGGAAACACCCTGATCAGTTCACGAGCAATCGACGGGAAAATGGATAAACATCGCGTAATTGGCACCGATGCTTAACACACATTATCGCGACGACCGCGGTACAATTGTCAATGGGGATTCAAGCTGTGTAAGATGACCACCTGTGTAGTAAGAGCTTTACCTTTGTGGTATCAGCATTTCATGAAAGACGACCGCAAACCTCCATAGAGAGACCGCGTCTGTTTTTTGACCACTTGACGCCAACTGAGGGTGTGATTTTGTAGGAGGTTCTACTGTAAGATTTCTCATAAAAACCGGTGTGATTTTGTAGGAGGTTCTACTGTAAGATTTCTCATAAAAACCGGTCGCAGCCTATAATATACCGTAGTGACGTTTAATTACAATTTTCTTCATTGATTCATCTCATTTCAAGTTTAGTTGCACTTTTATTCACTATGCTTATCATCTCATATGACGAGAGAGTTTGCTATAAACGTGTTTGCATCATTGAGGAATAGAGCAGTATCTTATTGTATGAAAAATAAATGATGTCTTGAGAGAGCTTCAAAATCTGATGGTTGAACAACCATTTCTGTTATTGAAAAAATATTCACACAAGATCCAAGTAGTGAAAGATACATTACAATATGCCACTCACTTAATACAAACTCTAAATTGACTTTCACTGCATCAATATCACCTGCTAAACAAATTGTTTATTTTTGAAAAATAACCTGTAGGGTTCAAAATCGATCAAAAATTGTATTTAATATTTAGATTTTAAAATGAATTTGGAAATAAAAGCAGGTAACAAATTGAAGTGATTGAATAATGAAACTTAGCAGGGTTTTTACACAAACATTAAAGGCTTCACCCAGTCAGCCTAGAGCACCTGCCATGCCACCTGCTGACTCCCGATCTCGAGCGACGATGGAAAAGAATTTAGCTGACATGAGCCCATTTCACTTTACATTCCGTTACAGCCTCAAAGCGATGTTATTTCTCCCCAGTCACGGTGCCACTTACTTTCCCAGCCCTAATTGCAATATATGGTTGTAAGCTTTTTGGACTTGTACACGGCTCCTGGTACTGGTCAAGGCGCTCACACCGCCTGGGTACTCGTTGTGTTTGTCCCAATGATACGTAGGCCCACACTACGGTCGTACAGGGGCCTCTCCCAAGACCAGATTGACGGCCCCACACGGGGGGACTTCGCACTGGTGCTGGTAGCGACGGCTTCAGACCGTGGCACA
>CM032659.1:22031407-22044155 GCA_019095985.1 Streblospio benedicti
CTTTGGACTTTGCTGCTTTGGACTTGGTTGCCTAGGTCTTTCTGGTGTTGGACTTCTATGTTTGGGACTTTTCTTCTTTGGACTTTGTTTATTTAAACACATTTTGTTGGTAATTTCTGGTGTTATTGAATCTTTACTACTTTGTGATTCTTCTTTCAGTATGTCTTGCATTTTAGATGTTGATGGTGATTTGCTTTCTTTTTTGACAGATGATGTCGATGGTGATATTGGTTTACGGCGTGGCATTCGAATATCAACTGGAAAACCTTCCCACAATTCACTCTCTGATATTTCACTCCTCAATTTTTTCCGGTTTAGTTGATCATACACTTTTGTAACAACTCCTTCTGGTGATCTTTTTCTGACAAAGAGCAATTTTATTCTCTCTCTTTGTTTCTTTTTATGATCTACAACTGATGGTGACTTCTTCTGTTTAAGTTTTTCTTTCTTTTTTTGTCCTAAATTTTTGGATGATAGTTTCTTTAATTTCAAATCAATACCGGTAGATGATTTCCTAAATTTCTTTAAATTCCTATTCTCAGCGGAAATAGTTTTACATGCAGTCACTGCTGAAAGCTTCGTCTTTGGGGTATTCAAACAACAAATTCTCTTTGGGGTATTCCCTTTCGATGGTGTAGCTGCATTTGAATTGACTGACATATCTTGTGACCGGCTTTGGCATTTTTTCTTAGGTGTAACATTGATTTTTGCCACCATATTTTTTACTGTTGGAGTTGGGTTCAATGTACCAGATTTTTTTTTATTAGATGTTCCATTAGTTTTCAATGGTTTTGTAGGAGTTGTGATCTCTGGATGGGATGTTGCTTTTGGGGCTGATTGATATGGTGCTTTGTTAGCTAAGGCGTTCTTGGATAATTTTTTTTCTGTTTTCTCATCATGCATGAATGTTCCTCTTGATTTTGTAGGTGTTGATGGGCATTTTGGTGATGCAGATATTTTAGGTTTCCGATTGGGTGTAGTTGGGCAATCAATTACAGAACAGTGATTATTCTTCTGTTCTTTAAATTTTAAATCAAAACTCTTACTCTTGTTCGCTTTGGTATTCTTACAAGTGGATGTATTTGGATCTGTGCTTTTCCTCTACAAAACATATATTAATTTTATTCATTTAGTTATCACCTGAATGCCAATGTGCTACTATTTCAGTAGACTAGATCTACAATTAAAAATACAAGCTGCTTCAAATAAATATGACTGTACTTAGTATTAGTATTTACTATAATAAACAATGTAGCAAGTATAAAGCAGAAATAATCATCAACTTGGCCTGTCCTTTGAAACAATCACATACATTTAAGTGTGGTAAGTTTAATGTTGTGTGCCTCAGGGGTGGGGGGATCACACTAGCTATAGTTTTCAAACTAGGTGAGTTCTTTTACGTGCAGAGGTGTGGCTCTCCTCTACACGGGACACGCCTTTTAACGAGGCTTCCGAACCTCCGCTTGGCTTCGCTACCGTAGTGGCGACGTGCTTCGGTGGAAACACGCTCTAACCACTGAGCTACTGAGGACGACAGATGCTAGATGCGGTCGCCATAGTCTCGACATATGTCAGAGTCTCGTCACATGTACATTTTAGTTACGTGACGAGACTCTGACTCTCACTAGACGGTGGCGACACCAAGCGTGAGGTTCAGAAGCCTTGTTAAAAGCCATGTCCCGTGTAGAGGAGAGCCACCTCTCTATACGCAAAAGAACTCACCTAGCTTGAAAACAATAGCTAGTGTGTGTTGTAGTATGATATAGATCATTCCAGATTGTTAATGATTGTTCTAATATGATAGAATCTTGTGGAACGTTTTAGCAATGCATGAGCATTCTGGAAGTTCTAGATTGAACTATTCTGATAGTATATAAGGCAGCAGCCACACATCTGTACAGTTCAATAACAGTTAAATTACAGTTCAATTACAGTTCCAGTATAGTTCAGTTATAGTTCAATGTTAGTTCATGTTATGTCCAATTAGAAGTTAATCAATGTTACATGTTATAGACATACATCAATAAAGGATATATTTGTGCAACACATCTGGCTGTTTAATGTACTGATAGTGATTATACACGCTGTACCCACACAAACTATTTCATGGTGTCAGAAGTGGGATTTTTTTCAATACAGTGATATTTCAATCGTCGTCGAGTCAGGATTCACATTAACTCTGTGGCATCCTTAGTTCAACAGGAATACATTTTCAAGTCAGCATTCACATTAACACTGTGATATTTCGAGTTTAAAAATAATACACTATCAAGTGGATTGTAGTATCAGTGACTTACATAATTGTGTTGTGTAGATTAAAAGGTCATTTTCAACAAGTGGAAGCCCTGCAATTACGCTGCAGTAGTCCAATTCAAGTATCATGGCAGATAGATTCAAGCCACCCTCCATGGACTGGACAAGTTCAGGAGATGTTCACAAAAGATTCAAACTATTCAAGCAAAAGTGTACTTTAATCTTCGAAGGACCCTTAGAAGAGGAAGATGAAGCAAAGAAAGTGAGAATGCTACTTCTTTGGGTTGGAGATAAAGGATTAGAAATCTACAATACTGCTACCTTCACTGCCGAAGCTGATAAACTCAAGCTAGATCCAGTATGGGAGAAGCTAGAAGCTTACACCAAGCCACAGAGCAACCAAATATTATCAAGATTTCAACTTAGATGTCTCAAGCAAGGTGACATGCCTTTAGAAGAGTTTGTTACCAAAGCAAGACTCTTAATTGATGACAGTGGTTATCCTGCTGCAGTCAAGGATGAAACTCTGAGAGACACTTTAGTGTTTGGCCTGAGATCAGACAAAATTAGAAAGGATGCCATTGCACTTGGCAATGATTTAACATTTCAAAAAGTTTATAACTTAGCTAAAGTTGAAGAAAGTACTCAAGCACAAATGAAGGAAATTTCAAAAGAAAGTGAAAGCTCAGATGTACATGCTGTAAGAAGCAAACACAAGCCTTCTAAGTCAACAGATCATCAGACGTTCAAGTACAAGGGTTCCGACATCAATCAACATAGAGAATTCACCAAGAAACCTCAAAAGTTCAATTTCAACTTCAAGTACAAAGGATGCTTCAGATGTGGAAATAACCACTCCAAGTCTGCAGAATGTCCAGCTAAGAACTCAAGATGAAGAAGGCCTGCATGAAGAAGAGAATGAAGAAGGTTAATGAAATTGTCAACAGTCCGTATTATCAAGGTCAAGACATACACCTAAGTGATGATAGTGACGAAGATTCATATGATACTTACCATGATGATACCAGTGAAGACTACCCTGTAAATGTAACACTTGACTCCATACGCAGTCTTCACAGTCTTCATCAAGAAAAGGACAAGATTTATGCAGACGTCAAGCTGAATGACATTTTCAAGATGAAATTCAAAGTGGACACAGGAGCAGACACTTGTGTCATCACAACAGATGATTTACAATTTCTACCTTTCAAGTTCGACATTGTTCAAGATGACAACATTCTGACCGGATATGGTGGAACAAGAATAAAGAATTTTGGAACTATCAAGATGACAGTAACATTCAAGGACAAATCAATTGTCACAAATTTCCACATTGTTCAAGCTCCAGGAAGCCCATCCATGATTGGATGCAGACAATCTCAGGAATTGGGAATCATTACATCCAACATTTACAACGTTGATGTACTATTCTGATAGTATATAAGGCAGCAGCCACACATTTATTCAGTTCAGTTATAGTTCAATGTTAGTTCAAGTTATGTCAATGTTACATGTTATAGACATACATCAATAAAGGATATATTTGTGCAACACATCTACTGATAGTGATTATACACGCTGTACCCACACAAACTATTTCAAAACTATAGCTAGTGTGATCCCCCCACCACTGAGGCTCAGTTGGCTACCTAGCCTGCCTCCGGAGGTACATGTACCAACACCACGTAGCCTCCCTCTGCTATAATCATCAAAACTGATGGCTGCGGAGTATTCACTCAAATCAAATAAAAGATTGAAGGATAGCAATTAATAAATTGAATATGAAAAGCAGTAGAAATTTAGACTACACCAGTGATTAATATGAAACCTACCCGTTTGGTCTTTGGTTTTTCGGGGGTAGTTTGATTGGAATTGCTTGGCCTGCAGTGTTTTTGTGGTGTCCGGAGTCGTCCAGTATCTGCTGTAGACACTTCTGTCCAAGAAGTTCCCAAATTTGTCAGTTCTTTTTCGGTTCGTTTACTAGTAACTGAGGTGCATTTTCTTGGCGACTGTCTCACAGCTGTAATAATACATTTCTTACGTTCCGTTTTCGTTTTGGGAGGCATGTTGAGGATAAACAATACGTTCAAAAAGCACAAATATTTACATCAAGCATAACGTCTTTGGTCGGAACACCTGCAAAAAAGTACAACGGTTTTTGTGACGTCAAGAAAAACAAAAGCAGTAAAAAGAATAGCCTCGTTCAACCAGACTCTGAATTGCATACAGGTGAGCGCACGCCACCACAGGTCAGATGATCGAGACTATAAAAAGAATTATTATTCTGACGTCATCTACAAAGCGTAAGACGTCGATATATGCGTAGTCAGTCGAATGTAACGTTAAATATTATTGGTAGTTGCGCCACCTGTTAGCCACGCCCCTTTTTACGTCAGCCAGCCAATCAGCGAGCGGCCTCATGCAAACATACGCAGGCGCGCTATCATGGTCTCGTAAGTTTTATCTCCTCCCGAAGTAAACAGTGAGAAATTGTCATGTTTTGACACCAGATAATTTAGGCCATTACAACATATTTTCATTTACATGTGGGATCTATTTACGGATTTATGTTCAGTAGTTTAACCATGTTAATTGTCTACATAATTGATATGCAAAATGCACATATACTGGCTATTGACTTTTGCTGTATTCGTCTAGATCTATGTATGTATTATTTTGACTTTAATTTGCGGTTTTGGTCAATCCTGGGGCCACTCATCATAGGCTATTAATGTTTGCTGACTATTGAAGTTTGTGTGCGCAAACAAATCTAGTTTTATAGCAATACTAACCATAGTTTCATGTTTTTAAACATGTTTTGCCATCCATAATTTTGTGATTTTTATCTTTTTTACCATTTTCTGTTTGTTGACTGACATCAAAGTAATCATATATATTAGTTTCAAGGTTAAAATTGCTCAAAATAGCATTTTTGCCAATAGATAACTTGCTCAAGTATTTATCAGCATTATTATTTTTTATTACTAGATCGAGTCATGTTATATATATTTTGTAATTTCTGTTTTGTTTTACACATTTTATGCCACCATATTTTTCCTATACAAGAAGTAGAAGAAGGGATTTGAAAGGTATTGATGTGTATATGGATATGTTTTTTTTATTACATCTCCAAATTATTTTCTTATATTTTGTTAGTTAAAATTCACATTGGTTATCATGTGTTTGTTGTTTGTGCCATTCTGGTAGTTAACAGAACCTCTTGAAAAATTGTGCTAAGATAGTTATATTGGGTTCAATATATTCTACTTGGATAAAAATAGCTGCTGCGCGAATAAGAAATCGCATATTCACATAGTAGCTCATTTAGTTTTACACATTGTTGCAACACTGATTTTTTTCTACGTTCAATGTCATCTATAGAGATCTAAAGGCCGGGTCCCACTAGTTCTGCTTAGGGTTGACACATAAATTCTAGGGATTTCCAAGCATTTTTATACGTCGCGCATCTGCTGATAGGTAACCCCTTTGGGCATTAAATGATTTTTTTCCGCCAGCGCATAGTCAACTCACGGCCGGTGCAAGACTGGCGCAAAACCCGGCGTAAGAAAAGCAGACAGTGAAAGCAAGTCAGCGTAACCCCGATGCACAACAGACGCACAAAAAAAGTCTCAGCCAGACTGTTGTGCATCTGGGTTACGCTGACCTTGTGTTCAATATCTGCTACCAGCTGAACATACATCTACAATACGTTGAACACCTGCTCAATGCACGCCATCGTATGCTCAAGGTGCGACAAGCTTATGCCAACGTTTTAATCTGCTGAGCATCTGCTCCCAATACGCGGCTGAAGTGTAGCGTATGTTCGGCGTATGTAGGACGTATGCCCCACATAAAAAAATCAATGGATTATCGATTGGCATATATGCCGTTTACGCTTTCGATGTTTTGAGCAGCCCAAAACCTGGGAGCGTAAAAGAGCGGACCGATTGATAATCTTCATAGAAATATTTTGGTGGGGTACTAGCAGCGAGCGTTACAAGCACGTCATATGTACATAAAGCTGCAAAGGAACGCTGGGTCGGCGTAGTGTCGGCGTAGCCGGCAGATGCTTAGCGTAGATGAAAAAATCTGGATATCCAAACGATTTTTATCAGCTGGGCATAAGTTCCCAGTGCACCGGAACCAGTGAGATGCGGCTTTAACTATGACCAGGTGAGCAACATTGTCCCGTTCGTGTGAATAATTTGTACCGATTCGTTCCTGTCAAAGTGGGATTTCAGCAGGTGAAAAAAAAGTACACGTCCCATGCCCAATGAGAATGAAAAATCATCAGGACCCCCTACTTTGCACCTTGAAAAAAGTAACAGTCCCCCTACCAAATGCACCGGTCCCCCTGCCTGGTAAATATCGCACCGTCCCTAAGCTGTCAAATTTCTTCATCGCCAACACACACGCACAGACCACTGTGATTTTCAAACAATGTGCGTGATTTGAGAAATATCCTTTCGTCCATGTCTTCATAACCAGTTCATAATTGATCCGACGTGTGAATTCTTGATGAGTATGTTATTGTAACGATGATAATCCATTTGTTTCACAAATCCATCACTATTTGGCGATTTAAAGGTGACGCCATTTGCAAGAACATATGAGCCTTTATCACACGCCGTAATTTGTCATTCTATCATTCCGTGCAAAAATCTCCGTCAATAACCCACGCTGATTGGTCAATCAGCGTGCTCAATTTTGCGATGGAAAACACGCTCCAGAGCGTGCGGACGGCGCTAGTCTAAACTCCTCACATTATCAATACAGCCGCTGACGTCGCAAGGCGTGTTCCGTGTAGCGGAGAGCAGAAGTTTAGACTAACGTCGTAGTAGTGGTCTCCTCACGCTTAAAACAAACGAAATGGACTTGCAATGAGAATGTTATAATATGATTTATTTTAAAATAAAATGGATTTTAGTCATGATAGAATGGTGATTGACCACTCGATTGTCGTGTCAATCGTGAAATTGAGCATGCTGACGTCTGATTTACTCTCACTTCGTTCGGGTAAATCAGACGTCAGCACTCCTTCCGTCGGGGTAAATCAGACGTCAGCATGTTCAATTTCACGATTGACACTCCAATCTCGTGGTCAATTCCTACAACACCGACCATAGCGGGATGCAATTAAGAGTAGCGGCTGGTAGTGGATGTAAAAAGATTGAAAACTAGATGCCCGAGCAAATCTTTATTATCAATGATTTCTGAGAATACTTCTGGTATGTTGTAGAACAGAGGTTACCGAATTTATCCCAAGTTAAAACTAAGAAGATCAGCACAATTTTGATTCAACGCTCTTGGGTAGAAAGTCGGCAATTTCTCTCTATTTGCTACGGGCGATAGGAACATTTGTGAGACCCACGTCAAAACCAGAAAAGGGGGCGGGGCATCGGAACTATGATATTCATATATGTACTACCGCAAACTAGTTTGGGAGAATTCCAGTAGACCTTGTTTTGTGGTGTGCAAAGCATTTTATTGCATTTCTTACACAATTTATATCTGCTAATTTCAAATCCAGTTGATGACACTCTGTATCTGTTGAGCGTTTTGAGATATTACGCAATTAAGTGGCGGCCATCTTGGATTTACGTAAATTGCCATAAGTTGGAATAGAAGCCAGTTGTCCGAATTTAACTTGTTTTTTTTTAAATTGCATGATTTATTGTGACAAATAATTTGCTTTATGTTTTAGGACTGTGAAGATACTTTTAAAGTTAAGGCCATTTTGGGTTTTTGTGAGAAGACGTACGTAATTTAGAGATGTAAGAATTCATTGTAAGAATTCAACATTTCTATTGACGGCATTATTGATTTCTGGATTAGTAGCAAGTGTTCAGAGAAAGGCATTCATGTAGCTTGTACAACCTTTGATGGGGCTTTCATGCTTTCAGCTGTTCGATCATGTGATGGAAAACCACTAACTTTGATCCAACTATCAGTGGATTTATGGAAAGAAGTGACACACATGACTAGAATAGAACTAGTAAATGTATTGGCATTGATTGTGTTAGACCGCGATTTCTTAATTTGGCTGTATGCATACTTAGATTCATTATCAAAAAAGAAAGCGATGGGCGTAGAAACTACACCACAAAAAGCTGCTAATTCAGCAAATGAATAAGGCAACTACAAAGAGGAAATCCTTGAAGTTACTGGGGATCAAGATTCAGATTCAACTGCCATATTTGCCGATGCAATGGATCAAATTGTAGATGAAGATTTAGCTAAATATCTTGAAAGTCTTGACTCAGAACAACCTTCAACTTCACAGATAGTTTCTAATGAAGATTGTTCAAAGATTTTCACATCTCTTCAAACACACAAAAATCCAAGGATTGCAAATGATTGGAAAGAAAAAAGTGTTAGTGATATTCGCAAAGTGATGACAAATGCCTCTCAACTGCAAAAACTAAGAGATGAGGAATTAAAAGTATTTGACAAATGGACAAAACAATATCAGAAAAAATAAAAAATCACAGCTTCATCAAATAAAGCTAACAAAGTGAACATACTGAGCAGACTATTGGGTGATGCTTCTACAATTTCTGTTGCGCATTATGTTGATAATGTGAATTCCTTGAAAACATTAGCTGCAAATGTTATGTATAAACATTCTGCATATCACAGAACATGTTCTAAAGACACACTTAATGTTATAGCTGCAAAGGCACTATATCCTCATGTTAAAAAAGAGTGGATATCAGAAAGTACAATAAGCAGTGAAATTTATGTCTACACAGTGACTGCAGATGGGCAAAACTTTGAATGGAAACCCAGTTTTTGGTTTTCACACCCTGAATTCAATAAACAAAGGCAGCAACTTGAATCAAAGTGTTGGGACAGTCACCATTTGTTTGTCAATAGTCGACAAAAAGTATTAAAAGATGGATTAAATGTATTTGAAATCTTTAAAGAAGCCTGGCATAAAGTTGCTGATTACAAACCCAATGTGTTATCTAAAGCGGTGGCAGTTGAGATCATGGACAAACAAAGCAATAAATTCGCTCAGCGTACCTACAGTGAAGAAATAGAAAAGACGATGATAGAGTTACATTTTCATAAAGAGGTTGAATTTTGTAGATTAATCAGAAACTGGTATGCTGCGGAAGATGAGCCTGGACTTTCTGCTCATGAACGTTTCATTGCATGCTTAAACTTTAGTGAATATTTGTTATCTAAAGCAGACCTTAGCAAGTATCATCTTTGGCATGTTAGAAAATAAGGAAATGAATATTAATATATTAGCTTCTTTGTGAATTAAAGCATATGCCTTTTCATTTTATCCAGGAATCATTTCTTTGACAAAGCTGAAAGACGGCGAAGAAAGCAGAGGAATGCAAAACCATCTGACATTTATCTGCATGGCAATATGCTGGGGGAACGAGGATTTCGGGAACATTTTAAGATTATGAAGTCAAAAATTCTGCCTCATACATTAAGTAGTGCCGATTGAAAATAGACTTTATAAGATATGTATGCTTTTTTGTCCATGATACCAGTTTCTGATTAATCTACTTTGAGATTTCAAATCCATCTAATCCATCTTTTATATATAATATGATATGATTGTTTCTTTGTTGTACTTTTGAGCTTTGTGAATAATGAATGAGAACAACTCAAACCTTCGTTGCCATTCAAATACGATGCGTGACAAAATGTGTTGGGACCTTATGTAAAGGTTCAAATAAATAAAGCTTTGTTTCAACTTAAAAAATGAACTATATGAATTTTACATAACTACATTACATACACATTACAACTACAACCTATGATAGTAATGCAATGAAATATGTGTATAATGCCCCTAATAGCTGTTAAAGCAAGTAGTAAACAAAACACTTTTTTGAGAAATTTATTAGAAAATTATCTGAAACATACATAAAAGAACAAATACGCAACATATTTTGAGCAACATTATCTACAGAACACCTCGTGCGTCAAATCTGCTTTTGCTTTCACTGACGTCATACCTTACTGTACGCTGGCAATGTAAAAATATGACAGAGTCAATAATTGTATATCATACGTTGAAATAACAACATTTGTATGCCCTGCAAGTGTCAGTGTTTTCAATGACTAAAAAACTTGAATACATATAAAAATATTAAACAAAACTTTGTCACCAATAACAATTTTACAATGCACCCAAGTTAAACAATCATGTCTACACGTTTAATTCAACAAATTTTTTTACACCTACGTAACAGATAAAAAATAAAACAAAAACTTTGTCTTGACTAGTGACTCATTAATACAATCTCTGAAAAAAAACACCATGAACAGTATCATCCAAAAGCTAACAACATGTTGATTGTGAGAAAGTATTCAAGAGTGTAGGTAGGCGCAACAATCAGCAACGAGTGCATAACATTTAGCCATATTCTTAACTAAAATGAATATAACTATGGGACTGTCAGAAAGCTAATTAAACAAAAAAAATATTTTTACAAATCTATGTATGACCGCCATATGTTTACCAATCATCACTTAAAAATCTTAATCAAAGCCATGAAAAAACCTAATTTTCAAGCAAAACTCTTGATAAAAAGAATAGAAAAATCTTACTAAAACTAATTTTTTTCTACTTATATTATAATATATAATGATAATGACGATGATAATAAATAGCAAAAGCACATATCAAGCCGTACAATATTTTTGATTTATCAGGGGTCAAAAACACATAAAAATACGGCAAAAATGGAAGTTCAAAGAAACAGTGTGAAAAGTGTGTTGTTCACATTTCTCTACACATGATGTAAAATGTTTACTTTTTGATACACCTTGAAAAATGATTTTTTAAGCTACTAGGATGTTTGAACTTCACACCACACTTTTCACACTGTTTCTCGGGCATTGTATGGCTGTATTTCACTTTTTTTTTTGTACATGTACTGCAAAGTTGCAAACAATTTGCCACAAATTTCACATGCAAAATTTTTGTCATTCTGACCACAAATGCCCTCATGCTTTTTTAAGTTAGATATGTGCGTAAATTGTTTGTTACATTTGCCACATACGAAGTGTTTACCATTATGGTTGGTAATCACATGGCTGTCATACATAGATTTCTAAACAAATCCAGCCCCACAATGTTCACACACATATTTATAGGTATTCAAATGGGCCACTCGTTGGTGATTATTACGCCCACCTACAGTCTTGAATACTTTCTCAAGATGGAGCAAGGGTATTCGACACCAATATGAGCATGGTTCATGTGATGCTGTAGAGCACAATCTGTTCCATATACTTTGCCGCATGCTCTACACATCTTGTCTGGGGCATGAACACATTTAATGTGCCTGTCAAGATGGTACTTTCTAGAGAATTCTTTTTCACATATATCACATTTTAATGTAGAAGATGTATCACTATTCAATGTAGAAGATGGTGATTTTGCAGCCAAATTCAAATCAATTTCTACATTACCAGTTGCAACTGGTAGTTGTATATCACAGTAAATCTGCAAATAGAAAAGACATATATGTGAATAAAAAGTAAACTTATGCATAAGTCAGGCACTGCACAAACGTATGATTGTTTTTACTCTTTTTAAAAGTCAGTAGTCAATTCATATCTAAACATTATATGTACTAGTTTTGCTTGATCAATGTCATTGACTTTCTCAATAAAAAAGAATATTGCATTATATTAGCTTACATTGAATGGTTCCTCATCTAGCTCGGTAGGCCCTTCCAGCACACTCTCATCCAGCACGTTGTTCTGAGAAAAGAAAAACACATGATTTAAGAAACATTAAAGATTAAGACAAGCAAGGTAGCTGCATATGAAAAACAGACCATAATTTTCAATGACGTTACCAAATATTCATCAAATTAACAAAACATTCAAAATGTGTAGTGTAGATACTCAAAAGATGCAGGATTTGAAAAGAAAAATCTGTGACAGATTTAAGCCCGTGATCAATTAATATCTAAACATTACATGTACCGGTACTAGTGGTTCATCATCCAGCTCTGCAAGCCCTTCCAACATGCTCTCATCCAGCACATTTTTCTGAGAAAAGAAAAACACCTTACTTTAAAACATAACAGTAAACGAGATACCCTGGCTGTGTATAAAAACAAAACATGATCTTCAATGACCATACCAAATATTTTTCAAATTGACAAAACAGTCAAAATTTGTAGTGTAGATATACTCTAAAGATGCGGGATTTGAAAAAATGATTATTAATGGATTTATTGGTTTTTACATTTTAGCAAATGATTACACATACATTAGATAAATGTCATTGACAAAATCACAGAATATTGCATTATATTAGCTTACATTGAATGGTTCATCATCTAGCACTGAAGCATCCAGCACATTATTCTGAGAAAAGAAAAACACCAGTTTCAAAAAGCATAAGATTAGACAAAAGAGCTGCAGACCTCTTTATGAAAAACAAACCATACTCTTCAATGAACATACCAAATGTTCTTCAAATTGACAACACATTCAAAATGTGTAGTGT
>CM032659.1:22044255-22057636 GCA_019095985.1 Streblospio benedicti
TCAGTATCATTAATTTCCCTCTTATCATTATCAAATTGTTTATATAATTTTATGATATGCAGATAATCCTAAGGTACTGAGAATAAGTTGAGACATTTTTTCGGCTCATTTTATTTTTTAGTGTACAATAATGTTCTCACGCAAGCATCTTAAAACAATAACTTACCTAACCTCAACACTGAATTACTTACATGTTACTTGCATGTAATTGTTGCCAAAACATTGGTTAATGTGTACAGCAACTTCAAGGCTGCCACCTTCTTTAGTTAAGATAATTACTTAATAGAACTTCAACTGTTCCAAGTGTGAGAACAACATTCTAAGTAGCAGCATAGTAACCCATAACTTGCAGCTTACAGAGAGACTGGTCAAAATGTTGGTTAAATTATTTTCAAAGCAACTTCAAAGCAACCTATTAATCTGAATGAGGTAATTATCTATAATGCTGGCCTTAACCATTCAAGTGGTAGCTTGCATCTGGGTTACACAATCATTACACAATGGGGGTAATTAGCTCTAATTGTTTGAAATAACACATCATTTATACACAATGGACAGTTTGAGTGACTTAATTTTTCCAATTTTAAAAGAATGAACATATATTGCCACAAAAGGGTAGGTCCCCAAAAATTATGGTGGTTTTTCAAAAAGGTACGCACGTGCGTACAGTGCGTATACTTATCCTACCTCCCTGCTTAGAATCAGATCCTCTTTGCGCTATACCCATGGCAAGTGTGGACTTAGGATCTGCAAATCTTATGATTGATCAAATGAACTTATTCCATTATTATGATTAAAACACCAGTGAATGATCACATAAGCAATAGTAAAGATTTCAGAGGTCATATCCTGGCACTTGATTCTTAGAGTGGCTAAACTAAGCTTGAGATGCAATAATATATGTGGTAGTTACCCTGATAGAATGGTTAGTCAACCCCTACTAGAGGTTAGATTTGAGGTTTTGATCAATGCACAGAGTTTAAAAGCTTCTAATATGTTAGGATGCTCTTATTTGGGCCAAAACTAACTTTGACTGATAAAAGTTCATTAGATTGTGTAATTCTGACAAGCAAACACACACTTTAAGTGCTTAAATACTGATATACCTAGATCTTAAAACCACCTTTTTCTAGGTAAACATTGGTGTTGCTATTTGGTAATCAAATTTATGAAATCATCACTAACTTTGTTACATAGCAATTGGTGTCTTTGGGTTCCTAACATTATCACACATTCAATGAGCAAATCCTTATGAATGAACATATCATGGTTAATGGTAAATTATGAAAAAATACTCACTGTGTTTGATTTTTTTTATTGGATTCCATGTTTTTCAACAGCTAAAGTGGTTAGTCACCGGCTAGGGTGGTGATTGACCCTATAGAGTAGCAATTGATTCACCACCTTGATGATGGTGTCATTCTGGTCTCACAACCTTGTGGTCGTCAGTTTGAGTCCCGTCAGGGCCACTTGATATAGTAAAATGGAAGATGTCTCTTCAGCTATGTCAATACAGTAGCAGGAGCTCGCTTGGCAGAACAGTGAGAGTAGCATTGTTCTGGTATGCGTTTCAGTCTCTCTGTTAAATCTTCTTGAAAATGTCAGCCCCCCGGCCCTCCCCTAAAACTGCTGCTAATTTCCTACGCCGTTCCTAGAGGTGAAGGCCTGATTTTCAAATGGTAGCTCCATTCACATGCTTCGAATTATGAATTCACAGCAATCTTTTCCCATGTTTTTTGGTGGTCCTATAACCTTCTGCATGTTACTGGGTGTTGGTCATGTTTGTAAAGTTATGGGCGTGGCTCTGTATTCTCTGAGTACAGTGATCTCATGTCACTATCTTAATGAATTGACGCCTATTTTACTATGTAGATTTCACTACGCCTTGTGTTGCTGTTGCAGTTATGATACCCCAGCTATTTTCATAAAAATGAATGAACAATACTTTCAATTTATTTGATAATTGATAACCATCATACAATTAAAATTCCAATAACTGAATAAGATATAGTTATCAATCATCCATGTACCTAAATAAAGCAATGTTAATTAAGGCAAACACTATCTTCTTATCTAATACAGGACAACTGGATGTGCACTGATGCATAACAGCAGGCAGTGACAGCTGTTGAAATTTCAGTATATTATTGACTAAAAGTACAATTTTCACAATAATGATAAACGTGACAGATATTTTGATGTTACCATAATTAAAGAAACATCTTAAGCATTCAAATGATGTATGATATGTTGCTCATGGAGTTTTGTGAACTTTTAGGAAAGTGTCTATTATTTGAAAATGCGCACTTGCACATACATCTTTCTGACATCACGTTTCAATAAGAACTATTAGACTTTCTTCGCATCTCATATCCTAATTTCTCGTGGAACTGAACGAGTCATAATGTCTAATGAATTTTGATCTTAGAGAAGGATCTCTTCTTTAGGAAAAACTAAAATCCAACCAAAGCAGTCACAAGTAATGTATCTAACTGGCTACGAGTCCACAATAATAATGCAGCTCCTTCCGCGGAAGTAAAAACAAACTCCTCACAAGAGTACAAACTGTTCCAGACACCTGATAAGTGTATAAACTGTTCCAAACTCTTGAACAATCTGAAAAGACTGTGAAAAGAAATTTTAAAAACAATTTGCAATAGCAAATTATTATATGATACTGTGATCAATTGGAGTTATTTTGATGATTTGAATGGGAAACCATGAAATAGTGAAATAAAATAAGAAATCATAAAATTGTGAAATGAAAGATACAAACCTTTCTCAGCAAAATACCTTATAAACTCAGGAGTTAATAAGTTGACATTGGAGCTTTTTAGTGTCTGTGCTGGTACCTATAGTTTGTCTGAAGTTACTGGTTTTTAATATATTTGATGCACTTAGAGAGATTATTGAATGCACTAATTTATGATAAAGAGAGAAATAAATTTGATGCACTATTGTGGTTTTTTAATGCACTAGTTGATTGAGAGAGAATTTTGATGCACTATTAATAGTTTATATTTGCACTGATCGAGATTGAGAATAATAATTGATTATTATAAGTCGTGGAACTCTAATTCATGATTTAAAAGAGAGATTTTTGATGCACTAGTAAAGTTGATATTTGCATTGATTGAGATTAAGAACAGTATTTATTATAAGAGTCGTGAAACTCTAGTTGAATGAATATTGTGTGAGGTAAATGAATATTAGAGATTTATAGATATTTAGAATTTAAAATCAGCAATCCATAACCTAGAGGTGCATTCTTTATTAATCGGTGGTGCTTGCCCAGAGAAAGCTGGGTACAATGACAGATTGATATTCAAATGAGGTGGTTTCATTCTAGTTTTATAAAATATTACACCCACCTGAGGTAAGTATCATATATTTATATTGTAGCCTCAGGCATTTGCAATCTTATCATCTTTCATGTCAATTAGACAACGGTTATTATCAGCTCCTTGTGCAATGATTGAATGAGTCATTGCAGTGAGATAGACTTTTATTCAACAAACCCAGCGACTGATGAACTTGGGTAACATGACCTCGACCAATTAATGCCCATTCTTTGGCACTTGTTTTGTGTATTTCCTCCATAACATAAATCATCTCATTTTCCTGTTTCAAACACCAGTGATTAGGGGGCTACCATTCCACTGGGGAGGAGGTGTCCCTGCATGAAATGTTCTGATGTGATAGTTTGTCTAGGTTCTGCTGTGATAGGTCCCGGTTCTGTTGCGATTTCCTGCATGGCATACTCACACAAGTTTGATTTCAAGGCGTTTTACATGGATATTGACCAATATACATGGTAAGATTTTGTTTTAATTTGTTCAAAAAAGATAGATAATCACTCTCTGTATTTTTCAAAATCATAAATGCCTTTACAGAGGAGTATAGTTTGTTTCATTGTGAAATTCAGTGAGTTTTACCATCAAATGATAAAAATCAATTTTTTGTGTGTTTGTCTTACTTAAAATTACTTCACTATGTAATACAATTTGTGAAAGGTGTTCTAATTAAGACCCATGAGTTTGAAAGATATGCATGATTTTTATAAATCTGAATATGTCCCGGTTTTAATTTGATAGTGTCCCGGTTCTTTTTGATAGTGTCCCGGTTCTGCTGTGATTTTTAAGGGCTCATTCCGTTTCTGGTGTGATATTTAAAGGCCAAATGTCCATGTTATGTTGTGATACATTCTAATTTTTGTTTCCATTCTCCATTCGGCAAAATGAACCTCTCTTAATATTTTACAGGAGGATTAAAATAGATGTTATTATTGCCATCAGATGGTTGGGTCAGCATATTCAACTATCTGGCATTGTAATAATCAACACCATGATAAGGAGTTCTGTATTTTACAACTAAGGTCACTTGCACGGAACCAAACGATAAAGAGCAATTCATTTTAATGCTGTTCCAGCAAATTTATCATGTGGCATTAAAGACATTGTGTTTGATGAGGTCAGTATGACCATTAAAATACCACACGACAAAGACAAGCAGCAGCTAAATTAGATAGTCCACCCGAGAAAGTATCGAAATCCAGCACACCAATAAAGACTGTTCACTGTCAGAAACAATTATAACACTCCTCCCCACCATAATATGTGGTAGCTTCCTAAATGCAAGTATTTTCACTAATTTATTTTATGAACATAGAATAGGACGTAACAAAGGCTACTGTAGGCTACTATATCAAATCATTGTCATGCAGAATCTGTTCAAAAATCAGCTAACTCAAAATGTATAAAGTGGTTTGCAGCAAAAACTATCAAACAGAACCGGGACAAAATAATTGTGATCACACCAGAACCGGGACTCTAGAAATTATATGGTTCACACTTTCCATTGTTGTGTGAATGTCACACACATAGTTTAATATAGAATATAGATGTAGATGAATTTAAACATATAAAGAGCTCCTCATAATGTGTTATAGAATGGAATTTAGATTTTGACATTAATGTATACTATCAAACAGAACCGGGACCTATCACAGCAGAACCGAGACGAACTATCACATCAGAACATTTCATGCAGGGACACCTCCTCCCCAGTGTGCATTCATTAGGGCCCAGTGGTGGGGGGCATGACAAAATGAAACTATTATGGTATGATTTTCAGCACCCCATTTGGTTTCAATTGTTTAAAAAAAAAAAAAAGTTTACACATATTACACAAATTCAATATTCAACCCCTTCGAATTTTGTAGATATTTATATTGATGATGTAAGCAAGTCTTCAAATGTATGCTTCCTGAAGAAGGTCTTCTGACGGATGATCAGACACAGCGTCTGTGTTGGGTGATCACATCCTTGGTGGAAATATTGGTGGGTCTTGGTTGCAAAGTCTAATTTAGCGACTGGATCAGCCATACGATGGACACCGGGGATGCAGAGGAAAACCGCATTGTGACTCACTGGGTGTACGAGTGGAGAGTCATACCGTTGACCTCTACCGGCTACGTTTTGTAGGCTTATGGAGATAGTCTTGTCTGATATTGTGTGGTCAAAGTGTCATGTGTACTTGGACGATAGTCTGGCCTTTGGCCGGGACTTCACCATTGCCTTGGCAAACTTGATAGGCGTGTTTGATAGACTAAGATCCGCTGGCCTCAAACTGAAGCCCACCCAGGGATGAGTTACATGAACTGATGAGTGTTTACATGGCCTACATGAGACGCCACATGCCAATACTGGGTTCGCGCGGCATAGACTGTTTTACAGTCATTGCGCTGACCCTCTGCTGTCCGTGGACCTCATGTATGGATGTGTGAGTAAAGTAACCGTGAACCTTCGAGTGAACAGTGGGTTAGTTCGGCACACCCCAAACCTGCCACCGATCATGGGGAAGAGGGAGCCTTACTGACTAGCAGTGGAACTTGGCAAAGTAAGATGTGGCCAGTTGAGGTGGATGCCTTTAACTATACGGCTAACTTATTTTGCACTTTCGGAGATGTCTATTAGTGTCCAAAAATTTCGCACGTGAAGTTCTAATAGTACTTTTCTTATTAACCGAGTTCCCTATTGGAACTTGGGGGAGAGAGAGGAAATTTCGATTGTCACTGGAACCCGCGCCACTGAACAGATGATAGCTAATTAGACCATCCCGAGGACCACGGGGACGGTGTGACAGAACCGGTTATACGTCTTCGGCGAGGTCCTCAGGACAGTCAGGGGGACGTTGTGAAACGGGGGATGTGAAACGTACGACTGGCCAGTGGTCTAATTTAGCGGATGAGACTTTACATCTGGTTTTAATTGCTAGTCTTGGGATTAGGTTCTGTAACTGACGGATAACCAGTCAGAACCCCTGGACTGGTACTTGATACTGAGGTGTTTGGTTGATTCCACCTTTCGCTAGAAATGTGTCCTGCACGAGTGTTAAATATTGCAAACATGGGCTATTTACTTAGCACAAACCTGTGATTATTGACCACTCGTGTATGCGAGCACCCCAGCCTCCTGTAAAGGAGTCTGGGTGAAGTGAATTTGCTCTGCCATGAGCGTCACGTGTGACAAGGGAAGAGCCCACCTCCGGGAGGGCCACCTATCTAACACAGACGCTTGTACAGGGCAAGGGTGACCAGTCTAACGCGGACACCAGTGTATGGCGGACCATGTGCTAGTGTCCGTGCACGGTGGTCAACAACACGAGGGAAAATCACCTACGGGTGGTTATAACCTGTGAAAGTGGACTACTTATGTAAAACGGACATTAAGGATATGATTAATGAGCCAAATCGTGACCAGCAAAACTCGTGGAACTGGTCTGGACTGGAGTTGCGTCTTTTCAACGTACCTGCTCAAGAAGTTACGTCTTTTTGACGTACCTGCTCGACGTAGGTGTGAAATGACGTAGCTCTAGGGTCATGACCTCTGCGAACATTTGGTGCAGGTGCTTGCAGGTGTTTGTCCCGTTGCTAGGTGATGGGACAATTTTGATAGCACTACTTCAATTCTTGGAATTGACAAGACGTAAACCATTGTCTGGGACGTACGACTTTGGTTTTGTCTAGTTTTGCTGTGCTCATGCATAACAAACCTGTAACCAAATGGCAAAAAGTGATACCAAGTGGAAAAAAAGAGTCTAAGCACTGGCTCAGATTCGGACACCGATAGCACGGAACGAAACGAATATGGATACGGAGGATGTGGGCTGAGATGAATGTGACAGCTTGACCGGTGGAAACAACACCACTGGACCGGCTGCTACGTCCATCCGCACGCCGGCTGAGGACTCGGGTGGTGCCGACACCACTCTCGTGGCCGGTGGGCCTCTTTCTCAACTGAACATGGAACGGCTCTCGCTGGAGGAACAACTCTGTGGAGGACCTACACTTCCGGGTGCGGGACCTAGCAGTGCAAATGCTCCAGTGATTGCTGAACCTCAGGCAACCGCACAAGTGTTGGGGGACCCACGTCATGGACCCACACCCTCGGGTGTGGAACCAGATGGCGTGCGCACTTTCTCCAACGCTGTTTTGACCGTGACAACCATGCAAGTATTGGGGTACCCACGTCATGGACCTGCGCCCTCGGGTGTGGGACCAGATGGCGTGTGCGCCTCCTCCATTACTGATTGCTGACCACCAGACAACCACGCAAGTGTTGGGGGACCCAGTCATGGACCCGCGCCCTCGGGTGTGGGACCAGATGGCGTGTACGCTTCCTCCAATACTGCCTTGAGTACGAACTAGACCACCACAGTGGTATTAGAAGATCTTGAAATCGTGCCTCGTGACACACTCTATGTATGTGAAGTAACATTCACTGTCGCATGTGAGGACGTCATGATGACACTGATCTTGAGGTACCACCTGTTACATCATGCGCTCGAGCCTCGATGTACGATATCTATTGTTCATGATGTAGAACTAAACTAGTTTTGTGTCTAAACAGTATTTTTAGTACGGAGGAAGTTGAGAAACCCAAACCATGATGTGCGCCAGGACAGTCAGCCGACTATGCACGTGGACTTTTGCCTGCACGAGCGCATGCCACAGTTTCACCAGGACAGTCTCACTACCAGTAGTGGAGGTTCTGAAAACGTGGTTTGCATTGGGTGGCAATTGTGCCTCGCTGAACCTACACAGTAGGGACCTGGTTTATGGACGTGACCCACAAATGGGTGGTCGCAACCTGTGAACTGGGGACAACTGTGTTGTGGACTATGTTGCACCGATGGTTCACACGAATGGAGTGTGAAAGGACAACCGCGTCACTCACGTCTGCCTAGTGTTGGTGGCACTCGTGGGATGATAGTAAGATCCTTAAGATCAATAGGGCATGTTAGAAAGATTTGGGATACTGGATGCTTGTCAGCACTTCGCATTGTTCAGTATCTCGGGTGTTCAACCTAGGGATAATTTTTGTTAACGTTGAACATGCCAGTCAAAATTTGTGGTCATTGTCATCTCTGGGTCTGGAGGGTCGCTGATGAAAGCAGTTAGGGGGAGTTTACTCCCCTGAAGGTTTGTTTCAGCAATACTCTTGTCCGGGGGTAACTGTGATGCACTGGGGAGGGCTCCCCGTTCGCTCTGTAGTTTTATAATTTGATAACTTCCCCAGTCCTTACATGTTTTTTTATTTTGATACAGGCAAAAGATTAATTCCTGTGCGTTTGTTGGCTGCTCGATATGAATGTTTGTTTGTTTCAGACTCCATGGACCCTGGTCAAGGACCCTGCCAGGACCAAGACCAGGGCGAGACGGACTCCGCTCCCGCGGACCGGATCTGCAGGCCTGGAAGGCAGGGTCTGATCTACAGTAGAGGGTGCGGGCTGGCGATCCGGTCGTTGGCAGGACCATTAGCCCAAGCTGGGAGGGAGGAGCATGTGTGCGTGTTTTTGTGAGGAGCAGCCAAGCTAATCATCCTATGTATTTGTTATGTATTTGTTGTTTATGACGTGTTTTTACGTCGCCCGATGTGTCCCAGTTGCTCGGTTACCGGACATTTTTAGTGGTGTTCTGTCTCGTTGCTAGGTGATGGGACAATTTAGTTGACTTCCCATCACCAAGACGGAATAGCCGTCAGTTTAGCTTGAGAAGTTCTTGCGACAACATCGTAGGAACCAACACCCCGAATCACGTATTAATAAGGTTACTAGACCCTTCGTGTATACGTGTCTTGGATCTAGTACCCTCTTTAATACACATTCAGCTTAGCGTGTGCCACGGTCTGAAGCCGTCTCTACCAGCACCAGTGCGAAGTCCCCCCGCGTGGGGCCGTCAATCTGGTCTTGGGAGAGGCCACTGTACGACCGTAGTGTGGGCCTACGTATCATTGGGACAAACAGAACGAGAACTCAGGCAATGTTAGCGCCTCGACCAGTACCAGGAGCCGTGTACAAGTACAAAAAGCTATATGATAAGAAAAAGATATGCCAAGATTGCATTTTCAATTCACAAGAGTTATTATATCACGTCAATTTCTCCTTCCATTATTAACATAGGATAAAATTTTAGTCCCCTGCAAAGATGCCGGGTACACAAAAAATGTATACATTTTTCTATACAGTAAAAAGATAATGACTTTTCGTACCAGAGCGACAAATATGCAGGGTAATATTACACAAAAAGAAGACTTGTCGGTATTTCAAACACAAAACAATCTATTTACAATATGAGAACTACCACTCAATTCCTGTAAAAATAACAACTTTAAAGCGATCTAATAGGAGTAACAGCGGGTTGAGATTCATCTAATATTATGAATCTCATAACAACTCAAATTCAAAAGTTAATCATAACGCCCTCTTTAATGTGCCGGTTTCGAACTTCATTCTATTCTTGTACTACACACTGTCAAATCCATCACATCTTTTGAATGATAAGATGCCCAGTTTAACTAAAGTACACAATAATTAAAAGCTATATTTATTTAGCCCCCCTCCCACACACACAAAAAAAAGAAAAAGAAATAAGTGCATGCCAGATTTTCAAGACCCAGATGGGTGTAGAGAGTTACCGTTCAGTAAAAATTGAGTAACACCCAGTGACTCCACCGTCTGAATAACTATAAATCAAATAGAGAAATACGACCATCGAAACGCCCATGCGCCATTAGATTAAAATTGTCATCTATGTCGGATGTCGGCTTTTACACGAATGTGCATTTACATATGAATGTTTAATGGTCAAAATTTGATACGCTCCTAAGATAGGTTGTGGGCCTTCAAAATTTCAAATGTGGCGCTCAATCAAATGGTTGCATAAAGTAGATACACTTTTTGATTTCAACTACTAGACTCTACGTGCATGTTTGACATAATATCGAATAGTTAGTATTGGCTTTGTCCCTTTCATTAAAGCGAGGGGCACATTCCACCTTGCGGCGGTGGTCGCCGCAAGGCGTGTTGAGGTCTGCGGCGTCTACGGCGTTTTCCGCAAGCATTGGCAAAAGTACAGTTGTGGGCACATACGCACGGGCTCCGTGCGTTATGAGTGCGTCGGCACAAGGAGTGTTTTTTATTGAGGTGGCCGTGCCCTCAACTTGCCTAGAACGTGCGATGTACTCGCGTATAAAGCGAGGGGCACATTCCACCTTGCGGCGGTGGTCGCCGCAAGGCGTGTTAAGGTCTGCGGCGTCTACGGTGTTTTCCGCAAGCATTGACAAAAGTACAGTTGTGGGCACATACGCACGGGCTCCGTGCGTTATGAGTGCGTCGGCACAGGGAGTGGTTTTTATTGAGGTGGCCGTGCGATCAACTTGCATAGAACGTGCGATGTACTCGCGTACAACTTACGTTCTACGCACCGTGTGATTACTAAAGTACGGGATCCGCACGTTCATGGTGCAGGCAACGCACGGCCCCCGTACTGTGTCTGTGCCGACAACGTGCCGTTAAATCCTCTGCGTTTAACTTAAGGTCACCGTACTGCCTCCTTACGGTCAGACCATGACGTAGGGCGGCCACCGTACGGCCTTAAAAAACGTACGTTTGCCGCACTGTGCACTCACGGATCCTCACGTTTTCTATGCGTTTTTGGCAGTAGACAGGCTGTAGACCCACCTTGCGGTGGAATGTGCCCCTCGCTTAACTTACGTCGAATGCACCGTGTGATTACAAAAGTACGGGATCCGCACGTTCATGGTGCAGGCAATGCACGGCCCCAGTACTGTGTCCGTGCCGACAACGTGCGGTGAAATCACCTGCATTTAACGTAAGGTCACCGCACTGCCTCCTTACGGTTAGGCGATGACGCAGGTGCGGCCACCGTACGGCCTTGAAAAAACGTACGTTTGCCGCACTGTACACTCACGGATCCTCACGCTTTCTATGCATTTTTGGCAGTAGACAGGCTGTAGACCCACCTTGCGGTGGAATGTGCCCCTCGCTTAATTGGATCTTAACAGTAAACAAACATAAAATGGCATCATTGGATAGAAAGCTGTTTAGCTGCCTTGTTATGTACAATAATGCCATTTCAGGCTGACCCTGAGGCGTGTGCATGCATTCTGAGTAGAACTGCATGGCTCAAGTGGGTGTTTAGCTTCATAAAGTAAGTTGTGAGCCACAATGGCACTACTAGTAAGTGACGGCGTCGGGAGATGTGAGGGAGGTTAATGTACGAAGCCAAACGTGTTATTTGCGACTCGCAAGCGTGTTGAATTGTGGCCCGTGTACGCGTGGGTTGAATAGCTTGTAGAGAATCCTGCAGATACTGATACAGTGACTCTAGAACGTGAGTGACAAGTGTCAACTGATGGCTAATAAAGGCAACTCTATCATGCCTTTACGTCGACTCCAGGGCTGGGGTGCATAAAGAACAACCAAAAATCGCTGAAAATAAACGACCGATATTGGCATGAACGACTTTGTTTTTCCATAAAAGTTTTCGTTCATGTAGTATTCAATTCGGTATCTTTTCAGTATTTAGACGATAATGTTTGCACTGGAAGCGGCGCCGTATCGTTCAAAACGATCGTAAACAGATCTAAACATACCATCGTTCTCGTGAGATATTTATGCAAAGAGACTGAACAAGTCAATTTGTACTTGTAGGGCTCTCCAATTAGGCTAAATGTGACACGGTAACACAGTAATGCTTCAGCAGTTTTTACCTGTGATATTGAAACATTTGAAGAAAAATTCAATGTGCATAAAACATGCTAAAACTTCTACTGCATGGACATCATTTTAAAAAAGTGACTGAAGCACATTTTTAAAACTGTTTACAAATGTACATGGCCGTGGCACTTGTTTTTAGACCCCATACAGACATCATTTTGAGAACGTAACGAAATAGCGGGAGCTTTTGGCGAGATCCATTTGACGAGCGTTTTTGAGGGGTGTAACGATGGTCGTCATCCTTTAAAAAGTTTTGTGCGCCTCAAATACATCGTTGAGGTACTGTAACGGCGACGATATGGCCATAACGATATCGTAATTGCTTTATGCACCCCAGCCCAGGCACCACGGCGCCACCTCGTGTTTACCTGGTACGCACCTGTCATATCGACTTCCTCTTTTAAACCCTTTCAGGATATAGCCTAATAGCTGTCACTCCAAGAGGGGAGGATGGGCGGGACTTTAACCGTGGTCTAGAGGTGAGTATTTTAAATCAATAATACTAACATTACTAGAAATGGTACCAATTATTATCTTTGAAATGTCTCACCTCTAGACCACTAGATGCAGAATGTAGCGCTCTGGAGGTAGGACGAGTAACATTCTAGTAATCTAGACCTTACTCCATGCTACAGTGTTATTTGCTAACTTTCACCTTAGGAGAAGTAGACTGCCTACCTTGGACGTGTCCAAGAGCAGGTTCCTAGCATCAGGTTCATTTCTAAAAACTATCCCTACGTATGTACAGTGTCCTAAGACCTACCCTAAGTCATTGTGCAGCAGTAGCCCTAACTCACGTGAGACGCTGTAACCACAGCAAATCTTTCAAGTAAAACTTGGTGAACGTGTTGTGGGATTTCCTTGAACATGCACCCATAATGTCCTCCATGGACGCTTGCCCTAGTAGCGCCCAAGAGGCTGCCATGCTTCTGACATGGTGTGCCTTGATGTTCAGCACTCTATTATCCTCTTCAGAGGAGCCTTCATACGCAAACTTGATATCTTTCTTTAACCAGGAAGATACAGTGTTCATATGTATCTCCTTATCCCTGTCAAAGCCTTTCTTGTAGGCTAAGAACAGCTTTTTCCGGGTGCCTCTCACTTCATCCGCCCTCTTTGTATAGTAGCGGACTGCCCTGACTGGGCACAGCGATCTATCTTCTTGTAGTTCTGAAGGCAGGACTTTCGTGAGTGCCTTTACTACCAATGGTTGTAAAACTCCTGCCCTGTCACTAGCCAGTTTTGTCTTGGGGAGAAACTGGGGTCTGGAAGCAAGTGAATTGAGGCCCAATTCTCCGTA
>CM032659.1:22057736-22080541 GCA_019095985.1 Streblospio benedicti
ACCTGTCAATAGCTGTTTTTATTTCCTACTCGGGGAATCCCCACTCACATCAACAAGGCTATTTATAGATGCAGGCTTTTAATAGACTACAGCAATGATACTCGTGTTTAATTAGACTATTTGTTACATTTTGTGTTCTCGAGTTTGTGTCAAGAATATTTAATTGATGTATCCACTAATATTAATAGTTTGCTTTTGAAAGGTCATATATGTTTAATTAATATATCCACTAATTAATGTTTTCTTTTGAAAGGTCATTTAAATAGAATGATAAACCTCAGGGAGAACAATTGATGTGCACAATGAAGCTAAACCACTATTATAATATATTAGCCACATAAACATAGAAGGTTATCCAACCAGTTACAATGTGACATTATGTATTGTGCTGACACCAATTTTTTTCACACCAGTTATACATGTGCTGCAAATAGAGTGCAGCCCATCCCCTGCCCGGAGATACAAGTTTGACCCCTCATCAAGCATAAGACCTTCCTGCCTGCTGATTTCCATAGGAAGGATCACACGATTAAAATTATTTTTAATTCTATGATACTTTTAATGAAAATCATGTGATTTACAACCAGAAAAAAAAAAAAATACTTCAATAACTTGATGTTTCGATTGCAAATGCTATCAATCTAACTATTAATAAAACGAAAAATTGGCGCATCACTTTGTTGATAGTTTTAAGAATCCCCCCATAGATTGAAAAAATCCCCATTAGTTCAACTTACAAGGGGGGATTCCCCCATTATACCAGTTTTTCTTCCCCAATCTCTGCATAATGTCTAAAATAACACACTATCAAGTGGGATTGTAGTATCAGTGACTTACATAATTTGTGTTGTGTAGATTAACGGTCATTTTCAACAAGTGGAAGCCCCTGCAATTACGCTTTCGCAGTAGTTCCAATTCAAGTATCATGGCGGATAGATTCAATCCACCCTCCATGGACTGGACAAGTTCAGGAGATGTTCACAAAAAAGGTTCAAACTATTCAAGCAAAGTGTACTTTGATCTTGAAGGACCCTTAGAAGAGGAAGATGAAGCAAGAAAAGTGAGCATGCTACTTCTTTGGTTGGAGATAAAGGATTTAAATCTACAATGCACTACTACCTTCACTGCCGAAGCTGATAAACTCAAGCTAGATCCAGTATGGGAGGAAGCTAGACACATACACCAAACAGAGCAACCAAATATTATTAAGATTTCAACTTCGATGTCTCAAACAAGACATGCCTTTAGAAAAAGTTTGTTACCAAAGCAAGACTCTTAATTGATGACAGTGGTTATCCTGCTGCAGTCAAGGATGAAACTCTGAGAGACACTTTAGTGTTTGGCCTGAAATCAGACAAAGTTAGAAAGTGTGCCATTGCACCGTGGCAATGATTTAACATTTCAAAAAGTTTATAACTAGCTAAGGTTGAAGAAAGTACTGAAGCACAAATGAAGGAAATTTCAAAAAAGAAAAAAAAGTTCAGACATACATGCTGTAAGAAGCAAACACAAGCCTCCTTCTCAGTCAACAGATCATCAGACGTTCAAGTACAAGGTTCCGACATCAATCAACGCCAGAGAATTCACCAAGAAACCTCAAAAGTTCAATTTCAACTTCAAGTACAAAGGATGCTTCAGATGTGGAAATAACCACTCCAAGTCTGCAGAATGTCCAGCTAAGAACTCAAGATGCAGATACTGTAACACATTAGGACACTACCAGAAGGTCTGCATGAAGAAGAGAATGAAGAAGGTTAATGAAATTGTCAACAGTCCATATTATCAAGGTCAAGACATACACCTAGGTGATGATAGTGACGAAGATTCATATGATACTTACCATGATGATACCAGTGAAGACTACCCTATAAATGTAACACTTGACTCCATACGCAGTCTTCACAGTCTTCATCAGGAGAAAGACCAGATTTATGCAGACGTCAAACTGAATGACATTTTTAAAATGAAGTTCAAAGTTGACACAGGAGCAGACACTTGTGTCATCACAACAGATGATTTACAATTTCTACCTTTCAAGTTCGACATTGTTCAAGATGACAACATTCTGACCGGATATGGTGGAACAAGAATCAAACTTTGGAACTATCAAAGATGAAAGTAATTTCAAGGACAAATCAATTGTCACAAATTTCCACATTGTTCAAGCTCCCAAAGCCCATGCATGATTGGATGCAGATAATCTCAGGAATTGAATCATTACATCCAACATTTACAACGTTGATGCTACGTCAAGTTCAAGAACTATACGAAAATATCTTTACAAGGGATAACGTTCTCAAAAGGTTCAAAGACTGTTTCCAACAAGATCGGATGCTTTCCAGGCGATAAGTATCATATTCAATATTGGCAACCTCAACCAGTCCTTCCAACAGTCACCATCAACCTGAAATCAAACCATCCAGATAATAACAAGCACAGGTTCTACAACGAAGAAAGACAAAACAAAACGGTAAAACGTACAATAAAGAAGTTCAAATGGATAGAGACATATTCAACAACATGGACCCTGTTTATGTGCAGAACACCCTGAAGAAAATTTGGGGAGCCAGGTTGTCCCAAACAGACCTAAACCAACCAAAAAGAACCAAGAACATATATTGTGGACATCAGAGAAAAGTGTATTACAAGAACCAGAGAACATTTAAGGCCGAGAAACTATGGATACAGATATCAGAATAGAAAAAGGAACTGACACTTTACTATCTCCAGTTGAAATACCTCAAAATTATATAAAAGAAACAAATCCAGTAACAGCGATTCAACCAACTGCACAAGAAGAATCAAAGAAGCCCCAAAACATCCAACAGACCAATTAATGTCAACATTTTTTTTTTAATGGTTGCCACTGTGCTTCATCTGTCGGTGATCATGGGACGATGAAAAAATG
The DNA here is from genome assembly GCA_019095985.1 of Streblospio benedicti. Classification (NCBI taxonomy): domain Eukaryota; kingdom Metazoa; phylum Annelida; class Polychaeta; order Spionida; family Spionidae; genus Streblospio; species Streblospio benedicti. The sequence goes on from CM032659.1 coordinate 22,060,645, forward strand.
TAATGTAAATATGACCAATTTACTCCTTCACGTACACACAATAGTTCTGATGGTAATTAGCTGTTCTAGGCTTTGGTGTGGTACCTTAACAAAATACCAAGCCCTTTCCTGGCTCATGGTACTCACTGAGACCATCATAGTGGTACCAATTCCCCCTAATTCGAAGACAGCTAATGAAATGATGGCCATTTCCATATGTCACTGCGTAAAGCAAATATTTTACACCATTGATGACAACAGAATCTGTTGGGGGCCATGGTGATAATGATAGCTCCATGAAGAAAAAAATGTTTTGGTTGACGTAGTGACGAGGGCTATTGTTTCTTACTCCATTACAACCATCCTTACGACACTCTCGTTGTCTTACATTGTCAAACCAGTTGTTTAAACTGGTTTTGAAAGATTTCACCGAATGAGACTGAGGTTCTAAACCAATTTCCTTTGAAATTAAAAAGGGAAACCTTCTGGACACAACTTGGGTTATCACATGTGCTCTTAAAGGTTGTATGGTTGACTGGTAGGTGGTCAAAAAAGAACTGGTCTTCCCCACCAAGGAGATCAACACATTCAGTATTACATGCAATGTTCATGAATGATGATATCCACGCATATTTGCCTGCAGCCCAATTCTCCTGTTGAAACAAGCAATGAATTTTATGTAGGAAATTTAGCTTCTGATCTGGACTATTTTTGAACATGTCATTTATATCATTTCTTTCCCTTTGAAGTACATGAAAAAAGAATAACATATTATCAATAGTACACGTATTTGTCAATTCTTTTTGATCATGCCATGTGTTCCAAGGTAATGGACATGGCAATTTATACTTTTTTATCGTCATCTTCAGTGTGTTCTTTTTAGCTTGCGATGTAAATCCAGCAGTACTTTCCAAAATACTCTTTTCAGACTCTGACTTCCCCTTCACTTTCTTTATTGAACGAATGTACAAATTTTCAGCTTCTTTTTCCACAACATTCTTCAAATCATATCCTGCTACATCATCTATAAAATTGGTCAAATTTGTTTGTATTTTATCCCAAGTGCTGTTTGTGTCTATAACTTGTACAACCCCAGGCTTTGTAACAACAGTTTCTATCTGGGGAGTGCCAGCGTCCTGAATGAGTTGTTTCAGCTGCACCCTGGGACAAAATTCTTGCATTTGGGCGTTGTTCTTGTATTCTAGTGGTAAGGTTTCTGGCGTATGGTAGTGCCACTTGCCACTTTGATCTCGTGTAGATAGATCAGGGACTGGCGGTGGCACTCTCCATTCCATTTCTTACTGCCTCCACACCATTATCATATCTTATATAGACGGTGTCGAATTGCTGCTGAAGAAACTTATAGTAATTATTACCTGCACAATTTGACAACTTTAACTTTGACTTAGAGTCTTCATGACATAGTTTAAGATACTTTTCATCAAAGAAAAATTGTAGAGTGTCTGGAACTTTGGCATTTATACAAGTGCTCATACACCTCGTTCCCTGGTAACGCTCAGCTACTTTCTCTGCACATGTTTGTGCAGCCTCACAAGTTCCTCATTTGTTCCAAACTCCTGGCCCAGCATCAGAGGTCTGGATATCAATGGGGCGATGCTTGGGAGTGATTATTCCCAAAGTTTGACTTAGTGACTTTATCTGATACTCGATATCAAGATATTTGGTCTTAACAGAATCAGTGTCAATTTCATCCGTTTTAGCACATAAGATATTCAGGAGCCCTTTAGCCTTGGTCCTAGTTTAATTAATCGCATGAAAAACATGACGTGGTACACCTTTAAACTCGGATTGGGCATTGAGTCTACTGACAAAAGTGTTAACTCTTGTTTGTTCTCTTTCAAGATGAAGTCCTCCTTCTTTAAACCTCATATAATCTTCTTTGATATTCATAAGTAAAAATTGTTCACAGGAATCTTTTGCAACTACAAGCGTATTCATATCTTCTCTTAAGACCCCTTCTAAACTAGATCCTTCAACTTCATGTTCAGTGGGAAAGAGTAATCTGTCTGAGTACAAATCATTAGCCCAATGCGTGGCAGTACTTGCATATGTTAATTTTGGTTTACAAGTGACTGAAATTGCGACCACATCTGTGACATATTTGTCTCTTCCATCATGCTGTATTTCATGCATATTCTTTATGATCAGATTCACACCTGGTGCTACATAACCTGCTTGCTGCGGAAAGTCATACGCAGGAATCTCTGGTGACTCTCCAGCTATTGAAAGTGTTTTTTTCTTGGTCTGCTGAAGCCTTCAGATGTTCCACAACGAAGATAAGCTTTATCATCAATACACCTCCTTAGTGCAAGTTTTTGGAATTCAGGTCGGTTTTTATCTGAGAAAATTAACCTTGTGTACATCTTGACATGTGCTCTATTATAGTGAATGTTGATGTGAGCATCAGTATAAGATTTTTTAGCTCTCTTGTGAGACCAAAGGCCTTTTCCTCGATGTTGTTTTGCTTGGATAGATCGGATATTCTTTGGTTTTCCAAATGATCTTGCTGTTTCATATGATCGTATGAGTCTCTTGCCATTCTTACTCAAGTACGTGTTTGCAATGCAACGCATTTCCTTCTTCGTAATCCTCTGTTCATACAATGGACATCCTTTACGACTTTTATGAGCCACAAGCTGCTCTTGTAATACATCATAAATGGCCATTTCAGCCCCTCTATCTATTACGTGACGTCCTGCACCATTGTTTAATTTACTAAATTGTTTCTCTCTCCATTTTTTTACTTCTCGCACTGCTCTTGCCTTCGCTACAGTTTTTGCATTAAGTTTAAGATAATTAATTCTACTCTGTTTGTGTTCAACATCTTCCTTCCTACATTGCGTTTGAACTGAATCAAACTTTGACTTTTCAAGTGTAGCAATATCTTTTTTAACACCTTCCTCTAATGAAACGATCAAGTTATTAACTTTTTCCTTCGAGTGGAGCACCTGGTGCTCGACAAGGCGATGGCGGAGGGCGACCGCGCCCTCGACCACTACACTCCCAACCCGCGTGGGGTGCGAGTGAGTGATGTGGGTGTAGTGAAGGCGTGGGAGGAGTACCGCCCTTCAACATCCTCACATTCCTTGGCTAGCTTTCCTTCTACTTGTTCAAGTTCTTGATACACTTTTTGACATCGCTTTTTTTGCAGTTCTATGCTCAGCAATCTTAAACAAGTAGCGTATTTTTGTAGTAACTTCAAAAATGCACCATATGAAAATATTTTCGCAAAAAGCGCGTAAAAATCAACCTTCGTGCAAACAATTTTTTTTCCATCTACAAATGAAACAGACATTTTTTTTCCTTTCGAAATGAAAACAAACATTTTTTTCCAATCGATGTGGTCAACAAACAAACATAATGGGAGGTGGGTGTATACAATCAAATCAGACTATTTTACACAATAAAAAGGAAAAGCAGCGTACGGTTTGTAGTAATGATACTGAGTAATATTGTGCTGCAGGGATTATAATTTCTTGTGGCTAGCCTGGTGACAGAGCCACTCAAGCATAACACAGGGGATTAGCAAAATGTTATAATCCATCAACTCAACTAACTATTCTACAGTAAAACGCCAGTATCTTTTTTTTGAAATAGTATATGCAACTGACAAACAGATTTTTCATTATAATTAAGTTGATTTTATAGCAGCATTGGAAAGGAATACAATTAATACATGTAGGTTGAAAAGACATGGATACTGATTTGCAGTTATATTTTTTGCGCCACCCTGTAATGGTGGCAACTTCAAACCTCTGAAATATTGAAAAATTGTGATGTTCAAATTTTTTTTTGAGAAATATCATTTACACAGCTCTAATTCTTTGTCTTTATTATTAATTATATGTATGGTTTATAGATAAATAAAGAACATATAATCTTAAGATCGGGAATTCTTTATTATAGCTATACAACCCAATATTGTCTATAAAATTAAGAACTGACAAAGCAGCCTAACATAAACAAATTAATTCAAATTTTATTTTTTTTTCAATATTGCTATTTAACCAAGGTTATTAGAGTAAAACTTATGATGGATTATCGTTTTAAAAATTCTAAAAATTCCAATGCCAAACCAAATAATAATAATCCGAGCAAAAATTTATTAAATTATATATATATAGTTTTAATTATTATTATCGTTTTTAAAATTATTATTATTCTTATTATTATTATTTAATTTATTATTAATTATTTTATTATTATTAACCAAATTATTATTATTAATTATGATTATTAAATTATTAATTATTATTATATATATATAGTTTTATTATTATTAAGTTAAATGCAAATAACTATATATATATGGGCAAAGCTTAGGTGACATTGAAATAAAAAAACAAATCACTTTTATGAATTCAAAAAAAAAAAAAAAAAAATATCACTTTTTAAAAAGCATCAATTGGTGGTATCAATAAAAGATACATTTTTAGATAGATTGCAGAAAGCCATAATAAACATAATGGGAGGTGGGTGTATACAATCAAATCAGACTATTTTACACAATAAAGGAAAAAAAGCAGCGTACGGTTTGTAGTAATGATACTGAGTAATATTGTGCTGCAGGGATTATAATTTCTTGTGGCTAGCCTGGTGACAGAGCCACTCAAGCATAACACAGGGGATTAGCAAAATGTTATAATCCATCAACTCAACTAACTATTCTACAGTAAAACGCCAGTATCTTTTTTTTTGAAATAGTATATGCAACTGACAAACAGATTTTTCATTATAATTAAGTTGATTTTATAGCAGCATTGGAAAGGAATACAATTAATACATGTAGGTTGAAAAGACATGGATACTGATTTGCAGTTATATTTTTGCGCCACCCTGTAATGGTGGCAACTTCAAACCTCTGAAATATTGAAAAATTGTGATGTTCAAATTTTTTTTTTGAGAAATATCATTTACACAGCTCTAATTCTTTGTCTTTATTATTAATTATATGTATGGTTTATAGATAAATAAAGAACATATAATCTTAAGATCGGGAATTCTTTATTATAGCTATACAACCCAATATTGTCTATAAAATTAAGAACTGACAAAGCAGCCTAACATAAACAAATTAATTCAAATTTTATTTTTTCAATATTGCTATTTAACCAAGGTTATTAGAGTAAAACTTATGATGGATTATCGTTTTAAAAATTCTACTTTACTTAATTCCAATGCCAAACCAAATAATAATAATCCGAGCAAAAATTTATTAAGATTATATATATATAGTTTTAATTATTATTATTATTATTATTATTATTATTATTATTATTAGTTAGTGTGAGCATTAGGATGTATATTGTCATCTGTACATAATTATGGACACCAATGCGCTTGTATTCATTGTATTGAATATTCTAGCTAAGTGGATCGGTCTCTTGGTATTATTTTGAAAAAGAGCAAAAAATGTGATTCAATCTAAATTTGTAGTCTAGCCAATCAATTTGCAATCATATATGCGACCTTTACAGGTAGCACATATCATTGTTTCAAAGATACAAAATTAAGTACTAATAACTTTCTTGCTGGTTATATAGAACCACTATATTTGGTCTCAGATAAATTATACAGATATCATGTCAATATATATTTTGTGAATTACCATAAAGAACACATTGTTTAAGAATTTAAAATGCTTTATTTTCAGTAATTAAAACCAAACATTGTCTATAAAAGAAAACTGAATAAAGCAAGCATCACAAATACCGGTATTGTGTGGGTTGACAGTCATGCAAGTTCAGTGAATAGATCTATTTACAGCTATGCAAACCTGCTTAGTCTGGATGTACATGGATCTACTAAGATCATAGGTAGATCCAGGGGCCGCAGGGGGTGCCCTCCACCCCCACCCCCATCCCAATAAAATACTTCATTTTCAGTTTTTCATGAAATGCCGTAAATGCGCCCCCCCCCTTTTTCAAATACCTGGCTCTACCTATGAAGATACTGTGCAGCAGTACAGTACAGGCATTTAATATATATGTAAAGCTTGGAGTTTGTACATTAGGGACCATTCAGTACTTATGACAGGGTGAGGTAGGAAGATTTTCCAAAAAATCCTGTGAAAAAAATTAATAGCCCCCCTCAAATCTCTGTGAAATAATTGGTAATATAACCACCCTCAATTTCATGTGATAAAAATTTATGACCCTCGCCCCCCAACACTTAACGCAATCATTGTCAGTTAAAAATCCTATTTGATAGCTATCCATATAAAAACAGCAATTTGTAGTACAGAATCTCTCAAAATAGGGGTAATTTTTTGTGAAAAAATTGTTAGCCCCCTCAAAAGTGTGTGAAAAAATTGATAGCCCCCCCTAAAACATTGTGACAAAAGTTCATGGCCCGCCCTAAAATCCTCCTACCCCACCCTGTCATAAATACTCAATGGTCCCTTATGTACAGTCATGACTCCTCAAATGCAACAATTGAATGTGAAAACTTTATATCCATTTTTCCATACCCGTGTCTAGTATAATACACTGATGTTCTATATATGTAAGCTCTCCATATTTTAGGCATCTGAATAAACCACAATCACAGATGACACACGGATATTGTGATGTCCCTTATAGGACCTATTACTGCTAACATGTCACTCGGTCGATACCATGCAACTTTTACCATTTTTTTTTTCTTTTTTTTTTCTTTTTTTTGGTATCCCTTTGGCCTAAATAATGGGCATATGCCATCCTCAGCTCGTTTTACTTGTTTTTCATGTGTTTTGATTCCACTTTCTATTATTTCAAGTCTATATCGTTCCCCATATACACTTTCTTGTAATATTACGCTAAATTCACTTAGGTCTTTCACTACCCTGTCTTCTTGTGTTCTACTGGTGTCTCGTAGTATCCTTACAAATTTTTGCACTAGACATATCTTTTGAGCTTTTTAGCAACACTCTAATGCAGGCAGTTCACAATGCACAATCCAGATGTAGGCCATATCTCCAATCACAGTTTACTGACGACTTAAATTTGCTTTCTACTTGCTGCCACCAGTCATGCAAAATCCCGGTATAGTTAATCCTATGAATGGGTATTAATCTAATAGTCTCTATTTATGACAAAAGCCATGCTATTCCTGTGGTGGTTTATCTAACAATATAGATGCTGAAATAACCAGTTTACTGCAGTAGGTTGCAATGATGACGAACGGGTACTCAATTTAATTAAGCCTCGCATTTTGATATTGCAGCAAGATTTTACTTGGCGTCACACGCCAGTAGTTTCTTGCTAATACTCTTCAGTGCAGTATCATGCCGGCTTTACATTATATTGTAGTGGGATTATAGCCTATCTTGGACGTCACACTTGAATGCATATTCCAACGAATTATATACTACGTGCACTGTTTCCCGGCGTTGTAGGTGTCAATATTGCTCTGGGGGATTAACTTTTGGTCGGCGCACTGCAGGAGATTGCAGGATTATACGTGCCTAGTCTACCAAGGTCAACATTTGCGAGAATTGTACTTAATAACTATGTGTTTTTGCCTGTATCTCAAAAAGTACTGGTTCGATTTTTTATCTGAAACTACCGCCGAAGAGAGCTCGTTGTACCCGTTCTAATGCGCTATTGCACGATGCCAAGCTCGTAGAAATAAAGAAATGTGGCGGACGTGACTTAAACCACGTCTTTTGCCGTCAAAGTCACCTGTAGCCTCCTTGCACGTGGACAACACGTGCCAGGTGCATTCTAATTGGTGGGCTTCTGAGCCGTAGTAAAAAAATGGGCGGGGCATAGTATGTATTTCTGAATGAAAGCTTTATTATCAGCCATATTACTACGCTGAATGTGGGAATAATAAATAGTTCCTAAGAAATCTGTATATATTTATTATTTACAGGATATTTCTAATTTCTAAAGTGTAATGTATGTATTGTCCACACACTAAAGAATACGTACATACCCACCAACGAAATAATAATAATATCTTGAAGTTCATTGCAGAGGAAGTTAGTTTCAAAAATTTATAATGTTGGATTTAAACAACTAGACTAACTAGCCTATGACATCTTTTAGAACGCATTAAGGATATGATTTTTGAAATAGTAAATTCAACTGACAAACAGATTTTTCATTATTCATTATTGTTTTTTGCTATTTTATAGCAGCATTGGATTTAGATACAATTAATACATGTAGGTTGAAAAGAATTCAGTAGGGGTGCACTGGATACTGATTTGCAGTTATATTTTTATTATACCCTGTAATGGTGGCAAAATTAAAACCTCTGAAATATTGATTCATGCCTATTTGAAATTGTGATGTTCAAATTTTTTTTGAGAAAAAATATCATTTATTTTCTAATTTTGTCTTTCATTGTTAATTAAATTTTGTTTTATACATTATAGATTTTTCAAAGAACTTATTCTCTTGTGCCCTCAAATAATCATTTACACTGCTTATTACTGTAAGGACAAATAAAATGTTTAGCATTCTTATAAAGAGCCGTAGTATACAACCCAATATTGTTTGAATAAAATTTATTATCAAATTACATATTACAAAGCTGAATGTGGGAATAATTCATTTCAAATTTTATTTTTTAAATATTGTTTTAACCAAGAAATTGTATATATTTAATTATTTATGGATTATGGTTTTAAAATTGTAATTTGTATTGTCCACACACTAAACCAAATAAACATTCCAACCAAAAACATTTAATAATAATATCTTAGGCTTCATTATTAACATTATTAAGTATATTATTATTATTATTACAAGTTAGTGCAAATAACTATATATATATGGGCAAAGCTTAGGTGACATTGAAATACAAAAACATCACTTTTATGAAGTAAAAAGTAACTTTAAAAAAGCATCAATTGGTGGTATCAATAAAAGATACATTTTTAGATAGATTGCAGAAAGCCATAATTCAAGAAACATAATGGGAGGTGGGTGTATACAATCAAATCAGACTATTTTACACAATAAAGGAAAAAGCAGCGTACGGTTTGTAGTAATGATACTGAGTAATATTGTGCTGCAGGGATTATAATTTCTTGTGGCTAGCCTGGTGACAGAGCCACTCAAGCATAACACAGGGGATTAGCAAAATGTTATAATCCATCAACTCAACTAACTATTCTTCTACAGTAAAACGCCAGTATCTTTTTGAAATAGTATATGCAACTGACAAACAGATTTTTCATTATAATTAAGTTGATTTTATAGCAGCATTGGAAAGGAATACAATTAATACATGTAGGTTGAAAAGACATGGATACTGATTTGCAGTTATATTTTTGCGCCACCCTGTAATGGTGGCAACTTCAAACCTCTGAAATATTGAAAAATTGTGATGTTCAATTTTTTTTTGAGAAATATCATTTACACAGCTCTAATTCTTTGTCTTTATTATTAATTATATGTATGGTTTATAGATAAATAAAGAACATATAATCTTAAGATCGGGAATTCTTTATTATAGCTATACAACCCAATATTGTCTATAAAATTAAGAACTGACAAAGCAGCCTAACATAAACAAATTAATTCAAATTTTATTTTTTCAATATTGCTATTTAACCAAGGTTATTAGAGTAAAACTTATGATGGATTATCGTTTTAAAAATTCTACTTTACTTAATTCCAATGCCAAACCAAATAATAATAATCCGAGCAAAAATTTATTAAGATTATATATATATATAGTTTTAACAAGTTAGTGCAAATAACTATATATATATGGGCAAAGCTTAGGTGACATTGAAATACAAAAACATCACTTTTTATGAAGTAAAAAGTAACTTTAAAAAGCATCAATTGGTGGTATCAATAAAAGATACATTTTTAGATAGATTGCAGAAAGCCATAATAAACATAATGGGAGGTGGGTGTATACAATCAAATCAGACTATTTTACACAATAAAGGAAAAGCAGCGTACGGTTTGTAGTAATGATACTGAGTAATATTGTGCTGCAGGGATTATAATTTCTTGTGGCTAGCCTGGTGACAGAGCCACTCAAGCATAACACAGGGGATTAGCAAAATGTTATAATCCATCAACTCAACTAACTATTCTACAGTAAAACGCCAGTATCTTTTTTTGAAATAGTATATGCAACTGACAAACAGATTTTCATTATAATTAAGTTGATTTTATAGCAGCATTGGAAAGGAATACAATTAATACATGTAGGTTGAAAAGACATGGATACTGATTTGCAGTTATATTTTTGCGCCACCCTGTAATGGTGGCAACTTCAAACCTCTGAAATATTGAAAAATTGTGATATTGTTAAGATAAAATTAAGAACTGACAAAGCCAGTCTACTGCCGTCTAAAGGGATCTTGTGATGTTGGGGCGCCATCAGAGAGGCGCCACCGGGGGGTCAGGCAGAGGGCATTACCATCCCACCCGGAGGTGCAGACATCAAAGAGATAAGTGGGATCTCTTTTTTTTGTTGTTTATGCTTGTTCCATCTCAATCAAAACATCAGCATGACAAACAAACAAACACGGAAGAAGGGGTACAATCAAGAAGCGAATTTTAAACTATTTTAGGAAAAACCGGCCAATTGCCGTTATCAGGCTCCGATATGACACATAGGGTTCTCGGTGACCATGGATGATAGGGACGATGCATATAGTGAAACAAAGGCGACAGCAATGAATACATCAACAATGGATGTCTCAAGGTCGGATCGCCTTATAAATTCTTCATGTTATCTTCCACCTTTCCTTTAAAACCCCATCAAAGTTTCAACCACATTTTGTACAAAGACTTCTGATTGCTTGTATTTTTTCTCACAGCCATTTACGGGGATATAAAAAAATACACCAGGATCATCAAGTTTTACAAAGTATATCATAATCTGAATTCGTTTCCATAAAAAAAACGTGGTAAACTGAAAGGTTGCGGGACACCTTCTCTATCGTTTCAATTGAGTACATGTCTCTAACAGCTTAGTGAAACAGGCCCCAGGGATGTTCATTGCATCAATGGGAAAAACATTGGCATCCCATGCACAATTGCTCTTGGCTGACTCTGTAAACACCACCAAACGCCTCTGTTTCACTCATTTGAGCAACACACTGCCTCAAACTTGTTTAATTTCAATGCTGCTTCTTGGCTTGGTGATTCACAATTCAAAGGTATGAGAGTGATGATGTCTTCAAAACCATGACCGGACATTGAACATTCATACAAAATATTACATAATAAAGCAGATCTTTTAATTTTTTAAATTTAAAAAGCTTGTTCCTCACAACCATAGGTATCCCATTGATGAGCAGTTTGAAACTAAAAAAACTTCAGCCACAGGACATTTTCCAAATTTGAAAAACAGCATGTTTTGAAAATTCTTTTTTATATATACATTCACAAGTAATTTCACCACATGGAGAGTAGATTCTTCCATTTTCTCTAACAAGGTATGAATAAATATTAAAAAAAAACACTGGTGTTTAATAAGTAGAGTTCATACAGTTCTATTTTTTTTATAAATGATTTAAAGAGTTTCTGACAATACATTGACGGATATTGTTTTGAAAAACCTACCAACTCTTAAAAAAAAAACTAACTATATTTCTCTAACAAGCAGCATAACTAATTTTTTTTTATATTATTAAATGGTGACATAATACTTACAATAAGTTTTATATTTTTTAAATGTATAGCATTGACTTATATAAAGCCTTTGTATTTTAACATTCTATACATTGATTGCCTTTAAAAAAAACCATTTGTGCCCTTGTTTGCACGTTTTTCTAGGGACACCCCCCTTTCTCTACGTCTTTGCAGCTGTTTATTTTTCAGAACATGTGGATGACTATAACAAACTCAGTGCTAGACACGTTTAAAATCGCCAGAGGACACTTTTTCACTACGTAGGTATTGTAAGTTTAACCCAAAAAAAATTCTTTTTCCTTGCCTAGCTTTTGATGGTTTTAAGTTAACCCTTATATAACAAACATGTCTATCTATCGGTGCAACCATTCTAATAATACAATGCATTTCAAAAAATCTCAAAGGATATATATAAAAATCCACTGCTGTTGAATAAAGCTAGGGGAGTTCACACAATTGGATTTTTCTTTATAAATGATTTCCTTGAGTGCAGCGGCGATAAATCTCCCCGCCCCCCCCATAAAAGGGTCTTTTGAGCAGCATACCCCCCCCCATCTGTTAATGATAAAAAGCAAGCCCCCGCTTTCTGTTTAAAAAAGAAAAAAAAGTGAAATTTTGTTTTTATGCTTTAAACAAAGGGGGAAAAAAAATTATTTTTAAAGTTTTGGGGGAAATTTTGCTTTAGTATTTTTTTTTAAATCGGGGAAAGGTTACGGGGTGGAAGGGCCTTACCTTTGGTTTTACTTTTTTGTTTTTTAAAAGGCTCAGTAAAATAAAAAAATTAATCAACCTTAAAATCTTAAAATCCTTTAAATTGATTTTGTAAAAAATTTTAGAATGAAAAAATTTAAATTTAACTTAAACATAAAAAATTTTTCCCCTGTTTTTAAAAAATTGAAAAAAAACCTTTTCCTTTAGTACCCATGGGAGGCCGGTTTTTAGGTGAAAAAACCTTTTTGCTTAAAGAGTGGTGTTGGGTTTCAAAAATTTAACATCCATTTTGGGATTTAACCATTGTTTTAATTTTTTCAAAACCGGGAACAAGATGTTTTCCCGGGAAATTTTTTTGGGGGTTAAAAAAAAATTTGGGGGTTAAAGAGGGGGGTGGTTGGGTTTTGGGGTGTGAATTATAATTTGCGATGATACCATCGTGGACTGGAGGGGTGCAGACATCAAGAGTGTGAAATTGTGTGAATAGTTTTTGTTGTGGTTGTTTGTTCCATAGCATGCTAATGTACGCGTCGCTGCTTGCATAGTTTCCATTTGTATAACCGGAGGGGTGACGTGATTTGTGAATGATCCCTTGTCACTTCATGCATAAATCAACTAGCCACATTAGAGCTGAAAGAATGCGTGCAGCCAAACTGTCCACAAGTCCTGTTGTGCCGTGGGCATAAGATCGAGCGTCGGTCATGTAGATGTTTTATGTACTCTACGTGAGTCTGGCATTAAAAACAAACAAGCATGACATACGTGCACCGCACACGAGAGCGGTTTTTATTATTTTATCATTTTCTATCAGTGTAGTTGATCACACATGGGTTCCTACGAAGTGACCATGGATGATGAAGTTGATGCATGTAGTGAACACACAGACATCAGCAATGGATGTGATGTTCTCCGGATCGCCTTATATAATGGTCATGTTATCTTCCACCTTCTTTATAAACCCTCTCTTTTCGTTTCAACGACATTTTGCAGTGAATTTATGTACTTACGGCGCTTGTATTACGGTTCTCACAGCCATTTACGAGTGAGAAAAATCAACGAGGATCGTCAAGTTTTAACGATATCAGCCGTCGTAGTTCGTTTCCATAAAACGTAGAAATGTCTAGTGAAATAGCTTCGTTCAACCAGACTCTGTATTGCATTGAGCGCCGCCGTTACAGAGTCTAGTTGATCGAGACTGCTAGTGAAACTGAAAAATTACGTTTTGGTACTGTAACGATATCGTTTCAGTATGCCCGTAAACGTAAACAGCTTAGTGAAACAGGCCCCAGGGGATGTTCATTGCATCAATGGGAAATAATATTGGCATCCCATGCACAAATGCTCTTGGCTGACTCTGTCTAACACCACCACACGCCTCTGTTTCACTCATTTGAGCAACACACTGCCTCAAACTTGTTTCATTTGATTGCTGCTTCTAGGCTTGGTGATTCACAATTCAAAGGTATGAGAGTGATGATGTCTTCAAAATGACCGATACAGGACATTGAACATTCATACACTCTGTTGTGCAAAGCAGCTCTTTGAATTTACAAAAGAAAAACTGTTCCTCAGTACCATAGGTATCCCATTGATGAGCAATGTGAAACTTAAATTGCTTCAGCCACAGATATTTTCCAAATTTGAAACGCTTGTTTGAAAATTCTTTGTGTACATTCACAAGTAATTTCACCACATGGAGAGTAGATTCTTCTATTTCTCTAACAAGGTATAATAAACATTAAAAAAACAACACTGGTGTTGAATAAGTAGAGTTCACACAATTGGAATTTTTGTATAAATGATTTCGCGAGTTTCTGACGATACATTATTGTATATTGTTTTAGAAAACCTACCAACTCTATGAATTGTTGTTAACTATATTTTAGTAAATTGTGTTTATAACTAATATTTTAGCAAAGGTAATTATTACAATAGTGACATGTTATTACAATAGCGACATATTTGTAAAATGTATAGCATTGTGCATTTCTACTGCGATTTTTGTATTTTAATATTCAAGTGTATTGATGCATTTTTCAAAACCATGTGTGCCCTTGTTTCATTTTTTTTCATATTCTCTTTCTTTTCTCTAATGTCTTTGCAGCTGTTTATTTTTCATACATGTGGATAGTGGCTCTCACTCAGTGCTACATTATATCTTATCGGGGAAAGTTTTTCACTACCAAAGTGGCCAGTTTGTGAGTGCATACCCCAAATTCTTTCTCTTCCTTCCTCCCCATCTTTTGTTGATGATTTAAGTTAACTTTTATTTCTATCATAACAATAAATTGGTTCATCTTTCTTTATTCACAACACTAGATATTTTTAATACATTTGCAGTTTCGCCAAACAACTGTTGGCATCCTCAGAATGCTCTTCCCGCGCAAAGTCAAAGGTCAAATATTCTGATCCTGAACGACGATGGATTCATAAACTCGCGAGAGTTGGGGTGCCCCCCCCCCTCGTCTCTGTTCATAACCTGTTTGCAGACCTGTTTGCAGGTTCGGATGTGTACAGACTCTTTGATGGTCCTCAAGGGCGTAAGCAGGGGGGGTTCGGGGGGTTCACGCGAACCCCCCTTGTGGGGTGAAGAAGCACTGTTAAACTCGGGGTCCTCAAGCTTAACAGCAGGTTTGCCAATTTATGTATATGAAAAATTGCCGTATGTAGGCCAAGTTCACAGCAAACAAGGAAGGAAGAAAATGATTCACAATTTCTGTTCACATCACTCGACCCAGAATATAAAACGTCAAACGTTACTGGTAGTGGGGCGGAGATGTGACAAATACAGGCCTACATGTTCACTTCTGGCAGAAAGCATTAATCTTTGCTTAAAGGGGTTTTAAGGTATGCTGGTTCCAAAGATATTGGGAACCACGCTCCCAGGCAATTGGTTCCTCCCGAAATCCAAGATGGCGTCCGGTACATAGATTATACGTAACTATTTTACTATTAGGGCTAGAATAATATGTAATCCTAACTTTTTGCACTTTTTGGCATGGGAAAACCAATTCTAATGTAATTTTGATGATTGGAGGTGATGAACAAGGTCACAGGTCACGTTCGTGATTGACCAAGGGTTGATGTAGTCAGAGAGTTTGTCATACAGTGGATTTTACATAATTTAAACATGCTGAATTCAAACCTGTCGTATGCTGGAAAATATGTTCATTCCTTGACTTTCAAATCCAAGATGTCAACTGTAATGTAGGGCAATAATATTTTTGGTGATAATGAACTAACTTTTCGACATAGAACATTGATTTTGGCGAATGAGTAGGTTTTTGTGGTCAGTGAATCTATTCAAGAGGGTAACCAAATTACTGGTTTAGCCATATGGGCAAGCGTAAGTCCAAATGCGACACAGACAGTCAGTCATGGGTCACTGAGCAACTCAAATTAGTAAAATCACGTGAAGTACCACATTTTTGCACAATATTATGGGGCACTGTAAATCCCGCACTCTGTTCAATATTTTACCATTTTTACATATAATGGACCTTATCTGATGCCTAAAGGACTGATATGGTTCCAAACAAAACTCAGATGCGCTTTCATCGGTCATCATATTTAGATTGAACCATCATGTGTCCACCTTGCATTCCAATCTCCAGTGTTTGACGCGGGAATTATGCAATAGTTACAGAAGATCTTAGCATGTCAACTGGTCAATCTGGGTTTAAGAATTCCACCAGATCCTGTACAGTGACAATCCCTGGATCTCCCTATGCTGAAATGTGTTTAGCATACTCAATGCCATAATTTGACTTATCTACAATAATCCTATACATGCATTGAGAGTATGTTTTCTGAAGTCGTTTTTTTTCATGACATACTATTAATGGTTTAACCCGATAATGTTTATTACTTATTGCTCATTGTACCATAAACTACTAAAAGTCCAAACCATTGTATTAGTACAACATTCTTGAATCATAAGATTGTTTCATTTCTTAAAGAATTAACAAAATAATATATATGAAGACAGATTCAGCTAGGTAATTGATCATCGTCAGACAATTCTTATAATAAGCAGTGCATGCATGTTAATTTCTTCAATCATTAATAAATTTTGGCTAATAATATATCACTATGATTCTGTATCATAGCTTATGCAGGTTGTTATTGATCATCTCTATCGACTCATACTTGAGTTGATAAACATCAGCAATATGAACGGACGAGAATTCCACCAGCATTATCATCATTACCATCTAGATGCTATTCAGCAGGAGCATAAATTTGGAATTTTGATCACTAGATATGGCAGCAGATGTATTTTCCAACATACATCGCTGATTTTCTTGATGCACTTGAGATATGGTGACTCATGGCGCAGTATCGAACTCCGCACGCATTGGAGCCGCTGTGTCCATTATATGCGAGCATGTACTGGGTCACAGAATGATGAAGCATAAATGGGTGGTTAGGCCGATACCCAATCATTCCAACAGCTACCAACAGACCTTTATTGTGCATGGTATGCCACTGTCAATGTACGAGTGTCAATTTTAAGTATTTAAACGGAAATCCAATATCTAATTTCCTATGAACTTAACCACCATTGTAGAATGTAAATGTGGTGATTTATAGTCCTGATCCAAGAATATCTAATTTCCTATTAACTTAACCACCATTGTAGAATGTAAATGTAAATGTGGTGATTTATAGTCCTGATCAAAGTCCTTCTCTCATGAATTTAAAATTTACACCAGATCATTGGTCCACTTATTGATCATCAATTGATCATTTCTCATAATTTATGCTTGCATCAGCAGCACATTCAGCGCACAATGCTAATCACTCATACAATCACTTGCTCACTCTTTCAGTCCAATGACCTGTACCTAATTAGCGTGTAGGTGCCACGGAGTAGAGTGCAACTCTTTTAGGGATGAGCTTGCTCAACATCCATCACTAGACCCGACCAGGAATCGAAGCCACAACCTTCTGTCTGGTGACGTGTCCAACTCCCTAACCACTCGGCCACAGAAGCACGTTATTTTGTTATCACCAACAGCAGTATTGACCGTCATGCCGGCAAGCATCTTGGATTTAAATTCAGCATGCCACCACCCGACCCCACCCTCACCCCTACCCCCGAAATAAAAAAAGTCTGCAAAAGTTTGGCCCTTAAAAATATATATTTGTCCTTCTCCCACTTTGGCTGCCTCATCTTCCATCTTTCATTTTTTTCTGGCCACATATTCACATCTCCCAAAGTCTTATAACCACCCTCCACACACACACACACACGCACACGCACACGCACACGCACACGCACATCCACAGTGGTTCAATTTTAAGAAGGCTGAGAGCATGTGAACGTTCTTCATTTTTCAATCGCAAATTAACCCCAATGTTTTCATGTGCGTGACCCTAGACCTTAGACCTTGTTCATGACCTCATTTTACTGCAATAACCTCAGAAATGGCTTTCTCATGCTAAATTTAGTATAGAAAGTGGTATTATATTAAATTCTAGAACAAATAGTACAACGTTACATATTATGTATGTACCGGCCACCATCTTGGCAGCCATCTTGGATTTCGGAAGGAACCTATTATCTGGGCGCGTGGTTCCCGATATGGTTCCCAATATTTTTGGAATCAGCATACTTCAAAACCCCTATGTTTTGAGCTTGCTACTGGCAGAAAATCAGCCGTATTAGCTATATGGATATTTCACAGGTAAAACATATTTTCCTCATCATGCTGTGCTGCAAAATTCTCAAAATTACACAAAAGTGTATAAAGCCAGTGACATCATGCGAGTGTTAACGAAGCTGCAGTGTTTTGCATCGGCTGAGCAACTACATGCGCTCCACCATGGGCCAAGAGCGAATGACCGCCTTGGCCCTGATGCATATACACCATGCCCATCCAGTCGACTTGGATATTGTCTGAAGGAATTTTATGCAGTTGCATCCCCTAAGAATGCCACTTTGAAATTTTCCAGTGATAATTCTGGGCCGGCACATTCATTTCAAAGTTACTATGCCATTTAGCATAGTAGGTTGACATGTGTTACACTAGGCAGGGTTTGCACCTTAGCACTAATCATACATATTTCCTGAATTTGATTTCCGAATCATCTGCCAGTATATTTGGTAAATAGTAATCTTCGAAGGTAATCACCTAAGATTTTGCAAACAATCTGATTCTTGCAAAATGGCATTTAATTGTTTCAGTAGGTATGCCAAACCGTCACATGATGTATTTTACCAAGAATTATAACTAATTTTCAAGGAATGAATAATAGTCGGATTTTTCAAAAACAGGGAATGTATTACTTTTGTATTATAAAGGATTACATAAATTTATTCTGGGTCCATTTTACTCACCCATATTTCAAATTGTCAACTAAAATAGGATTTTGTCTATGTTAAACATTTTATTGCAATTTTAGTACTGTGTGGGTAGACTTAAACTACATGTACATGTATTCATTTTAATATCTGTTTGTTCTAGGTCTATGTTATATGTTCTTTATGTTTTTTTTTAAATCTCAAGTATCAGGAAATCCAACCATTTTGTACTGCATTTTCAAAAACATTTCGCATAGGAGAGGGCGCTCCGCCCCCTCTTATAACCTCACGCACAATTTATCACATGACTTGCATGGAATCTTGTACACAATTTCACATTTGGTTATCCTACCATAAAGGGCGTTACAGAAGGGATCTGCAGAATTCTAAACAAACACTTAGTAGCTACGGCGGTGAAGCCAATACAGACTATCAGGAACATCCTAGTACACCCGAAAGATAAAGTAGATAAGACGGACAAATGCATTTCACATGAAATGGCAATGGATATATATAAAATAAACACTGGTGTTGAATAGTTAGAGTTCACACAATTGGATTTTCTTATAAATTATTTCGCAAGCGCAGCGAGCGATAAATTTTGAGATATATTGATCCTTAATGAGAAAATTCTAGTTACCTATATTCACGCACAATATTTTTAGTCTTGAGCATTAGGGCATAGATATTTATTTTACTCTTTTCTAAAGATTGAATTTTTTTTTTACATTTTGTTATGGATAGATTATTTATTTCTCAAAATTGGGGGGCGCGATTATTTATTTCAATATTTTGCCTGGCCACCCCCCAAGCATCAAATGGTCCATGCCTAAAAGTAAAGCTGTTTTTGCAAAGTCGCATTTGGCGACCACAGCAAGATTATAGTTGAAAAAATGTCAATGTTTAATATTTAAACCGAAATCCAATATCTAATTTCCTTAACCACCATTGTAGAATGTAAAAGTAAATGTGGTGGTTTATAGTCCTGATCAAAGTCTTGCTCTCACGACTTAACATTTTACACCGGGTCATTGGCCCACAATTGATCAATTGATCATATATGCTTGCATCGAAAGCACATTCAGCGTATAATGCTGATCATTCATACAATCACGCACTCAATCTTTCAACCAAATTACCTTTACCTAATTAACATGTAGGTGCCACGGAGCACTCTTTTAGGGATGAGTTTGCGCAACACCCACCACCAGACCCGACTGGGAATTGAGCCCATGACCTTATGGTCACACTAGTCCAACTCCTTAACCACTCAGCCACAGAAGCACGT
>CM032659.1:22080641-22092038 GCA_019095985.1 Streblospio benedicti
TGCACATTTTAGGGGAGGGGAGTGGGTGGGTTGGCGGCCTGCTCCCTCTAAAAAAATTAAATTTTGTGTGCTCTCGTATGCAATCTGAGCCATTTACAACAGCACCAATTCTTTTATATAAAACTGTCTAGAAACACAAAAGGGCGGATGGGGAAGTTGGGGGGAAAGGGGGTTGAATTTCAAGCAGCCTAGATCCATTGTGGAAAGCCAAAATAAATGTGGACATTGAGGGCAGATACTTTGAAATTCGCCTATTGAGGGTTCAGGGTTGTGCCGCTGTCTAAGAGCATTTACTGAGCATTCACACTCAGCATCATGTTGGATGTACATGCCAGTTCGAGAAGGGTAAAAATTGTAGAGGAAAAGGCTGCAAACTTTTAGGTGGAGGTTTTAGTGAGGTAGATGTAGAAATCAAACAATTGTGACGTCTAGTACCGGTATATCATGTTGACTGCTTATGCAATACAATGTGGTCATCTCATTTGTTACTGTAAAACTAGAAATATTTGCGCACAATTTAATTTGCGAATTTAGTGGGTAGGTGCAAAAACGCAGACGTAAATATTCAGCAAACATTAATAGCCTATGTAAAGTAGGTCCAGGATGCACCAAAATCGTAAAAAACAATAACCACAAAATAATCTAGTGCTACAGTATATGTTTGTAATACTGACTGTCACGATATCCACAGTGATGTTGAGCGCATTGTGATGCAATTAAAAATTAATTAAATCTATTGCAATAAACTTTTCTTTTGGTGAGATAGTATCATTTCCGTTTCTTAACATATACATCAAAAGTGTTATTGCGTCGCTTCAGCTCAGCTGCTGAAAGAACCATTGTGTTTCGTTCGTTTGTAACTAACTATGTAACTAACTAACTATGTAACTAACTATGTATGTCTCCGGACAAGCTAGCGGGCTGACCGATGAACCAATTTCGTTCAAACTTTACACAACTATGAGGTTTGAGGCCACACCGTAGTGATTCGATTTTGGGCAATCTGCCAATTAAACTGTGCTTTCCACAGGGCAATTATGCCCAATTACAACATTATTATTACTATTGAATGGACGGACAATTACAGATCAATATTCTATTAGCTGGAACTATTAGCTGCAAAATAGACTAGTTGGTACTGTTTGCTATTTGGTATTATGGAATCAATAAATATACTGTGGCATATTATTTGTGTCTGGTATATTGTAATGGTGTACTTTTAATCATGATTTCCAAAACATTTTAGTAAACGACTTTATTGTCCAAAAGTCAACGTTGTTCTAGCGACGCCATGTTCTTTGAACTCTTTTGATCTAGTTTATTTGGTGCACAGTAGTTTGTTTCATAGCAAGTTTGTTTAGTTTCTTTTCTACTGTTGTATTTAGTCCCAAAAAGTATTCTGAAAGAGTCATACAATTCATTCATATGAATCATAACGTAAACGTTTTTGAGTTACACTACTTTTCAAACCAAAATCAAATATAACGTTTTTAGTGGTTTGAAAAGGAGTGTAACTCGAAAGCGTTAACATTAAATTTTTATGAATTGATTGTGAATTTTATGACTCTTTTAGAATGATTTTGGGGATTAAATACAACAGGAGAAAAGAAACCAAAGAAACTTGCTATAAACATATACAATTTTAATTAACTAAATCCAATTAAAGCATACTTTGACATAAAACGGTATATTTATTAATTAGATAAATGGTATCAGGTGGGCTTTGAAGAATTTCTGCACCCTGCATATAAAGAATTTGATAACTGGTACCTATTGGGTTAACATATGTGGTAAACTATTGAGTTGCTAATCTCCATCGCCACAGTACAGTGTTACTACTGGACGGTGACGGCGCTAAGCGTGAGGTTCGAAAGCCTCGTTAATAGGCGTGCCCCGCTCAGTTGGCTACATAGCCCGCCTCTGGAGGTCCATGTACCAACGACTCGTGGCCTCTCTCCGTTACAATCATCACAAATTGATGGCTGTAGAGTATCCATACAAACCTAATATAGCATTTATTAAACTAATTATTAATCGGTGTATTAAATCAATGTGGCTCTTTGATTTGGAAAAAGAGGGTGGTGCATTCAACCGACCCCCCCCCCCTTCTGACGGCCCTGTAATTATTGTCCATCATGATGACATTGACTAGCATGTGGGAAACCAAGCGATCAAAACGAGGTGATGCGACCTTGACGGATTCTAATAAGGCTCTCAACAGACTGCTCCCTATGTTTCTTTGCTACCATACATACGCATCGGGCTTGGTCGGTGTAACCTTACACTCCTGGATTACACGAGAGGTTTTAATTCAAGCCTGAAGTTTTGCACCAATGCTGACATGCAGTGTTTCAGGTATCTCCTATTCATAGCCACATGGGACTAGGTTCACAGTGACTCACTGAGGGACGAAAGTCATAGGCTACTCTCTGAGGTACAAGTTAAGAGGACCTATTCCCACAGGTAATCGGTTGTCAGCCTTACGTTGCTGTCTGTCCAGTGTAAGGAGAGATTTGACCGAGTGAATCAGGCCAGGAAAGAGTTTGTTCCCATCACCATGGCTCAAATATAAGACCTTTCCTGCTACAAGTCCCAATCCGTATCCTCTCGTCCAACATATACGTATGACTGAACGAAATTACATTAATTAACTGAAAGCCTATCATGTTAATAAACACATAATCAAATTATTGAAAGACAGAGACACCACTACAAAAAAGCCTACTAATCAACCTCATAATCATAATGGGAATACTTATCATCCATCAGTGGCACGTGCCTTCCTTATCGCAACACTCTATATGATAAGATAGATAAATTTTAAAAAAAGCATATGAATAAATAAAGACCTGACGGTTCCACAAGCGACAAATGTGCTATCCCGCTTTGGAAAAAAACTACATAACCTATGCTAGATCCAGATCCTCCAATATATGTCAGAAATGAGAAAACACTGTTGTCACCCGTTTTATGGTGCTTGTGTACATATTGTGTGGCCAAAACGTTTGGAATCGTCTGCATTAACGGTCTACAGAGCTGAATGGTCTGTGACCTTTCTAATGGACTGGATGAAAAAACGAGCTTATGCGACCATTCAGAAAGAACACACCATAATACATGAACATCTTTATTTTTAACATTGTCAGCAATGCCACATTTAAGCAGAAAGACCTAACGATGATCGAATTAGCCCTCCAGACGACCCAAAAAAGCGAAAAGATGATCCAAATGAACAACTCAATAATCCAAAAAGGGAGCCCACAAGCCCACTTATAGTTTGAGCTGTCGACCATATATCCTCCCAAAGCAGCAGACGGGGCCAAAGTATATAAGCAAAGAGACATAGAACCAGCCAGAAGTGCGCCATTTTCAACCAAACCAGCCAGTTTGTTTGAAAATGTTCGTGTGGAAGTTTAAAATGCATGTATCAAGGATCTAATACTGAAATCATGTTATTAATAGAAATGTTCAAAATACATAAGTCATAACTCATGGCCTGGCGCCGCCAACTCTTAAACCGGGTCCAATGTCAAGCTATCGGTCACTTCCAACTCACGGTGGCCCGCTCCTCTATGGAAGCGGCAGCCCGCAGGGTCGGGGCTTACACGGTCAATGAACTACGTAAGCTGTGCGAGTAATTTAATTTACCCAGCAGCCATCTAGACATAACATCGATCGAATTTGTTTTCCCCGATGAGTGAAAGGACACGCTAAGTGAGAAATGGTAACTGGGGGAAGTGGTGTCCAGGCGGCTATTGTTCCTTGGTCTGGTCATTACGTATAGATTAAAAACCTTAAGCGTGAAATAAACGTTTAATTAGGAGAACATTGTTGTGTCTGACTTTAAAGTAAATAGGCTCAATTGCCCAGGGACATATATGGGAAAGGGGAATATTGTACAGTTGTGAGGGAAGCCATAGCTTTAACGACCTTTGGAGGAACAAAGTACCATTCAGTGGCGAGGCAGCGATAAGCGAAACGAGAAGCAAAGAGATCCCAGCCCTCAAAGCGGTACATGTCTTGTGAGTTGTCAGTTATCTGGAGAGCCCCAATGAGTGGAGAACTACCCAATTCCTCTACAACACTAAGTGAAGAATATGGTAACTTAATTAATTACACTGAGTACAGAATCAATTAACAATTACTTTGTTACAATTGGTGCATAACCATAAATATTACGTTATTACATTTTCATAAATAATTTAGAAGAGTAACTGACACTACCTCCCCAAACAGCTAAACTGAATAACCCCACATAATTGCAATTACCTTTTAGTACAAGAAGAAACCTTCTATTATTCAATATATTCTATCTCCGTGCAATTTTATCAAAATTTTATGCAACTGTTTGTACCACTTCGAAGAATTGGTCTGTTTGTGTATGCATATTTTAACGCACTCCTATGGATGGCACAACTAACAAGTTTATACTACTAATTCATTGTGCTCTGAATAGTAACTGTTGCTAGCAAAACTAACTTTATTCTATGCAGATTTAGTTACAAAAGATTGAAGTGTTATATCTAGCTAGATTAGTGATTGACTATTGTTGAGTGTTGTAATAGTTTTGGGATACGTGTCCTTCCATTCAAATGGTTCTCATGTGCGGTATACCTAAACAAAAATAATGTTCATGTTTTGCAAACCATTGTCTCGTCTACTGAAGGTTTCTGCAAGGAACTTGAGTTTTCATGATAACAGTAGGCTGATTATAACCATATACAATTTTTGTAAATGTGGATTTATTTAAGGAAAACGTGTTGCTTTCACCCATGCAAGATTTCATCAGACTGTCAATTTCCACATAATACCATTAGGATTTTGGAAGACCGGCGACCAAGTAGCACGTCGCCTGAAGGAACAACAGTTTATTTACCTAGTCATGACTTAGAAGTTGTAGAAAAGATTGACAATAACTTGTAAATATTTATTGATATGAAATATCTTGGCTAACATAGAATAACATTTACAAGCAAGTAATTACTTAGATAAACATGTATAAGACATGAAGCTTATGTGCTAAGTAACAAGTACTACATCTCTATACACCGTATGTATAAATACAATAAGTTCAAACCATAAAGGGATAGGTGTTGTGTATTAACCACCTATCTCATATAACATTTACGTAAACTTAGAAAGGAAAGAAAGGAACTAAACTAGATCATGCAACATGCTGGTTGGGCTGTTGGGGCTAAAAAGTTACCAAAATATAGCCAATTTGTTGGGGAATAACGGATTGTTATCCCCCACCTCTGGTCAATCTCTCCTAAAATAAGAAAGGTATGGACATAACGATAATAGCAAGTCAATGACAAGTCCAAGCCAAGGAGGTGGTGGGGTGGAGGCGGCAAATAAAATTATCACACGTCTATCTTAGTCTGTAGCAGAGAGAAAAGTGACAAAGATGTTGAAGCTCCCCGATCACGTTTCGTGTGAAATCCGAGTAGTCATGAAATGTGAGTAGAGACAGCTGTTATGGAACATTAGTTGGGAGGTTAGGGGTTACAGGTGAAAAGCTAAAGGTCTGGAAATAAATGACCTGGAAATAAATCCTGTAGAATTGTTCTCTGTTTTGTAAATATTTCAGGGCCAAGATATAGTAAAATGGAAGATGTTATATGTCCAGATAGGAGCGAGTTTGGCAGATGTATTGGGTCTATCAGTTATCTCATAAAATGAAACATCTTGGCCGCTAATAAACTGTTGCTGCTGTGTTATATGGATATAGTCTCATTCTGGTCTCATCTTGCTGCTGCTGCTGCTGCTGCTGCTGCTGCTCATGCTGCTGCTGCTGCTGCTGCAACATAAACAACTAAATATAGTAAAATGGATAATGCTGCTTCAACATAAACAACAAAATGGTTTATGGATAACAGTGATCTAGAATTGAATTCTTACAAGAACGTCATAGAGGGTAAAATATGACATGACCACATGTGTGAAGCTGATTCATACCTGTATGTAACTATCCATTGGTTTATAAGAAACACGCATAGCCTAGTCATACGGATATGCGTGTCTACAAAACCATCATAACTAGACTTTGTCTAAATGAAAAAGCCTGCTGAAGGAGGTGGAACTCTACAAACGACGCTAGTGCTGCACATAGAAGCTGAAATAACGCTTGTTTTTAATACACATAATTTATACATTCAATCTTAACTGTGTATAAATGTCATACTGTCCCTTGACTGGGCTATTTCTCAGTGGGCTATGATTTTCCATAGTGTTTGGGAATCAATCTACATCCCCAATTAACAACAAATACCTGGATCTGCCCCTGATCCCCAGAGAGTATTTCTCATTAACATTAATGAAGATATAAACCTTAAGCAAAGAAATTCCTCTGTTGTACATCTTCTTAATCTTTGTCATTAGTTTAAAATATATTCCTTTTTTACATATTAGCAAAACCCAATTAAGCATGGTGAACATTTTGAGGCAATTGGGCACGCAGACCCGCAGACGGGCGGGGATAGGAAGGCTCATATGCCCACTAGTGTTTTGTTACAGCCCAAACATAAACCTTAAGCAAAGAAATTCCTCCGGTACATCTTCTTTAATCTTTTGGAGAAATTTGACGTTTGTTTCACGAAATTCAGGGAAGCTAACACCCACTATTTTGTTACAGCCCACGCTTCACAACTGTGCACGGATGCGGGAGAGAGGCTAGCGGTGCCTCACTCATATGATGAGGACAGGGCAATACTCGATCTAGGAAACACAGAGTAAGTGTTCCAACATTACTGCGAATGTGCTGGTGTTACTGATTAGAATTAGAAATTGATTGGTGGTCACTTAACCGCGCCATCGTGGATTTCCCGGCTTTCCCATTCACATAGCCTTCAAAGGCCACGCTCATGGTATGTGGCATCCTTATCCATTGGAGATTATTACTTATCGAAACTTATATCATGAACATGGACTTTGAAGGCTGCGTGAATGGGAAAGCCGTGACATCCAAGATGGCCATGAATGATAAGCCCGAATAGACAAGGATGAACCGCGCCTACACATGCATGTTTGTGTAGGTGAATGTGCATAATTATGCCATCGTCATATCTCATGTATATATACGCCAAATGAACATGAACTTGTAAAGGCAGTGTGATTGATAAAGCCGTGAAACCGACGATCGATTATGCCAATGTCTGCACTTCCAGGTTTATCTGGCTCGGTATCACGAAGCCTACCGGCGGATGGGCTACACTGGCCTACACAAACTGGACTAAGGGCCACCCGAAGGGAAACGAAATAAAGAAATGTGCTTTTTTGAAGGAAAGTACGAGGCAATGGCACTCGAAGAATTGTAATCAGGACGATGCATGTAACGTCATCTGCGAAAAGATCATATCCAGTGAGTAACAATCTTATTATATATTATTCTATAAAAACAAAATAGTGGCAACCAAATACATGTAATGCCATGTCTATCAGACCTTACAATGTAAACAGTTACACAAAATAAGTTAACGTGTAAATTTACGTGTAAAATAATCGCACCTAAAAAAATTCTGTCTCTGCTGCTGTTTAATAGTAAACAACTCCTACATACTCATTTAGATTTGTCCGTTATGGGCACTTAGGTGGACCTGACCATGTGTACACACGTCTGGTGACCACTTGTCTCCACTCCGCTCCGCTCTATTCCATTTCATTCAGATCTATTCTATTCAAATTATACCGTCAAATAAAATAGATATCACTGGGGATTTAACCCACTCGTCCCACATAGTTTGCAACTGGAAACGTAGCTTTTATCATCAAATACAATACTCTTATCTCCTGTGTATTGCACATTATTTTGCTGACATTTTTTTACCTTAGTTGTTTGCAATTTACTTACATTTAGTTAACAAGAAAATGTCACATTACTTTTACTTGTAATGAGATAGATATACAAGACAAAGA
The DNA here is from genome assembly GCA_019095985.1 of Streblospio benedicti. Taxonomy (NCBI): domain Eukaryota; kingdom Metazoa; phylum Annelida; class Polychaeta; order Spionida; family Spionidae; genus Streblospio; species Streblospio benedicti. The sequence continues at coordinate 22,088,556 of CM032659.1, forward strand.
AATGCAAGAAAATGAAGCTGCAATAATTCTTTATATTCCAAAGTACACAAAAACATAATGTTGTGTCCAAATGCATTCAGAAGAAATCTATAGCTTTATACTAATCATGAAACAGGCCTACAGATATACAACTATTTGTTTCACTTGAAAACTCGAAGGAAGAAAGGTGTCATATGGCAATGTTTTGAAACATGACACTAACAGTAGTTTCCAAAATTATTCTCTCTTCTGTCAATCCACTTTAGTGCCAACAATTGCTATGTCGCTGTTTGTGAGTCTAAAAGTGTTGACTGATCACCTGTAACTTCTGCCCCTTACCATATGAGAAATGAGCAGATTCACTTACAGACATGATTATGTTCGGGTGAAAGAAGTAAATTTAAAGCCCAAGTAACATGTATCCGGAATTTCCACTTCTTGAAATATTATGTGATGCACCATGGATAGATATTTGAATAAATTCTGATGTCAGAGTTTGATACAAAATAGCCAAATTGCAACTGCACCACTCATGGAGCATCTCCTACAAGCTCACCAAGCACATTGATATTACTGGGTAGCTATAAAAACAACAGAATAGCTTACAACTGTGTGTTCAATGAAATCCGCCTAGGGTCAAATGTATACAGTTGATTGTGCGCCATGGTACATCTTTGTGCCAGACTCGATCTTGCTATAGCTCTACATTTATTTTGCTGTAACATCAACCTTACACAGTCCAATTGTGGGAAAGGAGTAGGCAATGGCCAGACTGATTGTGACACAGGTACTGGATAGAAGTAGTGTTTATAGATAAATTATACTTTCCAAGGTATTTTGAAAAGGAAAATTAGTTGGATTAATACATTTGAGTTATTTAAATAACTATGCATTGCAATGCATGGCTATATATTAACCATATTGATATTGTAGATGGAACAGTTAGTGAACCTGTCAACGGCACAACAACGGCTACTACCACCGAAACACCTAGCACCACAACGACAACCATCGAGACACTTACCACTGAAACACCTACCACAACAGCTACCGAAACACCTACAGACGCAACAACCACCACCACCAATAATAATTTCTGAAAAACCTCTCATTGAAACACCTAACACAACAACAACCACTGAAACACTTACCACCACAACAACTAGCGAAACACCTACCACTGAAACGTTTATCACCACAACAACTAGCAAAACACCTACCGCTGAAACACTTACCACCACAACAACTAGCGAAACACCTACCGCTGAAACACACCACCAACAACCGAAACACCTAGCTGAAACTCCTACCACCATGACTAAGCTTAAAACACCCACCTGCTATGTTAACTACCACCAGAACCACACCTATTACTACACCTGCCACAGAAACTACTCATTCCACCTCTACAACTGACGCTACCCTTACTACTACTACCACTACACACACTTCACAGGATACAACCATCATTACAGAAACTTCACCTTTTATCACACAATCTGTACCTACCACCGAGACAACTACAGTAACTACTGGCATAATAGTAAGTACAGAAGAGACACGTTCCACCCAAGAAACTACTGTGGAGATTGTTGGAGAAGTACAGTTTGCAGACATACCTTTCTTCGTTGAAGTTGCACTTCCAGGTATAAACATTTAAATAACTATGGATAATAGTAGTACAGAAGGACACGTTCCACCCAAGAAACTACTGTGTCACATTGTTGGAATGTGTACAGTTTGCAGACATACCTTTCTTCGTTGAAGTTGCACTTCCAGGTATAAACATTTAAATAATATGACCTAGTATGCCGAAGGACAGTTTGTGAATGTGGAATACGTAGTCACATGTCGTTGAAATTGTGATAATTTAAAAACTTAGTATAGTGAGTATAGAGTTTGAACTTCATGTGTGTGTGTGTATGTGTGTGTGTGTGTGTGTGTGTGTGTGTGTGTGTGTGTGTGTGTGTGTGTGTGTGTGTGTGTGGGTGTGTGTGTGTGTGTGTGTGTGTGTGTGTGTGTGTGTGTGTGTGTGTGTGTGTGTGTGTGTGTGTGTGTGGGTGCGTGTGTGTGTGTGTGTGGGTGTGTGTGCGTGTGTGTGTTTGTGTGTGTGTGTAAACATATTTAATTGCGCAGCGATGTGTGTGTGCGGGTGTGATTTTTCAATTGTACATATATTTAGTCAGCATTTTTACGTTTATTTAACTTTAAGTTTTATTTCACTGTAATGTGTCAGTGAGATCATAGATATTGGCACTCATTCATTTAATATATAATTAATAATTATAATAATTTACTAAACAAATAGGCTACGCTGTCATGAATATCACATATTACAACAGTTGATTGGTTGAATGACTAAAACTTGTCACATGTGCAGGGAACCCTAAATGGAGGACCTACTTCATCATGCTATGGTGTACATTTTGATGCAAGTTTTGTTTGATTACATGTATGAACGTGCTTATCGTCCTTATAGAAGGGATCCCATGCCCGGACCCGCCGACAGTGGCCCACTCCATCCAGAGGTACGAGGAGAGCCGGGACGGCGTGTTCATCTTCTACGTCTGTGACGGTGACTACGAGTTCCCCACCGGTGACGTTACAGACAGAGTTCAGTGTTTCATGGCCAACGGGAGATGGAGCCACCAACCACCCAACTGTCAGGGTAGGCGGCTATAAATATAATCACCATACAGTAGGAGGTTGAATATTGTTTACGGAATTATATGAAAAAAAAAAAAAAAAAATCATCCTCGCCTATTTCAGTCTTATTATTCTATTCACTTTTTTAAGAAAATAAGCCCTCAGACAAACAGTTTATTTTATGTTGATGATTTCTTAAGGCTGCAACCAATCAGAAAATTAGGGTAAATTTTGTTCACCAAAACAAGAATAAATGGTTGTTGATTTGTAAATTTTTGCAATGTAAATCTACTCATCAAACTACGCTCTCACGGTGTTCTCAGTGAAGACGTGCCCGCCTCTGCCCGACCTGCCCCACACGGCCGTAAACACGACGGCCCGTGCTGTAGGTGACAGCGTCGAGCTGACATGCGCGCTCGGACACAGCTTCAGGGACGGCACCACTGTGAGGACGACCCAGTGTCTGCGGCAGACGCGTGACTGGAGCAGCCGCGTGGAACCATGTCAACGTGAGCGAGGGATGTGTTATATTAGGCAGGGCGTAAGAACACTGAGTAGAGAAGGGGAGGTGTCGGATGGAGAGTGATGGTGGGAGGGTGAGGCAGTAGAGCAGACGATGAATGTGTATGAATAGAAGGAAGGTGGATGTGCGAGAGTTAATGAGCGTGAATATGGGCGAGTGAATGTAGACTTTGAAGGGCTGGTGGTGTCTAGAGTGAGAATTGGATCGTGTGGGAGAATGAGTGTGTAAGTGTGTGAGGGAGTGTGAGGGAATAAGGGTGTGATATAGAGTGGGTAGCAGAAGCTTGTCGCAGAAAGCGCGACATTAATGTGGTAAGGTGACCGTGATACTAAACT
>CM032659.1:22108671-22137606 GCA_019095985.1 Streblospio benedicti
TGTAAAGAAAAGTAAAACCCCGGAAAAAAAATTTCCTTAAGCCATTGAGACTATTTTTATATCGAATGAAATGTCATGCTAGGATATGCATCCTGCTTAGGACTTTTGCCCACATTTTGTAGTCACTGTCCTGAGCGATGTGATCATCGAGGCGGTGCAGAGTTGTGCCTGGCAAGCTCTTGGGGCCTAACGTTTTCAGAAGCTTTCTGCATGTTTTCATCCCACAATAAACATTTAATATGTTCAAAATTTAGACGTCAAAAATTAGTAAATCCTGGACCTACTCAACACAGGCTGAATATTTGACTATTTAAGTTTGCGTTTTTTCACCTACCCATGAAATTCGCAAATTAAATTGTGCACAAAACATTTCTAGTTTTACAGTACTTTACATATTTGTTTTTCCAGATATGTGATTTAATAAGATCAACATACTTATATTGTGGTAGTAGTCTACAATCTACAATATACAGTATACATATTGTTTTTTTCTTTTGCAAGTTTATAGACGTGTCTAGTGATAATGCTGATTAGGCTAAATAAAGGCAATGTTACATCACATTTACATATTTCTTTAATTTTAATTCTATATATTGGGCTACTCTAGTCTTTAGCTTGTTCCATAATTAACTTAAAATTGCTATGATGATAGTTTTTCATAATGTATGTTATGTAAATAAATGTCATTTTTTATATTAAGTAGTTTGAGTTAAACAAGGCGCGGAAGCTTTGGTAAAGCAACGTTTCAGACAATCGAAACGGGCACTGAAAAACTACGAAGCATACTGTTAAAGATTTTGCGTTCATACAGAGCACCAGGCCTTTCAGATGTGGTATTTACCAGTAAAATTTCATCGCCCACTGCTTCAGCTAATACCCCGTAAGTTCCAAATGATAAACATGTACAATTAACGCTTATCAAAAATCGTTCATAAATTGCAAAGTCCACTTTAATTGGAAAGTGCACAAAATAAAATCACTTCAGTGTTGCCTCATGCCTCATAGTTGTGTAAATCGGTGAATGGGTAAATGCTCTAGCTTGTCCGTAGACATACATACATAGATACATACATAGTTAGAAAATAAGTGAACACAAGGCAGCTGAAGTGACATGAATATTCCATATGATAAACTCATGGCCCAGCATCATGGGAGGGGTGGGTGGTACAAATTCTCTTACGATTTATAAACACTATACCATAGACACTACTACTGTTATATTGTGGAGTTCGTGATTCACATACTAAGATATGAATACAGTATGATGTCATACCAAGGTACCTTTAATACGTCATGGCTACTTCCATAACCACGTAGACCAATAGGAAAGCTTCTAGAACTTAGCAGCCAGTGGGAGAGTATCAGCTCAGAAGCACAAATGAACTATAAAATGAATGAGAGTAGACTGGCCCTAGTCAGGGGAAAATATAACAAAGTGATCAGCAAAGTCACGGCAGTTGATATAAGGAATTGAGGGTATTTCAAACTTAAAGCGACAGTAGGAAAACGCCACAGCTATGGATTAAAACTCATAAAAACTCATTTAAACTTATAAATTGGTCTTCAAAAAATAACGCCCTTGGTCTATTGTGACAACAATTTATTATGAAATATGATGCAGTGTCGTTGATAACAATCATACTATAGAGCAAAGAACAAGTGATAAGAATAGCAGAAGACCCAACTGCCGGAAACAAGTCAATGCCTTCTACATGGAAACTCTCTGATAGGAACCCCCCCCACACACACACACACACACACACACGCACACATACACCTTAAAATGACATCCTCGTTGCAAACTCACCATTTTGATTGGGGTCAATTATCTGTACAATATTAACACTACAACCAATTCCTGCGACCGAATATATAATCTCCCTCTCTAGTACAGCCACTTGGCCGACGGGTCTCCTACATGGGAAGAGTGGGGGGGGGGGCATCTCATGGAGGATTCACTGTTCTACAGTGCGGCTCAAACGAGCGGCCGCTCAAAAGACCTCTACGCGGTTTGCACTCCCTTATTTAGCAACAACAGCGCAAAGACCGTGACTTCCACGTCGTGGCTGCTGCCGTAGATTAGATAAGACAGCAATAAAAAGCAGGCGGCGCCGCGGCTGCGATACCAGACACATGATGTGGACAGCACTGTCTCTGTTGTTAGCGGCCGCGGCCGTGTCGGCGCAGTATGAAGGGTGAGTGCTCGATCAATGTCACTTATATTCCAGCATGCTTTGACTGATATTAACTTTTTTAGAATTAACACTGGTAATGCTTCAACAAAAATAGCGGCCCCGAAAACTGGTATTGCATCGAATTTGAAAGTAGCCACAATTATGTCAGATATTTCCATGATGAACCATTTCGAGGATACATACGTAAACAATACGGCGACATATATACCAGTGGAGATCTAACGTATGACGAATTCAAATAGCACGCACGCGTATCAAGCAAAACTAAAAAATCATTCATTAGATTACACGAGGAATTTCTTGTTGATTTCTCTTTGGCTGGGTGTATAATGAAACGAATACCATTTTCTGTACATTTTTTGTAATTTAAAAGCGGATATAGACTGTTCAAGCTTCAATACTTTAAATGTGAGCATTGTTATTTAAAATGTTATATCAAATAAAAAAAAATACACAATTCGCTATCATATTAGAAGTTCAAGTCCCAACATCCGAAGTTCCTTTGATTTTCATCCAGAGGATTTTGAGCTCTATTTGTGTAACACCAACACGTGTGTGCGTGAAAGTGCACGCATTCGAGAGTCAGTTGGCGCCACAGCCCACTCAGTATCCATGCCCACCATACACATGTAGATTTAGTTAGTCAATGTTCAGTAGCTGGGACTGAGGCCGTTGTGGCTAAAAATAGATTGGTACCTTTGCACATGAGCCTCAAGAAACCACTCGTTTCCGTCACATTCACCAGTTCTTCGCGTATTATTCTTTATACGTGCGCGGCGTGGTTATGAGTGTTTCTGTCTGTTCCTGCGTTCATCCTCCCTCTTCGTGATCCAGGCATCAGCTGCTCACCGTCTACCCACGCCACGAGGCCGACTCCCGTCTGCTCAGGGACCTCATGTTCCAGGATACAGAGGTGAGTAACCATAATTCGTGGCAGGACTGCAAAATTGAACAGCTAACTGATTGTGTTTCGGTGCATGGTTGTCTACTCTTTAAACGTATTAGGCGGGTTGACTGCCTGGTACTAGAAATTATCCTTTTAGTGGGCCGCTGATCTCAATAAGCTGGGTGGTGACAGAAATTAGCAGGATGGTATACGTTACTGGGGAACGATGCATTTTAACATACGATAATCTAAGCGTGAAACTGTTCACCAGAGCCCTGGGGGAGCCCCTCAGCCTGCGGGCCCAACATCTGCACCTGCGATTTTGCGGACTGTATGTTGAATCGTCACTTTTATTACGGGCATGAGTGCCGGTTCCTAAAGATAATTTGCATCTCGGGATCTTTCCAGATTTATGGTCATGAAACCCGCATGTTCTACTTTTTACAATTTTCCAGATTACAATAGATATACAGGGGATATAATATAATTACAATAATGGTGCGGTTACCGCGGTATAGTCATGCAGTGAGTGCATCTGACCATGTTGCTGCTGCAGTTGGACTTCTGGACGGAGCCGTCCCGCCTCGCCGCGCCCGTGGACGTGCGCGTGCCGCCAGCGCGCCTCGACGCCTTCCTCGCCGCTGTCGATGGCATGTCCGTCAACGTGCGGGAGGCGAACCTGCAGACGTGAGTAGGACACCGCCGGGGATTTGAAGAGGAGTTAACGGGCACGGGATCATTAACAAGAGACGGCCCAGTGCGAGAACAGTATACACCCAGGCTCTGGGGAGTGTGGCTTGGGGTAAACGAGCGGGATTGGGTATAGTCCTATGGGCGTTTAAGAGGTAGGTACTAGTCAGTGTGTGTTCAACGCTGATGGCGATTCGGTCAGACTATCACCAACCTGCGGAGGCGACGACGTTGTAGCGTGACCACTGTTGGTGGCATGTTTCAGTCTGGTGTCGGAGGAGAAGGCGCGCCTGGCGAGCCGCAGCCGCAGCAGCCGCATGGCCGTCGAACTCGACGACTTCAACACCTTCTCCGACGTGAGTGCTCGCCCTGGCTTATTTTTTTTTCATTACACGGTGTTTACTTCTTCTGTGGTCTGATGAATGTTTTGTAATTTATTATATTTGCTGCTCCCGTTTGAGTTTAGATGTACGTATACATACGGCAACACGTCACTGTTATCATGGACACCAGTGGAAATAGGAACGGAAACTGTCCATAGGCAGATCCTTACGCCCCCCCCCCACCCCCTTTCCCACCAAAATACTTCATTTTGATAGGGTTTTTTCATGAAAACCCTGATGTGCGCCCCCCCCCCCTTTTCCTTAAGTGCACCTGGATCTGCCATTGACTGTCCACGTCGTTGACACGTATTAAGCCACCAGGGGAGCTGGCTGCCTGTATCCAGCATACAAATGAGCAAAGCCTCCATGTGTGTTTGCATGTTTGAGACTCTTACATGTGTGTGGCAAGCTACGACCCACTTCAATGGACATTTTTTGCCAAACACACAAAATCGTAAACATAATACGTAACAGCGCACTGCCTGGTTTCCTTTCTTTGTTATATCACGTTCAGCGGATTGGCAGGGTTTTTTTCCCGCCAGACTGAACTCATTCTGTTTTTAAATTTAACCGCAACCTACCCCCAAAGAAAAGTATTCTGACTATATTGTCTCAATACCTCCATAAAATCTCAAGTTTCGCGGCGATGAGAATTGAAGAACTGTGCATGGTTTGTGTTTTTTTTCCAACGAAATGGGCTAGCCTGTAAATATATTACAAACGAGTGTGAAAAGTAGGAAGGTTTGGAAAGTAATACCAATCGCCTATTTTAGACTGCAGCATAACTCCCAGTATGTGTGTGGTTTCAGATTGAGCTGTGGCTGCAGGGTGATCTTCTAGACCAGTGCGCTGAGAAGGGACGCACGTGCCAGCTGGTGTCAGCAGGACCGTCTCATGAGGGACGCGACCTCTGGGTGTTCTCCGTGAGTACACCCTACCCCACAAGTCAGCGTTGCCAGATTACACGATTGTTTGAAAATAGATGGATTCTGTCTATCTATTGTTACTATTATTACTACTACTACAGTTGAACAGTATTATCCAATCATATACTTTACATTTTTGTTTTTCCAGATATGTGATTTAATGAGACTAACGTACTCTATATTGCGTGGTGGTAGTCTGTGTACAATATACATGTACATATTGTGTTTTTTTTCCTTTGCAAGTTTATAGACGTGTCTAGTGAGAATGCTTGATTAGGCTAAATAAAGGAAACGTAACATCACATTTACATATTTCTTTTATTTCAATTCCATATGTTCATATTGGACTACTCTAGTCTTTAGCTTAGCGAATAGCCTCCATCATTTTTAAAGATGGGAATAGATGACAACTGTCATAGTAAACCTAATTCATCGCTGTATCAAATGCCATATAGTGTCATTGGAACCATTTAAAACTTATTCATGCATGGCTTGCTGGTACTTTTTTTAATTCCTCTTGACTATTTTCGCGCACTCCGTTAATCATCGCACGACGTTGACATAATTATAGCTTGGCTGCAAATGTCACCCAGCTGTGTTTCTTACTCACTCTTGTCACTAAGTTGCCTCACTGTTTAATAGCTTGCCTCCCCGTCGCACCTACATCCCTTGTTCCTAGTCTATATATGCCCATCTACCACCCTATAACACTTGCCTCCCTGCCTTCCACCCTGCCGGCTCTAAGCCACCTCCTGCCATTGGTGTTGCAGCTGTCGTCTGGGCCCGCGGCTGGGGGCGGCGACAAGCCCGTGTTCTGGCTGGACGCCACGATCCACGCCCGGGAGTGGCTGGCGCCCGCCACGCTCATCAAGATCATGGACCGCGTGAGTCACCGACCACAAGAGACGCTCACTCAACACCACCAATGATAGTCACCTCAAATTGGTCGCTCACTTCATACTCTACTGCAACGTCCATATTCATGTAGTTCCTTACACCATAGACACTTGCCCAGCATACTGCGTAGCATACTGTAAGTTCTGACTCTCAACTATTCAGACAAGATGATTTATGAAATTAGACAAACGAACAGGAAATGTTATGGCAATCATTACAAAAATGATGAAATCAATCATATTATGTTTAATTGTCTTGCCTTATACCACTGAGTTTATTCCCGAGAAACACAATATAGATTTGTATACTTTTGTTTTAATAGAAGCTTTTCATCTCTATGAAATCAAGGATGGTATTGGAACAGTACTTGATTTCCGATTCGTCAGTATCATGGACACCATGAGTTTGTGTCCGTAAAAAGCTAGTTGTTACTTAATAGTAATTCTGAGGGTAAATTGACTAAGTGGTACTCAGACAGATAACAAATATACTTTCTGTTAATGGGACAAGTATCACCGCTGATTGCTGATCACGTCAGCTTATAAAGAAGACTTTCTAGAGACCAATGGCCTTCCCTTATTAGCCTGTATAGTCAACATTATCTCGTCATAAAGATTTGGTCATAACAATCAAATTCAGTATATATTTTTCTTTAAATTTTTGTATACACAGTTGATTATTTTCGTTAAGTTTGTTGTATTCTCTATCTGGTCAACAAATAGAGAATACAACCAACTAAACGAAAATAATCAACCGTATTTACAAAATTTTAAAGAAAAATATATACTGAATGTGATTATTAAATCCACACAATCTTGTTGTAGATGGTGAACTATGACGACGAGGACGTTGTGGCTATGCTCGACAAATACGACTTCTTCTTCATGCCCGTCATGAACCCTGATGGTTACGACTATACCTGGGTACGTCAATTTGAACATTACTTCGCACACATCTACGCTGCAATTTGCACTTCAATGCATGTAGTATGCTCACGTAGGTGTAGGCCTATATTGACGCTAGCACACGCTCATATGGATATATGTTTATATGAATAGCTTGGAAAATATCATCACGCGCATATAGCATAGCACACAGTCTATACTACGGCTAAAATCTCGATCTTACTTAGTACGAAAACGAAAGCGTGTCATTACTGAGTACATTATGACCCTCTCACATCACAATCCGTATTAATTTGAGCCCGTGTACGGCCCTTGCTTTTAGACGAACCAGCGTCTGTGGCGTAAGAACCGACGTCCGGTCGGCAACGGCTGCTTCGGCGCCGATCTCAACAGGAACTTCGGCTATTCGCAGTGGGGAAGTAAGTGAGCACACAATCAACATATATCTTGCGGCTTAAAGCCAGGACTGATTAATTCATATAGACAGCTGCTCTTAGAATAGCCAAGTAGTCTATTGAGCTGGCGCGCCCACGACCGCATGTGGTACGTGCTGGCGCCAACTGTGGTGCTTAGACACCTGAATGCTCACTCATATAGGACCATATACTGTAGATGTAACCAGCGCGTTGATCTGAGATAATCAGCTGTGGCTCAGTGTGACCCTCATTACTCTACCACCGCCGCGTGTTCCAGGAGAGGGCGTGAGCGACAACCCGTGCTCTGATTTGTACTGCGGGCCCGAGGGCGCGTCCGAGCCGGAGACCCAGGCGGTGCAGTCGGAGGCGGCGCGTCTCGCTCCCCGCACCATACCCGCCTGGGTGACCATCCACTCGTACGGCCGCATGTGGATGCACCCCTGGGGCCACACCGTAGACAATGCGGGCCGGACGTGTCAGCGTGCTACAGACCATGACGAGATGGTCAGTTGCTGTTTTTGTTTGTGGCTACTGATGCTACTTCAGTAGTACTTCTGCCGCTGCAGTCGGCGGCGGCAGCGGCGGCGCTGCCCATTAACTAGCCTGGTTAACACTCACAGTGGCGTGTTTCAGTTCCGCGTGGCTGACCTCACCGCTGACGCCATCCAGTCTGTGTACGGACCACGCTGGGACCGCGGCACCAGCTGCGAGGTCATCTGTGAGTATTTGTATGCACACTCACGTACCACACACGCTTGTTATCATGCAACCACAAGTTGATGTAACATATTTACATGTAGATTATTTGGCACATACATGCTAACAAGTACACCAGAGAAACATTATTTATTAACTCATCACTGTGACAACGACAAGATGGCGGAACAGGAAGTCGTTTATTCATGGTCTCATACCACTAAATACAATAGGGCTTATATCACTAAATACATTAAGATATGTTACAATCACAACAACTGTAAACGGCCCGGCACAAACCATAGTGTATTGAAACTTTTCTCTTCCATTCTGTTATCGATCTCCCTTCCTCCCTCTTTATAGTCAACATTGCCGTAAAGGCGGCTTGTCAAGTCAAACTCGTCATCTACCCAATGCCTTCGCCATCTTTCCGTTTCATCATACAAACGTCCTTTCTCTTTACCCGCTCCTAGACGAGACCACTGGTGGCACTGACGATTATGTGAAGGAGGTTCATGGCGTGGCCCACCCCATCTGCCCCGAGCTTCGCGGCAACGGCTTCATCATCGCGGCTTCCGAGATCGAGCCCAGCTACCGCGAGATCTTCGCCGGACTCGTCACCTTTGTACAGAACATATAGAGCTCGAGAGAATAATGCCGCTCCGACTGTTCTGATGTATGAGTAGACACAACATGCTCAATAAATGTCCCAAACGGATATGGTCGGTGTACTGTTGTTACTACACACACGCAACGTGTACATATTTTACATACATACAAAGCAAAACACTAGAGGATACGGATCAAAGATAATGGATGAGATTTGTATTAATCTATTTAATTTTCAAACTTCTCTCTAACACAAACGTCTTTTTAGCAAGCGTGAGAGAGAGAGAAGTTTGAAAATCTATCCGCAAGCACTGGGAAACACATTTATATTATTTGATTTCATCACAATCATTTCATTTTGTTTTGTTTTATGTTTTACTTATTTCTATTTCTGTGTATAAGGTTATAAAACAAGAAGAATAAAACGTATGATGTAAAGTTTCCCAAATTGAATATGGGGCTCTGTTTGTTTCTTTTCTTTGAAAAAAAACTTTAAACTTTATACAGTATCCTAAAAATCATGTGTAGTCTGTATACAGCCTTGTTACAGCCGCGTTACCACCAATGTCGTGTGAAATGAGTGCTGATCACCCCCACCTGACATGCTGACGCTTTCCGCTCTATATGTCGGACGCGCCGCTCTGCCCGGGTCCCCGCACCACATTTCCGGCGGCGGGTCACGGCTACTGCCACTGCGCGTGTCACTGATAGCGGCGTGACCTCGGCGGCGGCGGCAGGAGGCGTATATAATCGGCGGACCGGTCAGCTGTCGGCTGTAAATCGAATGAGCATGACCCCGACACTTTTGGTGATATTCACAGCCGTGGTGGCGGCCTGTGCGGCCACCGAGCAGAAGACCTATGAAGGGTAAGTGGAGAGTTGGATGGACTCTGAAATATACGGGCTTAACCGGCAGTGCTGGCGTTTTCATAAAACGGTTTTTAAAGCCGAGCTTCGCAGAAAACTCAAGCTTTATAGTCGTCGTAGGCCTTTCATTCTGTTCCATTCTGTTCCCTGTCCACTGCCACTACCTCTACTATAAGCACATTCATACCCGCTGACATTAGTGCCCAAATTGAATTTATCAATGAAACTGAAGCAGCCAACAAATTGCCGATGTTAATGAGCTGGGGAAACGCCAATTACATTGTAGCCATCAAAATTAATACGCCACTACAACTACCCGTGTAACAATATTGCTCAGAGCTATTTAAAGCGTTAGCAACAGCGGGTAAAACCGCCATTAATACGCTTACAGTTATCAAAAATAATCGTTTTACCCACTGTGCAAGGTGCAGACAGATTTGTATTAAGTAATGCATGTTGATGTTAGTTTTTCTGCCTATGCATGTTAAATATTATTTAAAATGAAACAAACGTTCTTGATTTAAGATTAATGATTTGGAAATGCTGATAAAATATTACTGCCGTATTATGATGTGTGAATAAATAGAATATGAAAAACATTACTTAAAACATTGTACTTTATTTCACTATAAGTCATGGTTACTCAGCATAAAAGTGAACACTGGAGTTATTTTTAAAATATTATTTATTGAAACTTTTCATGGTCAAAATTTACCGCAAAGATATTGACCCATCAAGTACAGAATTGACCCATTGATTAGCCTTACCAGGGGGCCAATTGCCCCACTACAAGTTTAGACCAACAAGAACTTTGCTTTATTATGTCCTGACACAGTTATGTACACAGATAAGAAGTGTTTTTAGAGAAAATGAAATGAGTGTGCTAGACTAGTATTTGCCTTATGACTCACCATAAGCTGGAAAAAGGCAAATAGGATGGATTATAAAGTGTTATGCAGTGCTGACTATCATCAAGGGGATGGATTTGTATTTAGTCATCTATCTAGGGGTAGACAATGTGTTGCTAACTGTTTTATATTTCTACTGACTGCATTTGAAGAAAATTTTACTATGCACTCCCAGCCGCATAACATTCTCAAGCTCGGCATTTCAGGAGTCTCAGTCCTTTGATTAGTTCTGGTTTGCGGTGTCGTGTAGGCCTACCCAAACGTACTGCCTGACGGACTGGCTGAATATTGATACGTAACAATCATTCGAAACTCCTTTCTCTTAGTTTGTATCCATTGGTCACGTAGTAAATTATTTAGATATTTAGATTGTATAATTTATTCAGCACTTTCAGAAATTTGCCAATATATAAGTCAGAATATATGTCGAACTTTTTGAGAGGCTTCAAACGGAATACAATATTCAATTACCACGATGATATGAATGCGCAACTGAATGTGCTTTTTACTCAGCCTATTCGGTACAGACAACAATAAAGCCTTGGGCACAACCGGCAGTACTGATTCTCTACTGCTTCTCTTTTACGAAAAGACTCGCGGAGAAGTGTGGTGAAAGGAATTTCGTGAGGCAGTACGGGGAGTGAAGCGGAAGTTTGATATGTCAAAACCTGGCTACTGCCAATTCATCAGTGACTTACATCAAGGCAAATTTCTTCGTTGCGTGTCGAAATTGAATGTTATCTTATACATTATTTGTGGCCATAAAAGTACCGAATCAATTATCCAATCAAAATATCGAAATATTTTAAAATGTGGTCAATAGATATACACTCAGAGAAAGGAGCTTCGAATGAGCATTATATCTCTCATATTGATTGTCAAATAACTCTATCGGCTGCATCGAGTGACCATATCACTGTTATCTGTGTCTCGCGTGAGCGGTAACAGATGTGTTGAATACGTACTATCGCACTATATATGCACAGTCATGGCATGTGTTAAAGGTGCCCTTGCTAGCTGGGTCCAGGATTGTTGGTCTGCATACACCAACACCAACAGCAAGCTTGTAATAATTTAAGTGGATGGTGTGATCTATTTGACAATGACTTCATAAGAAGTGTGCACACTCCTCCACAGTTCCCAAAGCACATGCCACAAGAAACATGCCGATACCACTGGCAAGCCACACGTTGGGGTTCGAATCCCTTCATACATGTAAATAAACTTTGCAATGACCAAAGATTTCATTATCTTCTCCTAGCAAGCAAATAAAAGCACAGACCCACGGGTCGTGTAATTTCTATCGACCACAATCCCAATACTTCAACTACATGTTAATATACAAAACCACATTTCGATTATTTTCAAGTATTAAGAAATTCTCACATTGTAAGTAAATACTATAAGATGCACTAAAGAAATGCATGTTATAAAATTACACGTAGTCATAGATGCAAGGCCATTTTGATAAAGACGGTGACATGTTATCAGTGAATCACGAGGTGGGCGATAGATAACGTGATAAGACGGACTCACTTGCCACCAAACGAGCACGCACACTCCATATGTGCTTGTGTTTTACACGCACCATATATGTAGTGGGCGTGTCCCCGAGTAGCAGTGCATCAGTCTTCCATATGACAGCCGCTAGGCCTACAATCACACACGCACGCTGTCATTAAACAATAGTCACAAGCATATCTTCCCACCCACAGGTTCTTCCAGTCGCGGGCCCCAGTCTGTCGTGCACAGGCAATTTGGGTGTTTGAGATAACGTGATAGGAAGACATCGATCTGGGCAGATTCTTAGTCATAGTGGCAGCTGAAGACCGGCGCAAGGAAATCCATAAAAATTGGTCTTACGCCGGGCATCTGTCGAGTACGGTGGGCTTGCGTTTTCTATGCGCATTCTTTGCGTCTAGCTAGCGCCGCCAGTACGCCGGCCTCAGATTTCTAGGAAGATCATCGATCGGGGCAGATTCTTACGCCGCCAATACTTTGGGCTGCTCAAAGTATGAGCAGCGTAAATTCCATACGCCGGCCCATCAGGCCTCGAGTTTTGTACGCCGCAGTGGCGCCCCGCCTACGCCAATCATACGCTGCTCATGCGTCGGCCGTACGCCGCGTAAGGGTAGCGTAGGGTAGGCGCATGGTGGTCGTAAGGATTCTCGGCGTAAGGGTGGCGTAATTCGGGCGCAGTATGGACGTAAACTCGGCTGATGACCAGCGTAATATAGACGCATGTTAGGCGTGTGGCGTAAGGCGGACGGACATTTAACTTAAAGGTAGCGTAACATTAACGTATGAGTGACGTATGACTAACGGACTTACGCCACACTTGCGCCAGACTGGCGCCAACTTTGCGCTAGGTGTGCGCTAGCTTAGCGCTGAGAAAAAAAAAAAAAAACAACAACCGGCCATAAAAATGGATCCACTTTTCAGCGTAGGCTCGACGTAAAGATCATTTTACCAGGAAATCTCCTGGAATTCATGCGTCGAGCTTACGTTCTAGCAGTGGGATGCGGCCTTTAAAGCCGCGTCCCACTAACGGGAGCGTAGTGGCAGCTGAAGACCGGCGCAAGGAAATCCATAAAAATTGGTCTTACGCCGGGCATCTGTCGAGTACGGTGGGCTTGCGTTTTCTATGCGCATTCTTTGCGTCTAGCTAGCGCCGCCAGTACGCCGGCCTCAGATTTCTAGGAAGATCATCGATCGGGGCAGATTCTTACGCCGCCAATACTTTGGGCTGTGACCAGCGTAATATAGACGCATGTTAGGCGTGTGGCGTAAGGCGGACGGACATTTAACTTAAAGGTAGCGTAACATTAACGTATGAGTGACGTATGACTAACGGACTTACGCCACACTTGCGCCAGACTGGCGTCAACTTTGCGCTAGGTGTGCGCTAGCTTAGCGCTGAGAAAAAAAAAAAAAAAACAACCGGCCATAAAAATGGATCCACTTTTCAGCGTAGGCTCGACGTAAAGATCATTTTACCAGGAAATCTCCACAAACCCGAGACCCCCCCATTCAGCTTGAGAGTTGACGTTCTGGACGGCACACAGCCCGCGGACACGCGCGCGCACACACACTAGAGGTGGCCCACGCTCAAGACGTGCCCAAGATCAGATGGGTTCAAACGATATCATTACTGACTACCAGTGACTGTGGCCATCGAAGTCACATTTGAGTAACGTTACCCTGCTGCCTGACAAGCTGCCACGCCTGGCCGCGTGGGTGCGCCTGTGGACGTGCTGCTGCCAAGCCGGGAGGCCGCCGGGGAGGCAGGTCACCGTCAGGGAGGACGACTTCAGCACGTGAGTGGCTGGCTCACTGTTATCACTCTGCTTGTACTGCTATCGGGATTTACCTTCTGGCTTTCTCACCACAGGAGCAAATATTTCTATAAAGAAATAAAACTATTGGTTGCTCTGTCTTGCTGGTTTACCTGGTTTGTCAGGCATTATGCCTGGTTAAATGAAATGTGCGCTGGTGCCTGTCGTTTCAATAACTTTGAATGTCATTTCACAATACCATACACATACCATACACTGTAGTCACACCACGAAATGTCCAATAATAAGGCTGAACTCAGAAGATACACAATGAACACTCTCTCCATACCTCCACAGTGTGATTGCCGACGAGTTGCGCCACATGGTTGCCCGCAAGGAAAGCAAGAACCTCAACCTGGACGACTGGAACGACTTCGCCACCGTATGTAACACATGATATTGCCAACAAGACAAATACTAATGCCCATTTCTTGAAGTCCCTAGTTCCTACACTATGGAGTTGAAACCATGCTGTTTGAAACGTATAGTATGGCAATTAAGAGTTCAATTGATATTTCAAAACGCACCCTTCCAAGGGCAAAAATGCAAATGTATAGGCCGGGTACCTGCAGCTGATAGCGGGTTACTGTTGTGCCGCCTGGTGTTGTATGTGTCTTGTGTGCTGGACAACTAATTTTGAAATATGCCCTGTTAAAGTTTTGAAAGCAGGGACGCCAGCCTATACACGCTAACGAATCATTTTCGCATGTAATTTGTTAGTCTGCTGACCCTGTGCTGACCCTGCTGTGCTGACTGAGCCTGGCTGTTTCAGATCGAGGGCTGGCTGTCGGGTCTGGGCGCCACGTGCGCCGACGGTGTCACATGCGACCTCCGCAGCATTGGCCAGTCCCATGAGGGCCGCAACCTTTGGGTGTTTTCCGTGAGTAGCACGCTGTGATGTATAAAAACCATAAAATGCAAGTATTACTTACTGCATTACTTTCTCCCATACGCCTTATGGGGAGTGTGACAGAGACCACTTATTCAGGTCTATAACACAGATTAGTTAACTAATCTGTGTCTATAACCTTTCCCTGCAGCTGTCTTCAGGCCGCGCCGACGATGGCTCCCTGAAACCCGCCTTCTGGATTGACGCCACGATTCACGCCCGCGAATGGCTCGCCACAGGCACCATCCTCAAGATCCTCGACAATGTAAGTGATTTGAACATTAGGTATCCCGGGTCAACATTAAATGGCTCTTCATTCGAGGCCACATAGCAATGTAATTCGTTCTTATGAATGTGGGTGGAGGAAGTTTCTATACAAACAGTAACTAGGCAGACATTTATCGAGTAGCAAACAGGAAAAAATAGCAGTAAACATTATTTTTGGTGTCGTCTGATACCTGGCGGAAACGTGTTGTTTCAGATGGTTGCCAACGGCCCCGAGGCCCAGGAGATGCTTGACCGCTACGACTTCTTTTTCCTGCCCGTCATGAACCCCGATGGCTACGACTTTTCATGGGTAAGTTGTGTTTGAACGCTCATTGGTACGTTGTGTTTTAACCACGCACTCACCCATAGGGAAAGGCATATGAGTACGCGCAGCACATATTCAATATTGTCGTCATTTCGCTGGATACATAATCTCACTGTCGAGGACATTGAGTGTCAACACGTTGGAGTAGCAGACCATGGTGGAAACCAAATGAAGCTAACACGTGCCCCCTCAATGAAATAATGGTTCTCCTAGTTTGCAAATAGATTCATGAAATATATTCTCTTCACATTCCTTCCATTAGTCTATAATTGACTATAAGCTACTTACTCCCCCATTGCCACGTTTCTTTCAGAGGAGGGAGTGAGCAACCTGCCCTGTTCCGACCTGTTTTGCGGGGCCACGGGCGGTTCTGAGCTTGAGACCCAAGCGGTGCAGGCGGAGGCTGCACGCCTGGCCGGAGAGCGAAAACTGCCCGCCTGGGTGACGATCCACGCGTACGGCCGCATGTGGATGCACCCGTGGGGCAACACCATCAACTACGCCGGACAGACGTGCGAGCGCGCCGAGGACCACGACGAGATGGTGAGTGGCAGTGCGACTGGTGCAAATTAGTCTACTGGCGTCAAAACATCGGCATCTTAGGATCAACCGCAATGTGTTGGAATAGCTGTTGACAGCAAATGACAACATAATTTGGTGACGTAGCAATTTGATCAACTCAACTGTGGCTACAACTAACCAGCAGAGTATTCCGGACTTTCACCCTCTGAAAAATGGGCAAAATATCATGTTGATAATATATGTTCTTGATCAAAAGTCCATATCATTTTACAGCTTTAAGCCTCCTTTACACGTTAGCGAATCCTCCAACGCAGCTCTGTACGTGCATTGTCAAATTGGCAAATTCGTCAATAAATTTTGAACATGTTCAAAAATTTATTGACGAAGTTACAGATTGTGTAAAGTTCGCTACAAATAGTTACACTGTGTCTGGGGATCGTAGAACATTCATACAAATAAGTAACAATTCGTGGGACTCAGTAACTCGTTGCAAAAAAACATTTTTACTACGTTTTATATCGTTGCAATACGCACAAGTGAGGAACTTGGTGTAATTTGTCTGGGTGCGTGCCAAGGTTCACCTACGACCGTTTATGTGTAAAGCGGGTTTTAATGACATGACAACATTTCCTGCATAAAGCAACACATGTTCTGTCACAAACACGAATTCCTTGTGCTGTGTAGAATTGTACGTCGTTTGTATAGGGTGAGGTGGCGGTTATAAACAAGTGAGATGTGGTCAAACGGCTGAAAAAATCGGACGTGGGGAAAATGTCAAAAAGAGTCATGTGGAATTTCAAAGACGTAGGGTGTGGGGAAATAAATAATTTTTAGAGGTGTGGGGAAGAGAGCGAAGCGCGAAATAAAACCACCGGGATTTTTGGACCACTTATAACCCCTCCAATTCATGTTTCAGTTCCGCGTGGCTGACCTCACCGCTGACGCCATCCAGTCTGTGTACGGCCAGCGCTGGGACCGCGGCACCAGCTGCGAGGTCATCTGTGAGTAACTCATTGGCACGCCTAGCCACACTAGATACATTTGGACCAGTGACGTTTTTGTGTGTGTTTTTAAAGAAGGGCGCACGCTGAAGGGACCTCAGGGATTCTGTATGCACTCACTATACCGGATATGTAAAAAAAAAGTTGGGGGAGGGACATCTAAATGATATCTCTTGGTAGAAAAAAGTAGCCGCATTAAATCAAACTACTGCCAACAATGGGCCGAACATCATCCCCTGGTGTGCAACTGTTTCAGACGCCACGACAGGCGGCACCGACGACTACGTGAAGGGCGTGCACGGCACGCAGCACGCCATCTGCCCCGAGCTGCGCGGAAACAGCTTCATCGTGGCCAACAGCCAGATCGAGCCCAGCTTCCGGGAGGTGTTTGCGGGGCTCGTGGTCATGGCCCGCGAGATCGTGCTGTAGTCAGAGGAGGAGGAAGCAATAAACGAGCTAGTGTCTCAATGACTCACTTATCTTATCAAGCATATCTAGTACTACATACATTTTTTATTGTAATAGGACTCATGGCAGTTTGGTATGAGTTCTTGAATTATAATGAGCATTACATCATCTTGTGGCGATTGTGTCAGTTACATAACACACAAGAAATGAGAACATTCTCAAAGCAAAATTTATTCGAAATATTAGGCACATCAAATTGGGCTCATACAGTAGTTTGGAACTTAAATATTTAAGACAATATTTATTTTAGCTAGTTGATATACTTAAACATAATTAAACATTATATTTTACTTGAAAAGCCTGCACCGTTTCATAGATTAAATAATTAGTTATGAATATTCAATATATTTTCATCAAAATGAATTCACATTTTACTTAAAATTCGTATGATTATATTGATAGATGCATTTAACTCTTATCATGAATAATTGGACTATGGATGACTTCATATAATATTGATTATATTATACTAATACATGTACGTGATATTAATTATGCAAAATATTTCTTCTGAATAATATTTTTTCATTAAAAAACAACCCAATACATTTAAGTATAAGCATAGTCTCTTCTGCCATCAAATTTAGTTATAAGAAATATAAACATATACAAATCAAATAGATATCAAAGAATGTCTATAATGAACACTGTATTAGAATAATCGTTACCGCCTTTTTCTTTTCCACAATTTAACGAACTTTCAAAAGTTAAATGTCCAAAAGTTCGAAAGTTCAAAGGTTAAGCCAAACTGAGTTTTTATTTTATTTTTAAATACATCTCTAATGTTTTCGTCTTCTGACAAGACCTCTATAGGAGAATAGGAAAAATAAAAAATAACCAGCATGCAATATTGAATAGTATGCGATATGTAGATAAACTAGTGAAATTTTCCATTATTTACAAATGATTCCCATGTATATTTGATTATTGTGGTTTTATAAACATTCTATTATGTTACATATTTCTTAGACTCGTGATTTATCTATGCTCTAACTTAGCTATTAAATAAATAAACATGTTTTGAAAGGAGAATTGAAAGCTTGGTAGCCATTAACATTACAAAAATAACATATTAAATGACGTTGTGTGTGGGTTTTTTTTCTTCAAAATATCTATTCAATCATGGTTATTTGAGTAGACGTTTTGATGAATTATCGTTTTAAAAATTCTACTTTACTTCATGACATTGTCAAACCAAGTCTATGCCAAAACTGATAAAGTTTGTAATATACAGCATTTAAAATACTATCATGGTGGCATATTTCCTGATTTCTTAATAAATAAAGACGTGTACATTAGTCAATGTGTATACAAACATTTTCATGTTATAGCCTAACAACTCTTAACACTATACTGAACCAGACACTACTACATAAACTATGGCCATTATTAATTGTCACAAAAGTGTAATGTTGTGAACACACAGGCAGAATTAGAACACGAACTAACTCAAAAGAGCATGAAACGTTGTGGCAAGTAGAGCCCTTTATTGTCTACCAATTCTCCCCCCATGTCACCAACTGTATGAAACCATCCTCAGGAGGAGTGTAGCAATCCGCCCCAAACAAGTTATACGTCTCACTGACGTAGGCAAAGCCCCAGTCGACCTTCTCATCCTCGACGTCGTGGATGTTCGGCCCGTTGCCTCTCACGTACACGTCCACGTTGCCTGCGGGAGCATTATTAGAGTAAAACCGATGGCATTCCGGCCACGACATGCATGATTAGCAACACAGATGTGTGTTTTGTAATTGGTATATACAAAGTTGTAGAAATTATTTTATTTGGAAAGGTTGTCTCAACGCACCTTCAATCATAGTCTGAATGTTGTTAGAGTATAGGTGATACCACGTCTCTGAGTTGAGACCTTGTACCTCCAAGTGTACTTCAGTATCCGATGGGTACTGGCCTTCCGTGAAGGTTACAAGACCAGTGACCATAGACTCACTAGCCTCATGAAGGCCATGCGACTCTGAATCGACACGATACCTATTTGGAGGATAAACAAGACATGGTAAATGAAAAGGACTTGCCCATATATATTATTGGGTCATATCCTCATCTACCCCGAATCCCGTGAAAATAGTTTCTAAATTAAAAAAGTAGTCCCAATAAATAATTCCTTCCAAAATATGATGTCAATTATGGTTTTCTTGTATTTTAATGGAAAAAATACTTCCATAAGCTGCGGTGTGGGGATAATGATTCTAAAATTAAAAAAATAAAAAATAAACTATTATTCCCACTAAAACCACATGATTATCCATAAAATTATGTTGTTTAGTGGGAATAATCTTTCCAATTATTAAACGGCAAAATTCACCCATAGTCAGCCCATCTATAGTTGCCCCAATCTATTCTCCTGTCCCATCAAATATATCGCCCTCTTAAGACACAAGGGGATCTCCTTCCCCAGTGGTATTTGAATGACTGTAGGCTGGTTCTTTCCCTTATATATTATAATATATAATCCTCATCTAAACCACTGGACACCATGTTTGCATCGTGGTTCAGTGGTTTAAATGAGGATCCTTTTTGTACACGTGTGCTGTGTGAGCAAAGTAACTTTTATAATTATTCTCTCCTGCTTCCGACATACGAATTGTAACTTATTGAATCAACCAAACACGATAAATAATTAGCCCATACACTGTGTATAGGTTGTACCTGGCATTGATCTCAGTGCAGTTGTAACCATCTCGTCCACCAACCGCTGTGGCCAGCTCCCATTCATAGAAGCCGTGACGACACGAGCCTTGCATAGCTGTAGTTTAAAACACCTACTCATTCATATCTCAAACGAACGTAGAATTATAGAGAATCTCCCCACTACAAGAACTATGTGCTTTTACAACCAAACAAGAACATGCTTCTAGGAGTAACAATTATCATTACGATCATGTGTGTAATCGTTATATAAATGATTATAAAATTAGACATGATATCTTTACCGGATGTTCTTAATTGGAGATTCTCTTGTAGTAAAGACGAGTTTTCCTTAGGGCACTACAATTTATTATGGCCCAGAAGGAGGTCAGAAAAACACTGCGATATGATTTCAGACCACAAAGCATCAAGGTGAGTTTTCAGCACCCGCCTCCAAGGGCCACTTGTTTGATAACCCCACAGTTCATGACGAATGGTAGCTCCCTTAAAAAGGTGGTACACGGCGGTCTCTTTATGATCTCTTAGACCCATAGAGATAATCTCTTTATAGAGGTGTTCTTAATTTGCGGTTATATTGTTGTATAGAGGGTGTCTGTTTATAAAGCTGTAGGGGAGGGGGCAGCACCCACCTACGGCGACCTCCCTCTTGATGTCGCCACGGTTGGCTTCGATGGCCGTGTCCACAAAGTCGCCGCCTGACCACGCGTCGTCGATGTACACGATGTTGGGCTTGAACCTGCGAATGTAATGTTGATTTACATGTTGCAAATACTCTGCTTATTTTACTACATATTGCAACACACTTCAAATGAGACACCAGTATTTACTTCCTCTTTAAGTGTGAGCTTCAGTAAAGATGTAAACATTGCTGTAAATTCCTATCAAACTTGGCAATTGCAAAGTACACAATGAGTCCCAGGTATTTTAGGAGATAGATTTTGAAGTTTAAGTTTACTGTAGAGAACAAAGGAGCAAAACATTTTATGGTAGAATTACTTGTAATTTCTTGATATTCACATGCTTTCATTCTAACGAATTATTATCTTTTCAGTGCACCTCTCAAAAGAAAATCAAATCCATTGATGCAGTTGCTTTTGTTTTACACTGCCTATATCCATCTTACAATATCTACACGTGGCTGCAATGGCGCATTTTCTCTGGAAACTTAGTAAAGCTAGGACCAACGCAAGGAACCAAACGAACAACCAATCATAAGCTTGCAAAATCTATTTCTTTTTAAATATAGTCTCCCGTTTACACGGCTTAACTGTGACTATTGATAGTGGAAGCAAATCTGTGCTGAAGATCTCATTGGTTGGTGTCTAAAAGTTCTACGGCCCGGATGAGAGATTAAGAGTATTTTCAATAACTTGTAAAAATTAATAACAAGCCCAAAGTAGATGGGTATGTCTTTAACTGATCCTATGTAGACGTCAAATACACGTTTCCCTGATAGCAATATGTCACCTACTTGTCGGGTCTGGCGAGCCAGTGTCTGTACATATCGGCAACCCCGCCAGTGTAGTGCACGGAGGCGCCGGCACTGTACGCCTCGGCCGACCGCGCGCCCATGCCGAGGGAGTTCATGCCATCCCGGGCCGTGTGCAGCAGGTCCGTAAACATGCCCTCGAAGCTCATCTCCTCGGGGTCCACCTCGTTGATGCCTGAAGACACTCAATAGTATTAGGTTCATAGTGTAACCATATACTATTCAGCATATATATTAGCTAGCAGGTTCGTGCTCAAGTATCCAATTATTTTGAGTAAGACAAATTTCCGCATATAGCTCAGCAAATTTTGCATTATGGGTTTAAAGCTCCAGCGTTTGCACAGATCTCTGGATATCTACTTTGTGAAATATGATAAAGGCCCATTTGATATGTTTACACTATGACTACTTTTTCCAAGATGGCTACCAAATTAGAGGAGAGTGTCATATATGGTTACTTGTTTGTTGGATATGTGTACAGAACATATATAATTATCCGACTTCTGATTATCCCCAAATCAAAGTTATCTGGATCTCCTTTCCATCTTTTTAACTGACTGGAATTTGTCTCTTACGTCTTGACGCTACCACTTTTCATTTTATGAAAACATGGTTAGCCTCTGTCAAAAAGCATTAAAGATTTTTACAATTGAAAAAATATCATTGACTATTTTCATTCAACTGAAAATACGTCAAGAGTGATCTTTTTTAATAATATTCCAATGGAATTTTATTAATTGAAAATATCAATAAAGTCACAAAAAGCTGAAACATAATGGATTATAATGAGTTTCGGAAAGAAATACCACTAAAAAGAGTTATAAGATTTCTTCTTTACCATTTATATGGGTAGTGGTAAGTACAGGGGGGTTATACGTCATATTCAGGCGGGCGAAGAATAATGACGCACAATGACAAGGGGGCGGAGGGTTAGAACTGCCTAAAAATGTGATGATGTCATTTGTGAGTGATCCCTAATAGTCTACGTTTTAACTAATGCATATAAATGGAGAATTCATCGAAATCTTTACTGTTAATGTCCGTGACACAAACAGTATTGGGGTTGAAGAAAATTTGAAGACTTTAAGAGACAATGAAGAGACAGTTTTCTTGATACCCCCATGCATATATGTGGTGTATCAAAGAAACCCCATTGGAGACATGGTGGTGGAACGACCACATATAAAGAGCAGTGCAAGAGAAAACAGACTCAAGCTTGGAAAGCTGGAGGTAGTAGAGAGGCATACAATGCGGCAAAGCTCATTGCAAGATGTGCTGTGTATGTTGCCAGAAACTCTGCTCAAAGAGTTGCTCTTGTGAATGCTGATTAAAACACTGCTGACATATTAGCCAGAGAGATAAGCCATGAAATGCAGGAAGTTGTAGGGGAAAACCTGCGAAAACGATGACGGTGCCCTTTGCATGGACGAAGAGGCTTAAAACGTAGCATGGAAACAACACTATGAGTGAATTTTCCTGTAACCAAGAACACCTCTCCTATGAACCTTTCATTGAAGACCTCAGTGTCCAAGTTACCCTGCAGATGATAGATATCCAAGGTTTTCTCAAAGATGGAAATGGGCAATGGAGCTTCAGGTAGCGCTGCGGAAATGCTAAAACCTGCTGGCAAGAGAGGTTTTCGTGACTTAGTTGAAGAGATAGTTTGTAAAAGTCGCATACCATCTGAAAGGTAAGAAACCTTTATAGTTATCCTCTGCAAATTACAGGCAATGCGAGAGGGTGAATTACCGAGGGTAAGTTGATCGATCACACAATGAAAATTCTTTGGAGTGGTCGAACAACTGATAAGATAGAGGGTAGATAGGCGACATTCAATTTGGACTCATGGCTGAAAAAAGGGCGACGGATGCCATTTCCATTGCTCGCCAAGCCTTAGTGATGATGGCCAGGCATTGGTTGTGGCTTTGGGAAGTCCAAGTCCTCTTCAGAATGTATCATTCCAAGATTTATCCAATGTTTTTACCAATACCATATTTCAATATGGACAACCTTTCAGGGTCGGTGTATTGTTTGATAGATACAATATATTCTCCATCGAAGTCTTCGAAGATAATACAAGATCAAAAAAGAAAGGCAGAGCAGTAATAAGACGTGTGATTGAACACCCTGGTGTTTCAATGCCCAGTGATTGGAAAAGCTTTCTTAGTGATGGCAAGAATAAAGAAGATCTAGCATTGCTTCTATCTGCTGAGTTGATTTTAAAGAAACACCAGGAAAAATAGTTATCAAAACTTTTTACTGCAGGTGGTTTGTCAGAAGCAGAACAATTATGTGCAAAAATGAAGCGATCTATTTTGATGGTCTCAAAAGTTCCCATGAAGAACCAGACACAATGTTTGTTCTGCATGCATTGCACACACAGTCATGAAATGTGGTCATCTGGTCAAGAGACACAGATGTGTTCATTCTACCCTTGGAGCATTTTGCTAAACCAGTGAAAAATATACCAATGAAAGCGCGGACCAGTAAATAACCAAAGTAAATTCCAGTTCAAGACATCGTTCACGAGTGAAATTTACAAAGAGTGAATCAAGGCTTAATTGCATGCATTCCATGCCTTGACCGGCTGTGATACAATGTCATTTCTAGCAGGACACTCAAAAAAGCCTTACTGAAACATCTCTTTGAATATTCACATCTTATCAAAGAGGCTCATTGTCTGATAATTGTATTAGACACTGTGAGAAAATTATCTGCATTGTATACAATGTTCCGCAGTCTAGATGTGATGATGCTAGAGTACTGCTATTCAAGAGAGGCGTGAAACAAGAGCTTTTGCCACCAAGTGATGCAGTGAAGTTGCACATCAAGCAAGCACATCTTCAAGCTTTTATTCGGAAACATGCTGACAAACCAAAACCTGCAGTGCCAGAACCAGCAGATTGTGGATGGGAGAAGGAAACAGATTTTAGCCCATTAAAAAGGCCCGTTATTCATTACGCTACCTGTAATTCCAAAATATTGTGTCCACCTTTCCAGCAGCTGCAGTTGCACGGGCAATTGTACTACAAAAAGATGTCGCTGTTGCAAATTTATACTAACTTGCACAGGCTATTGCAAGTGTACAGATGCTTATCTGAACAAAGCATACGTGAATAGATAGTGTGTTTATTAGTCCTGGTGTAGCTTGACATTGTTTTGTTTTCTTTCTCAATTTGGTATGAGATGTGTAAATATGAAATACTGGTGGCTATTTTCATAAATTTAGATATATTGAGCATTGCATCTATAAACACTTGTATGCATATTGCAGAAATAGACACTATATCGCTATAATGATAAGTAAGTGTCCTGTTTTAATTCTGAAATGATCAAATTAGGCCTATAGCAAAAGGATCCAATTCAGCATATGCAAATCATCTTAAAAACACTGTATGGCATTGTTTTCAATTATATAAAAGTCAAATAAATTATTGTTGTGTTTGTTTGTACTCTTAACTGCCGGTGAAAGTACTTCGAAAGAGGATAAAAGAACTATTTTTTCTAAAATGTATTTGCCTAACGCTTTCGAATACAAACATTCCTCATCAGAGATAAAATATCCAAATAAGTCCAAAAAATATATGTAAACATTTTCTGATCATATAAAGCAAATTGTCTATCATAAATACAAGTTAAGAATAAAACAATACATATAATTGGTTAGCTGGTATAACAGTTGGCAATGTAGGAATGATGAAATATTGACATGCTACTTCATACTAATCATTCAATCAAATCTGCAGACGGGCGGATGGAGAGACAGCAACACAGGCAGACGGGCAAACATACGGAACGGGCAAAAAACATTGGGGTGGCGGAAGAACAGACAGGGGAAACGACAGAACGCCCGCTAACACCACCCAGGCATCACCGTACTACCTGGTATCCACTGGTCGATAATGTCGGAGATGTTGTCCCACGTGCCGTACGTGCGCATGAGGCCGGCCACAACGCTCTTCTCGTTGGCTGTGAGCGCGCACGACGCGTCGCTCATGCGGTCCGGAGACGTGGCCTTGAAGTCCGCCAGCAGAGTTGAGCGCTGCGTGAACAGGTCCTCGGGGTTGGCTGTTAGCAGCAGGATTAGGGGGTGATTAGTATTTCAATTGAATTCGAAACAATTCAGTAATATTTTTATATACATGTATAGATAAACAAATAGCAATGTCGTCCAGTCAACTGGGCTTACGAGTCAGTAACACAAAATAAATAAACTAAGGCAGCAGCACTTAGCCTAGCATATATATTTATATTCTAGTTGATGATTATTTCTTTAGACCCTACGTGCTTTCCATTACTTTCTCACAAAATAATCTGCTTCAATTACACAATATTTCATAATGTAAAATTTATCGGTTAGTGACAAGTTATAAAATGTGAAAAGATGGAGTCGACAGCTCACAATGATGACCACGCGTTTTTTAAGTATATAGATTAATAATCTTCATTGAAGTATTGAATACTAAATGGAGTAAATGGGCTTCCCGGCAAACTATACAAAATGTGTGTAGTTGTTTCTGCACCTCGTCCTGTCCATCCTGATCGCACTATGTTGGGCCAGTATCGGTCATCAAGGCCACGGATGTAGGAGTCAGTCATGATGGCCATGACGCTACCACCTGTCTCCAACACCTCGTCAAGGGTCGGGTTATCAGATAGGCCTTCTGGAGGCACCATCACATCACCCAAGTAGCTGCGAGCACACCAACTCAAGATGAGCCAAAAGCATGCATTATCCCAAGGAATGCATTATTTTAACATTATACTACATAGGCATATGCTTTCTACATTTCAAGCTTTCACGTTTCAGTGTATCAGAAAAAAGCCATAGTGCAGAGTTACTAAAATTAGGTTCATAAGTCAAATGACTACTGAACTATGAATCGCCAAAGTGGGCTTCCGTCCACAGTAATAACAGAGGCAAAACACTTATTGCACACATTGACGTGTGGTTTGTTATTCGTCATGTTCCAGAACACTGAGAACTTCCTGCTAACTCAAAATTCTCATCAGGCACAAGCTATTACTAAATCTATTTCATTCCATGAATTTCACCCGTCGATACAGAGCCCATGATGCGTCAGATGCCACTAAAGGTTGCTTTTTAGATTTTGATAATAGAATTAAAGCATATAAGGTAAAAGATATCGTTTTGTGTGTTTGAAAATAAAACAATCCGATATTTAAGGAATACTGTGTATGTAAAGACATTGTGTGATACACAACATACTATATACCATATATTGTGCTAAACACGTCAAATTTACGATATTGATCATCATGATGCATTTCGTATTGTCACATGACCTTAGACAAACAGGTCGTGTTGGCTATTCGCTATGTATATGACAAAAAAAGTTCACCTAAGAATAATGTCATTAAGCTCCTCTTTTCTCTCCCGGGGTATAGGCCGTGTGTTTGAGACAGCATTGCCAGGCATGACAAAGTGTTGAAAGTAACAGATGACCAGTTCCTCCGGGTTTTCTCTGGCAAAATCTCTGATTTCTTCTAATCCAGGAAAGATTTCATCAGCTGGAAATTATTGAATTAGTCAGTGATTAAGAAGATAAACGTTGATACGTGCCATACTAAACATGGCATCAATTGCCTCCAATAGTTGATCCAGAATTGCAGACAATATTCTACATGTTTGCTTGCCTGTGTTAACATTGCATGGTGTTATTTGCAATGACTGCTTATAAATGTCATGTGTTTATCATGCAATGCTATCTTATACTATCCAAAATGTCCAACACATTGGTTGTTATATGTGGAAATATTACTGTAAGCCCTAGTGTGACAGACCTGAATTTTCAAAATGCGTTATGAGATGAAACAGCAGGTTTGAGGACACGGACACATGCATCATAGAGAATAGAAAGCAACTGAGACTATGAGTCTCAGTTGGTTTGGTTTCTACCCTCTACGATGCATGTGCCCGTCGTTGAGAAGACGTTTCAAAATTTTAAAACACATGTATGTGTCGAAACAGTGTTCCAGGTGACAACTTCAATATTTGCAACTGTCTAGTCGTAGGTTTATCAATATGTGGGTCTAAGAGGTATACAGTAAAATAAAACAGAAAGAAAAGAAAGATAGATCAAAGAAAGAAGGAAAGAAAGGAAGGAAGGAAGGAAGGAAGGAAGGAAGGAAGGAAGGAAGGAAGGAAGGAAGGAAGGAAGGAAGGAAGGAAGGAAGGAAGGAAGGAAGGAAGGAAGGAAGGAAGGAAGGAAGGAAGGAAGGAAGGAAGGAAGGAAGGAAGGAAGGAAGGAAGGAAGGAAGGAAGGAAGGGGTATGATATATCAAGAAAGTGGATGAGGTAGCCTGAAGAGGGGTATGGGATTGATATTCATAAATCCCTCCCCCTCTCCTACCTGCCAGCCCGTGCCACCAGCGGAACGTGTCGTTGTAGATGAGCACGTCAGCCACGCGCAGGTCAAACTCACGCAGCCCCAGCTCCAGCTGCTCGCGCAGCGTGGTGTCGTGAGTCAGCGACCAGTTCAGCTGACACACACAAACACAATCAGAATCATTTCATTTGCATTTCGGCTCCCTCTAGAACGAAGACACAACAAATTGATAACATACATTATTGTATCACTTGTGATAATAGTGATGATAAAAATAAAATGGTAAAAATAGTACAATCAGTGAATACAGAATCATAAACTTTTATGATACTATTCTTGATCTACTTCCACTTAACAATCTAGCTGTAGTACTAGTACTGCATATCACGCTATCACTTGAATTATTGGAATCGTTTTGGAGCATAGAAGACATGGAGTTGAAGCTAGTTGAGCCTGTTCAAAATGTGTGTTAGACCAGTATATGATAATCACGTGTCTCGTCAAGGCCAAAACAAAAAAATGTGAACCCTAGCTTTAAGCAGCATTTGGTGCCTAAAGTAGTTAGTTAATGATGCTGCATAAACTCTTGGTGCATGTTTTTGTCTACCCGGTAAGGACAGCAGGACACTCCAGTACTCACGATGGTGTCGTGCGTGACGGCGTCGGCGGCCACGAGGAAGAAGTTCCTGTCGACCAGGTGGCTGTCGTCGTCCATGCCCGCCGTGCCCGAGTCGTGGCTGCCGGGAAAGTGGATGTCGCCGAGCCGCCGCCCGCCCAGCACGGGCCGGAGTGATGTCAGCCACCTGCAGCAGCCACATGTAGTTACGCGGAGGCGAGGCTCACGGGGTCCCGACTGGTGAAGCCGAGTCAATCGTGGTATTGCTATTATAAGCATTATTATATAGGCATGTTATTTCTAAACTAGACCTCCACTACCTACAACGGTACTTACCTCAGTCTGTGGTTGTACGGCACGAGAACGAGCGGTTCTGTGGACGTCAGCTTGAAGTACTGGCCTCGCTCGTCCGTGAACAGGTCGCCAGTCTCCGCCGACCACAGCGCGTCTTTAGCCTCCAGAGACTTGGGCCACAGGAACGAACCTGCTTCCAGCCTCAGCCACGCATAGTTCTCTTGCGCGTCACCGTCAGGCAAGGCAAACTGATCGAGGCTGTCTCTAGAGTCGCCCGCTATCTTGGCATAGAATAGATCATCCCCGAACCTGTCGTGGAGATGTAGATGTGTTA
>CM032659.1:22137706-22166522 GCA_019095985.1 Streblospio benedicti
TTTTTTCTTGTTTGATATTGATATATTGTACAAAAAATATATACTAGCGAATATCTGTCATTAGATATTCGTGAATATCTGTTGATCAGATATTCGCGAATATCCGTAACCGAATATCCGTGAATTCCGAATGTCTGTAGATCCGAATGTTCGATTTCTGCAAAACTTTACCGATATTGGACTCTAGCATATTTAATGCGCAGTCTTATCGTAGCACCAATGTTTCATCCTCGAGTTCTTGCTGTGCAATAAGATATGAGAAAGGGTTGATGGAAAGGAATAGATTAGCTAGTGAAACATGTTTGTGCTGCTGCACAGTGCAGATTAACACTGGCTACCGGTCTGTCTAAGCTCACCTTTATAACTTTAAACTCTACTTGCTACATAATAGTTTAAATCATGTCATCACCTTGGTGGATGTGTGAAAATACGAATTGCTAGATCTAGAACCAGCTTTAACGCATATTTTTTTTAATAAAACATGTAGGCCTATCTATAGAAATAAACTACATACCACTTAGTCCATAATTTACGACTAAAACCAAAGCTGATATACAAATCATGTCTTATAAGTGATAGTCAATGTACCGACTACCTGTGCAGCAGTGAAGTATTGCCTGTTACATAGGAGACCTCGCAGTTATCGGTGTACTTGCAGATAACAGGGCCAGAACTATCACAGTGTCCAGTGTCATGACAGATAACGCTTGCAACTATATAAGCAATTTAGCAAGTATTAGTGTGTCTTTCTCAAAGCTTATTATTTACATTTTCAAGAGTTGCCAACAATTACAAACTTATCAATGAAATGCCTACTTTATAATCTATATGAAAAGTCATAGGCAAAAATAACCCCCCCAATTTTTCCCACCAAAATATTTCGTTTTCATTAGGTTTTTCATAAAAATCCCTTATGCTACATTCGGCATGATACGGACCTGTGGGACCCAAGATGTAACATGGAGATGGGTGTCATAAAACATCCTGTGGATTGTGTTACACATAACATCGCAGATGAAACGTATTTACGGCGAGTTTACGTATCTTACGTACGTTTGGCATTTCAAAATTTTCCTAAGGAATGTCACATTGAGTTAATAAAGCCATCGGGTTGATTTGTTGTCATATCTGTACCATGGCCGTGACTGTAGCATAAAGTGCGATGGGCCCCTTTTCAAAAAACCTACGCCTGTGAATCAGAATGCATTTGCGAATGTACCCGTAGCCATGAAAGATCTGTTGGGTCAACTTATTCAGTCAAACAAGCGTATCTGTTGTTAAAATAAAAACTGGATAAACAATGTATACACGATTAAAACGCTGTTAAAAGTCTCATCAATCCTTGACATAGAAAACGACTAGCAAATATCTTACTCGCGTGAGCTTTTGTGCGTTTGTTTATTTGCCCTAGGGAGCTGTATGTTTCTAACCCTATTTGCCCGATTTCTGGCAAATAGTGCAACGTGAGAAGACATCATGCCCTACCAACCTCTGTGAATAATGGCCAATAAATCCATTACAAAAACATTTACCATACAGAATTATACAACGAGCAGAAATTCCCTGGCCACAGTTTTGAACACCTACTTCTCGGCATTGGATATGTGTAAACTTCGAATGTAAACCATGTGTGTAACTTTCTACTATTCTCTCTACTTTTCGTGAAAAAATGACAACATGCATCAGCTGGAATATAACAAAATAAGCAAACTGGCGAAAGTGAAATGTATTTTGCGCAATTTTGCTACAAAAAGTACATTTCATGGTGTACAAAAGATTGTACTCTCGCGCTGGGGTTGGGTGAGATTCGGATGGCTGCTCCTGGTTCTAGCCGCGCTAGCCATCAGTTTCTACCAGCTAATCACCATGACAACCAGGTTCATGGAGAGGCCTGTAGAAACTAAATCCAAGGTATGTGGTTAGTTATTTTCTTTATTATTAAGAATTTGGAAGTTAATTTATTATGTAAATGGCATACGTCTTTGTTATTTTAAGACCACAATTGTGACTGTACTACACGTACTAATTGAAAGATGACGTAAAGGTTATGTTAAATCAATTAACCATCGACCTACGTATGTGTGGGTCAGTATTACATAATCAGTCCCATATGATTAGTGGAATCCTTAAAGGTACAGGAGCCCATACCCGTAGTGGCAGCCTAAATATTCACCTCTGTCCATCCTAATTTCACGTCCGCGTCAATATCAATAACGTCACTTAAAATTAGGCTCTGGAATTATTTATAAATTTAATATTCATCCTTACAAACGTGGTAGGTCCACGTCGGACCCGCTAGTGTCTATCTGCAGTGGGGTATGAGGCAATAGCCTAATCTCTGAAGTTCTGCTGCTTCGGCATCACACATAGGTTTCATAAATTTAGTTTCCGTATCACGGTCACAAAACGCTGCTGTTACCAGAATAAATATGGTGTATAGTAGACCAGGTCAGATACATTAGCAGTTGATTCGTTTGATTAAATTACAAACACTTTCCACACAATACCTCCACCCGCCCTCATGTTATGCAAAGGGTATAAGACTAGTACTCACTTACGGGTTTTGAAGAAGAAGAATTGATTAAAGGAAGTGGCTAGGGAGCCGACGTCGGCTCTGTAGCCAACCCACAGGGGTAGGCTAATGAGCCTACCCTCAGTGTGTAAGCTAGGGTGCCGACAGAAGTATTTATAATAGTAGAGTGTATTACCTTACCACTTAATTAAGAACTATATGAAGATATATTTTCCTCTTAAAATAGAAACTCTGTAATGACAGGCCTGATTGATTGCAACCTACGTGGTGAAACTCAACTCAGATGATGGTGCATACACAAATAAATGTATAGAAACAACTTTGAATAAGGCAACCATGTAAGGAAAATAAACTAACCCAAGAAATGGCTGTAAACAAGCACATTTGCATTCACGTTTCCAGGTAATATTCGAGCCCTTGCAGTTCCCCGCAGTTACCTTCTGTAACCTCAACAACATCATGAGTTCCAAACTGAGCCTTGGAGGGGACGGTCTCAGCAAGGTCAGACCAACACTAACTAACTACCTACCTCACTCACTCACTCACTTCATCACTCGCTCACTCACTCACCCACTCACTTATAATTAATCAATCTAAACCAATCAATCAATCAAACAATCAAGTATGGCAGGCACATATCTAACCATAGCACATCCTATGCATCCCTAATGGTATGTAAGATGACCAGCCTTTTATCAGTTTGAGGGATATGATTTCAATACCATTTTAGGAGGTACATGTACGACTGCCATACAGTTTGTCTGTCCCCTGACGTTTCATTTGGCACTGTTGTGAACCCTGCTATTTAAAGAGCAAATGGATATTGCAACGGCCCCTCCCAACTCTATGTTCAATACTGATTTTTGGAGTTTTATTAGGATTTAAAACAGTGAACTACAATGAGAAAGATATCAAAATTGTCTCATGTACAAACATATAGAAAATGAGTAAATCATGAATGTTTTACCACAACTTTCTCCAAGGAAGTTGGTCAAGAATTGAATAGGAATTGATATGTATATAGCTTGAAGATTTTACGCAGAACGATTTTAAAAATGTTTACACGTACTTAATTGACTATTTCAATAAAAAAGAGGCCTTAAAATTTGACATTACGCATAGCAGAACATGAATACAAACAAGTATACACACAGCGATTACATATTTGCTTTTAACAGAGCAGCAGACCTATATATTACATATCAAGTATCAATTTAATGCTGATAGTTATGCTCAATGTAGTCGTGTCTATGATAGGTGATTGACGGAATAGAAGATGCCCAGATGGTGGCGGTGAGTGGTAAGACCAGGTCTGAAGTGAGGAGGAAGAGACGCAGTGTGGATGTCGACCAGCCAAAACTTAGGCGACAACCAGACAATAGTGCGCAGGACATGGGTGCAAAAGCGAGGATTAGGAGAGGTGTGTCCTTATCAAGTATTGTGTTTCCGGTTAGCAATATGTGTTATGGCGTTAGGAAAATTTATATGAAAATGAATTTACAGCAATCTCATCTATACGTACACTCGTACATCATCACACTGCAAAACAAGGATCACTTCACTAAGTTCTGTTAACA
Source organism: Streblospio benedicti (assembly GCA_019095985.1). Taxonomy (NCBI): domain Eukaryota; kingdom Metazoa; phylum Annelida; class Polychaeta; order Spionida; family Spionidae; genus Streblospio; species Streblospio benedicti. Next base: position 22,141,817 of record CM032659.1, read on the forward strand.
TTGACAAATGTCCTAGTACACTGGGAGGGTGTACATGTATAGGCTTGATTGATCAGTCTTGTAATAAAAACAAGTACAGTAGATCCTGCAATTAGGAACACCTCTCTATGTATTACAATTGAGACCACCTCTATAATAAGACCACTTTTCACGGTCCCAAATCTCTCATAAAGCTACCCAAATTAACCTCTGTATAGATACCACCTCTCTGTTTGACCACCTAGCACTGGTCACAAAGGTGGTCCTAATAGAGAAGTTCTACTGTATTTCATAGAGGTTTCTTGACTGTGATTGCAGCGCCTCCCGCGGGTGTGGGCGGAGGCAACAATGATCCGTGCAAGAACGCAGGGGCCACGTACACCACGGCCACGGGTACTGCCTCAACACCGGGTATGTACACTTCATAGATAGCCGGATGGGAGCTTGGTTGGCTGGCTGATTTTGTTTAGTTGTCTTGCTATCATCAGGCAGGCATGCAACTAGGTTAGCAGATAACCAGGCAGGATGCCAAGAAACTTGTCCGATTATCAATTAAATCGTTCGCAAAGGGTCATTGCCCTTTTAAGAAAAGCACAAGTGACAACCATATCTGGAACATCTGCTACCATCCTGTATTTCAGCTTTTAGCACAAAGAAATTCATATTTCATGACAAATCTTGAGATGAAAAATAAACACATGCAATAGAGTGAAAGTCCATTGGCCTCCAACAAGTTCTACGAAGCTTGTGCTGCACGATTTTCAATACCGGAAGTCGTGCTGAGTAAACTTGACATATGCACAGAGAGATTAAAAAATGACAACAGTTGTTGAAACTGTCAACCAGTAAGTAAAAATAATAGTATTTTGAGAAGATTAACTAAGTTATGCGTTTGTGTTATCCCATGAATTCTTGCCAACGACAAATACATAAAGTATGAACTATTCTGGAAACTAAGTCCACGAAGATATAGAATGTGCAAAATACTTACATTGACCTTCAAGTCCAAAGGCATTTCCAAAAAACTCAATCACAGCGTTTTGAAACTTGCTGAAAGCGTCCATAATGCGGGCCATGACACTTTCCTGTGGGAGTTCTAAATCCTGGGGCGTGTCGGTAAGCATGGCCTCTGGATCAGACTTCCCTTGGTGGACGAGGCAAGACATCGCCATGACGAGGCTTAGGACCAACATCACCTGAATGGTTGACAAAACTATTCAATAGTTATTTTAGATAAGTTAGGTATAAAGGAACAACTTTAAGTAAACAAATATATATGATGAATGAAATATTTGCTTTATCAATTTGGAATATATGTGTTGGAGCTTAGAATAATTTTGACAGATTGTTGATGAAAATATTTTTTCTTCCTTCCACTTTTACACAGTGGTGCTATAATATCTAAAAAGGATTGCGACTCCACAATGTTACATAATAAAACATTTTGACTAGCTAAAATGCGGGGAGAAAACAAGCTACGGCATAACTTTCTAATGCCTAGGTCACACAGGCTAAATTTGGTGTTGGGGGGGGGGCGTAGGTCCCTACTGACATCGTATTAAAAAAACTGCAAAATGTTTCAATAAGACGACAATAAGCTCAATACGTCCGCCGATCTTCCGCCACACAGCAGAGAGTATGCTAACATTACACCGACAGTGCGCACAGCATTACTATCAGAATGATATCGTATCACTACGAGATGGTATTGGTGGTATTACATAGTAAGCCACCAATACAGCGCCAATAAGTCGCCAATCGGTTTCCTATGAGCTCCGATTCCGTTGTGTACTCTGCCTATACCATGCCAATAATTTCATGATAAGTTTACATCAAACTCCCACCAGTGCACAAAGGTCAAAATTCTCGATAGATTGGCGACAAGCGAGAAAATCAAATTCAATCAATTGTCATATCTTTTTTCTTTTTTTTTTTTTTTTTTTTGGGGGGGTTGCAATCCTGTGTGATACGGGTCTAAGTATTACTTGCACAAAATCTATACCACAATGCTACATAAACTTAGATGTATCCTCCATATTATGCATCGGACATAATTGCCGAAAGATACGTTTGTACACGCTAACAAGTTTTAAAATTTGATAGTTTGGATAATTGTACCACAATTTTCCTCCATAAGAATTATAACAAAAAATAAATGGTAGTTATGAAAAACTTTATCATTGAAAAACACTTGACCTGCAAAACTTATAATTCTCAGGTTATGTATGTTATGTATGTTATGTATGTTACAAGTGTTTTATACGCCATAAATGAATAAAAAGTTACAAAGAAGACACAAAATTATGGCAACTTAGAGGTCTTACTAAAAGACCTTAACCCTGGCATACATTGAACATGATTGTACTCACCTTATGAGAGATCATCCTGGGACTAAGTAAACTTCCGTGTATTTTTCTACTATTTCCAAACACGAATTACGATCACGATATTTCACTGTAACTTTAGTCAGCTGTATTCTGGCTGTTTATAGTTGATGGTACCGAAGTCTATATATGCATATAGTGGAATGTATTGTGGCTCTTCAAAATCTTTAGCACGTTTGCTGTAATCTATTATCTGGTCTAAGTGGCCTTACGTACGCCATATCTAAATCCAATATCAGTCCAAGGCCTAGCCTACATGTAAATTCACTATAAATGCTATCGTCATGAAAAGTGTGCAGTTATGTGTAGAATCTATAGTGTGTGCCCGACCTAGAAAATATGTACCATATCATGATCTGAAATAGGTCCGGAAACACGTAGGTGCAATAAAAAAAGCTTAAAATATTGACAAACCAATTCATTTTAACACTAATGTGTGTTTCTTATCATACGAAGTCAAACTTTTGGTTCACATAAATTGGCACCCTTTTGTAGAAATGGCGATGTCGCAAAACTAGGCCTCTATTCAGAGCCGAGGTTCAGAGTAAAGTCTGAACACTTCTCACGTATCCTCTCTGAACCATCTCTTGTCGCAGCAGTGGGAGAGTCATTGTTTGGAGCAAATGTCCACCATTTCTGTTTGAAAAAAACAGTTTGTATGGATGCTTGAATATATGCTGCTTTTATTATTGTAACTAATTACTTTCTTTAAATCCCCCCACCCCCACCCCACCCCAAAAAATCCGGTTTATTGTGTGCTTTTTTGTTTGTTTGTTTTTGTTGTTTTTCTCTTTTTTTTTCTTTTTTAGAAATATGAGTAGTGAATGAACAAGACAGTTCAATTTGAAGAAGTGGCGTCGTTGTGAGATCTTATGACCATGTTATAATTTGTATGTGACACGTGCAGTGTACGTAGAGAATTGGTCCCGAAGTTCATTTCTGGATTGTTATATGTCAGTGGAGGGAAGGTTAAAGGTCCACTTACAAAGCATAGCCTGGGGTCATGAGAGGTGGCGGAGAGATAAAACACACCGGTTTACATACAAAGACATCCGATGGTCGAATGTTTATTTATGAGGGTGTTGATGCCCTTTTAGTGGTTAGTGGGAAATGGCCTTAGAATTAATGGAAATTGGCAAAAATTAAGTGGTTAGTGGGAATTTGGTCAATTACGTGGGAAATGGGGAAATTACCAAAATTAAGTGGGAACAAATTCTAATTTTAGTGGGAAACTATAAAAAAGAATGAGTGAGTAGGGGTCATGCACGTAAATTTGCGACTATAATCAATCCTTAATCAATCATCCATTTAGTAGTTTAGTGTTGTGGTTTACTTAGATGACTTGGTCTTCTGACTCTACTGTACATAACCACAAATAAAGGTATTTTATAACAATTTAAATTTGGTCGTTACCATATCATGTCATTTTTTGTAAAAGTGAACAAAATGTTCATTAAAAGTACGCATTTTAGTGGGGAAGTGGGATGTGGGAAGTGGGAAATGAGCTAAAATTTAAGTGGTAAGTGGGATCAGGACCCTCATTTATCTAAATGTAAGCATGTTATGGATTTTGAGCAAACTCACTTCACTGGTCGCTATCGAGTATACAAAGATGTGTGCTCATATATAGTGTCTCTAAGAAATAAGTCACGTGAAATTGCTGAGAGCAGGAGCACTTCCTCGGCAGGTACTAAAACAAAGTTTGATAACGAGATGATACGTAGAATATCATCCCATAACACTTTTTATATGTGTGTACTGTATATTGGGCTGTGGTCTGCAGGCTGGCTAGCAGACGGTACGGGCGTGTACCCGGCTAACAGCGAGTGCATGTGGACCATCACTGCCGCCATCACAGGACAGGTGCGTGCTTTATGGGAGACCTCTCCACTTCATCCCCATTTCATTAAAAATCAGTCTGTATATACAGCTAATCAGGTAATGGGACGTTGCTGGTTTGTGTTTTTTCTCAAGTTTTCTTGCTTTTTTTAACATACGCAATTACGGATTGTACCACTCACAGAACATTTGTTGTTCAGTGGAACATCTTTCAATGTGTTAGGGATGAATTAGAATTAGTTAGCTGCCGCCTGTGTCCTAATGTCTCTCCTTATCGTCTCTCAAAATTTACACACTTCGATCCAAAAACTAACAAAAGTCTAACCTATGTGATGAAGTGAACTGTCTTTTTTTAATTTTCAAACTAAGAAATTGCTGTTTAACAAATTGAAGAGTATAGAAGCAAGTGAATTCATTAAGTTTCTTTATTGTGTTTTCCGAGCAACTGATGGGATAGTCCAGATAGCTTAGGATTATGTTTGATATTAATATGTATAGTTTGAATGTACTTATTTTCAAATCCTGAATGAATCTAATCTACTGTACTCTAATCTTATCTTATCTTTAGGAGTTCGTTTCATTTCAGAGATCACGGATGGTGTCATCACGCCTTTTTTTATTCTGATACACTTAATTTGGTATTTAAAAGTAAGAGAACTAACACATCAAGACGTTCGAAAATAAAAATTAAAGAAAATCGTTCTTCAAAGTTTTGTTTTCAATCTAAATTCCAAATTAAGTCTCCAACCACAAAAAAGACGTAATAACCAACAACTAAGCTGATGCCATTTGCAGATAGTCACCCTGCAGTTTGAAGCGTTCCACCTGGAGGCTGACCTGGACTACATTGCGGTGCACGAAGGCGCGGACAGCACGGGCCCGCTCCTCGGCCAGTTCAGTGGAGCTGTGCTGCCGGAGAGGCCAATCCAGTCCCAGGGCTCGTCCCTCTATGTCGTGTTCTTCAGCAACGGAGCCACCCAGTACAACGGAGCCTCATTTTCGTGGGAATCAGGCCCTGTTCGTATGTATTAATGCGGTATAAATCCGTAAAAAAACTGTTTGCTGGTGGTGTCTGATTTTCTTCACATGACAAGTACATGCTAAGACGTTGTGGCAAACAATGACAATTACATATGTAAGTATTTGGATTGACATTTCACATTGGCTATATCTGTTTAAATGGAGATAATGTCAGACCCTTTATGCATGTATATATCTTGGGTAACGATGCATTCATCTTGTGGTTACCGTCATCATATAATGATTCCCTTATATATATGCTATCAACTTATAAAACGTAGGCTCGGCAAGAGTGAATTGTAGAATAAAGCCTCATCATGAGGACATCTTTTTTAATAGCTGCACAATGTTTCTAAATATGTACTTCCTCTCTGTTAGACTATGTCTGTTTCTTTCACATTTCTCTGGCGAGCTTCGTGGTAAAAAGAATATGGTTGCCAGAGAAATGTGAGAGAGCGTGGGAGTTTGAAAAGAACTCCAAGTACGTTAAAGACAGTGACACTGAGGAAAGATAATCTTAATTCACAAGCCATGTTTAGAGGTCTAACACTTATGATCCTGGTGCCATGTCTGGTATTTTTAAGCTGACCCGTGCGTCCCACCTGGCAAGCTGTACACCACAGACGGTGGGGTGGAGGCAACGCCCGGCTGGCGGCAGGACGGGCTTGGCACCTACGCGGCTAATGCAGAATGTGTTTGGATCATCTGGATCGATCTCCTAGCACCAGTAGGTTCTTCTCATAGCTTTATAAACTGTCCCTGTACTATGAGAATGGGTGGGTGCTCAGTAGTCCAAAAGTCCTGCAAACGCTGTGAAACAAAATCAATGTACAAGTTCGTAGAAACGTGACATCACTAATTGCAAATGTCGTCCATCAAATTTCCGCCCATCAGGCGATAAATTTGAAAAATGCATTTTTCAGCGGGATAGTCTAATTATGATAGAACACGACATTTGAAATATTGTTTATCTATCTAGGTTGTTTTGATGCATTGGCACTGTCGACGTTTCCTAATCACTTTCATTATCAGAAAATTCTGAGCTCTGGCCGTATCCAGAACTTTTGTGAACGTTTTCACATTACATAGGCAGATCTGGGGCAATGGGTGCAATTCTATATCAATATCCATGCTGATCGCAACCCCCATCCCACCCCCCCCCCACCCCCCACCCCACACACACACACAAATACACACAGACACCTCGCCACCCACCCCCTTCCCTCCTTTGTGTTTGCCTCCCATCCACCCCACGCTTTTTTCGAAAAAACTTCATCTGCCAGGGAATTTAATTTGCACTAACAGGGATGATCCTTTCCTGAATCAAACTGTTTATGGCATCATTTCTGTCATATCTGTTATGAAAACTGTTGGTAATACAGCCTATTACATGCTTTTGTCTTTTATGGTATTTTATCTACATAAAACATACTGCAAGATGTTTTGTTTTGTTATAACAGAGTGCAATAAAGATGTGAGATAAAAGGCCCATGAAATGCACCGGTTGCAAAGCCCCCACCCCTTTCATTTCTGAAAATCAGGATATGCCAATGTTTCTTAACAAAGAAAGTATCTCACACAAACAGTTTATTCACGTATTGCAAACGTCTTTCTTTTTTTTTTTCCTCGTGCCTGTTTTTCTCGTGTCAAAAATGGTCTACAATAAACTCCATGCTGGAAATACAATAAAAGGAATGCAGTATTAGAGCTGTATTGTGCTCATCGATGTCTGCGTTCCATACATCCATATCGGGCTGTTTGCCGGTAAATAAATGTACGTGGGAAAGCGCATGTTGAATATTTGTCAAATACACAAACATGTATGTTTATAGCAAAATAAATGTCTTCCTTCAGTCTCCTCAATAATTCCCAGGACAGAAACGTCGAAAAAAATATATGTTCTACTATAAAAGCAACTCATCCGTGGTAGTATTCCTAATAACTTCTCTTGCAATCATATCAAAAGTAAAGTCTATTCCACTTATATAATGTAACAGGTGTTACAGCATATGGCTTACATTATAAAAACAAATTGTCTCATCAATTCGTTTTCCCATCGATACCCAAAGCGCCAAGCTTCGGTTTATCATTTCAAATAGTCTACATGTATATTTTGTAAGGCCACTTCTACTTTCAGTGGCTGTTTTATATTGTTTAATGTATAGAGTTCCGTGCCTATCGTCGCAGTGTATTAATACTTTAACTTGTCCCAATTTTACAGGGCAGGCAGATAGCCTTGAATTTCACCAGCTTCAACTTGGCGGACGTCAACGACATCGTGCAAGTCCGCGATGGTTCAAATACCTCGTCGCCTATGATTGGACAATACTCAGGTGGCATGAAGCCAAAGGAACTCATAAGTTCAAGTTCAACTCAGATGGTGGTACAGTTTACGTCGGACTCGACTTCTGAAAGCAATGGTGTGCAGTTTACATGGAATGCATGTAAGTTTTTAATGTTCAACATAGATGAAACTTGCACAGTGGAAATCTTTGAAAACTAGATGAGCGAGCAAGGAAGAGTGGCGCGGTGTTTGTAAAAGATTGGCCCTGATTGGTTGTTGCGGGATACGCTCTAAACCAGTGATGTGAGGGGCAAAGTTGCATAACCTCTTTAAGGTGAATTAATTTATTAAAGTATTCACGGTGAATATTTTAGGATCGGAGGTGGCGGTGATTTGTTGTCTGAGTTGTCAGTGTTTTTTCGTGATTTTAGTTCGTTTGTTTGGTTATTGTGTGTGTGTTTGTGTGTGTCTGTGTGTGTGTCTGTGTGTGTGTGTGTCTGTATGTGTGTGTGTGCGCGTCCTTGCGTGCTTGCTTGCGTGTGCGTGTGTGTGCTTGTGTATGTTTTTGTTTTTGTTTTTGTTTTGTTTTTTTGTGTTTGTTTTTTTTTTTTTTTTTATTTTAGGGGGGAGGGTAGTAAGTGGAATGTTTGGCTCGATTTCGAGAACTACAAAAGAGGTGTGACCTATGGGAGTTCTGAGCGTCTCACATGCATACTCGCCACCACGCCCCTTTTGCTTTTATCATAGAAATTTTAACTGTTCGGTACATGGAGCCTATGCCATATATCCACTATTGATGGCAAGTATGAAAAGCGTGAGATCTTCACAGTGCATCCACCCCCAATATAAAAAACGCTGAATCTGCTTTTGAATCCTTGTTATGTCAATCATACTTTACCTTTCGGTGTGTAGAAAACGTATGCGTCAATTCAGAAAAGACTGGCAGAAGCAGTTAGTCAGGAACACACCGAATTCTACCCTTGTGATTCTGAAGTGTTGTCTTCCAGACATCAACGAGTGCTACTCGGGGCCGTGCGGGAATGGCGCGGGCTGCGAGGACGGGGAAGGCGGCTACACCTGTCTGTGTACCGAGGGCTGGACCGGCACCCACTGTGAGACCGGTCTGTTCACTGATGCTGGCTTCACAACGTTACAGTAATGGGCAGATCCAGCCACCACCATGGACCCCACCGTTTTGCCACCAAAATACTTAGTTTCATGGGGTTTCGTGTTCGCTGTCGATCGTGCTTACAAATCATTGAGATCCTTTGAGTGACACCCCCCACCCCCACCCCACCCCTTCTGATAACTTGGATCTTGGATGTGCCTGTGACAGTCACCGTATACTTGAAGCCTGACCCCGTGTGCTTACTGGTGCTGTTGTGCTCTTGCTTAAGCTGAGAAAAAAAATTGTAGCAAGTATTTTTCTATCATAGACCACTTAATTATTTACTAAATATTTAGTTAAAACTATTTACTGTATCTGGAACTTTTTCATACTATGCCCCATCAAAATATGTCATCGGTCATCGCATTCAGCTAGAATCAAGAAAGACGGACATGTGTGTCGTCACCTTGGTATTGAAAGTCATGTCTGTAGAACTATCTGATATGTTGATGGTGTTTGTTCATTGCAACTGGGGTTCTTTAATGGTTGATGATTCGTGAGCCACAGTTCTTGGTGATAAAGATGAGATGTCAATATGCATCCAAACCCTTCACTTGCCAAATGGGATGATTTCGATATCCATTCATTGCTCATAAGTATATTTTGGTTTTGAGTCTGATATATATATATAGATACGGTTAATAAGGTTGGTAATTAAGGAGAACCTCATATGTTACAACAATTTTACATTTTGACCCCTGCGGTGACCCTAAAATTAAGCCAATACAATACTAGCATCCATGGATATTTTTACAATGGGGTATAAAGATGCAAAGGATGCATGTTTTTTAACATTTTTCCCATTTAATCCACGCGAATGTATATTTTGTGAAACAAAGCCTTCCACTATAATCATTTGTCTCTTGAACGAGAACCGTCCTTACCATCTTCTTTTCAATCGAGCTCTGCCAACCAGACGAGACTGTATAATCGTTCCCACCAGCCATCACTAATGCATGCATTCCCTGCTCTGACGTCAGCGTTCAACCCCTGCTCGTCTGCGCCGTGTATGCACGGCACTTGTGTCAACCACGACACCCACTACACCTGCCACTGCCTAGAGGGCGCCACCGGGGACCACTGCCAAACATGTAATGTAGCAGCTGATTTTTCAAACCTTGCACTTTTTATTCATGTTAACGAATCAGAAGAAAAGAAAGATTCGAGTTTAGGCAAAGACAATGCAATTGGAACATGATGTAACTATTACTGACCACATTGACTATAAACGCATATAACAATAAATTTCTACAAAGCCTAGTCTAACAGACCGGTACTACAGACACGGTACCGGTCCAAAAGACAATATATACGGAATAACTTGGTATAACACAGTAAACTCTGTAGTTAGCTATGCTGTCACATGCAAATATTCACGCTGACATTGGAGTGTGAGAAGAACTTAATTGTTGTTGACTCACAAATGTGGCTAGAATCGCTTTAACTCAACATAATGCTGCCGCTTGACTCTTCACCCCTGCTACAGACGCGTGTGGCGGCGCGGGCCTGTTCCTAGAGGCGTCAAACGGCAGCGCGACCACCCCGGGCTGGCGGGAAAACGGTACAGGCGCCTACCCCGTGTACGCCCGCTGCTACTGGACCATCACCGTACCGGAGGGACACGTGAGAATCGCCGCCCCCGCAAACACCATTTATCGCCGTCTTTACGTCACTTTTTGTCTCCCTGCCTCACTAGCTCTGTTTACACTTCTCTAATTCTATCTATGTGTTAAATCCTTGTTTACCGTGCATTGTGGCAAGCGCACAAAATTTCCATTCCCTATTTCGTCTACCAAACCAATATATATTGCTTGAAGGCTATGCATTAGAAAGAATGCAATGTGTTCTTACTGCCCTACCTATATTATTCTTCCATGAATATAAATGTTTGAAAATTGGTCCACAAAATCAGAAATAAGGGGTCTACCCAACGTCGCAAAACTCGCCGCCCAACACTACAGTTGAAGTGATATCATAATACATAGAATAACAATATACGTGTACGGCCATCTACATGTGCTATATTTTGTAGGTCATCACATTCCAAATGATAGAAATGAGCATCTACTATTACGACTACCTGTACATTTATGGTGGTCAGTCCACGGCCAGGAGGCTGATTGACCGTCTGCGGGGACCGTACCTGCCCAGACCCATAGTGACCACAAGCAACTACCTGCAGCTATACTTCTACTCGTACTACTGGTGGTACTACTCCTCATCTACACTCAATAGGAACGGATTGCATTTCACTTGGACGTCTGGACCTCCATGTAAAAATTGTTTGTTTGGTTGTTTTCGTTTTAATTTGTTTTTGGGAGGGTGTTTGTTTGTTGGGTGTTTTTTTTATTTTTTTTTGTTTTTGTGTGTGTGTATTTATGTATTTATTCTATTTTATTTTTATTTTTATTTTGTGGGGGGGGGTGTCATGGAGATATAGCTCTTTGCTCAGTAGTGACTAAGCTCTTTGTATGCTCAACAAAGGTCTGTACAATTTACGGCCTTTGGAACGGACAAAGTTCAATACCATGGTGCACAGCCAGCGTATCTGTATTTACCTTTAACTAGATCTCGACATACTCCCCTTATGAAATGTGCGTTTTTTCCCTTCCAATTGCAATGTCTAAAGAAAAACAAAAACGTCTATTTCAGCTACATTATGATACTTGATTATGCTATGCATTTGCCCCAGCATCGTTAGGTTGGGTGATAGCATAGGACTGCGTCAGCTTGTTTCAATAGCATGAAGTGATAAAGTATATATTAGTGCATTAATTCAGTTTGAAACGGGTCCCGTGGCTCCCTTTGTTTTTGTATGGTTCATTATCCTTTCTTATATCATATGCATAAGAATGGTGTTTGTATAGTAAATATAGTATACAATGGATACCCACCCACCTCCGCCGCCGCCCAATCTAAAGATGCAGGGGCAGCGATCTAAATTGTGTATTTTTATTCCTTTTAATTTCTTAATAAAATTTGAATATTTTTTCTATGCCCGAATATTTTCCATGGCCCCAAAGTAATAAAACCAAATCTGGCGAAGTCATTTAAAATCACGGCAATATTATAAAGAAAATAAAGATTAAATCAAATTTAAGCACAAAATATAGACACGTCAATGATTATTTGCAGTATATTTGTAAGACAGCAATAGGCTAAGTATAAAAATAAACTAGACCTACAGCAATAGGCTACATATAAAATTAAACTAGGCCTACAGCGTTTAGGCTAAGCATAAAAATAATCTAGACCTACAGCAATAGGCTAAGTAGAAAAATAATCTAGCCGGCCAGCTTGCCTGTTCTAGCTGGCCAGTGTGAGCCGGAGCCAGGCAAGCTCTTGTTGGACTCGAGTGGCGAGGCGAGCTCTCCGGGCTTCCTCGACGATGGCTCTGGACAATATCCCGCGCACGCAGACTGCTACTGGCATGTGTGGATGGACGATGTGGAGGCAGGTTGAACATCTGGACAGTTTAGAAAATCAGTGTTGAATGTCTCTTTTACACATGGATATGTTTTATGTAACTCTCAGAGCTTTCTTTCATTGGCTTTTGGTAAACATCGTCCTATAGTCACATGCCAAGACCAATCATTTCAAGACGCTAATATCATGAGTTTCATTTAGTAGGCCCTATATTAATGTCTTAAGAATTATTGATATTTCCGTTTGTTTCGCCTTTGAGAGCTATCAAAGATATTTTGGAGCTAGTACGGATTTTTGTTCCTTGACAACCATAATCAATCTTATTTTTAATAGTCTTAGCAACGCTATTCCTCTGTAGATATAGTGGTTGGAACTTGCAGAAGATATTAATTGTAGTATGTAAAAAAACAGTAGAACCTCCTAGAACATTTCTAATCATACCTACTGTTAAATTCAGGACATGGCCATACAACTGAGTTTCACAAGCTACGCTCTGGCAAACAACAACTGCAGTGATTGGGTGAACGTATATGATGGAATGAATTCAAGCAGTCCTCTGATTGGTCAATATTGCCATGACAGTCCACCAGAAATGATGTCCACCTCAAATCATCTTTTTATTCATTTCCATTCCGGTGATACGGTGGCAGCAAATGGTTTCACACTCCAGTGGAATGCATGTAACATGTTAACCTTTTTTTATAAATCTAGATACTCGTGCAAGTCATAGTAATGTAATTTGATTATAATGTTTAAAATGTAGAGACGAAAACTATCTAAGTGTATGAATTATCTACCCAACTAGAGAAACACACGCAAGCAAAGTTGAGGTCGTCTCATCAGTCTGGTGTGTACTAATTTAATTAAAGCAATAGACAGTGTTTAACATCAGCTATTAATCTGGGGAAATAACCCCCAGATATGATACTTTTAAGTGATGCAATAGATTAGTTCATTTTGAGGTACACGTATGCCAATAAGCTGCTCTGATTGGCTGCAAGCACCAGTTACTTTATGGATTTTTACTGTGGCAGTGATAAATGACACAGTAGACTGGGGTGGAGAAACAACCCATACTCTTACAATCATAGTGCACCAATGGTTGGTGTATCGATATAATAAGCGTAATTTATGTGGCATAACTGCCCCTCTTTACATCCTCTACGGTCTGTTCCAATCTTTGCAGTCACTCCCTGCATCGGGTCTGGTACCACACAAACTGGCATGAATGGTTCGAGCATTGTGAAAAGAGACTACACATCAAAGTTCTATTTAAACTACTACAGCTACCCAAGATATGAGCGGGCGTGTCACTGGAAGATTCGTGCACCCGATGGCTATGTACGTGGACGTTTTATCCTTATTGAGTGGCAATTAATAACTGGTATTACAATCCTTTGTCCCAGTCCATCTTTTTAGCCTCCGCCCACCTCTTACTCGTACGTTATGAAATGCAGGCGGTCGTTGTGAACATCACGTCGTTCGACCACTACGCGTACTCTGAGTGCGCAGGCGCGTACGGCTGCTCCTCGACGATGTACACGGACCGGCTGCGACTGCATGACGGCGCGGGCAAGCACAGCCCCTTGTTCCGCCAGCTCCCAGACAACGACACGCGCGTGTACTTGGACTCGGTCGTCTCCACGTCAAACGACTTTTTCATACATTTCGATAGGAGCTGGAGATACTCGCCGCTCACGTTCAGCTGGTACGCGATCCGAAAAGGTACGCTGTGCTTGTACTCAGTGATTATTATCGCGATAAGAGAATTCTATGTGTAGTTGTCAAATCATGGGTAGGCCTACTTTTTCTGTGAGGCAGCTTGCGATCGCGTTTGTTTTTGTTTTGTTTTGTTTGTTTTTTTTGTGTAATTTTGTGTTACTGTACTACTTACCGTGTGTTTTCATGTGTACTTTTAAGAGGGCTGGAGTATGTTGAATGTCAGATGTCGGCACACCAACTGGGTGTTTACCTGCATTTGTAAGCACATGCTCAAAATGATATCATTTTCATACACACCCAATCGCAAAAATATCTAGTTAAAACCGTGAGTCTAACTTGCACAGTGCATCTCTATAAACTGCTTTATTGTAATTTTACTATTGCACTTCCACCAACAATCCAACAAGAGAGTACTGTTCTCAGGCGGGGCGTGCACGCCACAAGGCGTGACACTGCATGCTGAAAATGGACAACAAACAACACCAGGGTGGCAGGCAGATGGTACCGGGCTCTATCCACCAAACGTGGACTGTTTCTGGAGACTCAGTCTACCCCCAATGCACGTAAGTATATATGCACGAATATATAACAGGACGTAATTATAATTGGTCAGATAACTCCAGTCTTCATTTCTTTAAATATTATATATATCTCCAGATTGCAAACATTGTGCAAATATGTAACAAATCATTGGCAAAATTTACAAAAATGCAGGGAGCCTTTTTTTAATATGGCGTGTATAATCATGAACCAAATATTAAAGTGATCGCAACACACTCGCCTTGTATTTCAGGATCTGCAAATTAAGTTGTCTTTCCTCAACTTCACCATTGACAATACCTGCGATGATTGGATCAAAGTATATGATGGACCAGACTCAACAGCAAATATGATTGGTCATTATGATGGCAACACACAGCCTGTTACAGATATTGTCTCAAAGGGACAGGATTTGTTTCTACATTTCCATAGTGATGGATTGTTTGAAGCAAATGGAATAAACTTTCAATGGGCCAGAGGTAATAAACATAAAGGGATTATATTCACACTCAACGAGTGTCTGCTTCATTCTTATTATTAAATAAATTATATCATAACGTTCTCATGTAGTGATCAATCTCCCAATTGGAGCAAGCATCTTACATATAAAATGACTAAATGTTAAATTTTCATCGTAATATTATAAATATACACATCATCCATCATAATAAATTATAAAATACAGTCAGGCAAAGTATTATTCACAAAAATTAATTTAAACAAAAAAAGGTCGATCTCTCAAAGAGAGTGGATTATATTTGAAAGACACCAAGTGCTGTCAAGGCAATGCTTATTGTATTGCGCCGCAATATTACTGTGCATTGGAGGCAATGCATTTATCAATGCAGGCCTACAGTGACTTGTAATAATTATATATATCCCAATCAATACGCATAAACAAATCCTAGGTGTGTAGGCACAGATAGTGTGTATCCTCTTTTCTCATCACTAAGACTTAGTGATATCTGACTTTGCAAGTGCCACATGTATTTATATGTATGGATCTAATGGAAATTCTACTCAAGCTCCTGGTTTCCCTCTACCCTCAAATCCATACTAAAATCTTGGGTATAGTTTTTGCGAGTGACATTTTATGGACATGGCCCCAATTCCCAGTTGTAACAAGGCAATTTGAAAAGAATTAAGTGTCCAAAGTATACGTTTTCTTTGGCAATATGCAGCAATGCGAATCCATAATCAGTGTATTGTAATATGAACATACATGTACATGTAACCATCTATACCGTAAAATTATTCCTCTTTCATTTTAGCTAAGCCATGCAGCGAAACAGGTGTAGTATTGAACACATTAAATGGGACGCTCTCTAAGTACATTTGGGGAGCAAACTGTTTTTGGCGAATACAATTACCACCTGGCCATGTAAGTAAGATAAGTTAGTGGTCATAAAAGCATGTTTTATTAGTAAATTACTTATACCTTCTGCTCATCTTTACATATTTCATGCAGGTAATTCAGATGACTGTTCCACGGATCTACCCTTTCTGCTATAGGCTTCAAATGAATGTATATGATGGAGGGAATGCAAACACCTCGTTGATTGACCACTTCTGCAATACTACAGCTCCTATAACTATAGAGTCTTCAGCCAATGAGATGTTTATTCATAGTTATTCCAGCACAGTCGACTATATGCTTAGTCACTACTACTATTATTATAGGTATACTGCACCGGTCCGCTTTCTGCGAACTCATTGGATTAATATAACTTGGACCAGTTGTAAGTATTCACATATCATTTTAATATGTTTGGAATCGGTAGTTTTTATTCAATATTACAATATGTATGGCTTGTGTGTTCCAGATTACGACCCTAATGTTGCAAATACAGATGAATTATCAACGGCAGTTTCCATGGTTAATTCTATGACAACATCTGATTGCATAAGACAAACTTACCTCCCGACTTCATCATTTGGCACTCAGACAACATTTTCCTTTATGGATCAAAAGACAACAGGAAACCCCACCACTATTACCAACGGAACAACAAACCAGGGTACCACAGTAGATGAGAAAACAACAAACTATCCTACCACAGTAGATCACGAAACAACAAACCATCCTACTACAGTATATGAGAAAACAACAAACTATCCTACAACAGTAGATCACAAAACAACAAACTATCCTACCACAGTAGATCACAAAACAACAAACCACCCTACCACATTAGATGAAGAAACAACAAACTATCCATCCACAGTAGATGAAGAAACAACAAATTATCCTACCACAGTAGATGAGAAAACAACAAACTATCCTACCACAGTATATGAGAAAACAACAAAACATCCTACCACAGTAGATGAGGAAACAACAAACTATCCTACCACAGTAGATGAGGAAACAACAAACTATCCTACCAAAGTAGATCACGAGACAACATACCATCCTACCATAGTTGATGAGAAAACAACGAACTATCCTACCACAGTAGATCACAAAACAACAAACCATCCTACCATAGTTGATGAGGAAACAACAAACTATTCTACCACAGTATATGAGAAAACAACAAACTATCCATCCACAGTAGATGGGGAAACAACGAACTATCCTACCACAGTAGATGAGGAAACAACAAACTCTCCTACCACAGTAGATGAGGAAACAACAAACTATCCTACCACGGTAGATGAGGAAACAACAAACTATCCTACCACAATAGATGAGGAAACAACAAACTATCCTACCACAATATATGAGGAAACAACAAACTATCCTACCACAGTAGATCACAAAACAACAAGCCATCCTACCACAGTAGATCACAAAACAACTAACTATCCTACCACAGTAGATGAGAAAACAACAAACTATCCTACCACAGTAGATGAGGAAACAACACACTATCCTACCACAATAGATGAGGAAACAACAAACTATCCTACCACAGTAGATCACGAAACAACAAGCCATCCTACCACAGTATATGAGGAAACAACAAACTATCCTATCACAGTAGATGAGAAAACAACAAAACATCATACCACAGTAGATGAGGAAACAACAAACTATCCTACCACAATGGATGAGGAAACAACAAACTATGCTACTACAGTAGATCACGAGACAACAAACCATCCTACCACAGTAGATGAGGAAACAACAAACTATCCTACTACAGTAGATGAAGAAACAACAAACTATCCTACCATACTAAATGCGGAAAGAACAAACTATCCTACCACAGTAGATCACGAAACAATAAACCATCCTACCTCAGTAAATCACGAAATAACAAACTATCCTACCACAGTAGTTGAGGAAACAACAGCCTATCCCACCACAGTAGATGAGGAAACACCAAATCATCCTACCACACAAGATGAGAAAACAACAAACAATCCTACCACAGTTGATGAGACAACAACAAGCCATCCTACCACAGTAGATGAGAAAACAACAAAACATTCTATCACAGTTGATGAAAAGACAACCAATCTACCTACCGCGGAGCAGGAGAAAGCAACAAGCTATCCTACCACAGCAGATCAGGAAACACCAAACTATCCTACCACAGTAGATGATAAAGCAACAAACTATCCCACCACAGTGAGTACGAAAGCAACAAACCATCCGATCACAGTAGATCACAAAACAACAAACCAGCCTACTGCAGTAGATCAGGGGACACCAAACCATCCTACCACAGTAGATGAGGAAACACCTAACTATCCTACCACAGTAGATGAGAACACCACAACTCATCCTACCACAGTAGATCACAAAACAACAGATCAGCCTACCACAGTAGATGAGAAAACAACAACACATCCTATCACATTGGGTAAGCACACAACAAATCATCCTCCCACAGTAGATTGGGAAACAACAAACCATCCTACCACAGTAGATGAGAAAGCAGCAAACCATCCTACCACAGTAGATGAGAACACAACAACTCATCCTACCATAGTAGATCAAAAAACAACAAACCATCCTATCACAGTAGATGTGAAAACAACAAATTATCCTACCACAGAGGGTGAAAAAGCAACAAACCATTCGATCACAGTAGATGAGAAAGCAACAAACCATCCTACCACAGTAGATCACGAAACAACAAACCAGCCCACCGCAGTAGATCAGGAAACACCAAACTATCCTACCACAGTAGATGAGAAAACAACAACACATCCTATCACATTGGGTAAGAACGCAACAAACCATCCTACCACAGTAGATGAGAAAACAACAAATTATCCTACCACAGTGCGTACGAAAGCAACAAACCATCCTTTCACAGTAGATGAGAAAATAACAAACTATCTTACCACAGTAGATGAGAAAACAACAAACCAGTCTACAGCAGTAAATCAAGAAACACCAAACTATCCTACTACAGCAGATGAGAAAACAACAACTCATCCTACCACACTAGATGAGAACGCAACTACCCAATCTATCACAGTAGATGATAACACAACAAACCCTCCTACCACAGTAGATCAGGAAACAACAAACCATCCTACCACAGTAGATGAGAAAGCAACAAATTATCCTACCACAGTGAGTAAGAGGGCAACAAACGATCCTACCACAGTAGATGAGGAAACAATAAACTATCCTACCACAGTTGATGGCAAAACAACCAATCTACCTACCACGGAGGAGAAGAAAGGGACAAGCTATCTTTCCACAGTAGATGAGACAACAACAAACTACCCTACCACAGTTTATGAAAAAACAACAAATCTACCTACCACAGAGGAGGATAAAGCAAGAACCCATCCTATAACCTCTGCTGCTTATGAAACAAGTGCAATTGAAGTATTCGATATTTCTACATCTATTGTTGGAGAAAGAACAAAATATTCAACCACAGAAAAGACTCTCCAAAACAATAAAGCTCCATTTGACGCTGGGACAGAAGTAATGAACATTGATACCACTGTTGCTGTAGAAACTATTACAGAACAAGATCCCCTAGCAACCAATTTTACCCGGGAGAAAATTGGGCAAATACAATTCCTTAGCACTGGTCAAGGCGAGGAGAACACCTTCACATCCAAGGTATAGTGCTTTGAACGTACAAAGTACTCGTACTTATATTGAAAACTGCTGACTGCTTATTTTGTAAACATAACCCTCTACTCCTGTATTAGGTGGTCGCATCTGACACTTCTGATGAGCCTTTTCTACCAGAAGTAGACCTGTCCAACAAACCATGGTTTTCTCCAGAGGAAATCAAACCATCAGGTATGACAATAGTATACACTTATGTTTGTGGTGTCTATCACAGAATTGCCTATACTAGTATAATACTTGTTTGAACACAATGTCCACCAAGGTCTGTAAAGGATACTGTATGGGGAGTATGTGATCCAGGGTAGATCAAAGTGTGGACCACTTTAATTGTAACCATGTAGATCGAACTGCATCTCCGCCAGTTGAGCTACACAGGATCAGACAGAAATGTTTGCTCTTCACTAAAACATGGTGTACAGTTAATCGGCCGTTATTTGTAACTTTTACTCTATTAAACTTTCATTCAAAACAAAAAATGTATATACAAGATATAACCAGACGATCGAACCAACATCTTTAATATTCAATCACATTTTGATTAAATATTTTCAACCTTCCGGTCATCCTCAGAATATAATGCAACATGAATAAACTTATAACTACAAAACAGTAGTTTTCAAAATTACATGTATAATACAGATCGTGAACCAAAGAATAAACAACACAAGAATTAGCAGGTGATGACAACATCTAAATCTTGATCTACAAATATACGGTTTATTACTTTAAACTAATGGATATCTTTTACAGAAAACTTGTTAGCATTCACCCATACTTAGGGCTTTATCACATGCAACCAGCAGGGTTGGTGGGGGGGGGGGCAAACAACAGCTTGTTATATACTCCTGTAGTATTGTTCAGACAAGCATGCTTGTTGTTGACAGTCTGATAAAGCCGTAAGTATGGGTGACTGCTAACAAGTTTTCTGTAAATAAATATCCATTGTTTTAAACTAATAAACTATATTTGTGTATTATATACCAGGATAGATGAGTCTACACTCATCGTCGGTTTCCACGGCCTGATCACTCACACTGCCTTTACAAGTCCTTGTTCATATCAACCCACCTATAGGCTGCGTATATAGGCCGTGGGATATGACTATGGTCTACACTATAATAACATTAAATTTAATTCGAACCCATCTACAAATGAAAGCTGGGAGTGCTAATCCTAAGACAGTTTGTCAATGATGTAGTGGCAGTTGAACAACAGCAGAATATGAGTATCGCTCTCCAAGCTATTGATGAAGACACGAGGAAAAAAATGGGGCATTCTATAGACGACATGCTTCAGGGCTGTGTGTGGAATGGACATAGCTGCAACCCTGGGTGAGCAGTTTATGTACCTTTACCATTTTCCTATCATTTACAGCTGAATTCGAGTATTAAACCTCTGACATGTAGATCATTATGTGTGCGTGCGTGCGTGCGTGTGTGTGTGTGTATTCACATAGACTTAGTGAAAGATTACTTGAGTGTAGAGTTGGCCATTATTGGAGAGATTTTGACATACTTTTCAGGAATTTTTCTATGTTTGTCAACCAAGCTTTTGGAAACTGTTACACGTTTAATGCAGGACGTAATTTCTCGCTCATCACATCAGAAAGAGGAGGCTCATTCTACGGTATCATCATTACATATTCATCGCACACTTGCATCCTATGCAAACAGCAAATACAATTTCTTCAACTCATTTCATTTCATCCTCTATGGTTGTATTTGATAAAATGACGAATGTTGATAATTAAAAAATCAAAATGTTATACCATTGTTCAATCCGGAAAAGTGGATAATTCAAAGCTATGAATATGTTCTATTATTATATGAAGGCCTCGCCCTACTCCAAGTTACCACCTTAGCATTGTCATTTTATTATATGAACAGGGTTTGACATGACAATCTTTGTGGACCAAGCAGAGTATATCTCAATACTGTCGCCCGTGCCGGGGATTCGCCTACTTGTGCACAAGCCTGATGTAACACCCTATCCTGAAGATGATGGCATCGACCTGAGCCCAGGCACCGAAACAAAGATCAAACTCAGGATGGTAACCATCTTCTGAATAATCTATCCACTTTTGATTCCATATTTATTTGCATACTGGTGTAAAAAGAAAATACTCATTACCCATCAGACATTAACAGACAGGTTATATCTGTAGCAATGCATGTCTTTACAATAAACATCCCTGATAGTGAATATGTTTGTGTTACAATATCTCATGTTAAGCGGTACATGCTGCAATGTGGTTAAGGGCATGTGTAAACTGTGAATGCAATAGACGTCTTTATTAATAATGCTAAGTTACAACGTGCTGTGGTGGTAGAAACATTGTGACTGGTGTTGACTGTCGTCGACGTGAACGTTATGGCAAGTATTCCCTTCCCATTCTAAATAAAGAAGTGTGCCCGTGTATGTCTTATGCAATATCGAATATGCTAGGCTGTTAGAAGGTTTTGAAAAGGGGGTGGAGGTTGCAGTTGTGTATTTCATAAACATTTGGAGGGTTATCTGAAGCTATGCGGATCCAGGTTGCTGGTGGGGATGGGGGCAAAACGATAAACATTGTGCAATGCCTCTGGAATGCGTACATTTGCCACAGGCGTGCTCTCTCTACAAGAGGTCTACATTTTTTAATTTATTTGTGTGAATAATATTTTGTATGATTGTATATGATGATTTATTTTGATAGCATGGTGTAAAATGTTACAATATAATAAATATTTAATTTTTTATATGTATTTGTTATGAATCTTGCTTTTTCAAAATGACTTGAGAGAGCAAATATTTCTAGTAGAGAGAGGCACTTTTTCAAGACAATACAGAATAACCGCTATTGAGCCTTTTGCAATTTTGTGTGCTGTCGAGTTCAATGTGAACCATTTTCAGCACCAAATTGTTTATATAAAAATTGTCTGGAATTTAAGAAACATTTGTGAAAAGCCAAAATATATATGGACACTCTGAAATTGGCCTATGTAAACTCTGGAGTTGTGCAGCTGTCTAAGAGCATTTACTAAGCATTAACACTCTGCATTATGTTGAGTGTAAAAACCAGCTTGAGTATGGAAAAAAATGAGGAAAAGACAAGCTTGCAAACTTTTAGAGCTTTTTGCCAAGTAAATGTTGTAAAAATAAAAAGATTGTGGAGTGTAGAATATCATGTTGACTGATCACACAATACAATGTGGTCATCTCTTTTGTTACATGCTGTGTAGTATTGACTGTCACAATATGCACAGTTGTGTTGAGCGCATTGTGACGCAATAAAAAAGGAATGAAGTCTTTTGCAACAAACTTTTTTAACACTGACTGTCACATTGACAGATAACAAATGTGCCAATGGGACTCCCCAAAAACATCATTTATAAAACTAATATTGGGTGTAGTCACTTGTTGATTTCGAAAAAAGCGGGTAGAGTTAATAGTATTAAAATTAGACCTTGTTTCTAAACTTCATTTATATACTATTTGAATGCCATGTGTTTCTAATTGCATTCTTGTATTGGTGTGTCGTTCCTTAAAACCAGAAGGCGTGGAGTTATCCTATACTCTTGTATTAAATGAGAAGCATTTGCAGATAACGAAGGTTCATTACAAGCCCTACAGAAATTGTAGCGACAAACAAGACATTGATGAGGAAGATTATTCATCACAGGTACTCTTTTTCTTTCGTATACCATACAATGGGGGTGTGGAGTCTGGATTATCCATCTCGTACATTACAAATCTTTATATCCACTATGTAGTGTTAA
The DNA here is from genome assembly GCA_019095985.1 of Streblospio benedicti. NCBI lineage: Eukaryota > Metazoa > Annelida > Polychaeta > Spionida > Spionidae > Streblospio > Streblospio benedicti. The sequence goes on from CM032659.1 coordinate 22,164,990, forward strand.
TGGGTGATTTGTAGTGCGTTGTGAAATATGTAATTTTAGCAGCCAGCAATGCTATATGAAATACTAGTGCTGGTGTTAGAGACAGTCTGTATAAAAGAGCATGTATACTCATTTTCTTCAAGAAATATGGCGGTTACCTAGATCTAAGAATAATTTAGTAGACATTCCACATCCAGGCAATAAAGTGGGAATGCTGTGATTTGTAAAGCAACTTCAAATATTCATATGTGCAATTGCACATTCCTGCCATTTATCACATTGGGTGGTATATGAATGTAAAAAGCCTACCACTGTACTTAAATATGTATTCCACATCAAAATATTACTTTTACACCATTCCAACAGTGAATGTTATGTCATTGTAGCAAAATTATATTTTTGCTCAGTAGGCCTAATTGATTATAAGAATAATATATCTTATATTATTCAAAGAATATTCCAAAGAAAATATTCCTTGCGATAACCAGACATCCTAATTCTGAACTTGTTTTCTGTAACTTGAATGCTGACGGAAAGATACTAAAACCTAAAGTTATAAATTAGTTCAGTCCATTTACTCTGCGTGAAGAGAAGTGATAATCTTGAGACGCCCTGTACTTTCCGGCGGTGGCGACAGACGTGTCTCAAGGCGTGCTTGCGACGCCGGCAGAAGGAGCATTGCGGCTGCGCGGACGCCGCCCTCCTCACGGCCGGACACAGCGCAGACGACCCGGTGTGCTCGAGCCAGGGTAAACTGGTTTAGCAATGTGACAAAAATTGTTCTTCCAAAACATGCCCACTCTCTCAAATTGACGAAGACATGATAGTACAATGTATCAATGTACTGAAGTACCAACTTATGTTGGACTGTTTTCTAGTGAAGGAATCGGGTTGTTCTTAAGTATTGATTTGTTTTCTCCGACAATAGAACAATAGATGTATAATTAACAAAAATAATACATTGTTAGAATTTTACTCACTTCTGCATAATTGATTCTGAAAATCAATGGAGATATCTTGTTATTGCTGATCGCGTCAGCGAACAGCTTATTAGAAAGAATTTTTAAGAGGCCTGTTGGCATCCATGTCCAGAAATATTGGACATTTGTATCTACACTTTTAATGTGAAGAATGTGGCAAAATATGATTGTGCAATCATATTACGGCCGTCTGTACGTTTTTTTCTGAGTTAATGAAAATGACCTTGAGATGACCTTTAGGTGACCTTCAGTACAAAATAACTACACACACAATTGTGATTTACATCAATTTGATAGAAAAGCAAAGATCTTTCAATAAGGAGAATTTTGGTGTAAAAATCATTTAAATCGATTGAGAATTGACGGTTTAATGGGCTATAGAAGATGTTGTGAAGGTCATGTGTCATATCGTGTTGATTTATAAGGGAAATTTAAGTATTTCTTGATTCCCTCTTAAAATATTTTGTTAATCAAGTAGCTCTCGGTTGTTTTATATTGTAGATATTATTTGACAAATTTGTGATGCTAAAAGATAAATATGAAAGCAGAATTCGAGTTGCGTTTTTGATTTATG
>CM032659.1:22172382-22232085 GCA_019095985.1 Streblospio benedicti
AGAGTGATATGGGATTTCTTGATCCCTGATTCCCTAGGAAGGGGTTGGCTTGCAGTATCCACTTTACATGCATTAGTCAAATACCTGCATATATAAAAAGCAATTGCCTACATCCATTCGCAGTTTCTATTGATTATAAGTAATAATAGAAAAACTAATCGTATGCTATGCGTCATTTTCATTGATTTTATGACAACATTGATCATCTCAAAGTATATGAAAATAGCAAAATAAAATCATAAATATTTAAAACTCCGTTTTATAATGTTTAAGTGATGCACATGTCTAGTAGCTTCTACGACAGGCAGTCAAACGCACGAACATACAGGGGTGCTGGGCAGTCAAAAAAATCATATCAAATAGATCTCTATTTTTATTTTTAAAACACTATCCATGATATGGATGGTAAGTGGCCCACCAACCCTACAAAGTTTGCAAGCAGCTAGAACATCCCATGTCGCATTCAGTGTATAGTGTAGACAATGTACTTTGTGACTCTTAAAATGACAATAACTACACTGAAGGAAACACCAGACATAGAGTGTTTCATTGCACATTCATAATTAAATGTGGGGTTTCAATGTCAAATCTACAAATCATTTGTATATTTTATTTTTTATTTTATTTTTGTAAGTTGTGCTTTGTTATTTGGATTCTATTATGATGTGGCTAATGTGTTTTGGTCTACGTGTGTGACGAAATGTTTTTTATAAACTGAAAGTTGATTTTGAACACCTATTGATAAGAACTGAAATTACCATCTGTATTTGAGTGAGTAGAACAGGAATAATTCAGAGACTCCACCCATAATTTGGATGAAAATGAGAAAACATGAGGTGTTGGTGGTGACCGAAGCGCACAATACCAATTACCTTAGACTTTGCACAAATCACAAAAGCCCTCAGTTTATATATATACATATTTATGTAGTGTGCTTTGGAATAATTTGGATCTCCTGAAGAGAGGGCTCGTTGTGGACCGGAGCAAATTACGGTTCTTCTTTATACAAAAGACAGAGAACTAGATCATATTCTGTTATATACAACGTTGTTTCTTGCTTAACATGCAATCAACAGTCATGATTGCATGTTAAGAAAGAAACGACGTTGTATCACAATATGATATGGTTCATTGTATTTAACTTTTTAACATATATACATATTTATATATTTCCTATTCACACAAACATGATGTTCCGAAAGGTTAGACTCTGTATAGCATACAATTTATTTTCAGAGGCTCCAAAAACATATTTAATGATGTCGGAAGGTCATGACTAGCAACTTAGGGCCCCACTTCATCTCACAGCCAATGGACCCACCCACTAAACCTAATAGGGCACTGGTTTTAGCAATCGCGAACATGGTCAGATGGACCTAATGTCCGTGAATACAAGTAAAGGTCTATCCTCGTATTAGCAACGTGTTCCAGCGGTGATATGATGCTTTACAACAATAGTACAATTTTCTCACTGCATTACCTTAAATTGTCCATATTTTAAAAGTACGTCTACCTCAATATAATGCAATAGCGGTGAGGCATTTTTAGGTTTTTGCTTTTTATTCTACATATATCTATTTTTTAATCCCGTCTGTGGCGTTTTTGATTAGATTGATATCATTAGATGAAAACTCTACATTGTGAAGAGTATATTTTCTCTAGCGTTTTCTTTGTGTAAAAAACACTATTTGCATTTTAATTGAAAATCCTATCAAAGTTGTTTCTACTATTTTATTTATACCACCTGTACACGTAATTCTTAGTGACAAGTGTCTTGTTTATAAGTAGACGGTGTAAATATCAGTATTGCAGTCATAATTACACACTTTTAAGGGCACAACTATCATACTGCTTTGTGTTGTCCACAAAGAAACTCTGAAATATTATCATTGTGTCACATAAACAAAATTTCTCTGGGAAATCCATTTAATTATTGGATTGTTTTGAAGTCGTTAGTAAAATGTCTATTCAAACCTCAGATTGTTTGATTTAGGCTTATGTTTAATTTTTCATGGTATTAAACCTTGAAAGAAGCTTTATATTTTTAGCATGTGTATTATGGTTAAAAATAGTTGTCTAACTGTCTGCTAAACTACTGCATAAGATGTTATTATATTATGGAGGCCATGTCTTTGCTTCTGTTCATTTTCTATTCAAAAAATAACAGGGTTGAAGGAGAGGGTGCGATTGCTTAGATGGGTAGGCCACATACATTATAACATCCAATTAAGACCACCTCTACATTGTACATTGAGACCACCTCTATAATAAGAGCACGTTTCACGGTCCAAAACCTTCATAAAGTTACCAAAACGAACCTCCATAAAAGGACCACATCTATTGAGACCACCTAGCACCGATCCCAAAGGTGATCCTAATAGAGATGTTCTACTGTACCAAACTTTTACTTGCCAAGGTTAACTATACGAAATCCCATACACACGACAAAGACGTTTGATCACCAGTTTTTCTCCCTAGCATTTAAAAAAAACTATGATTTCAGATGTTATATAATTGAATGAAACCATTTTGTTTCAGCTGATGACTTTTCAGTCCGCACTGTTACCAGACAACCCTCTCTGTTCCCCGTAAGGACATACCAATTGCCCATTCTCAGACCATGCAAGTAGAAAAAAACTTGTAAAACTAACTCACATGGGTATGCTGCAGCATGGCAAGTCTTATGATGACAATCTACCTGTGGAAACACACTGAGGGTGCTACCATTCATCATATCATAGCCTGGGGGTATGGGGAAAAAACATTATTCCATTATTTTCAGGCCCCGACCAAATTAGTTTTAAAATTTTAGCCCCTAACACTAATATTACTACCAAGTTTTTTCCGTTGCCCCTTTAAGCGCACCCTAGAGTTTTCAAGCCCCAATCCCAGAGTGCACACAGTCCTGTTTGAACTATATAATATAATACCCGTGCTGATGAATGTTATCTCCATATTGTCTCCATCATACCCACTCTTAATCTCAAGTGAAGCGGTAGGGACGCTGCTTACGCAGCTTTGGGACCGTGCTGTGTGATTTTGCTTTTCTGAATGAGGGTAGCCTATGTGTATTGGTGAATGTATTCACTAGTAGTGATGTGCGTCTATATTTATAGTTTTTATACTCCACCTACCCCACTCGCAAAAAAATCAACTTGATCTTTTCGGCCCGCATCCCACCCAGTAGAGTTTTCATAGCCCCGTGGGTCGTGACAACTGGTTGCCCCCTAAAAGATCCCCAGGGGGTTATCAGTGCTGTCTGTTAAACTTCCAAAATCCCTGAGACGTGGTACACTAGCTACAAAAGCCGACATAAAGCTAACATTTTATTCTACAATTTTCCAATGTACCCCCAAAACAATCCACGAGTTCTAGCTCCAAGTTTACCACAATATAATTGTGTTGTTGTTAAACACTGCTTCGTCGCAACTATCTATTGTTCTAAGGGACCACTTTTAACCTACAGTCCACAGTGTCAGCATGTCAAAAACATCTCTACTGGACATTATTTGAACAAACAAACACAAAGTGTGGTTTGTTTTGACAAATCTACTTGGCATGTTTCTTCATTTTAAAGAAGTAAATCATGCACATGGAGAAAATTATATTCAATGCGACAACCCCGTTTTGGCTTCTTTGGGTGACTGCTGGTAAAAGTAAAATAAGGTGACAGGATTCCCAAACGAAAACACACACATAGAGACTGTGTTTATGCGTTGACAAAGGGGCAGAATATGTATAAATATTTTCTTATGCACGTGTACAAATGTATTCATTTCCTCCGCATTCAATGTTTCAATGCAGATCAACGTTCAAACAAGTCGTCGTTTGATTCCGAATTCTTCTGTCCCTGTTTTATTTTTATTTTGAATTTCAGTTTCAATGTTGAAAGCTTCAATCTAGATGCGTGAAAACTTGTGGTTTTAAACTGGAATTTCGTACCTATTTTCCATGTGGCATCGTCATATTAATTAGTTGCTGTTAGTTATGGCATCAGGTTGTGTGCTCATAGTACAGCTTGAGTGTGTTGCACTTTGCATTCTTGATATTTGTTTGTTTGTTTGTTCTTCCTTTTGTTTCAAACAATTTTATTAATTTCCCACGAACTCACACGACCATACTTGACAGCGGTAACAAAATATTAGAAAATGATGTTAACAAGTGGAATGCATGAGAACTGCGACCGCACGTGACTACAGAAGAACCTGCCTATTAAGACCACCCTGGAGACCGCTCTAAAGTGGACTCAGTTACTGGGGGGATCTGTTGGCGGTGATTCGCACCAGTTTCTTTAAGAAAGCTTGAAACTACGAAAAGTTCCGTATAATAGATGTGCTCTCTTCATAGAAATGCTCTTAATTGGGGTCACAGCGAGGCTAAACCGTATGTATATATCATCATTCATATAATAGCAATTTAGCATACATTTCGTCTTCAAAAATGGAGGATCAGTAAACAAATACATATTATAAAGTCCAAAGTCCGGCAGGGCTCTAAACATTCATGAACGCCGCAGGAGTGAAGGTGATTAAAATGCAAGTGAGCTTGGCCAGCTACAGATATAATAAATGCCCCCGCACTGTTGTCCACTTGTATATGACCAAAGTGCAACTCTTTATAATTCAAAGAATTGCCCATTGAAAGGTACTTAGCCAATATTGGCGCATTCTCCCTTTACAGGCCTCTTTCAATGACCGCCATTTACTCTAGTAATCGGCGACTGTCGAACATCGATCGGTAGTGAGATCCCTACATGGGGCTACTTTCCCCTGTGTCCCTTTTCAGGATGTTTCTGAAAGTTCCCATGCTTCTTTGAAACTATCTGGCCTGTATCGGGTGTGCATGTGCTTATTTTGCGCTCCATTGAGATAAAAAGTTTCGATTGCGTTCGCGTTAGTAGGCCAATATATGTGTTTAAAAGGAAGTGCGTCGACCCTGGTACCAACACATGTTCGAAAACAACCGTATATCACTGACCCTTTGCAGGGGCTTGTCTTTTACTGGTCATTTAATACCTAATAACAACTTCGCCGGATAGAGAACACGAGAATCGGACTGTCATAAAACTTAATTTTTACAACCACATTTAGACTATTTCAAATGCATATAAACTGTGTGCATTTCTTTGGGAAGGACTTTGTCGCCCAAAAGCAAGTGGTGGCACTAACTAGTTGGAGGGTGCGATCAAATTGCTGATAGCATTAACATTGGTTTAAAACCTGGAATGGTTTAGAGCACTTTGTGGTGAGTTCCATTTTGCTTTATTTATGAAACATAATTATTTAAGTATTTTCAGGTTAAAAATAAAATATAGTTATATGTGTTTCATGTACTATGACGTTTTGAATACAGTGGTTATATATCTAAACGGCTATGCATTTATAGCATTATATAAATTTGTAGAGTTACATTATGCGTTATTAGTGCAGTGTGTTTTATGGACCATTTCATTTGTTTTGTATCTGTTTTTTCTTCTTTGTGGATTTCTTCATCATTTGTTGTTGTTTTTATATATGATTATCATTTTAGAGATACACCATTACCTTTTGCAACATGTAATCTATCCATAAAGTAATTAGTAATTAGAACAGACTTGTTGTATATGCTGCGATACAACTAAAATAGGTGCAAACGATTGAAACACATTTGAAATATTACCAAAATACTGATAGCACACCTCCATGTGTTTCGGGCTTGTTCAATTCACACGTTAATGTTTATGTGCTGTAAGAAAGAGATTCCCGTAGACCGATGGTGCCCCTTTCACAGATAGAATATTTCAGGCGTACCAATCAATTCGGAAGTTTTTTAAACTGTAACACAGTGTAAATATAACGAAATGCATCTAAACCAACGATGAGAAGGGACCCACTTGACGTGATTTATATATGTATGCACCAATCTTATTCATGATATTAACATTACACAAGAAAGCAAGCTTGTGTATCCCATTGTTGTTTGGTGCGATGAATAATATATGGCCCTGTCCTACATAGATCATGGGCCCTGTATCTTCTAGACATAGTCTAACGGGGTCATCTGTCTTCTCCAAATATTGCAAGATAAGGTGTCAAACTCCCGCATTATGGACTGATTAAAGCCGAGATCCCAATTATTATACGCCAATGCTGCTGGATTGATGAATGCCTTGTTGATTATCTCCCATCATGCTCTTGTGAACAGTTTGCGAGGCTTGGTGTTGATAATATATAACATAGATCATCTCCGGTATACTGTGAATATCTTTCACGCTGCACATATACATTGTTTGAAGGTCTGTTGTTTTCAATAACTCCCGAATCGAACGAATATTCAGCCCGAAACATATAAAGACGTGTATACGTAAGTGGAGACTGATATTGCATGGCCCGTCGGGCCCCATGGGAGCTCACAACAGAATAGAAATTGTGTGCCAAGAATACTTATACGTATCACGACCTGGTGTGAATGGGAGGGTAACTTTCTGCTTATTGTTCCTCTGGTGACTGAGAACAGGAAAGCAAACCGTAATTTTGATTATTATAACTGGGTGGGCCGGTTCGGCGGTGGCCTGACCACGTTTTGAAGCAAATTTGTTTCGTCCACCCATCCACCTCTTATTTTCTGCTTGCAAAGCCTAATCATCGCCAAGTGGCGAGATTGCCATTGGTTGACGCCCACTACGGGTGTGCACGCTGTAGTGTAACAAATCTGCAATCATAGTCGTCTTGAATATTAGACCGGAAATGAAACTGTCCCATCTTTAATTCCAACGACATAGTAAAGCCGTAATTTACAACTCTAACCCCTAATGATTACATTCCTTTAAGAGAATTGCGTCCGTAAGCAGCATGAATTACACACATTAGCACGATATACGTTCGCCCTTCTTCGCGGTAGCCATTCATCTCGCATTCAGCGTGGCAATCCCCTCCGCGGCGGCATTTTGTTGTGGTCCCATTGCTGTCCTTGTCACGCTGTGGGCACAAGCGGCTTATAGCATTGAAACGTTCCTGCGACGACAAAATGTGCTCTTCACTGTTGACTTCCAGTGTTCTACTTACTTGACGAAACCTTGCCTTGTTATGAACAATAGCTATATGAGATCGAAGGGCGTAAGCCTGCTTATTGTGGCTTCAAGGCAAGACGTTAGCTTACCACAATCCATGAAAATAATTGAGTGTGTCGTTTTACATAACCAATTTATACTGGTAGCTATTTGACTTGAAACCAAGTGTTATAGATCTATGATATATTTTAATTTACTACAGCTTGATTGATTGATTGGTTGGTTGGTTGGTTGGTTGGTTGGTTGGTTGGTTGGTTGGTTGGTTGGTTGGTTGGTTGGTTGGTTGGTTGGTTGGTTGGTTGGTTGAATTAAATACCCGGACTTTTAATGTAATAGTAATGATAGTTGCAAGAGTATTTCTTTATTCCAACGCGTATTTATTCTTTAAGTCAAATATTTGGGCTGAAACCATATTTTGAAGACCCCACTTGACTTGAGAACCTCACTTCGATTCCGCAAAGTAACAGCTGAAGACCAGTCCCGGCCAACTGTTTGTTTGTTTTTTAATCTTAAAAACTCATCTTCTTTTTCTTTCTTTTTTTTTCACACAAAAACTGGAATCCCCGTGAAAACATCACTTCAACAACCACTCACTAAGGATTGTGCAAACTCTCATGGTGTCAAACACATTTTATTGGATCTCAAAATCTTCACGACAACCAATTGCAACAAAAACTTGAATAGTGAGGTACCAGTACCCTAAAAGATTCATCTTAATTTACTTTTTTCTGAATACTGCATGTTTTACTAGATGGTCTACTCAATTTCCTTGTGTAATCCTGGGGGCATTTCATGACGAGAATGTAATTTATTGTGTATTTTACTCTTTTAGTCCAAAAGAGGGGAAACAATATATGTCGCCATTTTTTAACATTTTCTCAATATTTATGACCGCCATTACACAAAAATACACTTTTGCTAATATCATATCAATTATTCATCATACAACTATGATCTTTAGGGTCACAGAATCTAAATCCAGCAAAATAAAGTCAGATCGATGGATCAAACAGATGTATCCAAATACCAAGAAAGAAATGCTGTTTTCTCAACAGATGCTTTCGATACATCTGAAAAATATTTTTTTGCTTTCTGTGAGTGCCACATACATTTAAGGGTCATCAACGTTCATCAGGTTTATAACAGTTTTTTTTTCTTTGCATATGTGTATTGTACGAGTCATTTATGTCAAACCTTTTTTAAATCAAAGATGAGTGCCCTATTGAGCAGCGTGGACTGCAACCAGGGACAATCAAGGTTGATGGGGCACAAAGCTGAAAGGAGGTATAAGGTTCTGTTTGCAGTAAACACATTATAAGAGAAACCTCGTATGTATCCATACTTTTGAATTCACTGTGTATTGTACATATTGGCTAATTTTTGACAAGGGTACAATCTTTGAGGTTCATGTGTGCTCTGCACGTAATATCCATCTTCACCAATTCAGGGGTTCTTCGAAATATATCAATAAACTATGGATAGATGTTACCTTGCTACGGCAAGATGGAAATACCAGACTACAAGACATCAGTGAAATGGGATCTTTTTAAATTACTAATTATTCATTGATAAGGATAAATGCTTTACACGTGTTATCTAAAATGAGAAATACCCATAGTTGACATGTAGGATGTGGGACCAAATAGATTAAATCAATTTTCTACGCCTATCTGGAAAGGCATATCACGTTTCAATAGCAGTCATGTATATTTCGCTTTATCTGTCGTATATTGTCCATTTGGATAGAACATTATATAGATCATAATCGCAAGTTGTTTTATATTTAATATAGCATTTTTTTATTTAGCATGAAAGGTGTGGTGTAGATTTATATGAAATAGATGGAAATAATGGTGAATGTTAAATTAATTTTAGTAATTTGGGTGCATAGCTAGGGTAAGGTTTGTAGACTATAAAACAAAAATAGTTTGACTTTAATACTCGTAAAAAATCCAAGTAAGAATAATAGCAATAGAAATATATCGTTTTGATTTAACTACTAGTAATCAAGAAATCAAATCAGCAGCCAGTGACCAATGTGTTCCTCCATTTAGAATGTTGATTGTAAAAGGTGATCGGATACCATCAAGATAAGAACACATTAAGTCTACAAGCATTAATTTAGTTTGCAAGTTCAAGTTTTCTGATACTTGTTCGGTGTTGATATGTAAACCCTGAAGAATCATGTAATTGACTCTGTTGACATATCAGTAAAATTTACCTTGTCATTATTTTTCAGGAGTCCACCTAAAAATTTTGATTGCAGAGAAGACACGTGTTTGCCCATTGTCATCCCATGTCATGTACCATGGGTGTCTATTACTGTACAAGGGTAATTAGTAAAACTTGCACCATGCCGTCTGAAATTGATTGACAAGTATAGTAATCATTGCATAAACTACAAGCAAGTTTGTCTTGTCAATTACTTGAAACGAAAACCATCACAAAAGTGACAAACCAGTACACTCCACGTGTGCATTTGTGTAAAGAACAGCAGATATGGGTGGATTTAAATGTCATATTATATGGGATATAGCAGCTTTCTATTGCCATCAAAAGCAGAAATCACAGAAGAATTACCTTTACCCAAATTCACAAAGTTTAACCACTATAAGTTTGAACCCCCCATCTAGCATATGGTCTTGTGATTCCTTATTACCAGATATGCTAGCATATAATTATTATTTATAGGACTAAACCCTATATGGAGGGGGTCATATTGCAAAAATGTGATTGATGATTTGCCCTAAATCTTGAGCGTGAATTGTACGTGCGTGAAATGTGATGGAGCCTATTATTGGGGACTGGTTGATCTGCTCACCACAAAGGCTATGATTGGCGATTTGCCCAAATTCTTGAGCGTGAATTGTGAATTGCCTGTATTTAAGTGTGTAAAATGTGATGAAACCTATTCAATTACAATTTCTTGTGATTGCTGAAAGACAATGAAATGTATTGGTGACTGGTGATTTAGGGAAAAATGTTGGTGAATTTATTTCCATTGAGGCTATATACCCCCACCCCCACCCCCCCTTCTATATGTCTATATGTAGCAGAAACGTTTAAGCACCCTAGATGAAACGCGGTGGTGCTGTTGAGGGTTAAATTTTCAGCAAAACTTCACAAAGGTAGATTAGACGATAGCCTGTGAGAGAAAAAACTTTGAACAAATGAGCACGAGCTTGGTACATTGTGGTTGAATATATTGTCGATTTTAAGAACTACTCTTCTAAGGAAACTTTTGTGAATAGCTCATCATTCACTAACTACTAAACGTTTTCTCTTTCGATATGGTTTACATGAAAAAATGGTAACTATAAACTAAAAGTAAAAATGTGTACTGGCACATCCATTTACATTCAACATTTCACTTCACCACATGTTACTTATAACAGACTCCTACAATATATATCATGGCATTTCATTCAGGAAAATAATTGGATATCATAGAAAAAAGTGCTTAAACTTTTTTAACAAAGGCAGTTGTAAGTATCCATGTGATCTGTTATGTTTGGCACCAATTCACACTTGAAAGTTGATGTATTATTGTTATCTTTCACATCTATATGATATATATGTCATCTAACGTTGGTGACAAACTTTGCAGTTCTATAAAAGTCCGTCACAAAGAGTTTATGCGCCCAAAGGAAACTTGAAACCAACAATTGTGCTGACTCTTTGAACATGACGTACGGTATAATTGCTGGTGCAATTACTTTCCTCGTGTAACTAATGACTGATATGCTAAATTAGGTTAATGTCAATGCGTTCCCTATATGTCTTAGTTTCGTTCTTTTGGGGTTTATATTACAGTAGAACGTCCGATATAAGCCATCTCTTTAACGAGGCCACCTCAATGAAAAAAAAACAGTTCTCGCTGTCACAAACGCTCATAAGAATACATGTAATAACAATAAAAACCTCCAAAATGAGACCACCTCTCTATCGGGAGTGTGCTTCTGTGGCTGAGTGGATAGAGTTGGACTTGTGGCCAGATTGTCAATGATACAATTGCCGGTCGGAATCGGTTGTGGGTATTGAGAAAACTCATTCCTAAATAGATGCGCACTGCTCGAAGCACCTACACGTGAATTAGGTACGGGTAATTGTGTTGAAAAAGTGAATGAGTGATTGTGTGCGTGATTAGCAATGGCTGAATGTGCGTCCGATGAAAGCATATGAGAAATGATCGATTGATCCGCGAGAATGCCAATGCCATGGTGTAAGATGTAAATGTCTAAAGAGTTCTGCAATAAGTATTAGCTGGTGTAGAACGGGAAAGATGGACGCTAACTATTATATGCATTCGTTGGTGTGTTTATTGTAATGTGATTCTAAACCAAGTACATTTATCAGAACACCTGCTACTGCCCAATTCTACTGTCGTTTCTCACGTTGTGCTCAGTTACTAAGTTGTCTCACCCCCTCTCTCTCTCTCTCTTTTTTCCAGCCATGTCGTGGTTACTGGTCACCGCCGTCTGATGGCGGTCTCCACCACGGCGCAGACGACACAACGAGAACATTCGGCAAACTTCGGAAGCTGTCGGAACAGAACGCTGTCGTGCCTCCGAAACATGCGGCTAAGCCAGCGTGGAGCGGTGCCTGCCGTGGCAATCGCAGTCGGGTGCCTCGTCGTCTTTACCCTGTCGATATTCATTGAATACAGTCCGGGCTCCACCAAGCAGGGCTACTACGTGAGAAACGACAACCGGTTGAAGGTATCGAACTCTGATGTTGTGAAGCGACGCGTATTATCCGACAATGCACGACTGCAGCTCGAGGGTGATGTCGTGGTGTACAGTGCCAGCAATAGAAGACCGCACACCGAGAGGACTCAATCTCCTGGGACTACCTCTGGAAGCATTGTCGTGTCTACAAGAGTTCGAGCAAGCGGGCCATCAGTGGGTGCGAAGGCCAAAGACCCATTGGCAAACCAAAGTGCATATGGTGATGGCGTGGTTTCCGCGCAACTCTCGCACCATGAAGGAATGAAGATCGTGCTGGGGCCTGGTTTAAAGGATAAATCAACGTTATTCATTGAGGATCACAAAGATGTTGCTCGGGCACATTTGGAGGCACGACATCGTGAAGATGATCGTTCTTCACAAAGCACGATTACCAAGGAAGGAAATGATGGTAAAGGGAAATATTTGTACGGGAGTCCCGTTGGAATTGAAATGTACCCTTCCATTTTGAAAAAAAGTGATAGCACCATTCGTGAAGTTACAACAGATACGTCGCTGCATCTTGCACGAAATGAGCTTGCTCGCACGGGTAAAGTGGAGACTGGGAATAACACATCGTCCACACAATTGCACAATGATAGTCACATCACACCTTCAACAACACTTCAACCATACCAACCATCATTTAACTCCACAGTCATAGAGGGCCTTCTGCTGATGGCAAAGGGGACTCAAAATGGATCTTTTGCTGATGCCAAAGGCAAATTAAAAACTTTGTATAGCTCAATAAAGGAGACATCTTCCATGAAGTTCGGCATCAATGTCACAGAAAGTTTGCTCACAAGCCCTAACAGAGATATTGATGACAATCGTCCGCCTGAATGCAAACGACGGTCATTTCCGCGCTTCCCATTGGTCAGCATAGTGATTCCTTTTTACAACGAGCACCATTCAGTAGTAATCAGAACGGTGCATAGTATTTTGAACACCGTCCCACAATCCATGGACCTGGAGGTCATCCTTGTGGATGATTGTAGTGAAAATTTAGAGTTACAGCAACCACTTCAGACGTACATCAACAATACTCCAAAAGTATCGCTGTATAGGGCAAAGAAACGTGAAGGTTTGGTGAGGGCCAGAATTCTAGGGGCTAAGCAGGCACGTGGTCAGGTAGTGGTCTTCATAGACGCCCACGTGGAGATGGTTGTGGGGTGGCTAGAACCGCTTGTGGACGGTGTAATGAGAGATCCCACAGCTATCACAGTGCCCATGATTGGCTACATTGATGGTGAGAGCATGAAACCAACTAATTTTATTCGAAAAGAGTATGGAAGTTTTAGTTGGGAACTCGACTTCATTTGGCAGGACATACCAACTGACATTTTGAACAAGCCAGCAACCGAACCAGTGGCATCTGCAACTATGATCGGGTGTCTCTTTGCAGTGGATAGAAGTTATTTTTTCAACACTGGTGCATTTGATGAACATTTAGATGTTTGGGGAGGTGAAAATCTGGGCATTTCATTCAGAGCCTGGATGTGCGGTGGATCCGTACAGTTAATCCGATGCTCGCAAGTGTATCATATGTTCCGCAAGCATCTACCGTACACGATGTCTGATGACCTGTTGTACAAAAACTTACAACGTGTAGCAGAGGTCTGGATGGATGAATATAAGCAGCATTACATCCATTCTGTTGGAAGGAGTTCTGCATTTACTCCAGAAGAAATGAACAGTATAACAGAGAGAAAAAGACTGAGAGAACGGTTAAAATGTCGTGGTTTTTCCTGGTATCTACATAAAACTAGTCCTGAACTGTTAACCCCGCCTTCTAAAGGTGCTAATTTGTGGGGACAACTGAAACACCTGTATATAAATGGCTGTATGAACGTGACTAGCAACCTTTCATTGAGCCTGGACTATTGTCCCCTGTACCTGGCTGCGCAGACATTCACTTATAGAGAGGACAGGTCCATATATCATGATATTAGCCAGACGTGTTTGACTTTCATAGCTCCACATAATGTAGCGTTGCATCAATGCAATATATCTAACATATATCAAAGATGGACATTTCATAAAAGTGTTACGGACTTAGTTCGTCCCTATATTAGGGGCGTAGACAATAGGAAACCTATTGGGTTGTTCTGGGTTCAAATTGAGGAATCTAAATGGTGCCTGTCTCAGCATTATTCTAATGAGAAATACTTCCCCTTAGTTGAGAAATGTAACCATGGAAATGTGAATCAATATTGGTCATTTCTTCACAAAATAACGTATGATTTTAAGATAGTTTGAATTGTTACCAAGAAAAAATGTGGCTGTCTGAAGAAGAATGGCGCGCACGAAAGTAATAACAAATTGTTTGATTCATGTCAACTAAATGTGAAAATCGGACCAAATACTTAATTAGTACATGTATAGATCTCTCGCATTTTAAACAATTTGTCGGAGTAGCCAGGCAGCCGATTGTTATTCCCAATGAGATGGTCCAATGGACTCCATCTAAAATATACTTGACATTCAAACGCATACTGACTGTCCTTTTTTCATAACGTTCTCGTATTTATGACAGTCAGGCTATAAGTAATGTTTTGACACGCCTACTGAAAATAAAATCACAGATATAATTTTCTGAGTGATGCTTTAAAAGTATTACACAATTATTTTCACAATATATTTATTAAGTAAATAAATACAAAATATACAAACAAAAGAGTAAATACACCATAAATAGAAGTGCAAATCAATATGATGAATGGAGGGAATTGTGATGATATGCTGTAAATCTAACTGCATACACCTTGAAAGATATGTTTAAGCTTCTTTTCTTGATATTACTCTAATAAAGTTTTCAATTACATTCATAGAAAAACTAAAGTGTACAAGATCATGGTCAATATTCTAAAAAAAAGCAAAAACTACGAACAAAAAATTACTATCACCAGCTGGTAAACAGTCATCCAAAACAACAATGCTATGAGTACTATTATCACATGTAAGTGCACCATAACCAACATCACAAAATAAATTTACCAACATCCGCTAAACAATGATAATAGACATCAACAATACAGAGAGCTTGAGTAAAACTTAAAGAGTTGTATCACATTATTGACTACAAAAAACATACATGTACTTTTTTTTACTTAAATATAAATATAATGTATTTGTACATTGTAGTACTACCATTGGTGTACTTATTACTTGTAATAATTTTTCATTTATGCTAAGGATGTGTCCACGACACGAAATATATTCAATAAATCTTTGACTTAAAATAATGTCTATATTTTTTTAACTACTGTTATTATCAACTTGCATTAATCTAATATATTCATCAACCGCATTAAAATTTGTTATATAGCTAAATGGACAAAAAATAGCCTCATTCTTCTAGATCTAAAATGGACGCAAAGAAATGACAAAACAATCAACATACGCAATAAACATAGCAAGGCAACATAATATGACCTTACTCTCAAAGTGTAATGTAATATAATATTCACAATAACAAGACTAGAAATATGTACATCACATACAGGTAACATTATGATACAGTCTTCAATCATAATAAACGACTCACAGTCCTTTATGAGACATGAACAAAATGAGTGTTTGTTCATTCCTGGACCTCTTCTTTGACTAAATATGGACGAAATAATTGTGCCTTTCAAACCATGGCATACAAGAATGTGTCCTTAAAATATTCCAAACCTTCTAAATCACATGAGAAATGATACCAAAAAATAGTTTTGGATCATAATAGCTACCAACTTCATAAATGGACGGTTAATGAATAAAATAATATAAAACATTACCCAATGTATCATAATTTAAAATCAAGAGTAAGCACCTTAGAAAGCCTATCGATTGTACATTGCTATGTAGAACTAGTTTCTCACCCATTGATTCTGGGTATATTCTGTATACTAAACAACACTTTGCCTTAGTTACACACCCTTATATTACACTTACATGCACACATTTTTTACATAAAATTCTCAAATCTATGTCATGTACCTCTAACATCATATACTATACTTACATATGACCTTTTGTTTTTAAAGAAGCTAAACGCATCACATGAAAACTAATATTGAAATTTGCTTGATGTGCACAATGCTAAAAATAAGTTATTTTGAGTCCTTGGTGTAAAAAGGGTGATATGTTCTATACTGACTAAACAATCATATGCAACATAAGTATTTGAATAAACAGCAAAAGAAAAAACTTATAAAATGACTACAGTAACATATCAGCAATTCAACACAGGTCTGCATTGGTGTACTTAAATTGGTATCTTAAATTTCAAGATGCAATATGACTCAAATTGGAACTAACTCATCATTTTTTACAAAAAAAAGATCACAATAAAATAGTTCACGTTAACTAACTAACTATGCACCTGATTAATTCTATATACCTGGTGCATGCTTAATGGTAAGGTATAATTCAAAACAAATCAAAGTCAGCTGTCTCATTCATATGCTAAACAGCATCAGTACTGTTGCATCAATCCAAATATCACTTGAAGTTCACTTGAAAAATTATCTTTGTTTTCCATATAGCCCTGTAAATGTTTGTTTTTTTTAAATTCAGAATTAGTATTTCTACCTACAATCTCAGTACACATATATTCAATATGGCACAGATACAATGACTGAAAAGGCACATCCTAGCACCCAGCTGGTTCAATGAGCCATTTACTTAATATCCTCTGTGTGCAGGTCTGATCCCCACGACTCATCATCATCTTCGTCCTGCCCGGGCGAGCCGCGGTTGTGTGAGTCCCACACACTCGTGCCGTACGTGTTGGTGTCTGTGTCCGTCTGATGACTCGCACGGCTCGGCATCTTGCGCGCACTTGGCTTCGGCCGTGGGCTCTCCTCTTCCTCATCTGTAATAGTAAATCAGTTTAACCTTTGACTAGTTGGTTGGTTATTGCAGTCTAGAATACAACCTATAACAAGTTTGAATTTGCTAAGATGGATATCTGATTTATAAACACAATGAGGGTGAATCACTGCATCGGACATCCATTGTGGGAAATTTGACCATAATTACAATGGGCTTTTTTTCTGCAATAGTAGCACCATTCACTACTTTAGCTACTTATGGTTTAAACACACCTCTACATTTAGTCAAATGTGTTTTCGATTTGTTTTCACTCATACTTTTCAATCTAATAAACAGAACGAGAAAACTAATCATTAACTCAATCATATTGTGAAACCGTTCAAACTCATTTAGAAGAGCTGGGTTTTTTACTTGCCTGTGATAGAGACAAGCGAGTCCTCTTCGTCCTGTTGCACCACTGTGTTCACACCTCCAGCTGGCTTTTTGCCTGTGTTGAAAACACTATCAAATCAAGCTATATCACATATACAATTGCCCACCAAATTATAGAATAAAATACCTTTTGCCAAAAATTGTCTTCTACAATGAATTGCTTTATAAAGAGTATGATGAAGTTGAGATGAACATCAATTCAGGAAAAGCCATGTTAAAAACATATCTCACTTCTTCTCAAGCTTTAAAAATAGCCTGTAAACCTCTGTATTAACTCACACTGAGCAGACGGGATGTCCACAAATTGAGTGCTTATGAAAGCACTGTTTTACTCATGCATAAATAAACTACACCACGAAACAAGTATACTGATTGGCATCTCCTACCTGCCCTGCCGGCGAGCTGCATCTCAATGGACTTGCTGAGCGTGGCGACGTTCTGGCCGCGGGGTGCGGGGGCTGCGGGGCCGGGGTGGTGCGGCCGGCCACGCGGAGCGGCCGGGTCCACCACATGGTCCAGCTCACTCACCTCATCCCAGTCGTCAGAATCTGAGTGATGTTAGAGATTGTTGGCTTAAATCCTGATAGACTGGGAGGCGACGAGATGTAGTTCCATAACTAGTGCATAGACTTAGAACTGAACAACTCGCCTTGGTGCTTACTCAAATTTTTATATGCCTGATTTGAGACGATGATCTACCAGTCTAATAGAATGGTATCTTTTAAAAATGTGCCTGTTCTACTCTGAAGAGTTATATATATCTGACTACTGTCTAAAGCCATACACTTAATTGTTAGGAAGATGGAAAAATTGTTTGTAAAAGTTTCCACTAGTTGAAAATGAGAGAAAAACATGGTCTGTAGCGATACAGAAGGGTAAAAACTAAAAGTAAATAAAAATCTGAAGGAAAGCATGGAGGTGAGATTTTTTTTTTCAAACATTTTATGAATATCATTTCATTTCATCCCAAGTCAGTCACTGATTGATGAATTACCGCTTTCACTTTCATCATCGTCATCGTCTTGCGGTTGGGGGCGTTGCTGCTTTTGCTGCTGCTGTTGTCTCTGTGGTTGTGCCTGCTGCTGCTGCTTTGGTTTCTGCTGCTGAGGTGGCTGCTTGTTTCTTGTTCTAGGCGTGGGACTGGGACTGTGGCTCTCTTCGTCAGACTCCTCCCACTGGGATGAGCCAGTGTAGGTACCAGACGCAGTACCTGTTCCTGCAAAAATAAAGATCATGGTTGAAAGTACATTGTGGCATATAGGGCAAATATAAGATATATATATCAACAACTACCTGGTACAACATTTATGAAAGAGTATTCCATTCCAGTGCTGTGATAAAACAGATCCATAGTTAAAGATTATTACAACAGACGCTATGGTGGATATTAAAAAAAAAAATCATTTCTGTACATCTACCGGTAATGCACATTATAATTTCTGAATACTTCATTATCAACAGTCTTGAGTGCTTGGAAATAGAAGTAGATAAAGATAATCTATTTCATTTCAAAGATCGTTTGAAACTTAAAAGATGTTATATAGAGAACGAATGCTGAAAATGTACAAGGTCATGTTACCATGTGAAGTAATATCTGTTTAACAAAGATATCTCCATTATGAAACAGCAGTCATACAAAGAAAACAAATTTTACGGTGAAGTAATAAGATGCACAATCATGAGGTGGGATTGGTGTATCACAACGACATCATCTACATGTGATCATCTGTGATGGTTGAAAACAATGAATTCACTGCAAAATTCAAATTCTACTTTTCACACATATTTAGATATGTACCTGTTGCCGTTTCTGTGTAGGTACCTGAAAATGCAATATCAATCAAAAACATCTTAAATTCTACAGGAAAATGGCACTATATTGGGAGTACACAAGCTATAAAACAAAACAATACTGTTCCGTATTCCAAAAATATTTGAACATTTAAACTATGTACACGTTTTTCAGAAAATTGAAATAAAATTATTGTGATCATTTCTATACGATCTTAATCTATTGTTGATTAATATAAGAATGATAACTATTAAACAAATAAATTAAAAACGTGAACAAACAAATTTTTCTGTTTTCATTCATAAGACAACCATTGTGAGAAATTTAGAGAGCACTTCATAAATATTTCGTGAAATAATATCATGCTCTGTGAAAAAAAAGGCAAAAACAACAGACAGTCTGAAATGAAATCTCCATAAAATGAAGAGTTGCAAAAATTCATTATTGATTAATACAGAGACACATAGACACGTTATTTAAACTGTAGGAAAAAAAAAAAATACACACAATTTCAGCAGTCATCAAACTTTCTCAATGTGACATGATTATAAGGTGATCAGCAGAACATATTTATCTTAAAATGTTAAAAAATTTGGTCACAAATAAAAAAAACAGTCCAGATGTACCTGTTGCAGTCTCTGTATATGTACCTTAAAAATGAATAAAAAACAATATTTTGTGATAGCAAAATTAACAAATATGTCCTAGGGTACAAAGTGTACGTCGAGATATGTTTTACAAGTACTCTGTAACATACATTGAATCAAATTACTTTTTTAATAGCTAAAATAATACTTTTCTTTTGAATTAATTTGTGCTGATAACACTTCAACGACAGCCTTAATTAAAACATGGTTAACATGTTATAACCCAAAAATGATTCAGGTTAATGAAGACTAATGTGCATAAGTGCACATTACCATCATTAAAAGTCCAAACAAATCTGCATAGCACCATGCCATTAAATAAGTGAAAACACATCCATGAAGTCTACTAATTTGAAAACATCACAAAATAATGTAACAATGTTCATCCCAGGCTGTGAGATAACTACATGTATCTAAAATCTATATGCACACTAACAACAGTCATATAGAATATGATAAATGGTGTACCTGTACCAGTTTCTGTGAAGGTACCTGTAAAGACATAATGTTATTGTTTCAGATTTGGATCCATCTAAACAAAATTGTCAAATATTACATCAATTATTATGACTAAAACAGCAAAGAAAACTATCGCTTATTATTTACAAAGAAAAAAGTTATTCCAAAAAAAATTTGGTATTCTCTATACAAAGTGTTAGTGAATTACACATTGGTGAAAAGAACATTGACATTCCATTTGTTAGTGGTTATTCTTTAGAATATTTCATACAGAAAACATTGTGATTATTCATGCAAACATGCAAAACATTGATAAAATCCTAATAAATAAAAAAGTTACATAGCACCTCTAAAGTCAAACGTAATATATGAGTAACATGAATTAATATCACATATGGCATAAGCATGAGAAAGAGCCCAAATACAGACTCAAAGCAAAATTAGCTGTATCATACAGCATGCATAAAAGCCTGAATCAATTTCTATTATACCTGTGCTGGTACCTACAAAATAGCATATTCCCATGAATCTTAAACACTGCTATTTTATTTCTTAGGCTTTGTTAGCTCAATGTAGGCAAGTAAGCTTGAATTGTTCATCGGGACATTTTACACCATAATATCGTTTCACACAATGTTGAAATTCAATTACCTATACTGTCACAAACAAGACTTACAATCGAAACACCATAATGCAACGGGAAAAAAAAATAAAACAGCTGACTACATTACATGTAACTAAAGAAAAACATCTAAGCAATATTGAATTTTCAGATATAGCTCTTACCTGTACCACTGGTGTAGCTTTGCCCAGTTGAGGTGTAAGACTGGCCAGTAGTGGACAGTGTGGTGGACATGCGGACCTGTTTCTCTGGGCTGCCTGCTCGTGGTGCAGGGCGAGGGACACCATGTGTTGGAGACCCTTCGCCTGCAATACCGGATTTTACCTTCAATACTTTACAGTTTCTTATAACGTTTGCAGGCACATATAGTGCGATTAGTGGCCTGCATTTAGAACAACATAAAGTACTTAGTATTTTTTGTAGACAGATGTATGGGTTAAACATATCATAATTACTCATAACTCCGTCAGGAAAGTAATTTATCACATGATGTGTTTCTTTTTCTTTTCAGCTACTTGTGTAACTCCAAAATAATCAAAGTCAAAAATTTAATCTCACATTTTATTTAAACTCAGTTCGAGACAAAAGTCTCCTTTTCAATATATTCGATATATTGAAAAGGAGACTTTTGTCTCAAAACTAAGTTTAAAATAAAATGTGAGATTAAATTTTGGACTTTGATTATTTTGGAGTTACACAAGTATTTGAAAAGAAAAAGAAACACAACAAATGAGACCATACGCTACATACAAAATCCACCATTTAATAGAATAATTTATCACAAGACCCTACCTGTATATATGTAGTCCTCTACTCCTCCCAACATATTTTCCAAGATTTAATGACATATTCTCATAGGTTTAACCATTAGAATTTTCATTTTAAAAAATATATCTATAGTCGACCAATATTTCAAAAGATATTATTTCCATATTTTACATTTAATCAAATGAGCAAACCTCTGGAAGGCTGTGGCTTTTTCATGATCCCCATTTTGGGAGATTCAGGAGTAGACATTGGCCTCTGACCTGTAGTCAATCTAGGTTGGTTGGGCCCTTGAGGAGTACTCAGTGGTCTTTGTTGAGGAGTCTGAAGTTCCTGAAATTTGATTTTTCAAACCCAATTTGACACAAAAAAGTAATAAACTTTTAATTAGTGAATTTAGAACTAAAGTTTAGTCATAAATGACAAGTCACAATACTTTCAATGATGGTCCTAATTAAACAATAATGTGGATAATGAATCTAATTAACGGAGAGAGACTGAGTTAAAAAAATTATTCAATGCGCCAAATTTAAAAAGTAAGTGAATACTTCAATAGCATTAATGGCAAAATATAATGTGCAATAGGTAAACGAAACCTTATATGTGTGAATACAACTTTTGCTTACCGGTGCTTTCTGTCTCATCACAACAGGTGACTGTTGGCCTGATTGCTGCCCCTGTCTACCTGCTGAATTCATACGTCCACTCTGGGGTCTGGAGAGCATAGGCGATGCTTTTGGTGAGGGAGGGAGCTGTTGATTTTTACGCTGCTCTTGAAGTTTTCGATATGCAAGTTGTTCAACTTGTGTAGCATACTGCTGTCGAATGTCATAAAAGGAATGATGCCGCTTGGCAATACCCTCACGTTCTGTTTTTAAGTGTGTGATTTTGTTATTGAAGACATTGCTGGTAAGACCAGTAGCAGTTTTTGATATTCCTCGCTGTTCAAGACGGTCTTCCAGCACCCCTATAAGTTCTTTTTTCATTCCTTCCAATACTTTGGGATTTTTTTTCAATTGCTCAAGTAAAAGGATATTCCGTGTTCCAGAAAGACTTAAACTACAAGTAGTACCAAGAGTGGTTGGTAATGATTTTTGGGTAGTTCCAAGAGTTCCAGTTCCAACTTCAGTAATTTCTTCCTCACTGTCACTAGAACCTGGATCCATTTTGTTTCTTGCATCTTTCCTATCTGGACTGACATCTTTAATTTCTTCCAATTGTTTAGTGTATGTATTTTGAATATCATCATTATCATCATCTGACTGTATTGTAATGTCTTGAACTCTGTCAATAACTGGCTCTTGTTTTACTTGATGATTCTTTACTGCATCAACTTGTTGTTGAAGAAGTTGTTCACGCATTGCTGCTACTTCTTCCCTTTGTTTATTTAGTTGATCCAAAGCATGGTTATACTCTTCATCATCTTGCATTTCACCTAAGTTAGATCTGTTTTTACTGAATTGTATTCGTTGAAGTTTTTCTAAAGCAGCTTCTGTAGCTCGATACTTTTCATTTGCTTCCTTCAGTTCTTTCATAAACATATTTCTTATATGTTCTATTTCACCTTGCTGCATTTCTGCTTGCTCTTCCTTCCAACGATTTATTTCTTCTTCTCTTTCTTGCTCCTTTCGCTTTCGTTCATTTTTCTCCTTTTGTAATTCTGAACTTCTAGCATGTTTTTCTTCATCAAGCTGGGATTCTGTAAATCTTAACCTCTCTTTAATACTTTCAAGTTCTTGAAGTATTTTTGGATCTGGTTGAGAGGGCTGTGGAGGCAATGTTGCACTCAATTGTTGCTCATTTACTTGTTCGGTTTCTTTTTTCAAAGGAGCACTCTGTGTAAATGGTGGTTGTAGTTGTGAACCTACTATAGAGTTATACATATTAGTCTGCTCTGCATGCCGTCTTGCCAAATGACTCTGAAGGAAAGAAATATTAACAAATGCTTTATTGCAATAAGGACATTTGTTGTAGGAATTTGTGCCAGCTTGAAGTAGCTGTTGCTGGGCCAGTAACATTTTCTTTCTTTTGTGACATTCTTTCTTCAAATCTGAATATTCTTTTGATGTTTTTTCTAGTGCTTTCTTTGTAACATCATGTTCCTCTACAGCTTTTTTCAATTTTCCCTCTAAACCAGTGACAAGTTCAGACAAATAGTCTTGTGAATGAAGAAGATATTCAATGGTCAATTGAGCCAATTTAAATAATTTAAGAAAATTAGGATCCATCATCCTAACGTCAATCTCAGCCTCAATATTACAAAATGTGATGTTCATTATATTTTCTTGGAGAGTGTGAAATTCTAAGTTTCTTGATATGCTGTCAACATCTATTGAAGCAATCTGTTTCCAGTTTATTCTTTCAAACCTTTTTTTGAAGGCGAATCCGGAGCTGCTGTTTGCAGCATGGGGATTACCATTGCTGTTATATCCACTGCCATATCCTTCTCCATGGTATGGCACCTGGTTAGGTAGTGTTGTATAGTATGTAGCCATGCTATTGGTGATTGTGTAACACTTTATCAAACCTAACACACAACATCATCATGATCGGACGCCATTTGTAAACATAGCTCTGGAATGCATTCGTTTTGTGTCATCCACACAAGTGCTCGACACTAATTTGATAATTACTTTTGAATATAAAGTATTCCATGGATAGTATACATTTATCGACAGATCACAACTAAACTTGGTGCAATGTTTTTACAAATATCGTATTTAAAATGTAATGACAATAATCCCGCATCTATCAATATATCTCCACTTACTCTACCAACACCATAATCGAACACCTTGACAGGTGCGTGGTTGCATTATGACAAACATACTGCTACGGCCACTGAGCAGAATTGGAGTAATATTTTCTCATGTTAAAGTGAATAAAGGTATCACTTGTATTTTGTGTCTAATTTATATAACTAAATATATATTTTGGTATACTGTTCAATAGTTGTCACCGTGTTATACCGACGATTTTGGTCATTAAACAATGCAATTCTTTCCACTTACTATATTATCGTCAAAAACTGCCACGCCCACAGGGGTCTCTAACTGTAACTTTTCGCCTATTCTTTGTTTTTATTTATTTTGGCAATAGAAAGCATATTATGATTATAAATAAATAAATATATAATTAAAGCATAATATAATATATATTTTATAAGTGCAGTGCTATGACGGCCCTTGTCTGGATCAGATTTGCAGCTTATTGTTTAATTACTACGAAAGAGCTCTTCCCCCTCCCCTCACAGGAGCAATTTATATAGATATCTATGTAGATTGACTGATGCGGAGCCTAAATCTCGTAAGAGAGCTCTTTCCCCTCCCCTCAAAGGAGCAATTTATATAGATATCTATGTAGATCGACTGATGCGGAGCCTAAATCTCGTAAGAGATTTAAATCTCTTACGAGATTTAGGCTCCGCATCAGTCAAACAGCAACATATCTCTGTATAAATTGCTCCTGTGCCTCCCCTCACAGAAAATTGCCTTAATTAATTTTTATAATATCTAAACCTAGGACTAATATAGTAATAATGACAATGCACTTATCCTCTACAGCTTTTAGGCATCATCAGGTATGTCTGAAGTTGATCATCACACTCTCTTCAGTGTTTAATCAATCAACTTTAATGCATTCATTGGGGTATGGAAAACTTTTCAGCTTTGAGATGCTGGTAGAATATCGACTCTTAAAACTGTTCAGTGTTGGTGCTTCTAGCCTTCTACCACCTCAGAAGGAAGTTCGTTCCAATCATTTATCACTCTGTGTGTAAAATAGTTTCCTCAAATTCATCCTATAAGATGAAGCTTGACCTTTTTTATTCTTCTCTCTCTCTCTCTCTTGTCTATGGCAAGCAAGCTCCTACCACTATTCTGACATAGCTGAAGACAGGTTTTTCAACCCTAAGCTTCCATATGAGTATGTCAAGTGGCCCTGACGGGACTCAAACTCACGACCCCAAGGTTGTAAGACCAGAATGATACCATCATCCCAAGCAGCTGCCTGTTAAAAGGTTACACGGACGAACCGTTGTCTCTGTAACCCCCAGTCTACATACTTGGTCAATTATCATCTCAACCCAGAGGTCGTGGGTTCGAATCCCACCTAAGGACGGAAATTTTGGGAGGTTCAATTTCTTCGCATTTTCATGCTAGTGGAGTTTTCTAATGTGTTTTTCCCAGTTTGCTTGTGGATACGATTTTATTCTTCTCTCTCTCTCTCTTTTCTATGGCAAGCAAGCTCCTACCACTATTCTGACATAGCTGAAGACAGGTTTTTCAACCCTAAGCTTCCATATGACTATGTCAAGTGGCCCTGACGGGACTCGAACTCATGACCCCAAGGTTGTGAGACCAGAATGATACCATCATCCCAAGCAGCGGGCTGTTAAAAGGTTACACGGACGAACCGTTGTCTCTGTAACCCCCAGCCTACATACTTGGTCAATTATCATCTCAACCCAGAGGTCGTGGGTTCGAATCCCACCTAAGGACGGAAATTTTGGGAGGTTCAATTTCTTCGCATTTTCATGCTAGTGGAGTTTTCTAATGTGTTTTTCCCAGTTTGCTTGTGGATACGATTTTATTCTTCTCTCTCTCTCTTTTCTATGGCAAGCAAGCTCCTACCACTATTCTGACATAGCTGAAGACAGGTTTTTCAACCCTAAGCTTCCATATGACTATGTCAAGTGGCCCTGACGGGACTCAAACTCACGACCCCAAGGTTGTGAGACCAGAATGATACCATCATCCCAAGCAGCGGGCTGTTAAAAGGTTACACGGACGAACCGTTGTCTCTGTAACCCCCAGCCTACATACTTGGTCAATTATCATCTCAACCCAGAGGTCATGGGTTCGAATCCCACCTAAGGACGGAAATTTTGGGAGGTTCAATTTCTTCGCATTTTCATGCTAGTGGAGTTTTCTAATGTGTTTTTCCCAGTTTGCTTGTGGATACGATTTTATTCTTCTCTCTCTCTCTTTTTTCTATGGCAAGCAAGCTCCTACCACTATTCTGACATAGCTGAAGACAGGTTTTTCAACCCTAAGCTTCCATATGACTATGTCAAGTGGCCCTGACGGGACTCAAACTCACGACCCCAAGGTTGTGAGACCAGAATGATACCATCATCCCAAGCAGCGGGCTGTTAAAAGGTTACAGGACGAACCGTTGTCTCTGTAACCCCAGCCTACATACTTGGTCAATCATCATCTCAACCCAGAGGTCATGGGTTCCCCACCCCTAAGGACGGAAATTTTGGGAGGTTCAATTTCTTTGCATTTTCATGCTAGTCGAGTTTTCTAATGTGTTTTTCCCAGTTTGCTTGTGGATACGATGATAATTGACCAAGTATGTAGGCTGAGAGAGAAGAATAAAATCGTATCCACAAGCAAACTGGGAAAAACCTACCTAGTACCTAGTGGGTTCCGTGTCCTCCCGGACTTTGGATGTCATGTTCTGCCACTTCTTTCTACATTGAGCTGTTCTCACAGCTTCTCCATAACGGACACCTAGCCACTCTAAAATGTCAGTGGTCCACTGTCTCCTTGGTCTTCCCTTTTGTCGGGCACCTTTCATTCTTCCCTCCAGTAGATGTCGCTGTAGACCATCATTCCTGATTACATGGCCAAAGAAGGTACATTTACGCTTCTTGATGGTTTGCAGAAGGGTTCTCTTTTCGTGTAATCTTCTCAGCACCTCATCATTAGTGATGTGATCTTGGTACGAAATGCAGAGCATTTTGCGAAATAGCTACATTTCAAAAGCATTGATTCGTTTTTCTACTTCTTTGTTTATGGTCCAGGTCTCTGCTGCATAGAGTAATGAGGACAACACATAGCATCTCACTAGTCGCTTTCTTGTTTTTAACCTCAGCTTTCTACTTGCCAGAACATCTCTCATCTTTATGAAGCTGGACCTTGCTATCTCTATCCGCCTTTTCACTTCTACTTCACATCTTCCATCTTCAGTAATTTGTTGGCCTAGATATTTGAATTTTGCTACCTGCTCCAGCTCTTCACCATTCACAGTTATCTTGACACACTTCTTTTCTGTCCCTCTTTTTACCAGCTTTACTTTTGTCTTTTTCGCGTTCATCCTCAGACCGTACTCAGCACTTGTCTCGACCACTGCATCTACAATCTTCTGTAGATCATCCTCTGTTTCAGCCATCAGTGCCGTGTCATCTGCGAATCTCAAATTGTTTATGTTTTTCCCACCAATATTTATTCCTTTCCTGGGAAAAACACATTAGAAAAATCTTAACCTTGTACTTGTGGCCAAGGGTAACATTTTGCTTAGTATGTGGTTCCACTACAAGACAAGAATTATTTTTGTTTCCCACCCCACCCCTTGTCCTGTTATTAGAATGTCTGGATCAGCGAAACTGTCACACTGCTAGCTATATTCGACAGCTAGTTGTGTGACGGTCTGGGTTAAAGCTATCAACTAAATGTAATTTTAAACAATTTCAGCCTTTGTCCAGCCTACTCAAATCCCACTTATTTACAAGATGCTTTTTCTTTTTTTTCTTTTTGCTGCTGGAGACACGTACTAGACGTGCACATGTGTTTTTTTTTATTATCATTATAAACATAGCCACATGTAAAGCAGATGATAAATTAATGCTTGTGTATGTGAGAGTAATCTGTTTATTGCGTCGCTTCAGCTCAGCTGCTGAAGCAAGCATTGTGTTTGGTTTGTTTGTAACTAACTATGTTTGTAACTATGTATGTCTCTGGACAAGCTAGCGGGCGTACCAATGAACCGATTTCGTTCAAACTTTACACAACTATGAGGTTTGAGGCGACACCGAAGTGATTCGATTTTGGGCAATCTGCCAATTAAACTGAGCTTTCTAGAAGCGTTTTTATGACATTTTTAATAATATTCAATGCACTTAGCCTTCAAGAAAAAAATCAATATTCCAAGCAACAGCAAAATTGATTATTGGATTTGAAACAGATATTGATTATCATCTTGTTATTCAGTACTATTGTATGGCAACACAAATATCTTTTTGCTGGATATATTGATTCTGATTCATTCTGATGTTTTCTCCTCAAATTCATAAATTTCTTGATTGTAAAGTATACATTATTTCAGTATATATCTTAATTGCCCATAAGTCAACGTCATTCTAGCGACGCAGTGTTCTTTGAACACTTTTGATCTAGTTCTACTTTGGGTCATGAGAGCACACACTTTTGCAGTTAGACCAGGGAACAGTAGCGGCCAGTAGTTGTATGACACAGCATCTGTTTATTTCAGTTAAGTGGTTGGCACCTTATATGGGCAGGTAATTGGTGGTGGAATTCTTTAGGAGACATGGCATGTGAGACACAGGGATGGGGTAAATTCAGTTTCGTCAATTCCAATTCCATTTTCCCCACAAGGTTCGATTCCAATTCCTCTGACATCAATTCCAATTCCGTATGAGTAAAATGTAATATCTACATGTATGTCAAATGATTGTGTATGTTTATTTTAAATATCATATATTGACATTTAATAAATGAATGCAGCACACCTATCACACAATATCAACATCAAAGGCTGTGTACTGGTTTGATGTGAGGATTTGGCTACATGAAAAATCAAGTTGAAATAGTAATAATTTAAATGGAATTGGGGTGGAATTGACGTGGAATTGATGGGATTAATCTCAATTTCAATTCCAAATTTCTTTCAGATGTTCAATTCCAATTCCAATTTCGAATTTGAATTTGAATTCCGCAATTCCAATGGAATTGACCCCATCCCCAGTGAGACAAGTGGTTTAATAGTAACTGCGTGTGTTTCCTCCAATTTTGAAAACATGAGGTGACATATGAATTTTATCATGTGACATGGCTGATGCCAAGAGGTGCTTACACCCAGATTTGGGTATATGTATATTACATGACGGTGATAGGATGATTTCAAACTATATTCCGTTGAGATGTAGCTAAACAGCATATCAGTCTGAATGATCGAGACTATCGTAAAAGGTGATGAAATTGTGACCCCACCCCACTTGCTGTCATTAGGTGGTGACTATTTTTTAAACGCGCTCTCCCCCCCCTCCCTCACTCTATATTTGTAACCCCCTTCTACTGTAAATAATGATGGCCCCCTTATTGGTCATCATTTTTATTTTGCCCATGTCCCAGAGCAGGTGGTCACAAGGTATGTGCATATTCTATGAACCTTTGAATGCTCACATAAACGATCTCTGCAGAATTGTAGATATATTTCGATATAGATCTTATCATTGCAGGTATTAGACGATTCTGTCATTGCAAATCTACAACTACATCACAGTCAAATATGAGGGTTCGTCTTTTGCCTGCTCTTTCTGACAACTACATGTACCTCCTTGTTGATGAAAAAACAAATACATGTGCTGTAATTGATCCAGTCGAACCAGAAAAGGTAAATATAATTTTTGTATTATCAAAACCATCTGCAATGCCCGAATGACCATGCTGTCAAGGAGGAAAAGCAGTACCAGTGTTCACTATCATTGCCGCAGTAATTGATATCATATTTTATTTATAAGATGCAACTTTATCAACTGAATAACTTGCATACTGTTTTCTTATTTAAGTAAATTGTTGTGAATATTGTGCTTTCTCATAAGGTTGTTGCTGCAGTAAAAGAAGAGGGTGTTAATCTTACAACTGTTCTAACCACACATCACCACTGGGACCATGCAGGTGGAAATGAAAAGCTTGTGAAATTGGTATCAGGACTTGAGGTGTAAGCCATCATTATTTGATTATTTAACTGTAAAGCCATTTTACTGTCTATGAAAATGAAGAGATGCTCTCAATTAAAACACTAACTTCAAGTGTTGGTGATTTTAGATATGGAGGTGATGAAAGAATTGGGGCTCTCACCAAACAAGTGAACCATAATGACACTTTTATGGTATGATTGCAAAATGCATTTAATTTTATGTTACAATTTTAAATGAGATTTGTTCAAAATTTTGTTTTAAAGCTCTGCTGTGTTTCAAAATAATGTTTTCAATTTTAAAGATTATCTAGATAATTGAAGATATATTTCAATGTACCCGTTATGGTTTTTTTTCGTATCTCCTTTGTGAGCTTGCAGACTGATTTATGGCATAGGCTGGATGGTCATATGGAAAACATAAATGATATTGAGTGATGTCTTATTATTAGTGTTAGATGTTATCAATCACATGAAGAAGAAATTTTAATTTTACAGCTTGGTGAATTAGGAATCCGATGTCTGTCAACGCCCTGTCACACTTCTGGACATATCTGTTACTATATTACTGGAAAGAATGACGAGCACCCAGCAGTATTTACTGGTGAATTTTAAATTGAATGATGAATTTATATTTGAATGTAAATTTAAAAAATCAACACTCAGTTCAGCCTT
The DNA here is from genome assembly GCA_019095985.1 of Streblospio benedicti. Lineage (NCBI taxonomy): Eukaryota > Metazoa > Annelida > Polychaeta > Spionida > Spionidae > Streblospio > Streblospio benedicti. The sequence continues at coordinate 22,203,089 of CM032659.1, forward strand.
TTAGAATAAGATTACAAAAATTTAAAGTTAACAACCGATTTATCTTTCACAGGGGACACTCTTTTCATGGCTGGTTGTGGCCGGTTTTTTGAGGGGACGCCACCACAGATGTACAAAGCTTTGATAGATGTCTTGGGAAGTTTGCCTCAAGAGACGGTATTTAAATAGTTTACTGATTTTGTGATTTAAAAAGTCCAAACAGTATCTATTTTAAGCACTTAATGTAGCCTATAAATAAACTATTTCAAATTAAATATGTGATTTAGCACAAAAGAGAACATTATTTCTAAACCTTTTATGCTACCGGTATATTTCCTAACCAGCTTACATATATATATGTATATGTATATATATATATAATTAGTCGGTCACTGATATAACCATATATATGTATATTATTCCTTTTTAGTACTTTGTGTATATAAAACCTCATGCAATAATTTGTTGGTTTTTTTACAGAAAGTATATTGTCGGTCATGAATACACTGTATCAAATCTTAAATTTGCCAAACATGTTGAGCCACAGAATGAAGCAATCCAGGAAATGCTGAACTGGTCACAGGTATAGAAATATCTAATCCAAGGTTCAGTCAAGAAATTACATTATTTTTAAAAAAAATTTTAAATTTTAAAAAAATTTTTTTTTTTAAAAAAAAAAAAAATTTTTTTAAAAAAAAAATTTTTTTTTTAAAAATTTTTTGGGAAAAAGTTTTTTTAAAAGTTTTTTTTAAATTTTTAAAAAAGGGGGTTTTTAAAAAACAAAAAAATTTTTTTAAAAAAAAAGGGAAAAAAAAGGGGGGGAAAAAAAAGGGGGGAAAACCCCTTTTTAAAAAATTTTTAAAAAAAAAATTTTTTTAAAAAAAAAATTTTTCCCCCTTTTGTTTAAAAAACCCCAAAAAAAAAATTTAAATTTTTAAAAAAATTGGGGGAAAAAAAAAATTTTTTTTTTTTTAAATTTCCTTTTTTAAATTTTGGGAATTTTTTTTAAAAAAAAAAAAAATTTTTTTTTAAAATTTTGGTTTTTTTTTTAAAAAAGGGAGGAAAAATAAACCAAAAAAACCCCCTTTTAAAATTTTTTGGCCCCAAAAAAATTTTTTTTTTTTTTAAAAAATTTGCCAAAAATTTAAGGAAAAAAAAAATTTAAATTTTAAAAAAGGGGGGCCTTTTGGATAAAAGGAAAATTTTCGGTTTTTTTTAAAAAAAAATTTTTTTTTTTTTTTAAATTTAAAAAAAAAAAATTTTTTTTTTTTTTTTTTAAAAAAAGGGGCCCGTTTTAAAAAAAAAAAAACCTTTTTTTGGGAAAAAACCCCTTTTAAAATTTTTTGGGTTTTTTTTTAAAAAAAAAATTTTTTTTTTTTGGGTTTTTTTCCCAAAAAAAAAAAAAAAAAAATTTTTTTTTTAAATTTCCTTAAATGTGGGGGAAAAAACCCTTTTTTTTTTTAAAAAAAAACCCCCCCAAAAAAAACCCCAAAAAAAACCCTTAAAAAATTTTTAAAAAAAAATTTCTTAAGTTTTTTTTAAACCGGGGAAAAAAAAAAAAATTTTTTTTAAAAAAAAATTTTTGGGGGTTTAATTTTAAAAAAATTTTTTAAAAAAATTTTTTTAAAAGGTTTTTTTAAATTTTTTTTGGGGCCGGAAAAAGGGGTTTTTAAAAAACCCTTTTTAAATTTTTAATTTTTTGGGGGTTTTAATTTTTTTTTTCCCCCTTAAAAAAAAATTTTTTTAAAATTTTTTTTTTTTAAAAAAAAAGGGGGGTTTTCCCCCTTTTAAAAACCAAAAAAATTTAAAATTTTTTAAAAAGGGGAAAGTTATAAATTAAATTTTTTTTTTTAAAATTTTTTTTAAAATTTTTTAAAAAAATTAAAGGGGGTTTTTTAAAAATTTTTTTTAAAAAAAAAATTTTTTTTAAAATTTTTTTTTTTTTTAAAAAAAAAATTTTCCTTTTTTTTAAAAAACCCAAGGGAAAAAATTTTTAAAAAAACCCAAAAAAAGGGGGAAAAAATTTTTGGGGAAAAATTTTTTTTAAAAAAAATTTTAAAAAAAAAAAAAAAATTTTTTAAAAAAATTTTTTCCCAAAAAAATTTTAAAAAAACCCCCAAACTTTTGGGGTTTTTTTTTTAAAATTTTGGGCCCCCCCCCCCCCGGGGGGGTTGGTTTAAAAAAAAAAGGTTTATTTTTTTTTTAAAAAAAACAAAAAAAAACCCCCCCTTTTGGGGGAAAACTTAAAAAAAAAATTTTAAACCTAAAAATTTCCCCTTTTTTCCCCAAATCAAGAACTTTGAATGTAAATTTAAAATTTTACGGTTTTATATTAAAATTTTAAAATTTTGTGTATTATTTCCCAAAAAAACACAAAAAAAATTTTTAAAAAAAAAATTTTTTTTTTTTTTAAAAAAAAAGGGGTTTCCCAAAAAAATTTTTTGGGGGGAGGGGGGGGGGGTTTTGGGTTTTTTTGGTTTTTTTTTAAAAAAAAAAAATTTTTTTTTTTTTTAAAAATTTTTTTTTTTTTTTTTAAAACAAATTTTTTTTTTTTAAAAAATTTTTTTTTTCCCCTTCAAAATTTTTTTTTTAAAAAATTTTGGGGAAAAAAAAAATTCCCCGGGGGGGGGGGGGCCCCCCCCAAAAAAAAAAAAAAAAAAGGGAGGGGGGGGGGGGGGAAAAAAATTTAAAAAAATTTTTTAAACCCAAAAAATTTTTAAAAACCATTGGTTAAAAAAAGGGCCCAAAAAGGAAAAATTTTCCTTTTTTGTAAAATTTTTTTTTTTTAAAAAAAATTTTTTTTTTTTAAAAATTTTTTTTTTTTTTTTGTAATTTTCCCCCCCAAAAAAAAAAGTTTTAAAAAAAAAAAATTTTTTTTTTCCCCCTTTTTTTTTTTAAACCCCCCAAATTTTTGGGGTTTTCCCAAAAATTTTCCCCCTTTTTTTAAATTTTTTAAACAAAGGGGGTTTTTTTGGGGTTTTTTGGGGCCCGGGGAAAAACCCTTTAAAAAAGGGGGGGAAAAAAAAAGGTTTTAAAAAAAATTTTTTGGAAAAAAGGGTTTAAGGGATTTTAAAAAAAAGCCAATTTTTGCAAAAAAAAACCTTTTTTCCCTTAAAAAATTTGGGGTTAAAAAAACCCCTTTTTTTTTTTTTTAAAAAAAGGGGTTTTTTAAAAAACCCTTTTAAAAAAATTTTTTTTTTCCCTTTTTTTCTTACCGCAAGGGGGAAAAAAATTTAACCCAAAATAAAAAGCCAAAAAAAATTTCTTAAAAAAAAACCCTTTGGAAAAAAAAAATTTAAAAATTTGTTTTGGGGGGGAAAAAAAAAACCCAAAAAAAAAAATTAATTACCAAAATTTTTGGAAATTTGGGGTTTTTTTAATTTCAAAATAAAAAATTCGGGTTTTTTTTTTTTTTAAAAACCAAAAAGGGGGAAAAGTTTAAAAAAACCCCTTTTAAAAAAAAAATCTATTAAAATTTTTTTCCCCCTTTTTTTTTTTTTTTTTTTATTTTTCCCCAAAAAAAAAAAAGGGGGTTTTTTTAAAAAAAATTTTTAAAAAAATTTTTGAAAAAAAAAAATTTTAAAATTTAAAAAAAAATTTTTTTTTGGGGGTTTTTTTTTTTAAATGATTTACAGTAGGCTCCCATCCTCCCAAACACCACAATTTTAGTGGAGGGGTTTTATCCCCCAAATGCATTTTTATTTAGCTATCAATTTTTTTATGGAAAGATTTAGTTAGAGGACAGTTAACTGTCAATTCAACTTTCACAAAAATCAATTTCATATTCATTAGAATTGACCGAAGCTTATCCTGATGCCTCTAGCTTCCAAACATTCCTACATTACAAGCCGTTAGGTGCATATGCAATTACAATCTAACAAAGATATTGGTATTTTTAGTTTTATTAGCACTTCATTACATTTAACAAACAATTTGGTAACTATAGTTCAGTGCCATCGAGTCTAAGCTACTAGAGCAGAAGCTGTGGAGCTCTGGTATCTCCAGGTTGGTGGCAGAACGCGCTTGCTCTTGTAGTAACGGGCCAATCTGAAACACAAAATTCCAAGTTAAATAAGTGATTATCAAAAATAACTTGAGAGTGAAGTTGAGACACTTAGAGGGCGAATACATTTTACAGAACGTCTACTTGCCAAGTTACCAGAACATGGAACAAACTATTCCATATTCAACATCAGTTTTTAAAATGGCAGTACCCCCTAAAAATATTAAGTCTACAGGACTGGTAAGGCAAAACAAGTTGTATGTCCTTCAAATATCTTATTTGTCCAACATAAAATTTCATGTTCACTCTTTCCAAGCACTTGGACTTTGAAAAAGACAACCAAAAAATTCTTCTAAGCGAATTATGCATTTAAAAAAATTATTCTTAACCAATACAGGGTTTGCAACTACCCACTTGCCTTCAAAAAATTATTTAACCTGCACATTAATGAGCCATCACGTCACTTGACTCGTTCCACAATCAACGAGTCAATATCTTATAATCTAAGACAATTTCAACAAAACTAATTCTAGATGTGAGCGCCATCAATGAGTCACATTTTCAAACCGACACGGAGTCCTCAAATGTACATTAGGTACCCGACCCCGGGTTGGTTTCGGTATATTCACGGGAACAACATATGATGTAGTCCCTAGAAACGGTCTTATGTATATTTCCTTTCTTGAGGCCCCACTTCATAGGTAACGATAATGTAAAAAGTCAGTGTCAGCTTTTGTAATTAACAACACGTGCCTATGGTCAAGAACTTGCCAGCCAGTCCTTGATCTTTAAATATAGATGCACACGCCACATCGACATACGTCTGCAGATCTTCACTCCACTAAAATGTATGTGTAACAAACTGCTGACGTATGTCGAGGTGCAGGCGTGCACATCTAGTAGTAACAGAGAAGTGCATCATGCGTGGTAATTGTGGACTCATATTAAAGTGCCCAACTGTATACATTTGTCATGTTGATTTGAAAATGCTCATCAGAATGAAGACGCCCGCATCTACATGAACAATGCACAAACCTGTGAATTCTGCTTTCAACCAGAATAAGTCTGAATTTGCTGTCCTTGTCTTTTCTGTTCCTTTCCAAATGCTTCCTGATGGCGACCGCCTTCTTGATCAGGTGGTACAGATCCTCAGGTACATCAGGAGCCAGACCCTTAGCCTTCAGAATGCGGAGGATCTTGTTACCAGTCACAAACCTGCAATGTACGAAGACTTGTTTACTTACAAAACCAATACAGCTTCACACATGTTCAGAATACATGAAAACAATTCAGAACGAAATCAAATTCGTTTCCGTGTAACCTACAACAGAACAGATAAAATTGTAAAAAAAATACATATAATGGAACAATAATACACATGTACTGCAGTTGAGCATGGCATTTTACGGTTTCCATTCTGCACGCATCGTACAGCAGCGGTTGAATTTCCAAACGTAAATATTGAATATGGTTCCATAATTCCATTATACTGCTAAAATTACACTTGTACAGTTAGAGTGGAATGTGCACCGCATGGCAATCAGTATGTACGTTTCATCTGCAAAGCAGCAAGAATAGCATTACTCGTGCCAACGATAATTGACGACTGCACATACCTGACTTGGGCAACGCCGTGAGAATCCCTCAAAATGACACCAATTTGTGAAGGAGTGAGACCCTTCTTGGCGAGCTTGTAAATTTGTTCCTTTACATCATCAGTTGTTAATTTCAACCATGTAGGTACAGATCTTCTGTATGGAAGTGCTGACTGGGAAATACCCTTTCCAGGAGCGTGCATACGAACCATGATGGCGGCTCACGTGTTTGGTCAGAAAAAGGAAGTAGAGGGCGCTTTTCGACAAGACGCTCCACACAGAGAACTGTTTTTATTCGGGTGTGCCTACGTCTACAAATACGTACAAATAAACCCTCGATATATTTCAATACGGATCCGTGTAAATAAAATACAATTCTGGACATATTTCTTCTCATTTCTTCACAGACAGATGGGAAGAATGTCTTATATATAGGCTGTGAAAGATCACAACAACAGCTATCTCCTGTTAGGACCAGAGCTATAATTTTGTCGCTTCTTTTGTCTTTTTTCTAAAGTTATGCAACATTTTACCAAATTATCTTAAATCTTTAAATACAAAGAATGATTTTTTCTTTCAAATGTAAAAAGAATTCTGTTGAAGAAAATGTATGATAAAGAAATAAATGATGTGTTCTATAAATATTAATATGCTCCAACCTTTTTTCTATGATAATATCATGTACTTCATGTCAATGTCTCATACTATTTTGTCAATTATCTTTTTATTTTTATTTTATTTTTATTTTTATTTGCTCAACATGGAAATAGGTTTAATGGATTATTATCATTATTTTATATTCCATCTTTTTGGTGTCAAGCAATTTATAATTACACGTGTCAAATAATCATGAATAATATCTTTACTTTCTATGAAATGCACACCCTATAGTTTATAGTCACCACTAAAATCACCAATCTTCGGTCAAAATTTCCCAACCTATCTACTATGCACAAATAGCCAGAAAAAAAAACTCTTTCAGGATCAGCTGAAATCTGCCAGGAACATGTGAAATACCTGGGAACTAACCCATAATAAGGGACTATTCAGTATTTATGAAGACAGGGTGTGGTAGGAAGATTTTCAAAAAATGCTGTGAAAAAATAGCCCCCCTCAAATCTCTGTGAAAAAATTTGAACCCCCCCTCAATTCATGTGATAAAAATTGATGACCCCCCTACACCCCCCCCTTACAGTTAACAGAAATATTGTCAGTTAACTCAAATCCTATTTGATGGATATCCATAATATGAAAAACAGTAAATTTTTGTACAGAATCTCTAAAAAAATAGGGGTAATGACTAAGGAAGCGACCATCATTAATTGTATAGGTGGGGGTGCTCATTTGGTGGGGGAGGGCGCTCTATTTTCTCTGGTCACAGAAAGAAGGGCGATCAATCTTAATTCAAAGAGAGAGGGAAGGCACTCAATTCTCAAATTGAAAAGGTAATATTTTACACACTTTTGTCACGAATTGATGTATTCCTGCAATATGCATGGTTTTGCATTCAACTGTATTGTAACACACAACAAGTCAAAAAGATTGCAAAATATGTATTCATTGACCATTAAAAGTGAATGATTCATTGCTTTACACTTTAAGCAGTTTTCAGGGAATCTGTCCAATATTAAACTTTATAATACGAAAGTATGTCATTGTTCATATATATTTGGGTGTGGTTAGGTGGGTGGGTGGGTGTGTGATGGTGGGTGATGCGTAGAGATTAAGGGAGAGTGTTCAATATTTTATTTCGTCAATACCAAATGACCGCCCCATCCTGTACAATTAATGATGAAATAATTGCTAGCCCCTCGTCAAAAGTGTGTGAAAAGATTGATAGCCTCCAAACTCCCAAAATATTCTTAGTAGGGGATGTGCCTATAACAATCCACAACGCTATGGAAAAGAGACGACAGTTACTAGTCTAGCATACATCAGCAAGCGACACTGCTGCCAATCCGTTTAATAGTATCCACAAACCTTTATATGTAAAATTATGTGTATATAAAATCTTTTTATATATGTGTGTATGAATTGCATGTGCTATTATAATACGTTTCTCTGTATTTATAGTGTATATGCATTTTATCTCATGTATTCTATTTGTAATTTAATGTATTTGTAATGCAATGTATTTGCACTGTACTTGTATTTTAACTGATCTATTTGCATTGTATTTTATTTTGATGTATTACATTTTATGTATACCCAAATGTATTTTTTGTTGGGGTTTTTGTTGTTGTTTTTTAAATTAATTTAGTTTTTCTTCTCAATGGATACTGCTCCATAGGGGCGCTTTGTTGCGAAATAAAATTCTATTCTATAAATTGTGGTATACATATTACCGCATCATCTAAACTTAGTGCATGAAACGATGGTAAGTGTGCTGAACCCTCCCTTTTTATCGTACAGCTATATATCATTGTATTATATATACGGGTCCGTATAACTAGAATAACAAGAATTTTTACGAAATTCGTATATATAGTCACCATTAACGTTCTATGTGAGAGAGTGTAACATAGTCTTAATCAGTAGATTTTAATGGATCTTAGAGGTTAAAAGATTTGCAATAAAGGCTAAATATTCACAGGTCTCATACCACATAGTTAATGGTCTTGTACTACCAGATCACGTCAGATAGATTATATTGCTTTGCCTAATTTGTGAACAGTCATATTATGAATAATCTTAATCTGCATCATAATCTACCAATAATAGAATATTTGATTATATACAGTCCTTACATACAGTTGTAAATACATATTGAACTATTTCATATTCCTACTCATCGTTGCTCATGACTTTGGGTGCAAAACATCCAATCCCAATTGACCAATGTAAAGTTTCCATCTATATATTTAAATCTGTTTATACATGTACATGTATACTGGTATCAATTTTGGTTATGTCATTAATAGAGAAAATTTAAATTATAATGAAAAAGTTCTCAAATAATATTTTAGTCTGCAACATAGCCCTCAACTTTATATTGTCAATCAACTGACGTTTTCTTATTCACATTAAGGTGGGACTGGACAGTTTTTTCTTTTAATATTCAATGATTACCATTTTAAAGTTTAAAATCATGTCTAGATGTCAATAAGAATTTTTTTTTTACTCATGTCACCTCGATCGTTTGAGATTTAGGAGTCAAAACGAGAGGCATGTGTGAACAGACGATTAACATCGAGTTAAATACAAGATTTTACTATCACCATTAAAAGTACTGCTCCAAAATGGTTTTTAGCCATATTTTTGTATCATATGGAAAACTCTTATCAAAAGCTTTTAAAAAAGATATTTAATATTTTAGGTCCTAACAGCCTATAAAACCAGAGTAAAATACGAAACATGATTTTAAAAAACAGGAACTAAATATTATCTACTAAAACGGGTAACAAACACTAATCACAACCGCTGATCACAGCGGTTAGTGTGTAAACATAATGTTGTTTCTATCTTGTTATAAACTTGTCTAAAAATGTCCTTTTTCCTTTGTAATAAAGCGTTACAAATAGCATAGTTTTGTCATTGGATCCAGGTGTTCAATGAAACATTGTTTTTAAAGAAAAATGAAATTTACACTGTACTATATACCACAGTGACATAACAATGACTATTCTTGAATAAAAGAATAATAATAATAACTATAAAGTTGCCTATGGCAATCATAAATAGTTTATTGGATCTGAATCCATGGTTTAAAAAATGCATAATGTACAAGTACTTCAATACTCCAAATAAGTGATTCTCATTCTCATACATAAAACTGGAACGGCTGTACATAATCAAATTTGTTTTGTTTTCTTACTTATCTACAATGTCTTTAAACCTCAACAACAAAATTCTCACAAAGATAGTGTCCCGTGACTAAATTAAATTTTCTATTCCATATGGATGTTAGATGAGACATGATATTACTTGTGTCCAAATTTGGTTGTACATTATTTTCAAAACAAATTTACATATTTTTATAATGAAGATGCATTACGCAAAAAGAATATGATGAAGTATAATCAAACATTAAAAAATACTTCAACTTATCACTGTCTTTACATTACTTTCGCAATGATATGAATTTTACAGTGGCAGTAGTATATTCTGTATCTACCTCCACAGTAAATGAAATAATGAAATGCCTTTGTCCAAGCGGAAGCTGTATTAGTAAAATGTTTTCACTCTGTCCAACGTGAACGCTTCTTCTTCTTGGAGCCCGATGGTGAGGGATCTGTGTATTGTTCAATACCTCGGTCCTCACCGCCAGAAACAAAGTTGGATTTAAATTGGGTCTGAAATTAAAAAAAAAATAGTATAATTTCCATACATAACAATGTAAAACAAAAATACTATAGATTTAAACTTAATTAGTACACAAAATTAAACAGAATTCTGTTTGCATTTTGATTTTTACTTTGAATTAGTCAATTGATTTACATTATATTGGAATAAAAATGTAAATATAACATCTATTTTTATAGAGAACATGATATATATTAACCATCTACAAGTGTTCACTTCTATATTTTCATCTTTCCAAATGAAATAAGTCTATTTTCATAATAAACATCTTCCAAACAATCACACAAACCAATGAACTCATTTTAAACTGTATAAAATCGGGGCCGCGATCACTCCCAACGCGATCTCTTCCGCCGCCCAGAGCTTCCGGAGTTTTCGACTCCAACTCTGGGGTCAGTGTATGGCACATTATGCTCCCTGTCGTCACCAGCCGACACAAAACTGGACCTAAACTGAGACTAGACAAAAAAAATGGACAAGAGAGATGAAGACGGCGCTTTGACGGAATGATGAATAATAATGTTGATAATGGAATAATTTATGTGTGCATGTGCTTCTCACTATGTGTTGAATGAGATTTTGTCTTTCAATACATAAATAATCTGTATACATGTATCATTCAAAATGAATTTTGAATATTGGTTATCAAACCAGAATGGCAAAATTTAAAAAAAAAAAATTAATAGATTCAATAACTAACATAATTTAGATTCCATTGTCCTAGATTCTGAAATTCTTTATTTTGTATAACTCTCATATGTTTTTTGGTGCATGATATATAATCATGTTATCCAAAAATTCTTCTATTTACTAAACTAGAGCAAAGTGATTTTTTGAGATATAAGGTGTCATCACTTCACCATGGACAATTGCCAGCATTCATCATCCTTTTCATTACAAAATTGTATTAGCAGCAATGAATCTGTTAAATGTTTTTGGTTCTTCTTACAGAATGCAATTTTTGTGATAGTAATTGAGAGGTGATGAATTTCATTATATCCAAATGCTTAAAAATCCCATATCAGAAAATACATTTCAATGATACCGCCGCTTCTTGAGATTGAGGAACAATGTTGCAATCATAAGAAACATGCTGTCACAGGATTATTAGTAAAAAAAAACTTAATCTTGCTTAATATTACGATCATTAATGAACTGGAACTTTTTGTAGCCATGCAATTTATGCTGTCGCCGCTTCGTTGTAAATGGAGCATCAGTCAGTATGGTATACAGTCAAAAGCTGAGTGGAGCTAGCTGACCACTTACTGAGAACGCAGCTCTAAGAGCAGCCACGCGATCACTCTGTGGCCCCGTTCGTGAGGATGATGATGGTTCATAGTGCGTATAACTTCCTCCACCGCTTGTAGCACTTGCACTTGAACCTCCACCTCCACTCTGAAACAATAACAGAGAACGCATATTACAAAAGAGCTTTTATTGGCTTTTCAACCCTAGATAGGATTTGTGGTTGTCATCATCGTCGTCCTAATCATCCACCAGGTTTATGCTAGAATTCACTAATTTCCAGAGGTAAGTGACTACAAGTCCAAAGAGCATGCAACTTTACATTAATGACAATGCAGCAAATGACAGGCAGTAAGAAGAATGTCACTTGTTACAGGCAGCAAACCTCACTTGAAGTTAGTGCGACAAAACAAAGAAAAATGATTCTTACTGAATCTCCTGATCCTAGTCCTGGTCTTTCTCGGAAACCAAGTCCTTTTCCTCCAACATTCAATTTTTTCGCTTTCTCTTGGTGGAAACGTGACTTTTTGAACCAAGGACATTGATTGGCCAAATCAAGAAGTTCCTGAAATTCCGAACAGAGAAAATAGAATTCTCAAATTTACATATGACACTTGATGGTAATGACAATTTTCACTAATTTCATTCCATTTTAACTTGTACAAAAATTTTAATTTCAACCTGAGGGACTAGCTGATTTGCTCCTTCCAGATTTCGCACAAGTAGAGGGGCAAAATCTTTGTCTTTTTGAGTGATTAATGTGTACGCTGTGCCTCTTGTACCTAAATGCAGAAAGAAATGTAACGTTGAATGAACAATGTAACTCATTTGTTATATCTGGCACTACACTAGTTTATTTATTTCAGTGTTAAAGATTATGCTCAGCCAAAATAATATTTGTTCTGTAAAGCCCAGTATCAATGAACAATGCTTTTTTTCCACAGGAAGTGTAAGGAAAATAATATTCATATTCTCCATATTTAATACTTATCACACGTTCAAAAAATACCATGCCTTCTTGCGAACTAAAACACAAGGTCACGTGATGTAACAAAAGTATTTACAATTAATCTTTGCAGATTTTTATAGATTATAAAAGACTTTCTAAAACAAATTTTAAAATTCCAGTAATGTTAATTTCAAAATACGTACTTTTCCTTTGATTTATCCAAAAGGATAACAGGTATTATTACACATATCCAAATATACATATCATCTCTATTCATTTTGAATAACAACAAACAGTGGTACATGAACATAAAAATCACATTAGAATCATAATTGATAAAAACGTAATTTTTTAAATGCATAACTAGCGCAAGAGTTACAGTTGAACTAGGTTAAGTTCATTCCACACAGCATCAAATTTGGAATAAAAATAACATAGCTACATAGAAGTGATTGTTTTAGAAAGATTTGATTTAGTATTTGAAACTATAAGTTACATTCTGAAATAATACATTAAGTACGATTTATATTTTGCTTGAAAGAATAGGTTCGCTGTTATTCTAAGATGAATATCAATCCATTTTATAATAATAATATCTAAAAAAAATTCCAAAGTGGCCAATAATTTTCAAATTTCTCATTTTATTGAGAACTTTACCTGCTCTTCCTGTTCGGCCAACTCTGTGTGTGTGAGTGTCGATGTCGCGAGCCACGTCATAGTTTACAACATTACGAATATGAGGGATGTCAAGACCACGGGCTGCTACATCGGTCGCCACCAGGATAGGCATGTCTTTTCTTTTGAACTTGGCTATCACCTCATTTCTCTCATGCTGAGACATGTCACCATGCATCAAACCCACTGAAAATGATGTAAAAATGTTTCATAGCAGCAAACATTGGTGTAGCAATATTCTTCATGATTCATTATATAATTTACCAATCTGGCGTATGATTTAGATTGTATGAACCCACCCATACATGATAAAAGGTAAAGCTACAAAGTACAAGATTAAATACATTCATATCACACAATACAATAAGATATTTATCAAACCAAAGAAGTTAGAATCAGCTGGTTAGAATAATGATTATACAATGATATGCTGCAATTTCAAAATACAATGTACAGAGAAATAAAGTTTTACGTGTACTTACCTTTAAAATCTTTTAATTTTAAGTTGTTTGCCAGTTCCTCACTATTAGCTTTTCTTGTGACAAATATTAATACAGATCCAACTGAAAAAAAGCAGTTGACTTTTAAATAATTTCCCCCCAGTTCAATCATAAGTATTTTTCTAGTTAAATATTCAATTTATTATTACCCTCTATTCTTCATTTCCCAGTTGCGCGGGACATGTTGCGCAGAAGAATTAATCAATATCAATAGTCGCATTACTATTTCCGGCGTCATTGTAGACTGGCACAACTTTAATATTCTATGGTAATTTCCACGTATCACTTACACTTATCCTATGTCATTCATGAAAAGTACTTTCCTAGTAGAATTTTAAGTGAGGATTATGAATCTGTAAACGGATTTTAGTTAGCATTGAAATTGACGAAGATATGGGCAAAAGATCAGTCTCTACAGATGACATGTGTAGGCTGCGATTAATACATACCTGCGAACTTCACTATCATGAAGAATGCACGCCTCAAATAGCATTCCTAATAGGATTTTGAATGAGGATTATGAATCTGTAATCGGATTTTAGTTAACGAGAAAATTGACGAAGTTATGGGCAAAAGCCGGTCTTGGTCAAATTTGCAGACGGCTGTGATTGGAGCAAAGTTGAGAATTTCACTATGATGAAAAATGCACGCCTCAAATAGAAGAATTTACTTAATTTTCCAACGTCTATCAGTGTAACACCCATCAATGTTATGTAGAACACACATTTTGAATGGTATTCAAATAAATGCAATTTTAAATGGGTTTTTGACATATAGCGGAAGTACCAATGGACATTTGTGTCTCAAAATCAAATAAAAAGAAAACAAGTATGCAGCTTTTCTGCGCAACTAGGAAATGAAGAATCAATGCAAAATTATACATTTATTCGAAAAAAATAACACCATTTAACCCAGTAATAAGTTTTTCAAAAGTGAATTAAAATGTGAATGTCAGCAATGCGTAATGTAATTATTTTCTTTCTTTTTTTCCATTAATATTTTTTCTAATATGTTTGTAACTATTACATTTCAACATACATATAATTTGTTTGATTTGTTGAATTCATGTAAACATGTCACAAAATGATGGGAGGGAGTCTATTTATAGAAATCCATAATGCCTTCTGACGTCATATAGGTCTTTCCCAAGCAAATACATGTACCATTGACCTGACCTGACCTGATCCAATAACTTGATCTATGATAAAGAAAGTCAACATTGCTTTAACATGGTGAAATACATTGTATCTAAAAACTAAACTTTGAAAGAACTATATTATACCAACCTGGATTCTATTCATAAGTATCATAATGGCTAACTTCAATTTTAATTGGTAAAATTATTTTGTTTGTAGGAACAATAAATAGAAAAATTGGAAGAACAGTACTATTTCCTTCTTAGCCTTTTTAGATTTGGTTGTATATGAAGAATATACTGTGTGAAACAAACTACAGTGTAGATTGTAATAAAAACATCATAGTTCTAAGTATTCAAACCAGTAGGATAGGTACTCCTCTTGGCGTTACATCTGATGGGAAACTGTCTCTGCAGATTATCATTATGCACGGAGCGAGTGTTTATAAAGAACTGAGGGGGTTAGGGGGGAGGGAGGAGTGGAGGGTTGCGGTAGCTGCAATAAAGATTTCCGCTGATCATACAAATTTGTTTTTAAAATGTATTTATGAATGTTCATGCTGGGACTGACTGTACGTTTCAAGATGTATTGTTGAATATGACAAGCCTATGTAACATTATGTTTTTAACTCAAATTAATGCTCTTCTTTCATAGGGATCATTTAGTTATTTGACACTAATAATTGTCAGTTTAATGGGCTTTTTTTCATAGGGATCATTTAGTTAGTCATTTACCTGCAAACTTAAGATATACAAATTTTTAAACAGTAACATAGAGAATTCATATTTGATTGGAGATGTTTGCACCATGTTTCAGGACAAACACAGATGAAGTAAACCAAGATCTGTTAAAATGTGCAACAGAAGTTATCCAAGCTCAGGAGAGACTACAGATGAATTTAAGAGTCAACAAAGCATCTGTCAATGACAAGCTTTTTGACAAATGCACCCGTCTGTTGGATGAATACAGAGATGTTAAAGCTGAAATTGATGGGACTGCAATCAAGTTTAAAAAGACAGAAATCAATTTAAACATTCTCACAAATCAAATCCGGCCAATAATTTTAATGCAGCTGCCAAATACACTTACACCGGACGTAAAAGACAGGCTCACAGAACTTGTCCAGAAAGCTTTTGGTGAAACATGCAAGCAAGTTATCTTCATTGGACTAATTACATGTCCATGGTATGAATCTACACAGAATGACAGAGGTTTGGCTGCTAAACATAATTCCCTTTTTGTGGTTTATGTGAGTCATGAGGAACAATTTTTTTCACCAGTGAATTTGCATGTGCGCGAGCAGTCAGAAGTTGTAGATGAAGGATGGTTTTATGGGGCAGAAATGTTTCACTACGCAAATTATCTTGCCAAGGTAGGACAAGAATAAATGTGTAATAATCATGTAAAAATGCTTACACTGATTATTTCCAGTTCAGTTGTGAGTGTGTGCTTTCCACAACAAACAAATTATATGCTGAATATTCTTCTGCTTGAGTTTGACATAATTATCAATTATCTACTTCTTAACACAGAAGTTTTGCATATCAAAACATAAATTTTAATTTTCTGCATTGCAAACAGGGAAAGTCTCGATTTGTGGAGGCTCTATTTCTACCAGAGGATGCCATCATCTACCAGCATCCTCTCTGGTCAAGACTGTTAGAAACTTTGGATCGCAGCATGTGTGCTAGGTTGAAAGGGTTAGTTTTGTCTCATTTTTTCTCCTTAACTTTTACAATTTTCTACTAGGATAAATTTTGATGTACAACATTTCTTGATGAAAATTAACATTAATGGGATAGGTTACCCACCCTAAACCGCGAAGCTCAATACAAGCTTTCATGTGAATTTTTAAACAGTCTAACAACCAGGTTCCGAGAATCAGGTTTTATTGCTGATACAGATGTCGTTTTTGCTACAGAAATAATAGATTACTTTGAAATTAATATTTTTAGGATATCCTTTTGGAGACAATGTTTTTATTTGCAAAAAATAACCTCACTCATATATCACAATAGGTTCATGGAACAATGCCGGGGTCAAGCAGCTGGTGCTGTTGGAAAAAAAAAGAAATCTGGAAAGTTTTTGATGAGAGACACAGCTACATTGTACGAGTTCTGTGAGTCATTTCGTCTCCTGCACCATGCAAGTAATGTCATCGGCGGGGACGATCCCATCATGAGAACACTTCCTACTTTTGATCCATCCAAAATGGATTATGCAATGAAAAGCTTGCAATTGGCATTTGGAGAAGATCCTCAAATCAGTAAATCAAACCTGTTCGATATTGTGATGGACTGGAAGAAAAGCATTGATAAGGAAATGTCCAATTTTGTTGCTACCCCACCAAAAAAGGTAGAAATATTGTTGGGTAAATGGATGACTGAAGTACGAGCGGGCCCTAACTTTATTCCAAAAACACTGACAACTGACAAAGCTAAACATGATTTGGTTAAGAGTCTTCTTGATAAAGTTGGTGGACCCCTGAAGAATGCTGACCCTTCTCAGATCCTGATGATCGCGCAAGCAGGCAGTTTTTTATATGGACTTGACACGCCCACATCCGACGTTGACTATGTGGTTATTTACGCCACGCCAACCGAAGAGCTGCTCGCCACTTGCAAACGACCAACAGAATCTATGGAGAATAGAGGCCCACAACTTATGTGTGAATACGGCGCTTACGAAGCAAGGTATTTAGGATGATGATACTAACCTCAAATAAGGTTTAATTAAACAGTTCATAATATGACTGCAATATTAATGAAAATGTGTAAGTTTATCATGCAATTGTGATAGGTTGTTGGCTGAGATGCTTTGGAAAGGTTCTGTTGTGATGTTAGAGCTAGCATTTGCATCCGGATTGGAGTACACAAGTCCTGCATGGCAAACATTGTATGATAACAGGTAAGCATTACATAGTACATACAAGAACACTTTGTCTGATTTCTATTGGTAATTCAACTCCTATCAATTGAATTACAGATAGAACTATTATAGATTTTTTTTTTTATTATTTATTGCCTTACCATGTAATAACCTTTCCAGATGTGTACTTCTAACTGAGAGGGCTATTCTGCAGTACTTTGGACTGATAAAAAACAATATGGTATCCATCAGAAGTGAAAAGTATAAAGATAATGTAGGAAGAGAGAAAAAACTATTCTACCAAATCTTTCACAAGTTGTGGAGTCTTGAGTATATGATAAGTAAGTATTTTACAACACCCTCAATAATATTCATGATATTGTAAATCACCATTAATGAAGTAAGTTACTTTATATGCATTTTTCTTATTTCATATTCAATTTTTCTCTGTAAGAATTTGAAAAGCAGGATCAACTTTCAGACGGAATCCCACCACCAGTAAGGTGCGATGGGGAAACTCGAGACTTCATCATGAACATAAGAACAGGAAACCTGGAAGGGAACTTTCTCTAGGGACAGGCTCAAGTCAAAGGCTGAGGCTCAAATCAGCTCACTGCGAACCATGTATGCCCAGAGAAGTACACGTTTACCCGAAAATGTTCATTACGACTTTTTGACTCAGTGGTTGTTATCGGTGAGAGGATTGTCAGACAATGATTTATAGCCGTGGATTTGCATATATAACCTCATAGCTACAAATCAAATTGGGAATTTTCTAATAACTAATCTAAGAAGATTACCATGTCACATCTACTAATAAATAATAATATACTATTTTCCAACCAAGTTGATTTGTTTATTTGACTAGTTTCTAACAATAAAGGGGAAAATAACTAAGGACAGTTATGAATTAAAAGTGATTTGTCAAACACTCACAAATGCAAAGACCACCTGTAACCTACATCCATTGTAAAAAGGTTACAAAAGCACTGAAGCTGTTAAAAAGTGCCAATCATTAGTACAGTGGAGTAGGAGGATCATAGAGATGTATGGAGTGAGAGATTACTGGCAGCTATTAGAGGAGCACATGTGGCCAGCAGAAAAAAAATTGGTCTTTGCAACAAAACCTATCAATGACTGCGATATACCAAAAGATGCGGAATTTTGTCTAGTTCTTTTTTATCCAGCTGATTCCCATACATATAGCCATTCTAACACTATAGGCAAAAATAAGGACTTGAAATGCGTAGAGAGGATTGTGAGAAGCTGTGTGGTACCTGTGCACATCTCGACGAGGACTGACGTGAGCCACTGCCACTTGGCCGGCCCCACTCGCATCACCTTCACCACCTGCTGCACGTCCTCATTGGCCTGAAACACCAGACACACACCAATATTAGTGTGTTATACAGACAATAAAATTAAAGATCAGCAACTAAAAAACACTTTTTTTTTTAAACAAAATGTCATGAATGCAAATGTTGTTTTCATTAAATGAATCAAAATATATCTTAGTAATCAAATATTTGTAGATAGTAAAATACTTTTCCACATCCATTGACCTCAAGCATGCCATTGTATTGGGGCAATAGAACGAGCTAATTTATTACATAGCTTACTGTAAGGATGCAAATTAGTTATATTGTTAATAGTGTGAAATGTAATATAGTAGGAATACATACAAATATTACTTATAATTATCTGAGAATTCTTACAAGTAGTTATTTTATTATTGAACGTCATCCGTTATTATATTAAGAAAAAAATTCAATCTTTTATTACAAAAACTCACTTTATACAGTTGTGTAATGAATGTTATAAAATGTACAGAGTCTATTGTAAGTCCCGCAATCCGACTCTAATGTAAAAGGGACACAGTTTTAAAAAATAAAGTATCTTGATTAAAAAAAAGGAAAAAATCAAGCATGACATTGTACCAAAACTAACGCAATGGGTGATTAATTTGTCAGTGGCAAATCATAAAATGCGCTATAATTGTAGCCTAAAAAAAAGCCTAAAATAAACTCAAACTTACCAAACTCAGTGAAGGTGAGTCAGACATCCAATGCCATGAATTAGACCTTCTTTTGACACTATTTTAGGCTGAAATAGTATATATCAAAACTGCCTGCCTACTTTTCAACACTCATCAACCCCTATCCTGACATTGTACCGACACGGACACGACTGACACGGTCACTCACCTCTCCCACGTCTCCCTGCACGACCCTCACGGGGTCGGTGAGGATGTCCCGCGCCAGCCGCTCTATTCGCTTCCGGAACGTGGCGCTGAACAGCAGCGTCTGCCGGTCCGGACGCACGTGGTTAGCGATCGAGCGCACCTGGGGCTCTGAAACACGCGCGTGAAGCTTCACTATTGTCCTAAGTCAATATTATTGTTTACTTTAACTAAGAACATGAAATCAAAATACAGAACAACGTTCCAGTAAGGCCGTAGTACTCTGTAACCGGTACTAGTCTCATGTTTGTTGTCATCAAGGATTCTAGATCAATCTATTCTTTGCTTAAACTAGTTTGAACTGGTCAAACTTCCAGGCAATATAAAAAAGCTGGGATTGTATATTTTGTGGGGGATGCTTTAATAAACTTTAGAATGCACACCTTGTTAAACCTTTTATCACACTGTCAAACCTATGGACCAAGGTTCTTAAATATAGTTTTACTGGAAGTTTTTTACGCCAAATGCTAATCTTCCTATGTTGTGCCAAGTACGTTACACAATCAAGGCATGGTTTGATAAAGAGCCTCAGTATCAAGCTAATATCAGACCAAAAAATAATGTGCATAAATACATCCATATTTTTGTTTGTTTAATTATGACTCATGTGGTTGGCAACAATGACTGGATTTGGACATCAGGTGTGGGTATGTTCTGTTTAGATATGGACTCTGCTGGATTTGACATAGAGAAAGAAAATATGAGGTGTGTGTACATTTTAGCAGTCATGTGATAGTTGATTTTGTTTTCATATTTTGGCATTTGGATCAAAATAAAATGCCACTATATTTGGTATTGGACATGTCTCATTCTGGTTATGCATATTGATATTGCCAACATTGCTTACCAAATCCCATGTCGAACATCCGATCTGCTTCATCAAACACCAAGAAAGTTATGCGGGTGAGGCTAACCGCCTTCTTCTTCACCAGATCAATAAGTCGACCCTACAAAAACAATAAGACAAACATCATAAATATCGCCATCTGAAAAAGCAAAAAGTATGAAGTCCAATAAGTACAGCTTATATCAAGATACAAGGTTGGAAAAATCAGCTGAAGTGAAGCAGGAACTTACTGGTGTGCACACAATGATTTCCGCTCCCTCCTCACAAGCCTTGGTCTGCTCCCACATGCTGCCACCTCCATACGCACACACCACCTTAATATTGTACACTTTGCCAAACTTCTTCGCTTCCGTGTAGATCTGAAAAATGCAGTGTACATATTTGCTACAGCTGTATCTCTCAGAGTGGACAATTACAGCATTTATATTGTTCAACTTGATGAAAATGAACACAGCATTCATACCGTGGGGTCGCGATGGGTATATTTTCTGTGATAAAAATGCAGAAATAAGCCATAAATGGAGTAATTGAATGTTATGTCTCACCTGCTGTGACAATTCTCTAGTGGGAGCACAAATGAGGCCGATAGGACCATCTCCAGGCTTCAGTTCTCTCTGCAAATATGTTCAGTGGGGAAATTCTTATCATTACAGCAACATGATGTTCAAACAAACAGATTATTGTTCTAACACTGCTCTTTTACTTAGTACACATCTACTACATCACAAACAAACACCAATGTAATCATCCCTCATTTCTACATTAATATCTTATGCTAATTCAATTGATACTGTCAATTTCTTTAATAACTAATTTCACACAAGCTTTTTTTTTGAAATCATAATGATAACTTTTGACACTGTTTTAAAAATTAGAATATATTTTTTAGACAATGTCATATACTTAAAATGAATCATGTGGTATCTATGAATCTACTCATACATGTAAGAAAATTTGTTGCAGCAGTACTCACAATTTCAACATAATCTTGATTACAAACAAGAGGCCCATGGGCCTTAACGGTCACCTGAGCATCAACAAATATTAGCGAGATAAGCAGTTTGTGATGTTTTTTCAGGGATTCCTCAATAATTCCTGGGAGTCATGAAATATATGAAAAGCGCCCAGTGGTGAGGGCAAACCAGCGTTTAATACACTGGAATGTCACTGTCTATATATTGGCTCATTATTGATTTATAGCAGTATCATCTATTACCAAGAAGTGGATACATTTTTTGGAGCTGACGTGTCTGGAGTTTCTGGTTATAAAATATTGATTTTAATGGTGCATTCAAATAGTAATAAGAATGTGATTCACTAGTAAAATGGACCTAATAATGTCACTGTCTATATATTGGCTGATTATTGATTTATAGCAGTATCATCTATTTCAAGAAGTGGTTACATTTTTTGGAGCCGATGTGGCGTTTGTGGTTATAGAATATTGATTTTAATGGTGCATTCAAATAGTAATAAGAATGTGATTCACTAGTAAAATGGACTAATAATGGGCCCAAATGGCAGCAATAATTTTACACTTTTTACCCCATTACTACCTTCCCTTGGGGTGCAGGGTCATGAAATTTACAATTTCTTGTCTCCTTACCCTACAGATACTACATACAAAATTTGGTTAAGATTGGCCCAGCAGTTTTTGAGAAGAAGATGTTAACGACGCATGACTTTCATGAATCTATGCGCATAACCCAACCCATAGCAATAGGTCACCTGAGTAAATACTCAGGCGACCTAAAACATCAAAGTCAACGAAACACGACACACAAAAATATACCTGGTCCATAATGTGGACAAGTAGCGGCCATATGAACGCGGCTGTTTTTCCACTGCCTGTCTTGGCGATTCCAATGATGTCGCGTCCACTGAGGGCGATGGGCACGCCCTGGGCCTGGATGGGCATAGGCGTTGTATACTCCTGCAAACAAAACACATACACAATTTAGATCTGGGCTGTCATTATGACTTACAGCATTATTTCTTATGTACACAACACTAGATTTACGTAATTAATCATTGCCAGTTTCAGCCACTTCTGTGACGATCATGCGCAGAACTGTCAATTGCAATATATGTAAATTTGGTGTACGGTATAGAAGAAATATGATTGTAAATATAACAGTTCCAACACAATGAACACTTTCAAGGATGTTACTTTGATAGATGTGTACAATGTAATAGAAATGAAAGTGTGGTACCCAATGCTTGCACTTGTATATCAGATCTTGATCTCAGCTTTCTTACGTCAACCATATTCCTATTCTATTTTATACTTAAGTTTATATAATTCAAAGACGTTCCTTAACCTCCTGTAATTATGAATTTGTAAATTTGCATGTAATAATGCAACATGAAACGTGAATACAATCCAAACCTGTTTTCTGATGACTTTCATGAGTGCATCATCGAATCCGAAATGGGCAAAACTGGTCACAGGTTTGGGCGGGCTAAAACCGGACACCTATAAAGAACGAGTAAAACAGATTAATTCAAGAATGCAATTGCCGTGCTCTCTTTATCCAAATTGTTTGAACTTTCCATAAAAAGGTGCACTCACCCTGATGCCGAGCTTGTTTCTCAGCTCATTCACCTGACCATCGGACAACGCTTTGATTTCCTCATGCTCTTCATAAAAGTTCTTGGTGAATTTCTCGTAGTCAATTTCACTGTGATCACATGGGGGCAGAGGATCGATCAGCTATGGATTGATAATAGTACAAATTCACTATCGAATACAAAGAGAGGGTTCGAGGTAGGGTCATACTACCATAGACACATTAATACATAACAGTACAATGATGAAGTTTTGCTTTGATTAATATTTGTCAACAAAAAAATATTCAATCAGACCAAGCAATTTTCATGAGGAACCACGACCTACAGTCACTGGTGCACATTAACATCATATGTATGTAAAAGATGGAATAAAAAACAGCATGAAAAAGTATGATCAAATCACCTTTTTATCAGGCATAATTGGGTTTCCATCAGCATCATATTCAAGAGGTTCATCTTCATCGTCTTGAATAACGCCAGCCATCGGGTTTTCTTCCATGTATCTAAAAAAATCAGATTTACTTTTACAAATTAATAATAGCAAATGCAGTGAGGAAATGCCAATAGCATGATCTGATAATCATATGGCCATAAATTCATGTTTGCTTTTACAAAGTAGGTTATGATTCATTAGTAAAAACTCAAGGATACCACAATATGTACCTGTAGTAAGCTTCTTCCACGTCCTCCTCTTCAATGTCATCCCTCACTCCTCTACAAGAACAAAACATTATACTACTGTAGTTCTTGTACTATTACCAAAATTGATAGAATCCCATCATTTGATATGGATTTTCTTGGTGTTATGTTTTGAGTATACATGTACAAGTAGGATTGGTTCGGAAAATGTATATGTACAAATAAAATAAAATAAAAAAAAAGAATCATTCCAGTAGATTCCAAAATTACAAATATGTACGCAATGGGTAGATCTATTTGGCTATTTACAATTGGCTACAGATAAAAATATTTCAAGTAAAAATAGCATATTCTTACTTCTTCTTTTTCTCCTTCTCAGCTTCGACTTTGTAGTTTGGATCTTGCTGTTTGACTTCCTTCTGTAGATTCAAATCAATATCAAATTATACATAGGGTAGAGTCAGTCTAAACATTCGCCAGAGTTCCTAGTATTCACTGTGATCACAGAGGGGCAGAGGATCAATTATCTATGGATAATAGTACAAAATTGACGAACACAGTTATATGCTTGTTGGTGAGTACTGGCAGGCGTTCATGGGATTTCCCCCAAGCAGCCTTGCATTTAATAGTTGCAGCTACATTGTAGTTCACAGCCTCTACCATTGGACAGCGTGTCACCTAAATAGCAGAACTCTGTTACCACCTCTTAACTGTGCTCACCTACCAGGACCTTCTTGATTAGCCTACCATCATTTGGCCTGAGATGCCACTAGATGTTGGACATATGTACTATATCATCATCTCATGGTATCAAAGCCTATAATGAACTCCCCCTGTACACCTCATCCCAATCTCTCCAGCCCTTATCCACTTTAACCCAGAAAACAGTCTCAAAAATGCAAATTATTATATCAAATAATCAAATTTTCAATTTCAAACATAAACAAGTGAGAGTGCTTTGTTCTGCACTTATTTTTTTCAAATCAAAATTCAAAATAACATAACATTTAGAATATTTGTTCATTATTATTTGTGCTCCAAAAGGTCATACGAATATTATGATTTTAACTTTACTCACACGTTGTGATTCAATTTCATCAAACATTCTACCTCAATGTCAGCCATGAATGCATCAAGAGGATCATCACTGTCCGAGTCCGAGGCCTGATTTCGCCCTGGACTATCCGGGGCAGGCTGATATTCTAAACCACTTTTATCTTCCTCTTCATGATCATCATCAAAATAGCTGAAAGATGGGAAAATGGATACTTTTTCATATACCTTCTGGTAAGTTACCGGCACGCACGCACGCACGCACACACACACACACACACACACACACATACATTATGGTTACTGTGATTTTTAAAAACTTACAGAAGTGTGACAGGTAGTGTGTGCAAGCTTAAAACTATATACAAATGTACTGGAGGTGTTCAAGTTTTATGCAATTATAATATTGGGATTATTACACTTCTACATTTTTTACACAAACTTCAAACCAAATACAGTGGATAAAATTCATTAGAACACAGCCTACTCTTCCTCGTCTTTTATTCTCCGTTTGCCCAAGTTTGATCCCATATAGCTTCTGCCAGACATTTGACCAGCCCCTGGTACAGCAAACCTATAAAATGTAAAAATAATTAAGACATTGTAAACTTAAACTAGTTGTCTATTTCAACTTATGAAGTGAAAAAAAATATGTACCAGTTATAATATTTAAGAAAAATAATATACAAAAGTCTGTGAAATATTACTTCATCTAAGTTTAACGCTACATCATTGTATATTCCATAAAAGGAGAAGGAAAAAAAACTAAATCAGCCTGAAAATTAAGAGGCTTGCCAAGCTTTATTCAAACTTGAACATACCCCATGCTTGCTAACTGGGATTCTGGCCCTGTTCTCCTAGGTGGTGCTGAGGACTCTTTCACTGACTGAGCCTGAGACACAACGAACCCAGTGAAGCCAAATCCCCGTGAACTGCCATCACCCCCTCGGTGAAAGGACATGGTTTTCAAAGAAATGGTTCTGTATGAACTGCAAAATTAGACGAATAGATCAAATAAGTACTTGATGTAATCTCAGGATCATGTCGATGTTATGAGATTCTGTAGAAAACAATTTCAATCAGTAGAATCGAAGTATAACAAAACAGAGTACAGAGAAGCAAGAACAAATTCATTCATTTAATCAGAGCATTCATACAATTTCATTGTAGTTTGTAGCGCCATTATCTTTGCTGTTTAAATAGGCAGTTTTCATTAACATTTTTCCAAATATCTTTCCAGAGTGGCCGATGTCGATTGATCTAGTCTCGCGCAACCAGGACCACGTACAGCGAGCTCATCCAGCCACGTATGTGAATCAGTGTTCTTTTCATGGATTACAGTCGATTTTTAGGAGCAACTAAATAAAACATGACAGGGACCAGGGTCATTTACTTGCCATTCATCTACACTCACTACAATATTATGCAACTTGAAAGTAATGGTAACACAACATCAAAGAACAAAAAAATTATTTACAATTTCATCCAAATAATACATACTTGTCATTTAGAGCCCCCTCACATACCGGTAATATAATATAGGCCTACAGGTACTCACATTACCTACTGAAAAAGCAGTATCATCACCTCATCCTAGATGTAACTTATATGGATTTTGATTTTTCCATGAATCCTTGTGTAAGTATTGATGTATTATCGATTACGTACTGCGGTGCCCTGGGGTTTGACGCTAACCCGGGTCATCGCCTCACGGCTCATATGCTACTGCATTTCCTAAGTAGTTTCCAAAATATAAACAAAAATACTTGTACTATAGTGCATAGTATAGGCCTGTAACGATACGCTTGAGCAACGATACAATACACATCACGATACTTTGTTGGCGATACGATACATCATGATACTTTAAATCAATATATACACAACAGTCTGTACATGCTATAGGTTACGACTAGTAGCGCAAGAAATCTATACTAAAATACCGGAGCGCCGTTGGCCATTCAATTGACAACATTTTGTTAGTAACACCGTTCGCAATACAGCAAAGATGGCGGCGCCCATACTCATTGAAAAAGACGAAGATTTAACCTCGAATTATGCAAATATTTTGCATATAAATTCATTTAACAGTTATATCATGAAAGTATCGCACCATAGACTATCATATCGATACTTTAATCATGAGTAAAAAAATCGTGATTCAGCGATGCAGTGGTGTATCGTTGCAGTCCTAGTATAGTATATTTTTTCCTTATTAGCTGAGGATGTGTTGTATAAACACGAAATATTAATACAAAAATAATTGGTTCATGATTATCACAATCATTCTGGACTGCAGGGCCGTACGTTAACTTTGGCGAGAGGTTGCCCACAGGACAACCAGCATCCAATTTTTGGTTGTTGTAACTTACCATGAGGTTGTCCTTATTTTTGCACTCAGTTTTATGCTATACAGATATAGTGTCTTAGATTATACAGCTTATTTTATTATTATATCAATCATAATGTTGAGAAAAAAAAAAAAAAAAATTTTGTACACATAATGTATCTTTTCTCGTGAACAAACTTTATACAAAAATAAAAAATTGCATCGCATTCATTAAATATGCAAGTTTTTTTTATCCTCATGTCTATTGTACAGTTCAAAATTTTGTCATCTCAAAAGCTCAAGTTATGTTGTAATATTTTAACAAAATTTATTTTAGAAAGTCCTCCAACCTTCAAAAAAAAAGCCCTATAATATTTGTAGGAATGAAAATTTAAGTATTTTAATGAATTTTTAAAAATAGAATACCATACCATAGGAGTGTTAAAAGTTTTGAAACTACGTAGAATGTCACAGATAATTTTGGAAAGATATGGAAATGCGAATGTAACTTGATGTGTTGGGGAATGAAAAAGATTCTTGATTCAATTTAGGTGACACAGGGTTTTGAAATGCACATCTTGCATTACTTTTATTTTGAAATTTGAATTTGGTTGTCCCACTGGACAACCACCCTCCAACTTTTGGTTGTCCTGATTTTAAAAATGGTTGTCCAGGACAACGGCACAATCCTTAACGTAGAGCCCTGTTGGATTGTTATGAAAATGCTGGACTGTAATGATATTAATGTTTTATCCTACAAGAAACAAGATGACTTTGTTGAAAATCTGCTTAGATTGAAAAAGTTATGGCACAAAAGGTGGGTTCATTTTCATTTTAGTACCAACTCTAATATATTCGTAGCAATGCAGCATGATTCCCAATTATTGAACAAAATATTTAAACACATGAATGTCAATACTATTATAAGATACTCAATCCATAGCATTTAATATTAGTATGATGTAGACATACGAAAAATTTGAGTGCCGTCATCTAGTGTAAGAAAAATGAACCATAACCAGATAATCGTTAAGTATCGCTAAAATCCAGGGAGCATTTTGACACTGCACGGACACTGACCTTATAAATCGGACTGTAATGCTATAATACCATGCAGTGGATTCATTATGATTTGCCATCCCTACAGTTATTTGCACTATTTTCATTCTAACCCATAGAGCACTGCACAGCCAGTTCGTGTACACAACCACTTCGTGTGTTATCTAAATAAAATTATTAGGCTCAAAACAAATACTACATAATACTACTTCTATGAAAATGATTGTTTTCACAGTGCCAAAGTGTAAAAATAAAATTTCTAATAAGATCTATAATGAAAATAAACATGTTCAAATCCCTATATATCATACAAAATGGGTGTGCATATGTTATGCCTTAACAAATTGCACCATAGATCATATAATTTTAATGAATCATAACAATTGTGTTTATCGTGCAACAATACATGTAAGTAGCTTTATTTTGACACATCAAAACACTATTCAAAATACTTGCCAAAGATTTGTCAGCGAAATTATGTAAATTGCATACTACTTAACGTGTTGCGGAAATATCACCAAACTTATTATCGACCATCGACCATTCATAGCTCAACGTACGAAATGAGTCTTACTTCAACTAACTGTTTTATCTCTCGAATCTATAGAATATCCTTTGGTAAAAATAACATATATCTTATGCAGAGTAAACTTAAATAAGTGTTAATTACCTCACTTTTTACAAAAATTATTCCAAAGACAAGTGGTCAAAGCGGAAATGGCGTCTAACCATAACGTACCCCTTACTTAACAATTTGTCGTCAACTTTCGTTCGCTTTGCATTTTGCCGATCTTGCACTTCCCCATGTCCCTGTACAAAATGACTAAATAATTGAAATTTAAGGAAAGGGGCACGTTAAGAAACAGTTTGCATGGCGTCGATAAATGATTGGGCACAGTTAGGTGTCCACAACAGACTTACTCTCCAGAACCTGTCACAATCAATAAAGATAAATTTTTTCATTGGAAGATCAAGGGTGCACTTGTCGCTGTAACATAACACTTAGAA
>CM032659.1:22232185-22260092 GCA_019095985.1 Streblospio benedicti
AAGGTCATGAGTAGTTACCCACAACATGATGACAAAATTAAAACCTGCTTGATGAACACCTTGAAGTTTGACGTGTGTTCAACATGTGCAATCTAATTATACATGCATAGCATTGATACATACCTATTAAACCATCGAATTATTCCACAAATTAAAATAATCGACAGAAAAACATTTGAATTGACGGACTATACCTCCATCTTGTTGGGGTAACTCCCAGAATTATCCCAACAGCTTTAGTAAATTACCCCTGTGTAAGTTGTCATCCTATTAAAAATTGCTAATAGAATAGCAGTTTCAATGATGTAAAAAGGAATGATCTTATATTTTAGAGAGGCTTCAGTAAAACAACACACTGGCGAAGAAGACCCAATTGCTGTGATGGGAAAACTTCGAACAGAAAAAGATAATTTCAAACCTAAATAATTCCACACGTTAGCTTCAATACGAATATCAAGAACTGAGAATGTAAATGATATAATGTGTTACGATTGTTATATTAATATTGCAGATATTCATGTGTATTATTATCCATGTAAAAAAGTATACACAAATAAGCAAGTTACTAGACCTTGGAAATGTTTGTGTAATTGTTATTTCACACACTTGCACTAGTACTTAGGGGTAATAACCTTAGAAAACCATGAGCTTAAAATTGATTGGGTACTGAGGGTTGTTAGACTACTACTAATACTACATGCAAAGGTTTATTTGTCAATTGTTGATATATTTGCGTTCTAATTTCTGTTTATATTCATAAATTTGGTGTATACGTCTTGGTACGTTGAATGTTGTGTACAGTGTGCACCATCACGGCATCGTAGATGATATAAACCAACTGAGACTAATGAGTGGTCATTCTTTTTTTCCCCTTCAATGTTTGTTTTCTACCCTCTAGGATGCATTTGGTGTTGAAACAAAGTAAGTGTGAATCAACAGTCTTCCGATTAGAACAGTGCAGTTAGCACAGCCATAAATTAAGTCATAATGGGAATTTACCTATCTGAGGGTTTGGGCTTTAAGCATCATGTGTGGATATATACATATTGATAAAAGGTTGAGTATGCAACAGTCAGGTTTAAAATGTCCGAAACCAACCTATATGTGCAACCAAAATAGGGCCTTTAAGGCTATGTTGTCATCAAACGAATTTACTATATGCTACTGTAAAGCTGTTACGTATATACAGCAAAATAGTTATTGTGTCACTGAAGCAAAGCCTGGTTTATTTGTAAGTAACTATGATGTACGTTTCTAGACAAGCTAGAGAATTTCAAGATTTCGTTCAAACTTTGCACAACAATTAGGTATGCAGTGACATCGAAGGGATTATATTTTGAGCACTCTGCCAATATTAAAGTGTGCTTTCCAAGAAGCCATTTACTTTCCGTGTTCTCATTGTCTCTATTTTGGTTGTATGTCGATGACAGTAGTATGTGGACGGTTCAAAAAAATTGAGACCGGTTAATCAGCCCTGCAAAACCGAACCGTAACCGGTTAACCGCAAATTATCACTCACCAAAGTATTTCATTTCCAGGAAATGCATGCATGGTGTATCATAGGATAACTAAATAAATGCCTACATTATAAGTACTGCAAATATGTTACATGTGTGAGTAGATCTAGTCAAAAGGAACGTTTTACACGTGTATGGAGAAAACCTACTCACATGTTTAAAAACGTTCAGCGAAACGATATATTGATTAGATACCCTGTATCTAAAAAAATTAGTGGTTCATGCGTCTTGTGTTTTATCGTTCACCAGCAAGGAGGAAAATTATTGAACGTGACATCATATCACGCAGAATTAATGAAATGTGTGGAATATATATAGCTTGGTAATGAAAAAATCACCAAAATTAATAACCAGTTAGTCAATCAAAGAACCGGTTTTGTATAGAAAATCGACCTTAACCGGTTAACCGTCCACATACTAGATGACAGTTGACATTGAAGGTTCCTGATAGTATCATAGGATACTATTTTAGCCAACTCTGTCAAATGATAAGTACGGTATGCATATGATATTCAATACTTTTATTTGCGAACTAGTATTGGCGATACAAAAGTTCACCAAGCAGGCACCACTTCAGCCAATTTGTAATTTTCATCTATAAATTATTTTGTGACTATTTAATTTTGCACTTTTTGGTCTATCCTGGCCATACTTCAAAGGCTATAAATGATTGCGGACTATTTCAGTTTGCGTTTTTGCACCTAACCACGAAATTAGCAAATTAAATCATGTGCTAACATTTCTAGATTTACAGTAGGCTCCCCATCCCCTCCCTAACACCACAATTTTAGTGGAGGGGTTTTATCCCCCAAATGCATTTTTATTTAGTTATCAATATTTTTATGGAAAGATTTAGTTATAGAGGACAGTTAACTGTCAATTCAACTTTCACAAAAATCAATTTCATCTTCATTAGAATTGACCGAAGCTTATCCTGATGCCTCTAGCTTCCAAACATTCCTACATTACAAGCCGTTAGGTGCATATGCAAGTACAATCTAACAAAGATATTGTTGGTATTTTTAGTTTTATTAGCACTTCATTACATTTAACAAACAATTTGGTAACTATAGTTCAGTGCCATCGAGTCTAAGCTACTAGAGCAGAAGCTGTAGAGCTCTGGTATCTCCAGGTTGGTGGCAGAACGCGCTTTGCTTCTCTTGTAATGCTTGGGCCAATCTGAAACACAAAATTCCAAGTTAAATAAGTGATTATCAAAAAATAACTTGAGTTGAGTGAAGTTGAGAACATGGAACAAACTATTCCATACATCAGAAAATGGAATACATTTTACAGAACAAAACTACTTGCCAAGTTACCAGAACATGGAACAAACTATTCCATATTCAACATCAGTTTTTAAAATGGCAGTACCCACCTAAAAATATTAAGTCTACAGGACTGGAGGGCAAAACAAGTTGTATGTCCTTCAAATATCTTATTTGTCAAACATAAAATTTCATGTTCACTCTTTCCAAGCACTTGGACTTTGAAAAGACAACCATAAAAATTCTTCTAAGCAATTTTATGCATTTAAAAAAAAATTATTCTTAACCAATACAGGGCTTGCAACTACCCACTTGCCTTCAAAACAATTTAACCTGCACAGTTTTTGAGAAGAAGATGTTTACTTAATGAGCCATCACGTCACTTGACTCGTTCCACAATCAATACTCAGGTCAATATCTTATAATCTAAGACAATTTCAACAAAACTAATTCTAGATGTGATCGCCATCAATGAAGTCATTTTTTTGTGAGCAAACAATTTCATTTCAAACCGAAACGGAGTCCTCAAATGTACATTAGGTACCCGACCCCGGGTTGGTTTCGGTATATTCACGAGAACAACATATGATGTAGTCCCTAGAAACGGTCTTATGTATATAATATAAGAGACGACCATCAAACGGGTGGTCATTTTCCATCCCTAAACTTGCACAGTAGAACTATTTCCTTTCTTGAGGCCCCACTTCATAGGTAACGATAATGTAGTCAGTGTCAGCTTTTGTAATTAACAACACGTGCCTATGGTCAAGAACTTGCCAGCCAGTCCTTGATCTTTAAATATAGATGCACACGCCACATCGACATACGTCTGCAGATCTTCACTCCACTAAAATGTATGTGTAACAAACTGCTAACGTATGTCGAGGTGCAGGCGTGCACATCTAGTAGTAACAGAGAAGTGCATCATGCGTGGTAATTGTGGACTCATAAGTGCCCAACTGTATACATTTGTCATGTTGATTTGAAAATGCTCATCAGAATGAAGACGCCCGCATCTACATGAACAATGCACAAACCTGTGAATTCTGCTTTCAACCAGAATAAGTCTGAATTTGCTGTCCTTGTCTTTTCTGTTCCTTTCCAAATGCTTCCTGATGGCGACCGCCTTCTTGATCAGGTGGTACAGATCCTCAGGTACATCAGGAGCCAGACCCTTAGCCTTCAGAATGCGGAGGATCTTGTTACCAGTCACAAACCTGCAATGTACGAAGACTTGTTTACTTACAAAACCAATACAGCTTCACACATGTTCAGAATACATGAAAACAATTCAAAACGAAATCAAACTCGTTTCCGTGTAACCTACAACAGAACAGATAAAATTGTAAAAAAAATACATATAATGGAACAATAATACACATGTACTGCAGTTGAGCATGGCATTTTACGGTTTCCATTCTGCTCGCATCGTACAGCAGCGGTTGAATTTCCAAACGTAAATATTGAATATGGTTCCATAATTCCATTATACTGCTAAAATTACACTCGTACAGTATAGAGTGGAATGTGCACCGCATGGCAATCAGTATGTACGTTTCATCTGCAAAGCAGCAAGAATAGCATTACTCGTGCCAACGATAATTGACCACTGAACATACCTGACTTGGGCAACGCCGTGAGAATCCCTCAAAATGACACCAATTTGTGAAGGAGTGAGACCCTTCTTGGCGAGCTTGTAAATTTGTTCCTTTACATCATCAGTTGTTAATTTCAACCATGTAGGTACAGATCTTCTGTATGGAAGTGCTGACTGGGAAATACCCTTTCCAGGAGCGTGCATACGAACCATGATGGCGGCTCACGTGTTTGGTCAGAAAAAGGAAGTAGAGGGCGCTTTTCGACAAGACGCTCTACACAGAGAACTGTTTTATTCGGGTGTGCCTACGTCTACAAATACGTACAAATAAACCCTCAATATATTTCAATACGGATCCGTGTAAATAAAATACAATTCTGGACATATTTCTTCTCATTTCTTCACAGACAGATGTTAAATCTTTAAATACAAAGAATGGGTTTTTCTTTCAAATGTAAAAAGAATTCTGTTGAAGAAAATGTAAGATAAAGAAATAAATGATGTGTTCTATAAATATTAATATGCTCCAACCTTTTTCTATGATAATATCGTGTACTTCATGTCAATGTCTCATACTATTTTGTCAATTATCTTTTTATTTTTATTTTTTTACTTTTTTTAATTTATTTTTTATTTTTATTTGCTCAACATGGAAATAAGTTTAATGTATTATTATTATTATTTTATACTCCATCTTTTTGGTGTCAAGCAATTTATAATTACACGTGTCAAATAATCATGAATAATATCTTTACTTTCTATCTTTCTATGAAATGGACACCCTATAGTTTATAGTCACCACTAAAATCACCAACCTTCGGTCAAAATTTCCCAACCTATCTACTATGCACAAATAGCCAGAAAAAAAACTCTTTCAGGATCAGCTGAAATCTGCCAGGAATATGTGAAATTTCTGGGAACTAACCCATATTAATAAGGGACTATTCAGTATTTATGAAGACAGGGTGTGGTAGGAAGATTTTCAAAAAATGCTGTGAAAAAATTAATAGCCCCCCTCAAATCTCTGTGAAAAAAATTTGGAACCCCTCTCAATTCATGTGATAAAATTGATGACCCCCCCCCCCACACACCCCTTACAGTTAACAGAAATATTGTCAGTTAACTCAAATCCTATGGATACTGCTCCATAGGGGCGCTTTTGTTGCGAAATAAAATTCATTCTATAACTTGTGGTATACATATTACCGCATCATTCCAAACTTAGTGCATGAAACGATGGTGGGTGTGTTGAACCCCTCCTTTTTATCGCCACAGCTATATATCATTGTGGCTATATATATGTCCGTATAACTAGAATAACAAGAATTTTACGAAATTCTGTATATAGTCACCATTAACGTTCTATGAGAGAGTGTAACATAGTCTTAATCAGCAGATTTTAATGGATCTAGAGGTTAAAAGATTTTGTAATAAAGGGCTAAATATTCACTGGTCTCATACCACATAGTTAATGGTCTTGTACTACCAAGATCACATCAGATAGATTATATTGTTTTGCCTAATTTGTGAACAGTCATATTATGAATAATCTTAATCTGCATCATAATCTACCAATAATAGAATATTTGATTATATATAGTCCTTACATTACAGTTGTAAATACATATTGAACTATTTCATATTCCTACTCATCGTTGCTCATGACTTTGGGTGAAAACATCAATATCCCATGTAAAGTTTCCATCTATATATTTTAAATCTGTTTATACATGTACATGTATACTGGTATCAATTTTGGTTATGTCATTAATAGAGAAAATTTAAATTATAATGAAAAAGTTCTCAACAATATTTTAGGTTCGCAACAAAGCCCCTCAACTTTTATATTGTCAATCAACTGACGTTTACTTATTCATATTAAGGTGGGACTGGACAGTTTTTTCTTTTAATATTCAATGATTACCATTGTAAAGTTTAAAATCATGTCTAGATGTCAATAAGATTTTTTTTTTACTCATGTCACCTCGATCGTTTGAGATTTGCTATGAGTCAAAACGAGAGGCATGTGAACAGACGATTAACATCGAGTTAAATACAAGATTTTACTATTACCATCAAAAGTACTGTCTAAAATGGTTTTAGCCATATTTTTTGTATCATATGGAAAGCCTATCAAAAAGCTTTTAAAAAGATATTGAATATTTTAGGTCCTAACAGTTCATAAAACCAGTAAAAATACGAAACATGATTTTAAGTATAATATTATGTTTTCACAAAACAACATAAACAGGAACTAAATATTATCTACTAAAATGGTAACAACACTAATCACCAACCGCTGATCACAGCGTGTTAGTGTGTAAACATAATGCACCCCCTTTACTGTCCATAACCATCTAAAAATAGGTTAATAGGTAAACAGATAACTATTATGATATTGTTTCTATCTTTGTTATAAACTTGTCTAAAATGTCCTTTTTCCTTGTAATAAAGCTAAATAGCATAGTTTTGTCATTGGATCCAGGTGTTCAATGAAACATTGTTTTTAAAGAAAAATGAAATTTACACTGTACCATATACCACAGTGACATAACAACGAATTATTCTGAATAAAAGAATAATAATAATAACAACTATAAAGTTGCCCATGGCAATCATAAATAGTTTATTGGATCTGAATCCATGGTTTAAAAATGCATAATGTACAAGTACTTCAATACTCCAAATAAGTGATTCTCTTTACTCTCATATACATAAAACTGAACGGTTGTACATAATCAAATTTGTTTTGTTTTCTTACTTATCTACAATGTCTTAAACCTCAACAAATTTCACAAAGATAGTGTCCCATGACTAAATTAAATTTTCTATTCCATATGGATGTTAGATGAGATATGATATTGGCTTGTGTCCAAATTTGGTTGTACATTATTTTCAAAACAAATTTACATATTTTTATAATGAAGATGCATTACTTAGTAAAAGAATATGATGAAGTATAATCAAACACAAAAATACTTCAACTTATCACTGTCTTCTTTACATTACTTAATGATATGAATTTTACAGTGGCAGTAGTATATTCTGTATCTACCTCCACAGTAAAATGAAATAATGAAATGCCTTTTGTCCAAGCGGAAGCTGTACATGTATTAGTAAAATGATTTCACTCTGTCCAACGCGGAACGCTTCTTCTTGAGCCCGATGGTGAGGGATCTGTGTATTGTTCAATACCTCGGTCCTCACCGCCAGAAACAAAGTTGGATTTAAATTGGGTCTGAAATTAAAAAAAGAAAATATACAATTTCCATACATAACAATGTAAACAAAAATACTATAGATTTAAACTTCAATTAGTACACAAAATTGGTTCATAACCTGTTTGCATTTTGATTTTTACTTTGAATTAGTCAATTGATTTTACATTATATTGGAATAAAAATGTCAATATAACATCTATTTTTATAGAGAACATGATATATATTAACCATCTACAAGTGTTCACTTCTATATTTTCATCTTTCCAAATGAAATAAGTCTATTTTCATAATAAACATCTTCCAAACAATCACACAAACCAATGAACTCATTTTTGTATAAAATCGGGCCGCGATCACCCCAACGCGATCTCTTCCGGCCGCCCAGAGCTCTCCGGAGCTTTGACTCCAACTCTGGGGTCAGTGTATGGCACATTATGCTCTCTGTCGTCACTCAGCCGACAATAAAACTGGACCTAAACTGAGAGACTAGACAAAAAAATGGACAAGAGAGATGAAGACGGCGCTTTGACGGAATGATGAATAATAATGTTGATAATGGAATAATTTATGTGTGCATGTGCTCTTCACTATGTTGAAGGAGATTTGTCTTTCAATACATAAATAATTCTGTATACATGTATCATTCAAAATGAATTTTGAATAATATTGGTTATCAAACCAGAATGGCAAAATTTTTAAAAAAACTTAATAGATCTAATAACTAACATAATTTAGATTCCATTGTCCTAGATTCTGAAATTTTTATTTTGTATAACTCGTGATGTTTTTATATGATATATAATCATTTCCTTTTTACACCTGTAAACTCCGATTATTAAAAAGTCATTTTGTTTTGCTTAATAAAAAGTTAATTTTTTAAACTTCTCTAATTTCATGAAAAATGAGAAAGGAAGTCATGGAGAAAAGGACAACATAAGAAGATACGTTCCTTGAGTGAGCAATCACACATGTACATAAGCTTAAGATGGGGGTTGAAACTCAGCTACACTTATTCTATCTAAAGCTCAATTCTGTGACCTGATAGTTATCAAGTATATACAATATTGTAAATGGTCACCGTGATAAACCATGGAAATAAAATACCTATGTGCTTATAAGATAAATTTTCTACTAAGTCTGAGCTTTTATGTAAAAGCATGTAAATGTATTAATTCAAATTTCCATGGTCACATTTTTTGTGTGGGGCTTTTACACTGGGGGGCTCTTGGATTGTTGTGTACGGTGTGTGATGATGTTTTATTTCCCTAGGAGCCACCGGAGCGGCCGGACAGAATCAATCGGATCTCGAAAGCACGGCGAGTGTGTGGACTCCTGACCGCTGCAAGCTGTTGGAGGTACGGGGGTGGACTAGTATGATAGCATGGTGGAGTTGGGATCTGGGCAGGGTGTTGGGTAGGTGTTATTTGGGTTGTGTCCTGGGTAAGGTAAAGTTTGGACTTGAAGGCTGGGGTTGATTAGGTGTCCGCAAATCTCTTTGTGAACTTCATATGGACCCTGCTGTATGCAAAGATGTAATTTTTAGTTTGGTAGTGGAAGTTTTCTGCTCAAAGGCGAAGCAAGTTATAAAAAAACAGTTTTGAATTTTAGCCTGTTATTTTTCTTCCGAGGTGAGATTGTGACTGTTTTTTTTTTTCATTTTTCAGCCAAGAATCGAAACGAAAGATCTAAACTTTTTACAAGCACACACAGGTTAGTGGTGACGTCTCTCTTCTTTTATCCCGTAAAATTGTTACACATCTATAGATTGATTAAATGAAAAGTTGAGTCCTGACAATATGGGCATATTATGCTAATTTTTGCGATAACCATTTCATAAAACTGTAAAAACACAATGTACACGTCAAATTGACGCATGTGCATATTATAGATTAAGTTTTGGAAGGAATAATGATTATAATGCGATGAACACATTGTTTTCTAATTACTTGTATATTGTAAATATTGTTTATTCTTTTTATTCTAGTAAAAAAAAATCATATTTAAAAACGTTTACGCATATTCATTAATCATGACTTTTTGCTTAGATTTCACTTTAGATTAAACGAAAAGACACGTGTGCTGGATGCTAATTTTATTATAAATGCTGTGCATCAAAATGATTTAACTTTTTCCTACCATTAAGTATGTAATATGTAATTATTTTTTTATACTGTAGAATTTCTCAAATAATTTGAAAGCATTGAAAACTAACAATGGTAGCATTTAGCAATGATGCGCCCTTGATCATGCAAAGCCTGTAGAAGAGAGTGAGGAAATGATCACTTCTGCTCATGTGTCAGTTTCATATTTTTAACACCACTACACTACAGGGCTAAAAAAAAAATCGCTTTTCTCACATTTGGAAACTGTCCACCATCCCACTATGAAAATATTTGACCGAACAAGCAAAAACAATATGTGGATGCTGAATTTTCTCATAATATCTTTATATTTTGACATAAGCGTCATCCACCACACTTTCTTCAATCATATTTCATGCACATATACAACATTGCTTTTCACATTTAAAGTAGTCTGGACAAGTATTTGACCCATTATTAATAAGTTTGCTGCCCAGTGAAGCGCCAGTTTCAAAAATTCAGTTGCCCGCCCAACTTCTACTTTTTGTGGTCAGTCCCTAATGCCCGGCATGGGGTTTGCTGAGGCATGCGCTGCCCTGTTGACTGTACTGTGTATGACCCTCAGTAGCCGAGAGTACCTGGAGAGTCTGCGTGATGACCTCCCCTCGTGAGCTCCTGGCCGTCAGCAGCCCCTGGAGAGGGAGCTCCTCGAGAGGAAAGTGACAACTCCATCTACCTGTCAGAGGTGCTAACCAGTCCCCCCGGCCAATGCTCCATCAGTGTCTTCCCCTAGTGATCCTCCCGCCCCTACTCAATGATGTTTCATTAAAACGGGGGTCAGGATTAGGGGGGGAAAGTTGCTAGCAGAGGAAATAAACTCCATAGAAAAAAATCTACTTCTGCTCAAAATTATGGGCGGGATTACTACTATTTTAAATGGTTGACCCCTAATCCTGACCTTGTTTGATCAATTTTCTTTTTAGCTTTGTTTGGATGGTATTTGGGGTTTTCTCATCGAGTAGTGTAGCTAAGTAAGGAAAAAAATATGCAAAATCAGCAGGGTACATAATCGCTGGGTATTCATCTGGTGTCGGTCATAATTAAAAACTGTTTATAAAAAAAGAAAATATAAAGGAAATAAATGAAAAAAAGGGGACATTCATTGGGGGCAGAATGTGTGGCATAATAAATGCCAAAAACATCATTTGGGTCGTTTACCTAAATCATGACACACAACTAGAATGAACACCCAGCTAGGAAGGTCAATATCCCCCCCTTTTTTTGGTGTTCAAATTCTTGTTTTTTTTTTGGGTTTTAGAAACTTTGGGTATGTTTTTTTATTTTTATGCAGAAATCATGAAAAAAATAGCTTGTAGTTTTTGTTACATGGGTTGGATTTTCTTTAAAAAAATTTTCCAAAACAAAACTGAATTTTACCCATCTATTGCCCTTTGGGAAAAGTTTTGGGGTTTTTATGATGAAGTGATAAAAAAATCTTAAAGAAATGAAAAAAATAATGGGTCTTTTTTTTAAAAAAAGCATTAAACAAAAAAAGATCTGAGAAATTTTCATTTTTCATCCTTCATACAATTTTTGTAGTTTATGGTTTAATTTTGTTTCTTCCCCCCCTTGTGTAGAACTAACATGGGGTTTTTTTCAGAATGTTCATTTAGTGTTGCGACCAATCAAATAAGTGCTTTGATCTGTGAGAAGAGATGCTTTGGCCCGGCAGCAAGCGTGAATCAACAGTCTTCCAATAGAACAGTGCAGTTAGCACAGCCATAAATTAAGTCATAATGGGGAATTTACCTATCTGAGGGTTTGGGCTTTAAGCATCATGGGATATATACATATTGGATAAAAGGTTGAGTATGCAACAGTCAGTTTTAAATGTCCAAGCCAACCTATGTGTGCAACCAAAATAGCCTTTGGCGTTAAGTGTTGTCATCAAACCAATTACTTATATAAGCAATTGTAAAGCTGTTAATAAAGATATACAGCAAAAATAGTTATTGTGTCACTGAAGCAAAGCCTGGCTTGGCCTTTGTAAGTAACTATGATGGGCAAGCCTGCCATTTACTTTCTCCGTGTTCTCATTGTCTCTATTTTAGTTGTAGCGTCGATGACAGTAGGTGACGGTTCAATAAATTTATGCAGACAGGTTAATCAGCTCCTTGCAAAACCGAACCGTAATCGTTAACTGCAAATTACTCACCACCAAAGATTTATTTGATCTAGTCAAAAGGAACCGCTTTTACACGTATGAAACCTACTCGCATGTTTAAAAATGTCGAGCTTTTAAACGATATATTGATTAGATACCCTGTATCTAAAAAAATTTCAGTGTTCATGCGTCTTGTGTTTTATCGCTCACCAGCAAGGAGTGAAAATTATTGAACGTGGACATCATATCACGCAGAATAATGAAATGTGGAATATATAGCTTGGTAATGAAAATCACCAAAATTAATAACCAGTTAGTCAATCAAAAGAACCGGTTTTGTATAGAAAATCGACCTTTAACCGGCTGACTCATTCACATACTAGATGACAGTTGACATTGAAGGTTCCTGATAGTATCATAGGATACTATTTTAGCTAACCTGTCAAAATGATAAGTACGGTATGCATATGATATTCAATACTTATATTTGCTTAACTAGTATTGGCGATGCAAAAAGTTCACTCAAGCAGGCACCACTTCAGCCAATTAATTTTGTAATTTTCATCTATAAATTATTTTGTGACTACTTAATTTTGCACTCCTTTTTTGGTCTGTCCTGCCATACTAAAGGCTATAATAATTGCGGACTATTTCCTTGAAGCTATGCTTTTTTAACACCTAACCATCACTAAATTAGCAAATTAAATCATGTGCTAACATTTCTAGATTTTACAGTATTCTCCCCCATCCCCTCCCTAACACCACAATTTTAGTGGAGGGGTTTATCCCCCAAATGCATTTTATTTAGTTATCAATATTTTTATGGAAAAGATTTTAGTTATAGAGGACAGTTAACTGTCAATTCAACTTTCAAAAAAAAATCAATTTCATCTTGATTAGGGACTGCAAAGCTTGTCCTGATGCCTCTAGCTTCCAAACATTCCTACATTACAAGTCGTTAGGTGCATATGCGTTACAATCAACAAAGATATTGGTATTTTTAGTTTTATTAGCACTTCATTACATTTAACAAACAATTGGTAACTATAGTTCAGTGCCATCGTGAAGCCCAAGCTACTAGAGCAGAAGCTGTGGAGCTCTGGTATCTCCAGGTTGGTGGCAGAACGCGCTTGCTCTTGTAGTAACGGGCCAATCTGAAACACAAAATTCCAAGTTGAATAAGTGATTATCAAAAATAACTTGAGAGTGAAGTTGAGACACTTAGAGGGGGCTTAATACATTTTACAGAACGCTACTTTGTTAAGTTACCAGAAACATGGAACAAACTATTCCATATTCAACACTGCTTTTAAAATGGCAGTACCCCCTAAAAAAAATATTAAGTCTACAGGACTGGTAAGGCAAAACAAGTTGTATGTCCTTCAAATATCTTATTTGTCCAACATAAAATTTCATGCTCACTCTTTCAAGCACTTGACTTTGAAGACAACCATAAAATTTTTCTAAGCAATTTACATTTAAAAAAAATTATTCTTAACCAATAGGGTTGCAAATCCACCCACTTGCCTTCAAAAACAATTAATATACCCGCACATTAATGAGCCATCACGCCACTTGACTCGCT
Organism: Streblospio benedicti; assembly: GCA_019095985.1. Classification (NCBI taxonomy): domain Eukaryota; kingdom Metazoa; phylum Annelida; class Polychaeta; order Spionida; family Spionidae; genus Streblospio; species Streblospio benedicti. Next base: position 22,245,619 of record CM032659.1, read on the forward strand.
CCACAATCAACGAGTCAATATCTATAATCTAAGACAATTTTCAACAAAAATTCACTCTAGATGAGTCATCACGAGTCACATTTTCAAACCAAACTGCAGTCCTCAAATGTACATTGGGTACCCGACTCGGTTGGAGCTGCATATTCACGAGAACAACATATGATGGAAGTCCCAGAAACGGGTTCATGTATATAATATAAGAGATGACCATCAAACGGGTGGTCATTTTCCATCCCTAAACTTGCACAGTAGAACTATTTCCTTTCTTGAGACCCCACTTCATAGGTGTGAATCTATAATGTAAAAGTCAGTGTCAGCTTTGTAATTAACAACATCGCGTTTCATGGTCAAGAACTTGCCAGCGTCCTTGATCTTAAATAACATGATGCACACGCCACATCGGCTATACGCCTGCAGATCTTCGCTCCACTAAAATGTATGTGTAACAAACTGCTGCCGTATGTCGAGCACACCAGTAGTAACAGAGAAGCGCATCATGCGTGGTAATTGGACTCATATTAAAGTGCCCAACTGTATACATTTGTCATGTTGATTTGAAAATGCTCATCAGAATGAAACGCCCGCATCTACATGAACAATGCACAAAAACGCAATGAATTCTGCTTTCAACCAGAATAAGTCTGAATTTGCTGTCCTTGTCTTTTCTGTTCCTTTTTCAAATGCTTCCTGATGGCGACCGCCTTCTTGATCAGGTGGTACAGATCCTCAGGTACATCAGAGCCAGACCCTTAGCCTTCAGAATGCGGAGGATCTTTTGTTACCAGTCACAAACCTGCAGTAATAGAAGACTTGTTTACTTACAAAACAATACAGTTTTCACACATGTTCAGAATACATGAAACAATTCAAAACGAAATCAAACTCGTTTCCGTGTAACCTACAACAGAACAGATAAAATTGTAAAAAAAATACATATAATGGAACAATAATACACATGTACTGCAGTTGAGCATGGCATTTTACGGTTTCCATTCTGCTCGCATCGTACAGCAGCGGTTGAATTTCCAAACGTAAATATTGAATATGGTTCCATAATTTCCATTATACTGCTAAAATTACAATCGTACAGTATAGAGTGGAATGTGCAACCATGGCAATCCAGTATGTACGTTTCATCTGCAAAAGCAGCAAGAATAGCATTACTCGTGCCAACGATAATTGACCACTGAACATACCTTGACTTGGGCAACGCCGTGAGAATCCCTCTGCCAAAATGACACCCACCTTGTGAAGGAGTGAGACCCTCTATGAGTTTGTAAATTTGTTCCCTACATCATCAGTTGTTAATTTCAACTATGTAGGTACAGATCTTCTGTATGGAAGTGTTGACTGGGAAATACCCTTTCCAGGAGCGTGCATACGAACCATGATGGCGGCTCACGTGTTTGGTCAGAAAAGGAAGTAGAGGGGCGCTTTTCGACAAGCATCGCTTCCACACAGAGAGAACTGTTTTTGTCTGGTGCCTCATGTCTACAAATACGTACAGATAAAACCTCGATATTTTCAATACGACTGTGTAAATAAAAATACAATTCTGACATATTTCTTTTCTCTTGCTTCTTCACAGACAGATGGGAAGAATGTCTATATATAGGCTGTGAAAAGATCACAACAACAGCTATCTCCTGTTAGGACCAGAGCTAATTTTGTCGCTTTTTTTGTCTTTTTTCAAAGTTATAAACATTTTACCAAATTATCTTAAATCTTTAAATACAAAGAATGATCTTTCTTCAAATGTAAAAAGCAATCTGTTGAAGAAAAATGTATGATAAAGAAATAAATGATGTGTTCTGAAATATTAATATGCTCCCAACCTTTTCTAAGATGCTGAATATCGTGTACTCTTATGTCAATGTCTCATACTATTTTGTCAATTATCTTTTATTTTTATTCTTTACTTTTTTTATTTATTTTTATTTTATTTTGCTCAACATGGAAATAAATTTAATGGATTATTATTATTATTTTATACTCCATCTTTTTTGGTGTCACACTATAATTACACGTGTCAAATAATCATGAATAATATCTTTACTTTCATCTTTCTATGAGACACTCTATAGTTTATAAAGGTCACCAATTAAAATCACCAATCTACGGTCAAAAATTTCTCCCAAACCTATCTACTATGCACAAATAGCCAGAAAAAAACTCTTCAGGATCAGCTGAAATCTGCCAGGAATATGAAATTTCTGGGAACTAACCCATATTAATAAGGACTATTCAGTATTTATGAAGACAGTGGGTGTGGTAGGAAGATTTTCAAAAAATGCTGTGAAAAATTAATAGCCCCCCCTATAGATCTCTGTGAAAAAATTTGACCCCCCCTCATTCATGTGATAAAATTGATGACTTCTACACTTCTTTACAGTTAACAGAAATATTGTCAGTTAACTCAAATCCTATTTCATGGATACCACAATTTGAAGAAAGTTTATGTCATGTTCTATGTACTTTTAATAGTGCAAGTAGATTTCCTGTTTCAGAAGTATACCTGTCAAAATGCAGATTTCCAAATTTGTACCTGTATTTAACCTATCTTTAGTTTCTTGTATTTATTACTTTATTTTGATGTATTACATTTTATGTATACCCAAATGTATTTTGTTGGCTTTTTTTTTTCGCTTTTTAAATTAATTCTAGTTTTTCTTTCCTCAATGGATACTGCTCCATAGGGGCGCTTTTGTTGCGAAATAAAATTCATTCTATAACTTGTGGTATACATATTACCGCATCATTCCAAACTTAGTGCATGAAACGATGGTGGGTGTGTTGAACCCCTCCTTTTTATCGCCACAGCTATATATCATTGTGGCTATATATATGTCCGTATAACTAGAATAACAAGAATTTTACGAAATTCTGTATATAGTCACCATTAACGTTCTATGAGAGAGTGTAACATAGTCTTAATCAGCAGATTTTAATGGATCTAGAGGTTAAAAGATTTTGTAATAAAGGGCTAAATATTCACTGGTCTCATACCACATAGTTAATGGTCTTGTACTACCAGATCACATCAGATAGATTATATTGCTTTGCCTAATTTGTGAACAGTCATATTATGAATAATCTTAATCTGCATCATAATCTACCAATAATAGAATATTTGATTATATACAGTCCTTACATACAGTTGTAAATACATATTGAACTATTTCACATTCCTACTCATCGTTGCTCATGACTTTGGGTGAAAAACATCCAATCCCATGTAAAGTTTCCATCTATATATTTAAATCTGTTTATACATGTACATGTATACTGGTATCAATTTTGGTTATGTCATTAATAGAGAAAATTTAAATTATAATGAAAAAGTTCTCAAATAATATTTTAGTCTGCAACAAAGCCCTCAACTTTATATTGTCAATCAACTGACGTTTACTTATTCATATTAAGGTGGGACTGGACAGTTTTTTCTTTTAATATTCAATGATTACCATTGTAAAGTTTAAAATCATGTCTAGATGTCAATAAGATTTTTTTTTTTACTCATGTCACCTCGATCGTTTGCGATTTATGAGTCAAAACGAGAGGCATGTGTGAACAGACGATTAACATCGAGTTAAATACAAGATTTTACTATTACCATCAAAAGTACTGCTCCAAAATGGTTTTTAGCCATATTTTTGTATCATATGGAAAGCTCTTATCAAAAGCTTTTAAAAAAGATATTGAATATTTTAGGTCCTAACAGTCTATAAAACCAGAGTAAAATACGAAACATGATTTTAAGTATAATATTATGTTTTCACAAAACAACATAAAACAGGAACTAAATATTATCTACTAAAATGGGTAACAAACACTAATCACAGCCGCTGATCACAGCGGTTAGTGTGTAAACATAATGCACCCCTTTACTGTCCATAACCATCTTAAAAATAGGTTAATAGGTAAACAGATAACTATTATGATATTGTTTCTATCTTGTTATAAACTTGTCTAAAAATGTCCTTTTTCCTTTGTAATAAAGCGTTACAAATAGCATAGTTTTGTCATTGGATCCAGGTGTTCAATGAAACATTGTTTTAAAGAAAAATGAAATTTACACTGTACTATAAACCACAGTGACATAACAACGACTATTCTTGAATAAAAGAATAATAATAATAACAACTATAAAGTTGCCCATGGCAATCATAAATAGTTTATTGGATCTGAATCCATGGTTTAAAAATGCATAATGTACAAGTACTTCAATACTCCAAATAAGTGATTCTCATTCTCGCATACATAAAACTGAACGGCTGTACATAATCAAATTTGTTTTGTTTTCTTACTTATCTACAATGTCTTAAACCTCAACAACAAAATTTCACAAAGATAGTGTCCCATGACTAAATTAAAATTTCTATTCCATATGGATGTTAGATGAGATATGATATTGGCTTTGTGTCCAAATTTGGTTGTACATTATTTTCAAAACAAATTTACATATTTTTATAATGAAGATGCATTACTTAAAAAGAATATGATGAAGTATAATCAAACATTAAAAATACTTCAACTTATCACTGTCTAACATTACATTTCTTAATGATATGAATTTTACAGTGGCAGTAGTATATTCTGTATCTACCTCACAGTAAATGAAATAATGAAATGCCTTTTGTCCAAAAGCTGTACATGTATTAGTAAAATGATTTCACTCTGTCCAACGCTTCTTCAGCTATTCTTCTTGAGCCCGATGGTGAGGGGATCTGTGTATTGTTCAATACCGGTCCTCACCGGCCAGAAACAAAGTTGGATTTTAAATTGGGTCTGAAATTAAAAAAAAAAAATAGCACAATTTCCATACATAACAATGTAAAAACAAAAATACTATAGATTTAAACTTAATTAGTACACAAAATTAAACAGAATTCTGTTTGCATTTTGATTTTTACTTTGAATTAGTCAATTGATTTTACATTATATTGGAATAAAAATGTCAATATAACATCTATTTTTATAGAGAACATGATATATATTAACCATCTACAAGTGTTCACTTCTATATTTTCATCTTTCCAAATGAAATAAGTCTATTTTCATAATAAACATCTTCCAAACAATCACACAAACCAATGAACTCATTTTAAACTGTATAAAATCGGGGCCGCGATCACCCCAACGCGATCTCTTCCGGCCGCCCAGAGCTCTCCGGAGCTTTGACTCCAACTCTGGGGTCAGTGTATGGCACATTATGCTCCCTGTCGTCACCAGCCGACAATAAAACTGGACCTAAACTGAGACTAGACAAAAAAATGGACAAGAGAGATGAAGATGGCGCTTTGACGGAATGATGAATAATAATGTTGATAATGGAATAATTTATGTGTGCATGTGCTCTTCACTATGTTGAAGGAGATTTGTCTTTCAATACATAAATAATTCTGTATACATGTATCATTCAAAATGAATTTTGAATAATATTGGTTATCAAACCAGAATGGCAAAATTTTTAAAAAAACTTAATAGATCTAATAACTAACATAATTTAGATTCCATTGTCCTAGATTCTGAAATTTTTATTTTGTATAACTCGTGATGTTTTTATATGATATATAATCATTTCCTTTTTACACCTGTAAACTCCGATTATTAAAAAGTCATTTTGTTTTGCTTGGACAAAAGTTAATTTTTTAAACTTCTCTAATTTCATGAAAAATGAAAGGAAAAAGTCATGGAAAAGGACAACATAAGAAGATACGTTCCCTCGGAGTGAGCAATCACATTTTTATGTACATACAAAAGATGGGGTTGAAACTCAGCTTACACTTATTCTATCTAGCTCAATTCTGCGGCCTGATAGTTACTGGGCATATGCCAATGTGTAAATGGTCACCAGATAAAACCATGCAAATAAAATACCTATAAAAGTTTATAGATAAAATTTTCTACAAGTTCAAGCTTTTATGTAAAGAAGGTAAATGTATTAATTCAAATTTCCATGGTCACATTTTTGTGTGTGGGCTTACACTGGGGTGGGCTCTTGGATTGTTGTACGGTGTGTGATGATGTTTTATTTCCCTAGAGCCACCCGCGCTGGAGCGGCCGGACAGAATCAATCGATCTACGGCAGCACGGCGAAAAAAGTGGGACTCCTGACCGCTGCAAGCTGTTGGAGGTACGGGTGGACTAGTATGATAGCATGGTGGAGTTGGGATCTGGGCAGGGTGTTGGGGTAGGTGCTATTTGGGTTGTGTCCACAAGGTAAAAAGTTTGGACTTTGAAGGGGTTGATTAGGTGTCCGCAAATCTCTTTGTGAACTTCATATGGACCCTGCTGTATGCAAGATGTAATTTTTAGTTTGGTAGTGGAAGTTTCTGCTCAAAGGCGAAGCAAGTTATAAAAATGTTTTGAATTTTAGCCTGTTATTTTCTTCTGAGGTGATTGTGACTGTTTATTTTTTTTATTTTTCAGCCAAGAATCGCAAACGAAAGACGTCAAACTTTAGCACACAGGTTAGTGGTGATCTCTCTCTTCTTTTTATCCGTAAATTGTTACACATCTATAGATTGGATTAAATGAAAAGTTGAGTCCTGGACAATATGGGCATATTATGCTAATTTTTTGGATAACCATTTCATAAAAACTGTAAAAACACAATGTACACGTCAAATTGACTTTATGTGCATATTATAGATTAAGTTTTTGGAATAATGATTATAATGCGATGAACACATTGTTTTCTAATTACTTGTATATTGTAAATATTGTTTATTCTTTTTATTCTAGTAAAAAAAATCATATTTAAAAAACGTTCGCATATTCATTAATCATGACTTTTTGCTTAGATTTCACTTTAGATTAAACGAAAAGACACGTGTGCTGGATGCTAATTTTATTATAAATGCTGTGCATCAAAATGATTTAACTTTTTCCTACCATTAAGTATGTAATATGTAATTATTTTTTTATACTGTAGAATTTCTCAAATAATTTGAAAGCATTGAAAACTAACAATGGTAGCATTTAGCAATGATGCGCCCTTGATCATGCAAAGCCTGTAGAAGAGAGTGAGGAAATGATCACTTCTGCTCATGTGTCAGTTTCATATTTTTAACACCACTACACTACAGGGCTAAAAAATCGTTTTCACATTTAAACTGTCCACCATCCCACTATGAAAATATTTGACCGAACAAGCAAAACAATATGTGGGATGCTGAATTTTCTCATAATATTCACATTTTGACATAAGCGTCATCCACCACACTTTCTTCAATCATATTTCATGCACATATACAACATTGCTTTTCACATTTAAAGTTAGTCTGACAAGTATTTGACCCATTATTAATAAGTTTGCTGCCCAGTGAAGCGCCAGTTTTCAAAATCTAGTCGCCCAACTTACTTTTTGTGGCCGTCCCTAATGCCCGGGCATGGGGTTTGCTGAGGCATGCGCTGCCCTGTTGACTGTACTGTGTATGACCCTGTAGCGCCGAGTACCTGGAGAGTCTGCGTGATGACCTCCTCGTGTTCCTGGCCGCTCAGCAGCCCCGGGAGAGGGAGCTCCTCGAGAGGAAGTACAACTCCATCTACCTGTCAGAGGTGCTAACCAGTCACCCGTGATCCCGCCCGCATGCTCCATCAGTGTCTTACCCTAGTGATCCTCTCCTGGACCTACTCACATGATGTTTCATTGAAGCTTGGGGTCAGGATTAGGCGGAAAGTGCTGCCCAGTTTAGCAGGACCGAATAATAACCCTCCCATAGAAAAAAAAATCTACTTCTGCTCAAAATTATAGACGGTGATTACTACTATGTAATATGAGTTGACCCGCACTTAATCCTGACCTTGTTTGATCACTGTCTTTTAGCTTTGTTTGGATGGTATTTGTGGTTATCTCATCTTGAGTAGTTATGTTGTTGAAGGTAGAGTAAAACATAGAGTGCAAAGCAGCAGGCTACATAATCGCTGGGTATTCATCTGGTCGTCGGTCATAATTACAACACTGATTTAATAAAAATATGAACATATGAAAAGGAAATAAATGTAATAAAAGGTGACATGTCATTGGGGGTGCAGAATGTGTGGGATAATAAATGCGTACAAAGCATCATTTGGTGTCGTTACTACCGCAAAGTCATGACACACAACTAGAATGAACACCCAGCTAGGAAGGTCAATATCACCCCCCTTTTTTATGGTGTTCGAAATTCTGGTTGTTTTTTGTTTGGTTGTAGAAACTTGGATATGTTTTTCATTTTGATAGCAGAAATCATGAGGAAAAAAAATAGCATTGTAGTTACTTTGTGACATGGAGTTGGATTTTCCTGCAAAATTATCCAAAACAAAACTGAATTTCTACCACTGATCTATGTAGCCTTTGGAAATGTTTGGGTTATTATGATGAAGTGATAAAAACTCTTACATAGAAATGAAAGAAATGAAACAACGTTTTTTGTCAATGGCACTAATGGTCATCTTTTTTACACTTTAATATCACCAGACATTAAAAGGCTATAAAGGTAAAGATCTGAGAATATTGTGCATGTTTATCCTTCATACTAATTTATTGTAGTTGATGGTTTAATTTTTGTTTCTTCCCACCTTGTGTAGAACTAACATGGTGTTTTCTGTGCAGAATGTATCATTTAGTGTTGCGACCAATCATAATAGAGTGCTTTGATCTGTGAGAAGAGATGCTTTGGCACCGAGCTGCCACCTACCTTACAAAAAGCCCTGTTTAAGTTACTTCCCCGTGGGTCTCAACCAATCAGAATGGAGTATTTGATATGTTTTGCCAGTGAACGGCACATCACGGTGGTTGAAGACCTGGCGAGCTACTCACTTAACGAGCTTGAGGACATGGAGGGAAGGTTCACCTCGCTCTACCTCTCACAGGTACTGGGGGTTGGGGTGATCTCAGTATTTCATATTCAGTTGATAGCTGTACATATGCAAGACTAACATAGATCCTGAAGCTAAAAATTAGCTATAAGTCATGAAGGGGAGGTTTTTGTCGCTCTTCCTTTCACAGGCACAGTTGGGGCTTTTTGGAGGTGGGGGACTGGGAGTAGAAGATGGGGAAGCAGAGGATGCCTTTGAATTTTTGTACACTATAAATTATGCAAAGCCTCCTGCAGAGACTTACTGTTAATTCTGGAATGGATACTATTGCTAAAAATGGGATATGTAAATATGAAGGTTCTGGGCATGTTGGGGAGCTGTGGGGTCTCCTCAGGCTTCATATTCAGCTGATAGTTCTAAGTTATATAAATGCAAGGCCCATAGGTTAGTGTAGGCATAGACACTGCAGCTGCCAACAAACTTACACACATCAGGTCCCGTGGAAGCTGTGGGACTATATTTAAAAACACATTTATGGCTCTCGTAACCATTGTGATCACATTTCGATATTGGTATGTTGTCTGGATTATTACATTTCAATCAATAGAAATTATTTGTGTAAGCTCTGATTATTCTCATTTTGAGGGTGTGAACTAACAAGAAACAGATACTCACACAATGTATATGAAACCATCATGCAAAGTATTTGTGCATGTTAGTTACCCTAGATGTTTCCTGATTTTGTGTCTTCCCTTCGACTACTATATCTTTCTTTTGGTTGCTGACAAAGTACAGTAATGTAGTGTCAGTTGAATGTCTGCATGTGCTGTAACTTTCAAATGTAGGAGACTAACACTTATAACATAGATTATGTATGTAGCAGTAGGCTTTTAGGCTTCTTGGACATTTTGTAAGTTTGGAACAGTTTCGTTATGTTTTAATGTAATTAAACTGCATAATGTCTTGTTGATTACAATGTTAGTATTATTGTTACATATATTTTAACTTACATTTGGCTAAACGTTCATAATTATGATGAAAATTTTGTCATTCTCAAAGATATGAATATAATATTTTTGCCCAAACTAAATTTTACCTACACTATTAAAGCAGCCGAGGTGGGCAATCTAGTTTGCCTGTCACTGACCACTCTACTGCTCAGTCACACTACTGCAGGATGCATATGAGTGGACATTGGTGGCTGATTCACCACTGACTTCTCTCTGACTCCTAACTAAATCTCCCACCCCACTGACCACTCACTGACCGTGCTGTAGGAGGCTTACGAGTGCGCGTCGCTGGCTGTCGGTTGTGCTCTCAACGTGGTGGACGAGGTGTGTTCCCGCCGCAGCGTCAACGGTGTTGCCATCGTCAGGTAAACAAACCAGCGCTTGTATAGAAGTGCTTTTTTAAATTAGTGTTGATTTTTTTAACTTACAGGTAAGGGATCATTCACAAATGATGCCACCCGGCAGGGGTGTGAGTGTAGCGAAAGATGACGAAAGTTGACATTGTGGGGGTGGGTGGGGTGTCTATCACTTGGGTGATGTCACTTTTTGAAAAATAGTTGTAGTTATTTAACAGTATTTGACCTTGCTAAGTGATTTGTGATATATCTATATCTGTAGTTGAAATCACATTGCCATGCTTGCTTTATGTCCTAAATACATTTGTAAAATTATGTCTAAATTATGGACATATATATTTAAATGTGTTTATATAACAGCACAGTTAAATCAATTTCAAATGTCATTGCGAAACCATGTCGTGGGGGGGGGAGGCAAACATGATGAAAGGTGACAAGGGGGGGGGCTAGAAGCTAGAAGATTCTAGAATAATACTGAAGGTGACAGATTTTTCTCTTTCAAAAGACATTGAAGGTCTTCTAGAGAGTGAGAGCACAACAGTTCATGGTAACCGCCACTGGCTCGCGGCTGAACTGTTTGATGATAAAGGTCGTAAATTGCGGACCTACAGGTTCAGAGGACCAACTCTTCAAAAAATCAATGTTTTCAGCTTCGCACTGATCATTCTTTACACATGCCTCACGAAGAAAGGCAGGCAAGATATATGTGAAAAGTATGAGCTTGGAGTAGATGTGAAACTTGGCAAAGATGTGCTTGGCTACTTTTCCAGTCAATGGTGCAGTGACAGCCTAAGGCAGATCGTCACACCATTGTTGAGGCAGATGCTGAGTGTGGATGCAGATTCCCGACCATCGATGAGAGAAGTCAGTGGATTCTTCTCTCCTTACCTATATCCATCTCCAATAGTGTCCACATCGCCTCATCTGGAGTTCAAGGCAACATTCCAACTTGACTATACAGCTGACCAATATGTTGGTATTGGAGGAAGCCACCTCATCCTGTTAGGCCGTGAGAACCCACACACGCTGAGCCTGCTCCAGCTGGACGGTGGCAGCTACAAGCAGCTGTGGCAAAAACCGTTTCCCCAGGGTGTGGGTTATGATGACAGGAAATATGTGACTGATGAGTTGCTCATGACCCGTCACTGGTCAGGACGTCACTGGGCAGGACTAGTCCGCTGTTTCAACCTGAACCTCGACCTGCTCCACACCAGCTGCTCTACACACACTGGATATACACACTGGATGATAGCCTGCAGTTGAGAGCCATGCTGCCACCTCACACACTTGTGCTGTGAGGAGATGTTTGGTCGAAAGCAACTGATGCTGTGCGCCGCTGATGAACGAGTCCTCACCCTCCACGTTCCTTGGGAAACACAGTTGGCTGATAAATGTATTTCCATCTGCCGACACCCTGTGTTAAACTGGTTCGCGGTGACTGATTTGAGCAACCTGACTGTGTACAATAGATTTGGTGAGCTCCAGCATTATGTTCGGCTGGATTATAAGCCTGGTAGATATGATGCCATCACCTGTACAGCCTCCCACCTGGTGGTCAGGGAAGCTGTCACCACCATCCTGCACTTTCATGATTGGCATGGGAAGGAAGTAGGGAAAGTTGACCTCAGGCAGGTGGCCAATTTGAGAGAGAGGGAGGATACTGTGACTAATGTGGGAGTGTGCGAGAGGGACATGCTGCATGTAGCTGTTGGGAGAAAGGGAATCCCCTCCCATGTCACATCATTTCATGCACTGAAGCTACAGTTCAGTGAAAACAGTGTATAGTGATAATCATTCATAAAAATCAACATTCTAATGATATGACTTACAGATAATATAATGGATAAATATGTATTTTACTTAAATGTTTTCTAATGTTTTTCATTTTAATTGACTCATTCAAAGCAGTACACACATCATGTTATATGCAATGTGAGGAATGTTGACACTGTGTGTATTATTTGTATATTCCGCTACATATCATGATGCTCAGACAGAATGCTGCATTAATATTTTTTTTAAGTGTATATAAAAAGGTTTCTGACAAAATTCTGGCAAAAATGTGTGGATACGATTGGCAGTATTTAAGTTTATCTAATTCAACCTGTGGATGCTGATCTATATTGTCATGGATCGGACTAGTGTCAACTTTCCAGGCATAAAGGCACAAGAAATATAATATATGGTAACTTTTGATATATTCTAATTTTATGACCAAAATGTAAAACTTAACATACCCGGTATACAAATTCATCAGTCCTTTTGCAGCATAAACCTACTTCACAGACCCACAGTTGACCCAGCTTGTTTGACCATGGGGCACTATATTTGACCTTTCAATCCCCTATCTCTTGATCTTTTAACCTTTTAGAATGAGGGGTCACCATGTTCACCAGTGTTTGTCGTTTTAAGTATCCAAGTCTCCAAAATCGCTATGTTTTATCTCAGCCTCTCAAACCCCTGTCTCACAATGTTCACCTTTGTTTGACCACTCAGATCCCCATTCACCACGTTGACCTTTCAGACCGCCTGGTCACCATGCCGAGCCGGACAGGGCCATGGGCTTCTGTTTCTTCAACACGGCGGGAATCGCAGCGAGATACGCACAGAAACAGTACGGACTCAAACGGTGAGCGATCAAGGCTAGATGCACTGGACACAAAATGTTTTGTGTAAAGAATATAAATTCTGGCTTTAATATTAATTTGTAGATCCTTAAAACCTGTTACACAGTCTTGCTTTACTTTTTCGAAAAATATTACTATCAAATGAAAAAGTTCTAGCCTGCTGAACTGATATCCGTGAAGAATGCAAATTTCTTGAATGTATTTATAAAATTTATTGATCAAACATCACAGAAATTTTTAACATAATACTCATGAATGTCGACATATCCATTCAAAATGTGCCAAAATGTGTATCAGCTGAAGTATTTATTTCCACATTATCGAAATTAAAGTTCATGAATGGGATTCTGTTGCCAAGTCTAGCAGCCATTAAAAACTTAAGAAAATGCTGTCTTGTTGCCTCCCCCTGCAGGGTGCTGATCCTCGACTGGGATATTCACCACGGCAACGGCACGCAGCACATGTTCTACTCGGACCCGTCCGTGCTCTACGTGTCGCTGCATCGCTACGACTTAGGCGGCTATTTCCCGGGCGGCGACAACGGCGACTACGACATGACGGGCGAGGGGGCGGGGGCCGGATACAACGTCAACGTGCCATGGAGCAGCGGGGTGAGTACACGGAGTCGTCTCCACACTTCTGGTGACATGATTGTGGACCAATGTACTGGTGTGGAGTGAGTAAAGCTTTTCTTTCTTCTTTTCATTTTATTTAACGTTCACCCTTAGAGCTACTTATAACTACCTGCAGTTTTTTGCTCCAAGCAATTCTCTCCACTCCCATACGATTTTTGATAAAGTACCACTTGGCCTATTGCTTACTGTATTTCAATAGATTTTGATATGGTTCCAATCTTTACAAGAGTGAGGGCCCTTAAATAGTATAATATAGGTATATGGTATATCCAACTTTTTACATGTGTTTCCTTGTGCATTAGTAATATTTGCATGTTTCAGCACGGTCCTGGGATGGGAGATGCAGAGTACCTGGCTGCCTTCCTACATGTGGTCATGCCCATCGCATACGAGGTCAGTCATTGCAAAAAAAAAAAAAAAAAAAAAAAAAAGTTTGGTCCTTATCCTTTATTTTGGTCATAGTCAGTAGACTGTTACTGGTACATGTAATTAATGCATTACAGGCTAGAGTAGATTTTGATGCTAACTATTGCAACTTAGAATAATACCTGAAATAAGCTCAAATTTGTCAAGATGGATGTTTTACATTTTTAAGATGGATATTTGAACTGTAACATAGACATGCAATTTTTGCAGGAATTGTGGCAAACTCATATTTCTGGTCATATGTGTCAGTAAGTCTGTGACCAATGCTCATTCAACCCATTTGCTGTTGTTTCAGTTTGACCCTGAGCTGGTGATTGTGTCTGCTGGTTTTGACGCAGCCCGAGGAGATCCGCTGGTACGTACTGACCGGTCTTGCGCATGCATTTTCCTACAACAATGGACATATGATGCTCTTTTCAAAATGAGGCCTGTTATTTGACTAATAAAACAAATTTTTTTTTGTGTAGAGGTAAAAAATGGTTCGTCTACATGTACATTTAACAATCATATCTGCCTGATTTTTTTAATCAACTTGGATAAGTGACACATACACATGTACAGTAAGAACTGTTTATCTTGAACTCTAATTACTAGAATTCATGGATAATTCAATCG
>CM032659.1:22260192-22343328 GCA_019095985.1 Streblospio benedicti
TAACCAGATAATCGTTAAGTATCGCTAAAATCCAGGGAGCATTTTGACACTGCACGGACACTGACCTTATAAATCGGACTGTAATGCTATAATACCATGCAGTGGATTCATTATGATTTGCCATCCCTACAGTTATTTGCACTATTTTCATTCTAACCCATAGAGCACTGCACAGCCAGTTTGTGTACACAACCACTTCGTGTGTTATCTAAATAAAATTATTAGGCTCAAAACAAATACTACATAATACTACTTCTATGAAAATGATTGTTTTCACAGTGCCAAAGTGTAAAAATAAAATTTCTAATAAGATCTATAATGAAAATAAACATGTTCAAATCCCTATATATCGCCACAAAATGGGTGTGCATATGTTATGCCTTAACAAATTGCACCATAGATCATATAATTTTAATGAATCATAACAATTGTGTTTATCATGCAACAATACATGTAAGTAGCTTTATTTTGACACATCAAACACTATTGTGGGTTCATTAATAGCTGTGTTACAATTGTTTAAACATTAAAATGCATGAAGTGGGTGTGCAGTGATCTATTTGTTGTATGAATGCATAGTTATTTAGCTAAAGCAACACAATGTAGACTTTGTGTCTGTAGAAAATCGGGATGACAGCTAGTTGAGAATAGTAGATCCGAATACTGGGAGGTATGTGTGTCAGCGAAATTATGTAAATTGGACATACTACTTAACGTGGTGCGAGATCAAAATATTTCAATTATTTGTCATGCAAACTTGCCAAAGATTTGCTGGCGTGTAATATCACCATATTATCGACCATCGACCATTCATAGCTGCAACGTACGAAATGAGTCTTACTTCAACTAACTGTTTTATCTCGAATCTATAGAATATCCTTTGGTAAAATAACATATATCTTATGCAGAGTAAACTTAAATAGTGCTTAATTACCTCACTTTACAAAATTATTCCAAAGACAAGTGGTCAAAGCGGAAATGGCGTCTAACCATAACGTACCCCATACTTAACAATTTGTCGTCAACTTTCGTTCGCTTGCATTCTTTGCTGATCTTGCACTTCCCTGTACATAAAATGACTAAATAATTGAAATTTAAGGAAAGGGGCACGTTGAAACAGTTTGCATGGCGTCGATAAATGATTGGGCACAGTTAGTGTCCACAACAGACTTACTCTCAGAACCTGTCACCATCAATAAAGATAAATTTTTCATTGGAAGATCAAAGGGTGCTGACTTGTCGCTGTCAACCAACAAGTTGGTGTCTGGAACACACTGCTTCATTGAAAGAGATACATTAGGTCAATTTTGGCTTCAAGACTGTAGTACGAATGGCACACTGCTTAACCTCACACACAAAATTGTTGGAAGAAAAAATGAACTTCATCATGGTGATGAAATATCTCTTGTTTATAAGAAAAGTGATACAACACACAATGTCTCATATTTGTTTCAAGACTTGTCCAAACTTGTTGAAGAACAACTGAATGAGACTCAAGAATATGAGTTAACTTCAGATTGTGATACTAGCAGAACGGTTCCTGATACTAGTACAAGTGAATCATCACCGGACAGGAAAAGAAAATGTGATGCATCGCCTGAAAACGCGACCATCTCTAAAATGAGTAAAGTTGAAGAAGATTCCTTTTCAGCTCAAAATGACATCCCATTAACCAATGAAGTTACTACATCAAAAGACAAAAGCATTCAACTCACAAAATCAATAGACAAGGATTCAGATATAACAAAAAATACTGATGCACAAAAGAATGATGATGATGACACTATTGCTGAAAATCTTATATGTCTTATTTGTCAAGAAATATTTCACATGTGTATCAGTTTACAACCTTGCATGCATTCGTTTTGTGCAGGCTGTTATTCTGACTGGATGACACGCTCTGGAGATTGCCCAAGCTGTCGTAATAAAGTGGAGAGAATCAATAAAAATCACATGGTCAACAATCTAGTTGATGCCTATTTATTTAAACACCCTAAGAAAAAGCGATCTCAGGAAGATATTGATGAACTTGATAAAAAGAACAAGATCACTAAAGATATGCTGATTCCAAAACCACCTAGCAGAACTTTTTCCGAATTTATAGATAATGAAGACGATGAAGATGATGAAGATGATGAATCAGCATCATCAGATGATAATACGACACCAGCACCATTTGTGCCTCTAGTTCCATACACAGGAATCACCACTGGACTAGGCACTTTTAGCTATACGCCTAAAACAGTATGTCGGCAATGTCCAGAATATAAACCTCCAGGTACAAGTAGTCTAGGTCAAGTCGTAACTGCAATTGGAACTGCATTGAGTGGTGTGGCTGCAGCAATAGTTCCCAGTACTTCTACTGATACATCAGCGGCAGGTCCTTCAACATCAGCAGCTGCGCATACTGTGGTTATAACCCCAGCTGGTGATGAAAAAGTAATGCCTCCGATACCTGCGTACCAGTGCATTGCTTCGCAAACTCATTTACTATGTCAATGTTGCTTGCAACCAATGCCAGACAGAAGAACTGCAAGTACAACAGATCCTGATATTCCTCCTCAGCAATGCTCGCTGTGTTACCGTGCATTTTGTCATTCCTACTGGGGCTGTAAAAAAGCAGATTGTACTGGCTGTCTTTCCAAGTTCAAAGATCTTAAATTTGCCAAAGCTGCCTCAAATGGGTTATTGCTAGAAAATCTTTATGAGTCTGATGTTTTAAAAAATTATCTAGAGAAATGTGGTAAAAATTCCCAAGATCTCTTGAAAGAATGCTGTATGAAATTAGAAGCTAAAGAATTTGCTTGCATGGATGAACCTCGTGGACTGAATTCAGATACTGTAGTGTGCTATTCATGTGGACTACGTAATTTTCGTGATTTGGCATATTGCTATAGAAAAGCAATACCTAATGACCAACTACCTCTTGGTGCAACTTCGCGGCCCAATTGTCATTGGGGAAAAAATTGTCGTACGCAGAAATGCAAACCAATTCATGCTGCAAAGTTTAACCACATTTGTGAACAAACAAGATTTACATGAGATAAAATCATTTATGACAAAATTTACATCCACGTCAATTATTTACTATTGCAAATAAGTCTGTTAGATATGATTCGACAGATGAATATGATCATTTATTCATAATTCATTTTATTAATCAAATTGTATGGCTATTGTTTTTATGAAATAAAACTAGTCCAACATGTACATGCTGAATAATTTAGGTGTGTAGCATTGTATATATGAATTACTATGTGATTATATACATGTACTTACGTTATAATTTAAGTATTATAGAGAATATTATATGTAGAACTCTGTCTTATTTTAATGAATAGTATGCTTTGCATTTTGTCTGATCTTCCTTTCTTTTTGAGTTTACTCTAGATTTTAGTTTTTGTAGTAGACGTTAAGTTTGTGGGTATGAGCATAATTCGTAGTAATGCTTTGATTTGTGATACAAAACCCTTAGAGTTCATGTCTTTCAATGTTCACAGTATTTCGCAGTTTTGAAGTCAATCAGCGAATATTATCATTCGAGAACCGAGAATTTTGATATTGTATGCCTGTAATCAGTAATGTTTTCTAATACTCACAATATCCTATTGGATGCACATAAAAAAATTGAATGACAAAATTAATATGACATCTATTAAACTCAATTCTAAGCTAACTATATGTATAATATTCAATTTTCTTGGACAGTCCAGTAATGTAGGAGTTTGGAATACTTTCATGAATAAACTTACTGTTACCTTTTCATCATCCTTTTTTTATACCTGGTAGGTCCAAGTCTTGAAAGAAGAAAATTACAATATCAATTCAGAAGAGAAAATTACATAATACGTTTGTAACTTTTGTAAAAGGTCACTGATATGAAATAAAGATTCAGCTAAACTCTACACGTTATTGTTCCATGCACATTATAGCCATATGTCAAAATATTCAGAAGTCCCAGTGATTTATGCCAGACATGCACATAAAACGATTGAATCCAAGCCCATTCACATATTTCAGAAAATTATGAATTTACTAGAACAGGATTTGCCTAGGGCACAAGCGTCAGTGCAGACATTTTGACAGAACGTTTTTTCCTGTGCGTGGCTATGGCACGCAATATTGTAAGGCTTGAGGTTATTCATTTTTGAAGTAAGGAAAAGTTTGGCATGTCAAACTTCCTCCACGGTCTCCATACTACCTAAAAAAATGTACTTCGCTACATTTTTGCAGAACTGGATACATAAACAAAACAGGGTGAGTTGTTATTCGGGCTCGCCGTGATACGCCCCAAGAACGAGCCCAATAAAATAATCAATGTTAAACAAAAACTGGCATATTTTCAACACGTTTAACAAGATAATTTATTAATAAATTACAAAATGCAATAATGTAGGAATACTCTGTATAATCATAACAAAACACGGCGCAGTCACTCTCTTAGACATATAGACGCCTATGGTTGGACTTCTGCAATACAGTTACGTCAACCGTATGACAGCTACACACTCTGTTCTGTGCAATCTCTTTGATGTTCATTGATTTTGGGGGTTTTCCTTGAAGTAGTAGGTGTGCTAGATTATTGAACATATTTGAAGTGGGGCAAAAGTAGTCCGGATGACAACTAACCATATACGGAATCCGTATATGGACAGTTCTGATACAACATATTTTTACAAGGCAGTTCTGGAGGTCGATATCGACTGAAAATACATGCAAAAGACTGATATATACTGATCCTCATGGCCTTCCAAAGGTTTTTTTTTGGCAGTAGAGGGCGTGTACACCAATAGTACTGTTGTGCCATAGGTTTAAGCTATGTATATAAAAACATGCACAAAATCCATTTAAATAGTAGTGGTTGGTTAATTTAACACTGAATTTTTGTTGATATATATCAATTAAGTAATTAAGAATAGACAACAATGTATAAAGATCATTACATTTATTTTATTGTATACTGTATAAGAAAAACTACTAAATTACTAATACTCATAGATACTGTTAACACTTCTAAAATATTTAGCCTCATCCTAACATTTATATATCAGCAGATATAAAAATATCTTGTTAAATGTACGTTAATACTGAATACCATGAAAACAACCATTGGCCTTTAGAAAATAATAAAGGGTAACTGTTAACACTGATGTTTTATTGTTTCCACTCTATTTTTTCTTGTTCAACTTCGATGCCTGCAGAAAAGAATCTAGTTCCTTGAGGGTTTGTTCATTTTGAGTGAGAATCTGTTCGACCAATCTACTGTCAACTGATTCGTGGTTAGGAGGGATCATTGGCTTCAAAGGGTGCATTGGCTTTGATACAATAGGCTTAGCTGTGGCCAGTTGTGGTAAAACATTTTCTTCTAATATATAATTGAAACATGATATTTTTTTCAGTTCTTTGTTGACGTTAATCTCAGCATGATTATTATTGCCAAATTCACTTCGTATATCAGGGTGAGTATTTACCCACTTAATCCATTCAATAGCAGCTGATGCGTACTTGCCATATTGAGATGGTTCATTTATAGGAATGACTTCGTAATACCCATCAGGTCTCATCAGTCGAGCTTTGCTTTCATAATTAAGTGTTCCAACAATGTTTTGATCATTCTCGTCGTAACTAGTCCTTTGAAACATCATTTGAAGCCTTGGTGAGAGATCAGCAGTGCAATCTAATATGGCTCTATCTGCAAACACAATCCTCACTTCCCCGTTTGAATAGGCACTGAACCGTCCAACATCAGGCACAACACACTCCTCAAGAAGTATTTTGGGGATATAGCTTTGTGTGTTAGCTGTCACTTGCCTCCAGCACGGCTCAACAATAAGGACTTCACTTACTGCCATCATTAAATCCAAAAAATCTGGCTGCCTTTTTTATAAGCGAAGAAACAGAATATGCCATTCCTGGTACATGTGGTGGAGGTGTGGAGACAGCATACATTCTCTCTTCCAGCATATGATCAGTGAAAACTAGGTGATGAAAATAATGCCCTGATAGGCCTGAACTCTTCAAAATGCTACCATCACCTGGATACACTTCTAGTATCCGTGATGGGTCCCATATAAATCTATACAAAATTCCATTGGTATATATTAGTTTGATCCGACCTTGTAACAATGTATCTGCCTCCATGTCCACATTTTTACCCTCATCATTTTTTAACAATCTCTGTGATCGATGTTTCTCAGGGGCAAGACAATTCAAACTTAAAGCACGTGGAATAGGACAATACATACATTCCTGTGGCAAGCGAGAAGAAATATAATCACTTTTACAACTCACAGTATGTTCTGTTGTGCCATTCATATTCTCAACATTTGTCTGAATCTGGCATTTCTTCTTTCTAGTTTCTATTAGTAACTGTAAAGGATATTGCCAGTGCTTGGGGAAATTTTGAATAGAATGATGTTGTACAATCCAGACATAATCCCATCTACCTTCATATTTACTATCACTTTTTGAATATAAATGTTCACTTGACTGTGGGTACACAGACATCTGTGTGGAATTTTGAATGGAATGTTCTTGTAAATGCTTGCCATACATGGAATCATTTGGATTTTTTTTCATGGCATCTGTTAAATTCAATTCTGATGCGTGTGATATCGAGAGACTGGACACTTCTTTTAACGGTAGTGTGTTGGCAGCACCAGTGCTGGATGACAGACAAGTATCATTCTTAGACGTCAATTTTTTTTCTCTATTCGCAGGCTGTGACACCTTACAAATGTACTTTACAACAAATGAATTCCTATTGGGTAGCAACACCATTGTAGCATGCCCATCAACGGATGAAAGTGATGTCTCACCATTTTGATCTTTTAACACAAAATCACCTACATTATTTTTTGTTGGCCAAGCAACTTCAAATATATCTTCATGTCTTCTAATGATATCTTCTTTATCAAACAAATCCTTACAGACATAAGGACGCTCGGCAAACTTATTACGAAAGGCAAGAGCCTCTTTGACTTGATCCTTGTATGTGCTTGTCACAAATTGTGTTCGCTGGTGAAAAGATTTTTGCAATAAAGCGCAGGACGATCGTGATGGATGATGTGTAAAACTGCTGCCACATGATGTTAATTGCAAAACGCTACCATCAGAATAATGCACTTCCAATGAATCATCTACAAACAAAATCATTTGGTTTGCAACAAAATCTGTGGATTCAGCCATTCTACTATAAAATACTATTAGTCTATATCTAAATGTGAGGTTGGAGTCACAATTAAATTCCTGGGACAGCTGCTGTCAGATTCAGATGTACTCAGTAGATCTACTAGAATCTATTAGATCTATCTCATCTGGTCTCAGTTATTGTTGGTTGCTGCTATCGTTGTTATAGTTCAGTTCATTTCAGGTACTGTACTTTGAAAAATTAACTCAAAAAGCAACCAATACAGAGATAGTACTGTTCTGCAGACTGCAAGTCTTAACTTGAATGAAAATAAGTAACCAGGGCTTAGCTCCATGCAACTGGATGACATGCTTTTAATCTATATCCATTACATTATTAGGATCTAAGTCATTTACTCAATAACAATACTACACAAAATCCACGACGATATCACGAGATTTATGGGATTTTATCATTCAAAATCACTATCTGTTTGGCACAATGTAAAAGTCTAATTGACAGAAGGCCGTTTGCTTGACACGAGGACATGTTCGCCTAACTCTCCAGTTCAGAAAGTTAGTAGATATATCTATATTTTGTACACATTGTATATAACTAATATTCACGCCACATCAAAGAAAACATAAAACTTTAGATTGAGAACTTCTTAAATGTATATAATGTCCCATTTTATTCCGTGGGTGAATGTTGAATAACGACAGAGGTAACACATGTGATTCTTAGATTAGACTAAGAGTTGCCAGTAGCTAGACCCTATGTAATATAGGTCTCTGACTACCAATTAATATTATCTAAACTCATATGTATTAGTAAGTTAGTTCAGGCATTAATATTCGTAGGATAATACAGGAAAGTGTACATATAGTATATTGCTTATTTACATTGTGATCTATGGTTAATTGTGATCCTGATTGTTTGGCTTGTGGTCCTCAGTAGCTCAGTGGTTAGAGCGTACGACTTGAAAACAGAAGTTGTTTGCGTCGTAAGTTCGCGGCCCGGTCATGGCAGACACAGTGTCGCCAAAACCGTTACGTCGTGCGTTTGCCACTGAGTTGCTGATTTCCACTGAGCGCGTCGCCACCGTACAGTGATACTAGACGGTAGCGACGCCAAGCGGAGGTTCGGAAGCCTCGTTAAAAGCGTGTCCCGTGTAGAGGAGAGCCACACCTCTGCACGTAAAAGAACTCGCCTAGTTTGAAAACTATAGCTAGTGTGATCCCTCCATTACCCTTGGCTCAGTTGGTTACCTAACCTGCCAAACAAACAAGGACCACATTGGAAATAAGCATTACATATATATGTACGCTTTCATGTGCTATCCTAGGAACATTAGTTCCTGAAGAATATCATATCATATCATGGCAGGCTAGGTATATAACCAACTGAGCCTCAGGGTGTGTGGAGGGATCACACTCTATCGATTTCAAGAATTAGGACTACACTTGTGGTACTCATCTGCAGTGGTAAGAGCGTACGACCTGAAAACATGATTTTCCTGCATCATGTGTGTCGCCTCAGCCGAATAAAATTCAGACGTTGGCTACACCAAGCATGAGGTTCGGAAGCCTCATTAAAAGGCGTGCCCCGTATAGAGGAAGTCAACCCTCTGTACGTATAAGAACTCACCTAGTTTGAAAACAAAGCTAGTGTGATCCTTCCACCCACGAGGATCAGTTGGCTACCTAGCCTTCCTCTGGAGATCCATGTACCAAGACCACGTGGCCTCTATCTGCACATATGCTGATAAAGCCCTGCAGATAACATACAGATACACTGTGTATAAAGCTGTGAAATATGACAATGTGTTATGTGAGCATACATATCTATATAATACAATAGAGCACTGCACACCCAGTTTGTGTACACAAATCCACTTTGTGTGTTATTTAAATGAAATTGGTAGGCTCCAAACAAATACCACAAAGTGTTACTACACTAAAAATTATTGTTTTCCCGGTGCCAAAGTGTAAAAGTAAAATTTCCAGCAAGATCTAATGTAAATAAACACGTTCAAATCGCATATTTATCGCCATGCACGGAATGGGTGTGCATACGTTATGGCATAACAAAATGTACCATGGATCATATAATTTCAATGAATCATAACAATTTTGTTTGTAATGTGACAATATAAGTAAGTACCTGTACATTGTAGCTTCATTTTGACATATCAAACACTATTGTGGCCCAATTTGTGGGTTCATTAATTAAACATTAAAATGCACGAAGTGGGTGTGCGGTGATCTATGTATGCTCACAACACTTTGTCATGTATCACAGCTATATAACTACTAGCTATACTTTAGGTGACAAGGTTTTGGTTACTGTGAATCTAGAAATATTTGTGCACAATTTATTGTGCAAATTTTGCTATTATTTTGAATTGCAAAACCAAAATCGAATCGTCACCAATTTTAGCTGTTTACATTACCATGTCGTAATCATACAAATTCAATTTTTCCAAATAAGCACATTATATAAAAGTGATTTCGACGGTCTTAGGCAATGTCTATTCATATTTTTTTATGATCCATATAGGTCCTATTATAAAATGGGCAAAACATCCAAAAGTCGGCATGATACTGCTGTAAGTATATTAACTTTAATATTTCTATATTAACGGGAATCCGTGAATGAGCGGAAATTTCTCAAATATGTTTATTGACGTTTATCAATCAACTATCATAATATATGGAAAGCAAGTAAGTCACATGTTTTCAAGTCTATGTTTTAAACATGATTAGTTAATCTTTTCAAAACACAAATATTGATAAAGTTAGATGAAATTACTCAGGTAAGTCAGGGTACTATTTATTGCATAAAAACGTTTGTGAAGTTTACTTTTTTTAATATGCTCAGGTGCAAGGTACAAATGATAGCAGCATATTGAGTAAATCTTCTTCAGCTGGCAGGGGCTATGCTAGGGACGATTACGTCCAGTATCTGGTGGCTAAAACAGTCCGGAGATCGCCACTGATAAATAGGTATGTAACATTTTTGTTGTACTGAACAGAGTACAATATACAAATGTTCTTGAGTTTTTGGTTAAATAGTGTTCATTTTATGGGCTGGACTCTTACTATATGTTTTTCTTTTGTTTTTTCGTTTTTTTACGTTGGCATTTATAGTTTGTACTTATACTTATAAAAAATTACCTTTTCATTCTGCTTTTAGGGGTTATTACGTCAGATATCAGGCTGTTGATATCATCTCCACATATTTTCTCTCAAAGTATAGTGAGGAACATATACAGGTAACAATGTTTGCATTGATAGCAATATAGATATTTGAATAAAAAATACAATACCATTGATATTAGTCCTAAATATAGTTGATTATCAGTCCAAATATTATTTCTTACTGTGAATTGATTCATTTAACTTTGGTTTATACCTGATGAGGATTCAAGTGAATTGACTATATTTTTACAATTTATTTTATAAGAAATTGTACAAAATCAAATAAACTTTTGAAGCATTAGAAACTATCACTCAAGGAAATAAAACCCTAAGATGAGACATTAATTATATATTGAATTATTTTCTTTCAATTGTCGAAAAAAAAGTATGAGCTGTAACATGTTATTGTCAATGACATATTTTGTATGTTTTAGATTGTGTCTGTTGGTGCTGGATTTGATTCCTTGTATTTTAATTTGAAAGCACAAGGGAAACTTGACAATACTACATATATTGAAGTGTGTACTATTTGTGTATTGAAAAGCTTTTGAAAGTGGTATCTAAAAAATACCCCGGTAGATTTATTTTAGTCTTTAAGAGATCTTTGCAGTAATTTATGATAGTTGACAGCTTAACATAAACCAAATTAAAAACATAAGTGCACTCGATATCTAATTTTAGAAACACTGTTTAGTATTGTTTTAACAAAGGCAACTGCATCAATGGATGTGAGTTAAAAAACGTCTTTTGAAAGGTGCTTTGAGAAAATTAATAATGAATGCTTTCGTTCTAATAATTAAAAATCGTTTCATAGCCAAATCCATTGATGCAGTTGCCTTTGGTTGTAAGCATTATTTGGAAAACGTGTATTTAAAATATTTACAGGTTGATTTTCCCGATGTAATGAAGAGGAAGCTTGCCCTGATAGAAAGTCGGCCTGCATTGTCTGACCTGATTACTGCCCTACCTCAACCGTATAATAAAGCAGTAGGTGAGCAAGCTGTCAATGTTTTTTATTGATTTAATAGACGAATATTTTATTCTGTAGGTACGTCTCTACATAACATAAAGATGGATTTTGGTAGGAGTTCAATTGCGAATTCTTTTTTATTCTTGGATAAATCTTTTGAATTTTAGATGAATTTAGATGAATTTTACAGTGCTGCAAACAGCTGACTACATCATGCTAGGCGTGGACCTCACCCAGCTAGCCTTGCTGCAGGAAGTTCTCGCTGGGGTCAATGTGGACTACAACAAGCCAACACTCCTCATAAGTGAAGTTGCTATCACTTACATGCCAGAAAAAAAGTGAGTACTACTAGTATCACGTCCATCTAAATGTGCACAATTGCATCAAATCATGACATATAATCTGTATAATTTCATCTTTGCTCGTCAAAACCTAGATGTCCGTATTAAATTGTAAATAATATGATATCTATCTAGTTGCTTGGTTCATAAATTTATGAATCAAACAACTATATTATTACTTCTGTTTCACCTAGATCAACCAGTGTGATCCGCTGGGCTGCGGAGGTGTTTAGCAATGCTGTGTTCTGGAGCTATGAGCAGATTCTCCCCCATGATGGCTTTGGATGTGTGATGTAAGGACATCAAATTTTTAATCAAAAATGAATAAAAAGTCATTCATGAAAGTGAATGCTGTACTTTTGATAATTGCACAACAGAAGCCAATGTGAAATTTTTCACACATACAAAATGTTACAGTTTGCCATATTTCAATAAAACTTCTTTTCCCCTAATATCTTTATTTAATCATAGTTTGAAAGTTAATCATATGTAATTTATAAATCACTATTGAGGACCTTTTTATACGGTTAAAAACAACAACATTAGTCTTTATGTTAGTTTGATCTTGCTTCAGGATGAACCACTTTAATAAGATCGGCTCTCCACTATTGACTATTGACACACATCCAACAATGACCGATCAGATGAAAAGGCATTTGTCTGCAGTGAGTCTAGTATCCTAACATTTGCACAAAAATAATTACACCAAGAAACACACATACAGGTCTATTTGAAAGTCTTCATCTAATTATCGGTGAAATCCAAATCAAAGTATTATTTTGGAAAAAAAGAGATGTAAATGGGTATGTCTTCAGTTCTATTCCTCTATATACAAGCAAGCTTGGGAAAGACAGCATATTTCTTCCGTCACTGTAAAGTGTAAACAGATTTTATTTTTTCAGGGCTGGGAAAAATGCCATGTAATGGACATGAACCATCTATATCAACATTTCTTGTCATCGGCAGAAAGAGCTAGAATCAGCGAACTAGAACCTTTTGATGAATTTGAGGAGTGGCACCTTAAATGTGCCCATTACATGGTGAAGATTAAATTTTATCCATACTTCACTGTCACCAGTTATGCATTTTTTCATAGATAATGGTAAAGCAAAGTGTTCAGCCTCACATGAATCTTAAAAAGAGTTGGTTAACATGATTTTGTCATACAAGTTAAGCAGCAGATAAACTTAACCTACCAACATCCTTTTTTAGATGTTCACAGCAACAAAGGGACGATGTCACATAGTTACCGACCATTTTCTATCCAAGTCAAATGCTGATGAAAGTCACTCGCCTTTGGACCTCCAAAATATTCCTAATCACGCAAAGTGGGAAAGCAATACAATACACGCAAATATATTTGATTTGGAGACGCAGTGGGGAAGTGCTATGTTTGGATTGTCTTCTAATATTTGTGAAGACATAAAACAGAAGGATTCAGTGCATCAATCATACTTTAAGTTACATGAGATGCAGTCCAATGTGGAACCGGAATTGAAGAGCACATCAAAATTTAACATAAATATACAATGGTGTAAAAGATTTGGCCATGCGTGCTGTCAGATAGGAAAAAGTGTTCTCATATGTGGTGGTTTTGGTGAACAAGGCGCAAAACATTGCCGGTTTAATAATCTGATTGAATTTGACCTAGTGAGTAAGGAATGTTCATTGCAAACAATACAGACATTTGAAAATCATACGTGCCCAAACAATTCCATTTCTGTATCAACGGGAAACCTCTTTGAAAGGATGTTTCACACCTTCACTGTTCTTTCTAATGAAGAGTTGTTCGTCTATGGTGGTCGTTTGTCTCCCGTTAATGTTTGCAGTACATCACTGATATTGAAGAAGGCGGATACTGAAGAGAACTGCTGGAATTGTGAAGTGATAAAACACAACAAACAAGAACATCCAGCTTCACGATGGAGACATACAGCAACAGCAATTCAGTTGAGAGGTGCAGTCTTTCTTAGGAAATTCCACTGAGTGGACTAAGTTATTGTAATTTGATAATTGTAGATCTACTAATATATAGTACATGGCAGAATGTGTGGGTTTTGGGGAGGAGGGGGTGCGGTAGGCGGAGAATAATTGAGGGAAAAAAATTCTAGTACATGCATTCTCCACTCTCTTTATTTGTAATATTTTGTTGCAGACTTTTCTTTTCATGGCAGTTCACCTCATTAATAAATCACACCAGGTTATTGTATTTTGTCATTTTAAAATTTGTTACTAGGTGAGGAGTTTGTTGTCATATATGGAGGCAGAGGTGAAAATAACAGCATCCTAGGGGACTGTCACTTGTACCACACAGGCACAAAGCAGTGGAGAGAGGTATGCATGTTTTATGAATATAAAAACAACTTGGTTACTACACTATAGCGCATGTGAATTTATAAAATGCACCTAAATATTATGACAGACTTCTATAAAGTGTGTTGTGTTAGGAATATAAAGATTTATCTTCAATACAGGCGAGCTTTTTGGATAACAGTCCAGGACCAAGATTTTCTCATACTGCAACATCCTACAACGGCAAGCTTATAATTGCCGGTGGGTTGTCTCATGAGGAAAGACCTTTAAGTGGAATATGTTGCCTTGATCTAGTTTCTTCAAACTGTGAATATTTAAAACTGCATGGCCAATTAGAGCCGAGGTAAGCAGACTAAAAGTTGTTCATTTACAATTTAATGCAGCTTGTGTAGGCCCACCAAATATGTACCTAAGTGTTGAGAGTTCTTTTTGTAGGGAAGTTTATCAGATTAGATATTTTCAATCCCCAAATATTGCAGTTTTTAATGGCAAACAGATTTTGAATGTTACGCGATTTATTGGCAAACAGATTTGGAATATTACGTGATTTAAAGCTGCTACAACATTGTGATGTCATGGTTGAGAAAAAAGTGTAGTAAATAAGTCAAAAGTTTTCTGATACGGTTCTTGCATATTTTGAGCATTTTAATAGTATTTTTTGTTTGCTATAGATATGGTCATTCTGCTGATATTGTGCGCGACAGTCTGTTGTTACTTGGCGGTGTTGCTCTGTCAACAGACCAGCCAGGTCTTTCTGTGATACATTTGGAGGGTGGAGTGGTACAGAATTTCAAATTGCCCGTAAGTATTTTGTCTTATTCACATTCCTTTCATTGTTAATAAAAATAAAACTTACAGCTTTAGTTTATTACCTTACCACTTACTGTAAAACTAGAAATATTTAGACACAATTTAATATGTGAATTTTGCAGTTTACGGTAAACCGGTAAAATTGAATCGACTATTATGTTAATGAACCAATGAGGATGCTACTTCTATAGGCCAAATGAATGATAGTGTTTAGCTCATCATTTTGGCCTGAGTGAAAGGGTTAAAGCAAATGGATGAATTCTAATTATAGATAATTTTTCAAAATAAATGTATTGTGTATGTATCACTGTGAATTAAGTTATCTTTATAAATGGAAATTAAATTAAAATTTCAAAAGTAAGTCCATAAAAAGTATTTTTATTGTACAGATACACTTTACATGTACATGCACTGTCACCATATTCAATACACGTTCGATCATTCGAATAAATAAAATCAAGAAAAATAGTGATGCTACTTTCATTCTATTTACAGAGCCAAATCCCTGAGAAGCCGATTCTCCTGCACAGTCACCAGACGGCTCATGTAGAGGACGACAATCACCTGTATGTGATCGGTGGAGGCGGCAATTGCTTTTCTTTCGGGACTCATCTTAACACATTCTACAGTATTCACCTGGATATGGTGTAATTTTTATGAACTTTCTTACACCAGAACAAAAACTATGCATGATGTTCTAATGATCATAAAATTATATGTAAATCATGAATAAAATATCTATACATGTAAAAGATCTGATTATCATGATTATAGTTTTGCCATTTGGTTCATACTTTAATTAAATGTTACAATCCTTAATGATTACGCACATTCTCAGATATTAATAATTACTACAATAACAAATATATTAAAATTTCACAATTCATGCCACATCCTATATTGGCTTCTTCATTTGACACATTATTTAGGTGCACCATGCATTGTTACAACTATATGTCTCCCACCTGAAATTATAAAATATGCAAATTGATACATATTTGGCACTTGGTACAATAGGGAAAGTTTCAAATGGCAATACTTAATTCGCACATGTAGAAAATGTTGAAACCTGGTATTAAGACCAAATTACTAAATCTAAATCATTCAATAACACCAAAGTCTGAGAGCTGAAACTTTTACACTCCACTGATAAGCATGTACATTATACATTAAACTATACTAAACAATTACTTACCGGCATGATTTCTGTGTTCACACAGCCAAACACCTTGCCAGGTCCCTAGATTCAATTTTCCGTCTGTTATTGGTATGGTGACACTGCTTCCGAGAAGGTTGGCCTTCACATGGGCAGGCTATAAGAAATATTCGCTTATCATTTACACCGGAGTACCAAAAATCATCCAATGTATTTTTACACTGCTCTAATTTTGAAGACCAACTAAAAATAATATAGAATGTAATAAATTTGAGCTCATATTCATTATTCATTGAAATTAAAATTTTGAAAAACTTTTGCAAATATTTTTTTTCCAATAACTAGAAAATAACCAAAATATATGTGTAAATAATCAATAGATAAAAGAAAGTCATGTGATGTTCATGTTCAACTAATATATAGTTTGCGTATATTTAAATTTTTTTAAAGATCATTTAGTCAACACCTGCACACAATACATAGTTTTTTTACTTAACATAATGGCAAAGATGATTTATGAGTTACAAAAAATTATCTCACCATGTCATCTGGTCCTTCACAAGAATGTCTAAAAGGGGTGCTCTGAAAAAAAAAAAGTTCATTTTTGATGAAACAATTTACAAAAATTTACTTATTGATTTTAATTTCATATGAAAATTGAATTCCTTAATTTTTTTTCGAATAACATATTTCTTACCTCTGGAACCATCTTATTAAGGAACATTTCCATGTCAGTCCTGAAAAAAAGTTAAGAAAAAATCATTAATACATATTCTTGTTTGTTAATAAATTGATTATTTGATTTTACTCATAACACGTATGTGGTGAATAATTATGATGGCAGTTTGAAAATAAAATTAATTATTTAATTTTACTCATAACACGTATATGGTGAATAATTATGATGGCAGTGTTTGACATAAAAAAATCTGTGCAAAATTAGCTTTGTGCACATTGTAGCTGGTAGCTATCATGTGGTCCCACACCTTTTTTGTAATTCAGCATGAGACCCAATGCTTGAGACAATTTGAAGATAAAATTAAATTAATTTTTTTTTAAAGAGGTAAGAAATGATGTAATTGACTACTATATAGCTAATATTGTTTTTAATCAATAGAATTAACTTGATAAATAATAAGTTGATCGAACATATCAAGAAAATACTAGCCACATAGAATAAAACTAAACTTTAATGCGGTACTTAGCATTCAGGACATTATGCATATAGAATAGTCACAAAAATTTACCTAACATCAGGGTCCCAATTCTGAAAAACATCAATAATTAAACAAGAGCTATAAATAATTCAGCAACGGCATCTTGTCATTTAACTTGTTTTTGAGAATCTAGTTTCACACAGCATATTTAATCATCGAAGATCTATTGAATGTCTAAGCAGATATTAATGACAAATGATCAGGCAGACATTTTGATAAATCATAACATTCTTAATTTACAAGGCTTACAGCAGACTGTAAATAGTGTAACTAAAAGTTAATGACTGATTTGATTAACATGAACTTGATTTATGAGATTTTACAGACTTACCTCATTTAAAGCAAGACTTGCTGATGTGTGTTGAACTGAAAACAATTTGAAATATATTTATGAAGAGTCACTGCATCTGGGGGACATACTATAGGGTGTATTTTCGAGACATGAGGGCTGGGGGAGGTTGTTGGGATGTACTAGTGCTAGCTAGGGTGTATTTTTAGGCACTTCGGGAATGTAGGGTTGGACGTGAAATAAAACAATTTTTCCTTTGATAAAATAAAAAAATTTCAACTCAGGTCAGTCTGTCATTTTTTATGTATGTGGTGTGAGTGGGGGTGGGGGGGGGGCACAGACTTTTGTGAACAAACATTATTTGACACATTCCGCTGCATTCCGTAGACAAACTTTCAAACTCGTTTTTTTCTACCAGAACCAGAAACTTTTTTTTTCTTTCTATGAGAATTTTGTTGCCGGCCCTCCCTCTCCCATCAATATCTAATGTATTATCTTAATTACTATAGATTGTGTTTTGGGGGGCGTCTACTAAAACACGGGACGGAACGGAACATGGGACGGAACGGTGCCGGGACGGAGACTGGATGGCTGGCGGAACGCGGACAACGTTCGTGAACGTGCTCTCGTAAATGAAGAGGATGATGATGGTTGGTTGAATGACATTGACTTGAGCGTTTGTTCAAGGAGAGCAGAACCCATGCAAGGACCAGGTGTTCAAATACTACAAATAGTGAACACGGATCCATTTGGCAAAGGTCAACATTGGATCCTGGTATCCACATTACACCGTTATGATGGTGTCAATGACATATATGACAGTGCACAAGGCTCGTATTTACGTAGTTCTGTGGTTGAATGTTAGGCAAAGTACATCCTAACAAAAACCGTGATAGCCTAACATTTAGATTCATTCTCTGCGATAACGGGACGCCACGGGACGTTAGGTCTGATGGTCAGAGCCCTTGAAAATGCACGGAACACTATAACCACCATAGAAAACGATGAATATCATCATTAATGAACTCATGGGACGCCACGGGACGTTATGTCTGATGGTCAGAGCCCTTGAAAACACGGAACACTTTATCTACCATAGAAAACGATGGATATCATCATTAATGAACTCACGGGACGTTATATACGATGTGTACCGTCCCGTGGTCTGTTTCGTCCTGTGTTTTAGTATTAGGCGTTTTGGGGTACTATATATAGCTAGTAGATGCGCTCGGCAGCCTCCGTCAGACGTTAGCAGATTGTCACGTCACTAAAATGTGTGTGTGACGGACTGTTAACGTCTGACGGAGTGCTGGCGCGCGCATCTAGCAGTACTAGTAGATCTACAAATTCAATGTATCCATACTAGTATTGGAATAACGTACTTTTTTCTACTATGGGCGATTTGTGACAGGTTCAGATTTCAGATTAACCAAATATCTGTGGCTGGGTTTGATAGTGAAATCAACGATGAAAACACTCAAAGGCGAATACGTTAGGTTAATTTCAGATCTATGTGCCGAGCAAATGTTTCTACGCACTAAAACAAAATCATGGCTGTTAGGGAGAAATTATGGCTTACACCTCTAGCTCTAGGTCATAAATAGATTTACTATTAAAGTGCCATATTATCACTCAATATGTTGTGATTATTAAATGTTTAGACTATTGTAAAACGTACTGTGCACATGACATAGGCCAATTTTGATTTTCTTAAGATCAGGTAGTTTATTTATTTCATCTGTAATCAAATGGCATCCTCTTTTTACACTTTTTAGAGTCAATTCTTCTTGAAAATACATTGCTATATAATATTGAATCACCGGCAAGTGCTGACACCTGTCGGCAGCCAAGTAACATAATTATTTTATTTAAGACGTAAAATATTTTCACCAATTAAATAGGCCCAGCAAGTGCTGCTGTCTTTCGTCAACGTTTAGAACTAATCATTTTATTTTGAACATGAATTATTTTCGAACAGTAAATAGTATCAAGATCTTACGCAAGTCCTTGACAACGATCGTTTTCCTTGACAACTGCCATATTGCAAGTGAAAGAAAATAAATAACCAATGTTTTTATTATATACCTCTTAATACCCCAATCGAAATTAATTGTAAGGATACCTGTGAATAAATACAAATGTCCGCCACCGTAAAGCACGGGAGGCGTGCTGGCAACTCCCGAGGTTTGTGAAATATTACTTAGTAGATTTGCTAATTTTAGATTCCAAAACAATAATTTTAATATTTTTATTATCAATAATGCAATGAAATGGATGTTATAATAAATAGTATGTGCACACATTGCTTTAACCACTCCTGTACAGAGTAAGTTGATGAACAACTGATTAATTGGCATTTTATTGACATTGTCATTGATAGTGTTCTGGCCTGAATGGTCCTCTCTTTTCTTCCTTTTAATCGCTCCTTCACGTATGGGGAGGGATTGGGGGGTGGGGTGGGGTGGCCATGGGTATGTACATATGGTGCACATGATGCTTAATGTCCAGCTCTTTAACTTTATTTAACACATTGGTGATATTGCCATTATTTTAATATTTTAAACTCAATCACTGTAATATCCGTTCATATCAGTTGTGTGTTTTTATTTGTTTTTTGTTTTAGCTATTTATCTTAATTATTTCATTTAGTCTTTCTATTATTTTCTTTTTCATATATTATTTAGTCCATCTATTATTTTCTTTTTCAGGCTATCCGTACAATCCATACTATGAAAATCTTCCTCGCTGTTAGACTTGATTATTTTTTTTAATGTTTTTAAGATGTTGCTGTTGATTAACACACAAATTCTGTTTTCTAGTGTTATTTTTTTATTGAATATTGAAAGATAGCAGTCTCGTTGCAGGATGTTTGTAAAGTGTAAATTATTGATATACCTTGTTATTTCATGCTAGCATCTGAAACATATTTTTATCATAAGATCATGATATTTAATATGTCAACTAATCTTTGGTCATTTTTTTTTTGTTAGATATAGTTATCATTTACACTTCACTGTATCATTTTCATTTTCACTGTATGTGAAGGGGGAAAATATACCATAACTACACGCAATAAAATATTATATAAAAGATTTTTTTTCTGAACAATAACAAAAAATACCTAATCAATTATTAGATTTTTTTTTCATCAATTTTTGCATATAAAAAATTAAATTAATTTGATATATTTTCAGGCAATACCCCAAAAATGGAAATGACTGGACATCAAATAGGCGGATCTGCTGGCCCCGATTTACGCAAAGTTACTGTTTTGTCAAAGGGTGATTGGGATAGGATTCAATATCAGCTAAACAAACGAGTAATTGAACAAGAAAGGATACAGAAAATTCGAGATGAAAAAGAAAGAATGCAAAAACTTTCAAAGGAACAAGTGAAAAATTGGACCTCTACAATTGCTGTAAGATTTTTAATAAAAAAAATTTTTATAAGACAGAATGAGTTTTGTTTTTTATTTGATCTTATCCATATTGGATACGTTTTATATATTTAGAAAAGTTTTTTTTTCTGTCCCCATTACCAGAAACATCATCTTAAATGTGTTATATGAGTCGTGAAATAATCAAAATTAATTGTTTTTCATTTTTGTGGTCCTTGGATAATCAAACTTGTTCTGGGTATAAGATGTTACTTGCTTAAGATTAGTCTATTGTGAACAATATTTCATCAAATTATCATTTTTACTTTAAAATATATGTTGAATCAATTAATGAGGTTGCCATGCTAAATATGGAGGTTGATGTCGAAAAATTTAAAATATAAAATATTTCTAGGGTCAGCGTCTACAAAAGTTGCAAGCCAGAAAAATTCGGGAAGAAAAAGAGGAGGAGGAAAAGAAATTAATGGACATTGAAGAAGCAAAATATCAAGCTGAAAAACGAAAAGAAGCAATCGAAAGAGCAAAAACACAACAGTATTATCAAACTGATAGAGTGAAAGGATTTCATGTGAGCAATTCTAGTATTCTCAATTTTGTCTAATGGTTGTATGAATCTTCCTATGTTTATTCACTCTACATATACAACTGTGAATTTTTACTATGAAATGCATGCAGAGATTTCTAATTGTTTTTTATTGTTTCCCAGAGTGCACTATTATTAACAGAAGTTTTGAAAGAACGAGAAGCACAGATAGAACTTAAAAAATTACAAGCTTCAGTTGGAGGTGAACGAGACAAAATGTATATGGAAATGGAACGGCAAATGTATGAAGAATCAATTCTTAGAGACCAAGAAGAGGCACGTGAGAAAATGAAAGGAACAAAAAACACTGCCCATTTTCAAAAATTACAGTTAGTACTCTATTTATATTAATCTATGTAGCCTTTCATTACTAAGTACACAATTATCTGACTTAATGTGAATAATGTAATAAATATGTATATCATAATTATCTGACTTAATGTGAATAATGTAATAAATATGTATATCATAATACAGTTTAATACCAGAAACTGGTATTCATTCAATAGATATTATTTACACCGTACAAATGTCAAAGGTTGAAAAAGTGTAATTTAATGAACATGAATTTTTATGACTTTGACAGGATGCAGGAGCATATGAAAGCTTCATCAAAAACTAAAGAAGAAGATAAAATAGAAGGTGAGGAGTTAAAGAGGCTGGCAGCTCAGTATGAACTTGAAAAGAAGCGGTTGGATGAGATCAGGCATGGGGAAGCAAGGCAGCTCTTTGTAGATAATATGAAACAGATCGATGACGTGAAAAAGATGCAGAAAATCAACCAAATGCAAGAAGAGGTTTGTTGATAAATGTTTACTTTAAGATAAAAATGTATATAATATAAGTGTAAACTTAGATGTGTCTTTCATTGTAAAAATATAAATGTTATGTTTCATATAAAACTGTCAACTTTTTATTATATCTGTTAGAAATAGTGTATACTATCCTTTCGTGGTTATATACTGTAGATATTCTATGAATGTTGTAATGCATTTTGTTTTATTATAATATAATACATTAGAGTTGTTTTTATGTGAATAAATTACAGGAAGAAGATGAGGAATGCAGAGTGTTTGCAGCAGCCAAGCGCAGGATGATGAGACTTAGAGCAGAGAAAGAAAAACAATTACAGAAGTATGTTACAGTTGCATAGAATATAAAATAACTGTACATTTATTCAAACAGCAACTAAATTTAAGTTGTTTCATTTGTAAAATCACATCACTTTGCTCCTTGAGAAGGTTTTTATTATTAGATCATTACTCCATTTAGAAAACTAATAGACTTAACCAAAGACATGTAATGCTTGTGTACGTAATTTGATATATTCCATAAAATCATTGGATTTTAATGTCAGAAAATTTCTTGTAGGGATAAATTGGACAAACTAGATCGCATCCGTGAAAAGTTAACTGCTCAGATGCAACAAAAGGCTGATGATGAAGATGACAGAATACGCCGTGCTTTGGAGGAAACTCGAGCTAAACAAGAGAAGGAAGAGGCGGAAAAAGAGGCTAAAATGAGGAAGACCTTCAAGGAGATTGAAGACCAGAGACTTGAACATGTTAGTGCAATATTTGTGACTATGTTTTGATAATTTAAAAGTATATTGTCTCTGAAATTACCATTAGCTATTATCTTTTGTATGGCAGATAAGGCAGTATAGTTTTCGAAGATGAAAAAGGCCTTTGCATTTTGTATGACGATGTTATTTAGAATCTCTATATTTTCAGATGAAAGAAAAGGATCTCAAAGCTGCAGAAGAGAGAAAAGAAGCATTAGAAGCCCTTTTAGTTAAAAAGGAAGCAGATGCACTTTTTAAAAGAAATGAAGAAGAAAAGAGGAGAAGAAAGCTGGAAGAGAACATGGGAGTTCAAAAATTCCAAGTGCAACAAATGGTAACTATCCACAAGTTCTTACAACCAGTCCTCATGCAATTCTATCCATATATTGAAAATCCAGTTGAATTGGTTCACAGCACTTGTCCTCATGATAGTTTTGTTTGTATTTTCTGTTTGGTTGTGCAATAAGGAAGAAAATGAATTTTAAAAGTAATTATTATTAACGCTTTCGAGCTCTACAAGGTTCCTTATCAAATGCAATTTCTCCACAAAATAATAAAAAATTGCTACTACATCACAATATCATTATAATTTATTAAAAAATTACAGTACAAGAGATTAACATTGAATTCAATGTATTCAATATCATCTATCTTTGTGCTGTAATATTTTAATACTTTTTGATTTGTGGAGAAATTGCATTTGATAAAGAGCCTGGTAGAGCTCTATTACATTAATAATAATAACTTTCAAAATTCATTTTCTTGCTTATTGCACAGCCAAAAAGAAAATACAAACAAAACAATCATCTATCCATATAAATTACATGATTTATGCTAATTGGCATGTTTTCTTTTAGGGTGAGCGTGAAAAGAATGAACAGCTAGAGAAAGACAAACTGTTGGCTCTGGACAAGAAGAACGATGAACTGATGAGAATGGAGGAAGATCAGTTCCAGGAGTATGCCAAAAAAGTGATTGACCATGCGGAGAAAGGTGGCCGCAACACACTCCCTCTTCGACGAGCAGCTAAAGAAGGTGCTGGAGGAGGTTTGGGTGAGTATTTTTAGAAGTCAGTAAAACTCTGCTAAGATGTATCATAGGCAACAGGTTAGTTGGCAGATTCAAACACTGTTCAGATGACATAAAGCAATGCTTATACAGAATGTTTTGTTCAAGTACATGTACATATTGTTCTCAGCTTTGGTATAATTAGACAAGAATCTTTCAAAAAATGCATAGTGGCTTACAATGACATTTATAGAAAACTGTTTAGTATCCAGCATGGTGAGAATATGTCACAATTATATGTTCAAAACAATATAGACTCTTTTAATATGTTAACTCGCAAAAATGTATTTTCCTTCATGAAAAGACTACCTACTTCTGACAGTCTAATATTAGCTGTAATTGTTCAGAGTAGTTTTCATTAGTATAATTCACTATTATCAAAGGGATGGGAGGTGTTTCTCTACACTTTTTAGGTAAATTTAGTATAAGTTTTTATGTTCATGTGTGACTGTTTAACTTTATTTTTATTTCTTGTATCGATTTTATTTGTTTATTATGTAACAATCTGTGGTATGGACTTTATGTCTGAAATAAAGAATAATAATGATAAGAATATTAATAGATCTGGTTTGTGAGAATTATTATAAAATATAGAATTTTCTTAATGATATTTATATATTGATGATTTATCATAGATTGTAATGATGAGGTGATACGGATTAAACTCTCACATGCTCTGGTTTTCATGATGAAATGATACTTTTGATAGCAGTGGAAGTCTTAGTATTCATCCACGCTTAAAAATCTTTTCCAGGTCCAGTGTTGCCAGGCAAAGGTGGTGTGCGCCCCAGCTACATGGTGGCTGATCAAACAGGAGTACAGCTTCCCAGCTGGAAGAGTGATGGCGTAGAACAAACAAAACACCTTATCCAAGGTTCAGGTGATACCAACAAACGGCTAGGATTTGTTTGGTAGGGAAAAAGAAACTGATTCATATATTGTGATAATAAGAAGTGATACTATATGTCAGAATGAATACTGCATATACTGTATGTGCAATATTTAATCACTTGATTATTTATTGCTTGTTTGTTTATCTTTTGGATTACTGTTTTGATGTGTCATGACGTTGTTAGTTATTATGAAATGTCTTCAAGTGACATATAAAATTTAATTTCTTGCACGATTTCGTTATATGTTGAATATGTTACAAAAATCTGGATTTTAAATGAGGACTGTAAATGCTATTGTCAATGTAAATCATGAATTAAATTTGCTGACACAAGTTTCTTCTGAGCATAGTAACTATTTAAAATTGGCATCTCATGTTCTCATATATATATATTTTTTACTGTATCAGAATGTAATATTTACATAATGATGTCCAATCCAATCTGGTTTGTTGGTAAAAACTACAAAGGTTGAAAAGTATAAATTTTATTTTGCTTATTATAGACATACCTGCAGTCAATGTCAGCATTTGAGCATACAGTGATTGTGGTAAACATGTAAAGAATACATGAAATAAACTGTGATAATACAAAATTGTAATGATCAAATAGTTGGGCATGTTAATCATCATTTCAACATTGCTACTATTTCTTAACTTATGACATACATACGTGTGTGTGATGGAAGAAAAGTGATCGCAATAATAGTTCATGTAGTTTCATAGCAACATGAGCTAAAAACTTGCCATCTTATGTATTTCCACCTAATAAAATGTCATGTCACAAAACTTCAAAAAGACATCCAAATATGAATGAATGCAGTGAGTGCATAGTCAACATCGCCATCATATGTAGGAATGTCATTGCATATGACACCAAAATACACATACTTGACAATTCACATCACAGGAATCCAAATACAGTCAATTTAAAAAAATCTTCATTTACCACTTTCATATAAACATTTTGATATACATCCTGCCCAAATAATTGAAGTTATTGGACGTGCTCAAGTTATTCGCACCACCAAAAAACATTTATCAACATTCACTAACAAATATTTATTTACCATCCATTACATGTACATTCAGTTATAAAGTAAAATGTGGATACTACCTTGGAGATAGACATGTTTCAATGTTGCTAATAACTTGAACACTGCTAATAACTTGGGCACCACTTCTACAAATATGCATTATTTATCACACACTGATGACATAACGCCATTGAACCAAAGAAAATTTAAATTAAAGTCACACGAATAGTGCTAAAATCATCACAGCTGCAATCCTGAGAAAAGTTAGAAAACCACAATTTCAGCAGTTCAAAACCTCAGAGTTGTACTCAATGCTATCAGCTGATGCTATTAATAACATTTTTCTCTTTTCTCCGCAAATAAAAATTTCAGACTTTTGGCAAGTTTATTTCTTAGCATCATCACCGCATGTTGTCCACAAATATTAATCCGACTTTTTACCCTCTTCATTATCACTCAATTTTTTGTCCAACTGATAAAGATAACGGCAATCATCAACTTCAAAACTGAAAAGAAATATATCTTTTATTTCAAAAATAAATTTAAGAGAACAATTATTTTTATCTATTCATTCTTTGCAAATTAAGTTATAAATTCATGAAATTAAACTATTAAGACAAAACTGTATTTAATTTTCAAGCATAAATCATAATAAAGAATGGGGGATGGTTGAAATTTGTAATTAAGTGGTCAAAACTTTTTACCAGGGTAGTATTTAGGAATTACACTCCTTAAAGTAATACAAGCATTGGAATATTAAAAAGAGTTTTCATACACAGACAGACAAAATCTATCGTTTGAGTCCAGGAAAAAGAAAGTACATATAGCACACATCAAGCAATATTCTATCAAAAAATTCAATCACAATATGTTAGTAACTGTGAGATGGGGCTCTAGTAACACACTGCAAGTGACTTGTAGAAAATGAACTTATTCAATGCAGAATGCATTTAGGGATTTCGATGCAATAAAAAAAATTGTGTTCCTCCTTCGTAAGTGTCACATTAAAGGATTGTCAAGCAATTTCCTTGATCTTGAAATATTAATATAACAGCAACTATTTATGAACCTTAATCAATAATCTACATTCTAAAGTGGCAGAGGAAGAAATATGGACTACAGTTGATAATAACGAAAAATCACTGGGCACATGTACATTGGTGCAAGGTATATACAAATGAAAGGCAAATGATGTAAGAACAAACTTGACAATTTGAATTCACTAAAAAAACAATTAAATATACTTAATTTTCTTGTGTATGGTTTTATTTTCAAACACATTTAATCATATTTTTGAACATATTTTGTTTACCAATGTTGGTATTTCTGATATATGTTTTCATTATTTTTGTGCCAGATCGTAGAAAACTCAAATAAAATTTACTAGAGAACACCTGCTGTCAGATCAATCAGGGTTTCAAATAAAATATGTCATACTTTCAAAATATTACATCCTTGGATTAAAAATAAAACCATGCATTGAAGATAGAAACAGAATAGAAATCTAATTGGAAACACACATCAAACAAGATGCACTAGACAACCTCGACTACCTTAAATTTCTTTTTTGAATTTGATTTTAGAGGTAACAAATTTGGTATCATCGAGAACAAAGCTGTAAACAATCAACTTAAAGCTTCAAATATGATACATGATGATGTATGATTTTTGATGATCATATTAAGTAATTAACAACATTAAAAAATAATCCAACTGATTGTGATTATGATAATTTCATTACTTAGGCAATTGTATAAAATGACTTGCATTTGATTTTTTATCATTTGAACATATCATTTTCTAATAATATAATTTTTTTTTCATATACATGTATAAGGTAAAGTAACCAGTTTTCGCCCTCTTAAATGTGGATCACCTTGACACCATTGTGACCAAGACCCATACATAGTTATAATGCAATTGTTGTAAATGTACTAACATAAATATACTTATAGACAAAAACAATTTTAACCATGATTTCAGATTTCGGCCCTCTGTGTTTCAGTATTCGGCCGCTCTATGTTGTACGCTGTGTTTATGTTTTAAATCTTAACAATAACGAAAGTCAACCTCATACAAGGCACAAATACATTCAATACCAGTATCTGCTGTGTTTTTAATACAAAATAAATCATATCAAAATGTTCTATACTTAACTGCCGTGAATACATGATGTCGGTCAATATTCAGACACATGGGCCTCAATATATTGCGGGGTGTGTGAGAGAGAAATGTTAGGGATTGCAGGGATGCCAAACTCTAATTTTGAAATTTCTGAATCCCGAGGCCAAAATTTCTGAATTTGGGTCAAAATTTCTGAATCTTACATTAAATATGTATTTTTAACTTATATTTATATAAGACTATTTTATAACACTGCTTTGTGTTTAGAAGGGTCAATGGACAGTAAAAATGCAAATGAAAGTTTAATTAACTTGGTTTCAACATATTTGATTAGAAATAAATACGAAGGTTTGGACGATAGTCGTTCTACTTTTTGCGAAAAAACGTT
The DNA here is from genome assembly GCA_019095985.1 of Streblospio benedicti. Classification (NCBI taxonomy): domain Eukaryota; kingdom Metazoa; phylum Annelida; class Polychaeta; order Spionida; family Spionidae; genus Streblospio; species Streblospio benedicti. The sequence goes on from CM032659.1 coordinate 22,288,668, forward strand.
CAAAGTAAGGAAAAATCAATGACAAATGTACATGATGTTTTTTAATTTGAACCATTTTATTTTAACTACGTTACATATAGTACGACCGTTTTGAAAGTTATGAAATGAATCTTGTTGGACATTTGAAAAAATTAAAGATCTATTTAAAGTGTTTCAAGTCCCAAATTTTGCTGTAATTTATACACTGCATTGCAGAAGAATGCATCTGGCACACCCTGTAGGCTTCGCAGTCTATTGACACTCAAAATGATACAGGCATGATGTAGAGTTGGAAGAGCACACAGGATGTGCACATGCACATTACCTTAGAAAGTCAGTCGTGTATAACAATAATAATGCATCTAGTGTCTTCTATCCACCACGAATTTTCACCATATCCATAATTATGTACTTTTGATTTCTCATGCACAACGACAATGTTGTATCTACCACTATGTTTGATACTAAAATCACCCAATATTGGGCGTGACGCATACTCTTTTTCTATGCAATGATATCATTGTTATTTCTTTAATACTCGTCCCTTTAATTTTGCAACATTACGTTACTGGAGCACAAAAATTAATTAATTTTCAATAATATTCTCAGTATTTTAACTTTCATATAGCGTTAACAGGTCGTGTTGGTGCATTTCACGACACCAAGCAGTAGTCTCAATCATCGAGGCTGTCTACCGCAAAAATCACAGCACACGCAGCCTTTTGATGCCATTGATCGAGACTAAATCTATCTACGACACGTCATTTAAATCGAATGCATTTTTGTGCGCCGGTAAAAGCATATACACGATGCGTCGTTCAATCGAGTACATTCAATAATGGCGGCGCCATATGCGAACAAAAATATCAGTATTTTATGGAAAAAAGTACAAGTTTTTATAATATTTGGTCATTTCCCCTGAATTTCGGAATTTCTCAATTCCGATCGGAATGATCGGAATCGACTTCGTATTTCGGAATGATTCCGAAATTTCGGAATACTTGGCAACTCTGGGATTGGTGTTAATAGCATGTAAAAGTTTGATACAGATAGTTACTCTAATAATGGTATCTAATCTAGAATGACCTCCCGCTGTACACCCACTCCAAACATCCAACCCGTATCCACCAAACCCAGAAAAAAAAAGATTATGGAAAAACAATTTTTTTACAAAGTCTTCCAAATTTTCAGTTACCAACCAACACAACAAACAAGAGCGAATGTTCTGCACGTTTATCCACAAATAATGTAGAAATCATAAAGATTTTAGAAGGGCCCAAAATCAAAATCTATAGGGGCCAAAATTGGAACATGAACCTTACAGAACCAGTTTAATATTTTTCGTTTTATGGCCTCAAGGATAATCATATATGAAGAAATGTAATGATCTATGAGCAGGCATGTTGTTGACATATACTGGAATTTTCTGTACACGTCTACTTTATTTTGATGGCAAACAACTATATTTGTCACTAAAGGGACCGAATTCTGAGAGGGCCGAATCCAGGTTACGTTACCCTATATATAAGATGTTTTAACATAAATTTTCAATTCATTCAATAATGCACACAAAATTCTATTTGTTTTTTTCTAGTCTAGTTTTTATATTCTGTGATTTACATTAGATATGCACATACAATATCACATACCTGCACCATAAAAAGCCTAATGGAGCAGTTCCTGCATGCCATAACGAATGTGCATCAAACGTCCATAAAAATGGTGGAAAATCCAACACCTGCAAGCAGAATTCTTTATCAACATATATTAATGGTGGGACTTCACCCATACGTCTTTAATAGGATGATTATATTATGAACAAGATAGCTGACATTCTACCAGTGTCGTGTATCTTTAACGTGATTACAATCAACACTACAATACACTACCTCTAATAGTATTAGGACGTTGAGTGCTATTATCACTGCAGCTGCCTTCCACACATACGGCTGTTCTTTCCGATGTTTTGATGCCCACTTTAGCCATGCTATTGAGTTGAGCACTCCTGAAATAGTTATTCATGTTTTATATATATATATTTTCCAACAATTACAAACAAACCAAAACATAACTTGGGAAGGTCTTAACTTACGAAATGTGATGTAATCGATCAAGGGAATATTGAAGAAATGTTTTCCATGCAATATCGTGATTGCACAAAAGACGAGTAAACATATTCATTATATCACAAAAATAAATTTTTAAAGAAAATAAATAATCTGTAACCCGAAAGCCTGACAGTCTTAGAGGAATGTATAATTGTGCGGGACAATCACTGATTTTAGCTTTAGACCAATCAGAATAGAGGATTGTTGGGGCATATCACAGAGCGAATCAAAATTTTACAATAAAAACCTCAAACACATAGAATCTATAACATTGACTTACCTACGGTTACATTAGCTTTCATGTTATACGCATAATCAAAGCGCACAAATGCCAAATAATGTACATGATAAACATAGAAAGCAAGTAGCACTGCAAAACATGCTGCTGGTTTCCAAAACTCCTTTGTTCCCAAAACCCTGCAAAAGAAATTTTAGATTGTCAGTAAGTTAATGACCTTGTTAAAATTCCTAATGCTTTATAAAAATCCTTAATATTTGCTTTCTATAGTATACACATTTAGGGTAAAAAAAGAATTATTAGTCCTAGATTTGATTGAGACAAAAAGGCAGAAAAATATAAAATCGTTGCCCTGACCTTGCGCATAGTACAAATACTGATGACAGTACTAAAGAAATAGCACAAAAGTAATCCATTTTCTGAAATTAACAACACAAAATATGAACCATCTAATATATATATTAATTCTCTAATTTTGGATGTCTGCGAACTCCTTCCGAATTTGAGTGGCTAGACACCATCTGACTACGGGGGATTAATGATAGTACAGGGTAGCAGTGCAAATTTATATTTTGATGATCTAAATAATGCTGTTGGCTGTCAATTGGCAATATAAAAAAAAATGCAGAAAAATTGCAAAATGGTGGGTGGGTGAGGGGGGATGGCATTGTTATTATAATGGTGGGTGTGAGGTTAGGTGGCTGTGGAACAGTAGTACAGTGGTGGGTGGTATGATTGGGTTGTCAGGACAGCGCGGATACTGGAGCCCTGTGCTATGCAAGCAAAATTTCTTGTTGAATTACGAACAGGGGTTGGATTGTACTGGGGGATTTTTACTTAAAAAATAATTGCATGAGACTTGATTGGTCCAGCAGGGCCCTTAACTTTAAATGGTTTGGGGCCCTGAACATAAGTTGAGGGCCCTGCTGTGTGATATGTAGTTGAAATGTTAGAAAAAGAAAGTGGTTGCTTTTATAGACACGTATTTGAACATGATAAAGTATGGAATTCACTATGACTCACCAATGTTCACCAAAAATAGTTGAGGGACAGCAGGGCCCTCAAGTCCTAAAAATTAAGGGCCCTGGTCAAAAGTTGGGGGCTCAGGGCCCTTGGGCCCTCTACTATTTCAAACACTGGTTTATTGGTTTTTCATCCCAACAGGTACATTTGTATAAGCTAGTAACATACAGTAATATAGTTGACAGACTTGTAAAGCTTTACCTACCTCTGTGAATGGAAAATCTCTAGTGTGAAATACAACAGACCAGAACCATGCATTCATTCCAACCTATAAAATAAAGAGAGTAACATGCATGATGTTCTAGACAGTATCTGGATTTAGTTGATTGATTTAAGTAATCAATATAGTGTGAAATGTTAAATACTCACAAATGCATAGAAGTGCCAAACATAGTACATAGGAGCAGAACTTGTGACGTTTTTTCTGAGCCACCAGAGACAAATAGCGTGTGACAATCCATTCAGCAAAGAAAATACTACTGATGCAGGCTCTTGGATTCCAAGAAAACGAATAAATGGCCACTGCAACAAAATTGCTAATATATTAACTGTGTCAAAATCTTTGACGATTACTCACGTAATATGTAAAATTTTATTAGGCTTTAATCAAAAAAATTCAAAAGTTTATTTGAGCAGGCCCTAATTATTTCTCATTTAGAGGGTGTGTCCTGGCTACCCAGTCTACATCTCAACTGTCCTCTCCAAGCCTTTCAGTCACCAGGATCTATTAGACCTATGCCCAAACATGGCCGATCATTCTGCACGACCGTATCGCAAGCCTGTTTTGGTCTTCCCTTTCCATTCTTTCCTTATATTTCAAGTTTTCTTTTTGCTAATCCAGCCAGAGCTGCCCTGAACATGACCTAGGCATTTATCTCCCTTTACAAAGCACACTATTCAATATCTGTGATACACAGTTTCTCCAGAAGGCTCTCTGTAGTCTGTACTGGTATCTGGTATCATCTATAGGCTTCATACCACACTTGAGTTCACCTACTGGGATCTGATTTGATTTCATATATTTATTCATAATTCAACATGTTAAAATGCACATTACAACAAATTAAAAATAAATCTCCTTGATTGGCCTGACATCAATAAATCTTTCCACTTTACATACAATAAATCTGGTATCAAAGTTTTATGGCAAAACAAAAACAATACAGTTATGAGCTTCTGGGCCCAAATAATCACGAATATATCATACCTTTCCATGAAACTGTTGAATTGGCTGATTGTCTTTCTGATATGCATCTACAGTTTTCCACATACACATATAGCTACATTCATCTTGACAGTCCCATCTTAACATTCTTAAATGGAATGGTTGTAATGTCATGAAGTCTTCATCTTCAAAAAAAAAAAAAAAAAAAAGAAAGGAATAAAATAATAAAATTTTTAGAATATAAAAGGTCTATTGCACGAAAATTTGTAATACATTGATATCTGATAATTTATGGCTTTTGGGCAAATCTTATTTCAACCTCAAAAATGAATAGGCAATAACTTCAGAATAAATTAAGGTATGCCAAATTTACAAAACTGTTTACCAACCTGTAATTCTACTGCAGTTATGGTCAAAACATCCTCGGAGACATCTTTGATACATATATGACCGATCCCCTGCTGATGCATTTGTTGGTATGATAAGTGGAATGAACACCAAGAAAGCAAACATTGAAAAATACAAATGACAGCCCATATCTGGAAAAAAAAATAACATTCCACTATAATAATAAGTTACTTACCCAGGGTATACCCGGCAATGATAAGCAGTACATTACAAATGTACCTGCATAATCATATATTTCCTATCGATATGTAAGCATGCCGGAAGAAAGGGGAAAAAAGTACCCGTTGCTTGAAGCAGAGCAACTTGTCAACTTAATAATGTAAGTTGTGACAGTGTAGCTATTATGCTTCATGCGTGTGCTTCTTCCATACTCGTAAAGATCCAAGCTTCCCATATGGAAAATTCACTCGACCCTAATAATTGGGAGACTTGCAGCGATTGACAAATAAGATCTTAGGATAGTAGTAGGCCAGGACATTCCCATGTCATATGGTACCAGTCTGAATTTAGCTTGGTCTACTAAAAATGTTTCGAGTTCACGACTATAGTCCCTACAACTGGGAGTGCCCATTCGAGTGAATTTACCATATGGGAAGCTCGTACTTTCAAATTCGAAAATAGGAATAATACAAACGCATGCAGCATCCTAGTATGCAGTCCTAGTCATACGTAACGTTTTTATTAGACCGAGCAGCTGATCACTATAGCTGGTAAAAACCATGATTACAACTGGCAACGTCCATTCGAGTGAATTTTCCATATGAGAAGCTCGTATCTTCATGAGGTTGGAAGAAGCACGAGAATGCAGCATTATAATTACGTACGTTAGTCTTCATCATTCAGACTGTTAACTAGCGTTGCCGTTTGCTGAGGGCGGTATATACAATTTAGTGAGAGTTGAGATGGGTTTTCAATTCATTGAGAATTGAGATTTGACCTTTCAATTCATTGAGATCAATTGATTGAGATTTGAGAAAAGGGCCTTTGCATTGAGATTTGTAACATTAATTTATTGAGATTTTGAGATCAAGGGGTGGTAGATCTATATACCCCCCCCCCCTTTGCTGTATGCTCAGCTAGTCAGTTAAAGCTTTGCAGCGTGGAGACACTGGTGTACCACAGTCTACATATGGTATTAATATGAAAAACATAAGTCTTAGCAGTTAGAGACTTATAGCTAGGTTGAGTGATTGGTGTGTCAAAAATAAAGACATATCAAGTGAGTCTACAGGCACTTCTCACCTCTATTATCACCCACAATATTGATTGACAAGCATTAGATACCAATGTTTCAACTTCACTGTTAGTTTGCAATTGTATTAATGCATGTTCATTCCCGCAACATTTACTTAATTGACGATATGTATACAAACAAAAAAATCAATTAACATTTAACAACACTGCAGCAACTTGTCAAAATAATCTAGGTCAATAACTTACGGTGGCTTCAATTGGTTAGAATCTGACCTAAAAAATATTAACCAATTGAAAAATGTTTGACAAACATATTTTTCTCTATTTCCGCTTTGTTGGACAAATGCGAATTATTTTAATTAAATTGTAAAGTTTATATACTTTGCACAGGTACTGAACGTTTACAACGACACCAGCGTTATGGCAACTTCTGCCAATTTAAATGAATCCGTCTTGCATGTGCTGGTAGTTGGTTTTCATCATAAAAAGGGATGTCAAGTAAGTGTACTATTCATTTTCCACCCCCACAAAAAATGTCAAATTAGGTGTAGTACTACTAGAGGGGTCTAGTAGAGCACTCCAGCACTCCACAGCCAGTTCGTGTGCAAATTAAAATAGATCAGCTCGCCAGAGCCTCGACATATGTTAGCAGTACGCTACGTCATTAAAATGTATGTGTGATGACCTGCTAATTAACGTATATTTGTATTGAGGCTCTGGCGATAGCATCTACTGCTATATGTAGATGCCTGCCACCACATCGATCAGTATGTATACAGCCATGTCCTCGAGAGTATGTCTATATCCTATGCAGGTACATTAGGGAATTGGACGGTTATGGTTGAATAGTAATGTAACTTTCAAATTCTAATGTAACGGATTCTATATATAACCATCTAAACTCCAAATACCCACCCTAGCTTATTGGCCTAGATACGCGCTCCAGCACTCTGTCAGTCCTTAACAGTCCGTCACACATACATTTTAGTAATCTCTGTAATCTGTAAGGTTACGTTGCCTCAATCAAATGTGACATTAACTGGCAACGGATAGAGAGAGCGCACTGTTTAGCCATCGACCAGGGATGCCTTGAATTGGTCGATGGACTCTGCAGTGACTTGATACTCCTGTAGTTGATTCCACTCGCGAATAGTCCATGGAAAATATGAGTTCTCAGATGGCTGGGTTGTACAGCGTGGAACAGCAAAACACTTAGAGTTGTTAGTAACTGAGCGGCTCACAATACTCGTGTTGACGAAATCGCTCCGCAAATGTCTGTCTCGAATCAGACGTTTGTTTCTCCTCAGTGGTACAAGGAAAACGTGCGGGCGCATGGCAGGCAGGTGTCCCTCCCACGATTTTGTACATCAGGGTGAGCCTGCACGCTTTCCTTCGCTCATGGAGTAGCGGAATGTCTAGTCGTAGCATCATACGCGTAACACAACCGGGGTGTCGCGAACGGTAGTCGCCAGTAACAAAACAAACAGCCTGTCTCTGGACTCGTTCAAGACGGTCGATATCTCGAGCTTTGTGTGGGTCCCAAACTGTCGCCGCGTATTCTAAGATGGGACATACAAGTGTCATGACGATCTGCTAACGTCTGACGGAGTGCTGGCGAGCGCATCTAATATATGGATTAAAGGATGCAGTCTGAGATGGGTGAGCACCCAGAGTGTCCACTGACTTAAAGACAGTATACTAAGATTAGGCCAACCAACAGCTTACTTACTTACTTACTATAAGGAGAAGGCAAAGCCTTAAAATAAGCGACCGCTCACATTGTAGCATATGATGACATAAAATAAGATAGGCTTTTCCGTCATGACATTAACATAACAGATCAGCCCAGCAAACCATGATGGATCAGCCAGGCAAACCATGATGGAACAGCTCGCAAAATGCGGGCCGTTTTGTCATGAAACGTTCTCGTGACAGAAAAGAAAAAACGAGAAAAACGATCGTAGATAATGAAAATTCAAAGAATGGTTTGGCAGCCATTTTTGAGTCATATTTTTTACGTGGACCCTTAGGTATAACAGCTCCAATAAGCGGTCGCTATAAAGGCCTATTATAAAAGCATGTTTGCAGAATTCTAAAGTTTGGTAACATTCTTGTATGTAATATGTAGATGCGATCGCCAGAGTCTCGACATATGTCAGTCTCGTCACGTCACTAAAATGTACATGATGTGATGACCTACTAACATACGTATGTCGAGACTCTGGCGACCGCATCCATACCTTTCACAAATTAAAAAAAAATGGCCTTACCACCCCAGGTTTGTTGCCATAACTGGAAATCATATTTTAGAATATGTACATTGTTCTTTCAGCTTGAATATTCCTTTCCTCCACTTCAAGATGGTGAAGCTGTTGATAGTCATGTAGTTCCTGATGTCTGGAAACATCTACCATCACTGGCTTTACCTGATGGGGCTCACAATTATACAAGTGGTAAGACATACAATGGACATATTACTTTAGAACAATAGACTAGTTGTGTAGTGCCCATTCAAATATTAAAATATGCCTAATTAATCAACCATAAATATTTTTTAAACACCCCACAACAATCTGTCAAAATATACCAACAGCAACACCAAAGCGAATGATTTTCGTCAGGCATCAGTTATAGGATGCACATAAGTAGTCGCTTTTCTCCCCAACGTTAAATGCAATGTCTGCCAGGTACATCTGACCAAAATCGTTAGATAGAATTTACATGACCGGGGTTTTATTAAACAAGAAAAGCGTGGCATTTTCTCAAGGTTAATATATCACAGGGGAAAATTAAACATGGCTTAATTTCCAGGGTTTAATACATCACACAGGAAAATTAGACATTTTAATTTCGATACACTTCAAACTGAAAAGACATTGTCAATTGATATTAGTTTTTAGATAGATAATAGTTTTATGACTGAGCATTATCTTCAAGGCATTGTAGGTAGCAGCATCTGGGTGTGAGGATTAAAAATGTAGGTGCACAAGCAAATATCAGCTTCACATGGTAGTAGGCAGGGCTCAACAAATTGTTTTCCCATATGATCGCCCACTGGGCAACCACATTTTAGAATTGGTTGCCTACCTGATATTAAGGTTGTGAACAATCTCAATAAAAATATTGGGCAAAAGTAGTTAAGAAATATTTAGAAAGTTGTGCTGTCATTGAATGCTGGATATCACATAATATTCACATACTACTAAAAAAGTATTGAAGTTGGTTGCCCACAGGGAAAACATATTTCAAAATCTGGTTCCCCAACTAATTTTTGTGGTTGTCCAGGGCATGGTCGATTTCAAACCCATATTAGGTAGCGTTTTCAATTTTATCATATATCTTTCATAAAAGCAACCACTATCATTATAAAACTATCTGTGACATGCCCCTAAATCCTGCATTCTGATTGGCTTAGAGCTGAAATCAGCCAGTCCATATTTCTCCATATGGACTGTGCAATAGTGCCTTCTAAAAAAGGGTAACGCTTTCGGCATCTTTTGAAATAAATCAATCAACATTAAGTCAAATTGGTCATCTGTACTTATGCTAAATGTTTGTCAATGCCAAAGAAGCTTTGGGGTCCTCAGTGGTCTAGTGGTTAGAGCATACAACCTCATAACATGATTTGCCTGCGTCGTGAGTTTGTGGCCTGGCGTCGGCAGTTAGTGTTGCCAAAACGTTAACCGCCGACGCCTGCCACTGGATTGCTGATCACCACACAGCATGTCGCCACAGTACAGTATAACTACTAGATGGTGTCGACACCAAGCAGGGCGCTGCTCAGTAGCTGCCTCAAACATAACTACTTGGTCATGTTTACAACAAATTCTGTAAAAAAGCCAATAAGATAAACTTTAACTTTAGAAATATGTGTCTACAGGTATAATTCTCTGCACACTGTACCTACACATAAAGCATGGTTGAGTAAGATACAAAAAAGAATTAACTTGCTTTTTATAACATAAGCATTTCACTGTTTTCGTTTTCTTGCACATTTCTGCAAGGTACAAAATACTTGTGCTCGTCTGACATTGTTTCAATACGTGTGACGTTTGTTTTATTACGTACAGATATGCAAGACGCTGAATATCTGGTTGTATTCTAACTCTGACATAATACTTTGTAAATTTGTGTTCATTTGTTATGAAGTGGACATTTTTTTTTGCCGTGTTATAATGAATATATGTCATGGTTTGTCTGTCACCGTGTATGAATGCCTGCCCTCATGTGGTGAATATTCCACATTCAGGCAGGCATTCATACACGGTAACCGACAAACCATGACATATTTCTTCATTAGACCCTGTATGAACTTCAAATGACAGCAATTGACAATTAGAAATCCATTCATTCCAATATCAGTACATATATGAATGTATATTTGTTTTATAGATACTGTCTACTTCCATCTCCCAGCTAAAGATGGATCTTTGAGCACTGTTTATGGAGTATCTTGTTATCGACAAATGGATGCCAGTGTAAGCCAAAGTTCTGCATAGTTAATGTTTGATTGTTATCGATTATGGTTTTGGTTTAGAAATTTTGTGCATAAATAATTTTTAAGTTGGATTTATCTGTAGATCAATTATTCTCAGATAACGATTTCAATTTGTAAGTTGTTTTTATTTTTTATCTAAATACAGCAACTGCTGAAAAAAGACATTGAAGTCACAAGGAATACCGTGCAAAAAAGTGTTTGTGTGCTAAGTAAATTGGTAAGGTTTTTAAAAATTATTTGATGTTTTTGAAAGATCAATAATTTCTCCTATGATTTTTGCATACAAAATATGCTTTACTCCATGATTTTGTATCAAGAACATATTTTACTTCAGCCTCTGTATGGTCTGATACAAGCAAAGCTGGAGATGATTACACATGTATATTTTCGAGAGTGTGATTTTAGTCAAGTCAGGATTTTGGAAGATGCGTATAATCAGCTTAATACCCAGTTGACTCAAGATTTGATAGCTGGATCCCAAGTTTTCCTTGGTAAGTTGGATAACTTTTAAAACATAAATAATTATCTACATCAATCCTGTTTGATACCGGTAATAGTTTTAATTACACTGAATCAATGGTTTGAAATATATTCCTTAGTTATTCCGTACCACATGTTTCGTGAACATTCATAGGGATTTCATCAATGGTAATGAAATGTTGCTTAATTTTCCAACTGCTGATCGAATAGATCAGCGGGGATTTGTACATGGCAGTTTCTTCTATCCAGTCCAAAAAGTTTAATATAATATCCACGCAGTCACAAGATAATTATTTTTGTTTTAGGTCTTCCATGTAGAGAGCTAATACAGAATTTTAAACACAAGGTCCTTGTGCTATTTAAATTGATGCTTTTGGAGAGAAGGGTAAGTTAATGTACTTTCTGTGTGTGTATATTATTGTGTTACTTGTCAATAATTATAAAAGAATTTCTAAGTTTAATTGGTGACCTGTATAAAACATACCATGTTACCACATTTGACATCCTCTGATGTTATACATATGGCTAACAACCAGGTAATTAAAGCAATACACACAGTAAATGTTGCCTTAGATAGTGGCGAAAAAATTGCATATTATTTTTACAAGATCCATTTATCTATTTTTTTCTAATAACTTATTGAATATAATTTATTTTGAATAGGTATTGTTCTATGGGAGTCCAGCTAAATCAGTGTGCAGTTCGCTGTTATCTATTCTCTCTCTTTTTCCAGGTAAGCTATTTTTGTCATATCTAGAACTACGGACTCTTATCTGTCCATTACAGGAAAATATCTTAAACATACATGTATAGCCAATTTCGTTTAATGGAAAAATATCATTTGGTGTGTTTATTAAAGTTTTGCATTTATTACCTGGATTGTGCTAATTTTTATAGTCACAATGTATATAACAGTGTCAATTTTAGATGTCTCTTGCATGAGATAAGTTCATATGTAAATGTAGCTACCGATATTGTCATTGTAAAATCAAACACTAAATATTTAAAATTGATTATCGTAAATTCCAGTTGAAAAATGAAATGTTTATCTAATATTTACAATCATATTAGTCTCTCTCTCTCTTTTCTATGGCAATTTAATATTTAATATTTCTAATATTAATGAATATATTTCAGAAATGATTGAACATGGTTTGAAGGAGTCTGCTGCATATGCTTTAAACAAACAGCTGTCCCCAACTTTGAAGAATGTAAGCCTAGATTCTAATTCTGAAGATTTTTTGGAGGTGCACTACACCAATGACTTTCTTGATACCGTGGAAGCTAAAGCGAAACAGCAGACAAATACAGAAAAGAAGGTCTCAACTTCAAATAGTTCTGAAATTCCAGATCTTTTGTCACATGTTTTAATCAAGAAAGACGAGAGTAACGAGTTCCATAGAGCTGAACACAGCGACAAAGTAAAGTATGGTGAAAAGAACAGTGAAGAAATGGAAGAACTTTTGGAAAAAGATGATGGGGATGGTTTTGAGGGTGATAAATTAACTCTAGAATTCAATACCAATACAGAAAATAGTCCTATACATGAACATGTTCACGAACCTGTACATGAGCCCATTCATCACAATATACATGAGCCTTTAAAAACAGAAGCACCTGGTAAGAAGGAATCTGTGTCCTCAATAAGTAACAAAGAAAAGCGCATGTCTAGGAGTGATAGTCATCAAAGTGTTTCATCGCAAGGTTCTTTCTCGTCAGTTACAAGTGATCTTAGCCAGGCTAGTTCTAAAGCTGTTTCAGGACTAAAAAATCGCATTACTGGAATATTGGGAGGAAAAGAAGGTCCAAAAGTAGAACTTCAAGATATGCGACCATCTTCTCCAAATACATTGGTAGCAGATGCATTTGGTTTTCCATTACCTATGTTTACAAAAGGTGTTCTGTGTCATCCTTATCTCTCACTACAATATTATGACTTGCTACAGGATCCTAATGTAAGAGGATTTGCCATTGGAGCATCTAATATGCTCTTCAAGCAGAAGCGGCACCTGTTAGATGTTGTTGTAGAGGTAGGTTTTTAAAAACTGCAAGCTTCTTACTGATTATTATGAATAATCTTTCCTTCAGTGTCATTTTATTTGCCAATTCATTTTCTAATATTTGTTTCCAATCCAGCTCTTAGATGATGGGGATGTTCGTATTGATGTTGCTGACGCAGAGCTTAGGAGGTTGGCACTCAATTTAGCTATTATATATTCAAGTAAATAAGAACTGTGTCTTTATGATTTTCGAAATAATTGCCTTTGGTTTTGAACTGAATCTCTGCAGAGTGAAGTGGCCTTTATACATCAAAACCAATTGGTATTCCACACGCACTGTGTTGTTGACTAATAATACTGACTATCATGGAAATAGAAATATTTGTATTGCTACTAGTCACACAAAACCATTGTCTTGCAGACAAATCAACTTGACTACTGCCGATTTAAGATTTGCAGAAAATCTAATTCATCATGTGTGCCAAGATCAGGGAGATGTGTTCTTGGATGAGACAGGTATACTCTAATTTCTAGTTTAAGTTTATCTTCTAAAGATAAATTATTAAAATTTGTGTTTACGCTACAAAAATTAATTAACCATGTATTTCTTAGATAATCATAAAGAGAACATTCAAGAAGGAAATGAATTTCATTTTCTATTTTGTCCATGTTACATAGTGTACATATTCTGTGTTCAATATAATATAATATAAAGGTATACTTCATTTTACATCTATATACATTTTCTCATGAAATCGGAATGGTGTTGAAAACGTACTTGTAGTTTTTATTTACAAATATGAAGTATGCTATGTAGCACAAAAATTTGAAGTCTAGGGTATATTTAGAACTGAAATATGTCATTGCCACACAAAAACTATAAATAGTTCATAACTGACTGCCTTCGTATTTTGACTAATACGGTGAGTGTTACATAATCTCATGCATAATTAGTCTTGATGTGAACATATATAAATCCAACTAGTCTATTTGTACAACATCTTTAGAGTATATTGCTCCTGTAAATATGTACATGTATAAAATGTATTTGTTGTTTTGAGATGGAAATATCAGTAGGGACATTACGGCATTGTTTCAATTATTATAAGTAAAAAATAGTATATTTTTCCTCACCTTTGGAGATGGAATATAACACATATTCCTTGTAATATTTCTTGTATTTTTATGTATGAATAAATACATTTGTTTTTCTATTTTTTTTGTAATTGTAAATATTTGTCTTGCTATTTTGAAAATTTGAAAAGAATAACGCTAATTAACTGAAGTAGTTTTCCTTTTAAGAAAGTAACTAATAGACTAATAGCATACCGGTAATTTGATTAATGCATTGTTTCATGACCAGGAGAAAAAAATACACCATCTAACCATAGTAAGAGTTTTATTCTTATTTTATGTCGGATGATTATTGTTTTATATTTTTTTACATTTGCATCTAATATACCAAACTGTTGTACTAATGTACGAATAGATGTTAAGATAGCACTTTTGATTTTATAATAATACATGTACATTTCTTACTTTGAAAGAGCCCTTTTTGACACCCGGTAAGATGTAGACAAAATGATTGCGTTCTGTTGCGGTTGTTGCCTCTTCTTTCATGTTTAGTTCACTTCAGTCTAACATTTTGCAGTAAAAGTTGTACTAATCGGATAAGGCTTGAATAGCTTCTTAAGGACCTGTTTATAAAATGAATTTTATTTTGTTAGCTGTTACCTTGCCAGTACAAAATGTAAATGTGCATTTTTCACAAGAATAAGAATGCTTTGAACCATTAATTCATATTTAGGTAATATTTTATCATTTATGCTGATGTATCAGAAAAGGATATGATTTTCTTAAAGCATGCAAACTCAAATGTATGCCTGTAACACTCTGTATGCAACTATGCATGCACATAAAATCCAATTGTCATATGCATATACAGTATATACTGGTTTAGACTGGGAGTCGAGGTTGTTTGTTAATTGAATATAAGAAAAATTTGGATGAGAATGAGTCTTGAATAAACTAATCCTAAATGAGCCTGGTGACGATGCATGCTTGTTATAGAAAGTGATTTGCTTGTTGAAGTTAATTGAATGATGATTTTACATATTCATGTCACTGATTGCAATCTGTCATTTTGATGATCATGCTGCATATGTACATCTCCGTCTTTATAATTGCATTGTATAGATAAAACCAAATACATTTATGTCGTTCAGCGTTACACATGAGTCACAATTTGGGCCATTATTTGTTTCACATTTTGAGGAGTAATTATTATGTGTAAAATGATAAAGCCACGAGCTTGCAGTCAAACCTCCAAACTGTTGGATAGCATGTTAACAGTTGAAATTACAGTTGGGCTCAATGGATTGCCCGGTGATGAGAAAACTCATCCAAAATATTTTTTTCTTATGGCTGCCCCGCATTAAAATAGCCATAGGTCAGTAATTCTATCTTGGTATGTTGCTCAGTGTACATGTTAACAGTGAATATACTCAACAATGGAACCCAATTTGCAGTCAGAAATCCTTCCATTGTAGAAAGCTTGCTTTTGTTTACTACATAATTTATTTACATTATCATAAGCTAATGCATGAGAAAAGTTTCCGTTATTCAGTTTTTTCGTTGTTTACTCTTCCGTTGTTGAGGACATTCACTGTATTTAAATGTACCTTTTGTAAATGATAAGTGTAAGTTTGTTATGTTGGTTGCAGAATGGGAAGGAGGTGATGAATGGCTGAGAGAGCAATTCCGCTCTTACATCACATCACTTGTGACTACTGTTCACAGTCAAGGTCAGTTACTCATTGAAATGATTCATTGGAGTTCTATTTAGCTCATTATTATAATAAGGTAATATGCATCATTCGAAATATGTATTCGCCCAGACGGTACATAGTTTTAGTGCTGAAAATACAAGATCCTAGACCTGCAGGAGGT
Organism: Streblospio benedicti; assembly: GCA_019095985.1. NCBI lineage: Eukaryota > Metazoa > Annelida > Polychaeta > Spionida > Spionidae > Streblospio > Streblospio benedicti. Next base: position 22,304,710 of record CM032659.1, read on the forward strand.
CTACATTAGTGACTGCACAACAGATATTTATTATATGGACAAAATCACATCATTGTTTTCTTATAACGATTAGAACAACACTAATATATGAATTATGAATTTAGTGACTATTGATTTGCATTGATGTCCTTAATACTTTCCAGATGAAAATTTGCTGTCTGACTTTCATCATCCTTTCATACAAGCTTGGAAAACGACACAAAATTATAAGTACTGGAAATCTAGCTGTACTCATCCTGGTCTTGATACAGTAAATCCAGGGTAAGTAATTGCCTGAAGATAGTCTTGGTATTTTACCATAGATGCTGATGTATTTATCTTGTGAAAGATCTGAATTAGTCACTTCACATTTTCTAATTTTTTAATCCATCAAAGCAAAAATGTTTAAGACTTCCTGTTAGTCCTTGACACTAGAATTGGTTCCATAATCAAAAAGAGCAAACCTTTTATGCCATAACTTTCTTCAATCTGAACCAATTTTCATGAAAGTCATGTCGTTTGGTGCAGAGTAAAAAAAGGTTTGTTGAAATTAATATCACAATAGAATAGTGCAGAATGAGTATAATAATCTATAAGCAAGTATTTGTGTTTATATATTGGGAAGCACTTTCAGAAATGTAGTATCATACTTCAACGTCGTTACGTTAAACATTTAGTGCACTTATCTTTATGTTACTCAATATCATATAGGGTGGTCAAGAATCAATTATGGTATAAAAAGTATATTACCCAGTATGGTCAGTTCTGCGGAAAGTGTTCTTGAAAACTGCTTGTTGAAACATTAAAAATATTTATGGAACAGACTTTAACAAATTTATTGTTCTAACTTGTACACAAAATGGATGAAATCCACATGCATTGATTTTATAGTCACTTGTCCTGAATTATTTTAAGAATGGGTTTAGAGCTTAGATAAAAAAGAATGCACAAAATGAGACTACATGGTACATGTATATTTGTCACAGAATAAAAAAGAGAACTGTTTTTCTAGATCAACAGACCCATAATGATTAAAACCAAGTCCATGCTTACAATTTAGATAGATCATATATAGAAAGACATTCTTGAGAATAGAAATCTCACCTCTAAGATTGATATGATTTGTTGTATAAGGAACTCATGGTGATGCTGTTTTAATTCCAGTCACCTCTATCATGGCAACATAGGAATCCAGGATGTAAGAAACAAACTGTCACAGTAAGTTAGGAAGTACTTGATTTTTTGTAGTATGTACAAATGTACCCAAACCGCATTGACGATTGAAATCCATCAAATAAAAAAACTGCTAAATATCTTCAACCTTTTATATCAATACATTTGTATAATCATGGCAAAGTACCTTCAGTTTGTCTTACCATGCAATATAAAAGAATGTCCAAAATATAGTCCAAAAACTGTGATCCAAAATTTTATTTTATTGCTAACATGTTTTCAAACCCACAGGTTCCTTTTCAAACAACGTTTTTGGACTATATTTTGGACATTCTTTTATTTTGCATGGTAAGACAAACTGAAGGAACATGAGACCACATGCTATATACCTCATAAATTCTATTTTAAGTAGCATGGTAATATAGTAGTTAGTGTTTATTTGTTATTTCAAATCCAGATGCTAAATATATGCCAGCTTTTTTATAAATAGGTTTACAACTGCATTGTTCAGAATATATTTTTTTATCATTTCTAAAAAATTGAGCATTGATGCAAATTAATTTTAGTTGCATATATTTTTTAGTAGTATACAAAGTTCAGAGAGGGGAAAGAAAATAACTGCTGCAGCAGCTAATACAGGAAAAGCTGTTCTTTCAACTAGCAAAGCAGTTGGTGTGTATGATAGATATTATGTTCTTCTTGTTTTAGGCATCGTCATAAAACAGCATGATAGCAATTTGTTAAAAATAGATATAATACATGTACATCAGCTTCAAACACATATTGTAAGTCATTAACGCCTGTCTTGTTAATTGCATGCACCTTAAATCTTTATAAAGGTGGCGCTTTGGAATCGGCCAGATCAGTGGTTTCTAGCTCTGTTACGTCTTGGTTTGGAAAAATAAGACACTGGACATCAACAGAGAGTGAAGAAGGAGATGCTCCATACATGCCATCAGAAAAACCCAAGAAGGAAGATAATGTTGCTACTGATTCTGACTCGATTACGCAGCAAATCGATGCTTGCTCGGAGAAAGTAGAAGCAAGTGCTATTCGAGCAAAACTAGACTCTATTGGAGAAGATGATGCTAAAACGAAAATTGATGAATCAAATAAACTGATTAATGAGAAAGGAGAGGGGCAACTCCCACACAATGAAATCAATATTGAAGATATCATAGATACTGAAAATTGTGGACCTAATGGAGATCATTTAAGCCCCGAATTTGTGCATAAGCCTACTAAGACAGAAATCTAAGGTGGTGTGAAAATTAGTTGTATTAGTTTTATAGCTGGATCTATATTATGACATTGTATTGATATAAAATCTTGCAAATAGTCACCTGTTTGTGTGCAATATTAGTTGGCTAAAAGTTCTCAAATCCAATACGGTAGGTCTTGAAGTCTTTTGACAAATTAGTAAGATCTGATGTTATTTAAAAAATTATTAAGTTGACTTCAAGACATCTTCATATCCATGTTATTTGAGAGGACATGTAAAATGATAATTACAATTTCATGGGATTGAAATTTAAAAAAATGGTTAATGATTTATAAAGGTTGGACGGTTACTCAATTATCTGACATCGCGTGGGTTTTGGCTGAGAGTCGCTTACAAATGAAAGATCGGTTAATGAACAAGGGTGCTTGAGTACTGGAATGTAGTTGCGCATCCTCACTCCAAAAGCTACCAAAATGGTCCCTGGTCTAATCCGCCTCTATTATGCCAAAGCTGAAACTTCCATCTCTCCAACAAAAAACATAGGAGTGATGTGATCGAGATCTATAAGTACCTACACTCACTATCTCTCTAAGGTGCATCACAAAACTAATGCCTCTTAGTCTATCTGTTGACCCTAGAGCTGTAAATATTAAAGGTGACTTGACAAATATTGGTGTGACAATATCTATTCCCTGTGGTTCCGAATTTTTCTTACCATTTCCTGCAAAGCGAATGATTTGTGATTGTCAATAAGTCTACTATGATCAGTTGCAGATTTTAATAACCAAAACAAACAAAAGAAGAAAGGTCAAATGAAAACCAAGATTATTGCCTTGAGTATTCCCTAACAGCTTGTGTGGACCAGTTGGAAGTCTTTGGTAACCCATTTGGTCTCTGAGATTAACAGGAATTGACCAACTCCAACACTTTCCAACCTACTATGAATATGTCAGCTGTATGCTCGTTTTATTTTCATTTAAAAAAAGTAATGAGTCCTGGACGTAGTTGTACATTTACACCTTGCGTAGTAGATAAAGCATTATTGGTAAGAAAAGTTAGTCAACATCATGTCAATTAACGGAGGTCAGTAACTTTTTCATATGTAAAAAACAAATTCAAACTGTAACCGTTCAACCTCTAATGATTTATTATATTTTTCTACTAGTTGCAATTGCTTACATGAATATTAAAAAATATTTGGGGCTTTGTATATTTTGGGCTAACTTATTACAGTACAAACTTCAAATTTAGTTGTCTAGTTTAATGAAGATTTGTATGTTGGTTTTCATTGTAGAAATGAGCATTTCAGAGTAAGTCAAATATTGAGGTTATTTCTGTTTGTGTAAGAGTTCATTCATCAAAATATTTATGACAAAAATCATTCAAGCCCACACTTAAGGTCAACAATATTCTGGTATATTTAATGTAAAATTTAGATTAAAATATTAATATATATGTACATATTTTATTTTTTTGATATTTGTATTAAGCAAAGGGATCTTTTTTTAAATTCAATTTCCAGTGTAATGTCAGTCATGTTTGCTTTCTTGTGTTCAGCCGTCTATATATTTATAGAAAAAAATGCAATTTAATTGTTCTAGATTTGTAGCCTAAGGAAGTGAAATAATTGCATATTCCTACTAATTTACATTCACAATTTCGTATGTATGGGATGGGCAATATTTTAGTATTATGCAACTTGTTTAGCACATGTATTACTATTGTTTTTATGCTTTTATTTGATATTTGCATAAAACATACCGCTAAAAAAATTTCTAAAATACTGTAAATGACGTTGGATTAAATGTACGTCATCAGCATGATTTCTTAAATAAGTGCTTTTACTGCACATACAATAAATAATACTATGGAATGTAGGGATATATTATTTATCTCTAATATTTCTTGGGGTCATTGGGGTAATCTGTTTGCTAATAATCTAAACTAAGTAACAGAATTTATATATTTCTGGCTACCAAAACATTTTGATGCTTGTTTTTACTCATGGTTGGTCTTTTCAACCAATATAGAACATCCTCGACTCCCATGGCAAGAACGTTTTCCCCTTCCAGCATCACATTGAAAATCGCTCCATTTTTTAGAGAAGGCTAAGGCTTTTCTGGCATTCATAGATAAAAATGCCCTGGGTGCTTGCATGTATGTGTATGGTATTCAAATATTTCTCCCGTGATAACACTTCCTCTTACATTCCATTTATGCTGTTTGACAATTATGCATAAAACTGTTGGTCATTGTTATGTTTGCGTCTACTATAAAATGTTAGTTGTCAATTTTGTAATGTTTGTTATTTTCTAATAAATATTTCAAACCTATTTTAAAATCAGAATTAACACTTAAATATTGATATATAAATCATAATAATAAGCAATATTTTATGGCATATAGAATATTTAAATAAATGTCATGCATACAGTACGATCAGACCACCTATCACAGCACACCCCTGATAAACTATCAGATCAGAACATCTTATGAAAGTGATACCTCCCCAGTGCTTAGTAAGTAGATAACACATAGCTAATGACGGTTTAGTATATTACCGAAAACAAAGGCAAAGATTATATTATACATTTTTAATGTGTATACTCACTCAATTTTGATACATTTATATCACATGTACTCCAGCAAACACAGAGTAAAAACTATGTTCTGTTTGTCAATCTTGCATTCAGTTCCACCCCTTATATACAAAAAAGGTCCACTGCCTCACGCATAGAAGATTGCTAAGCCAATTTTCCATTAACAAGAATAGACAATGTCTTATTTTTTTCTTAAATGCAGAGATGTGAACCTGTCAACGAGGAAAATCTCAATCCTACTCTTGAAAAATCTTAATTTTTTAGCAAAAATCTTAATAAAAAATGAGAAAAATCTTATAAAATCTTAATATTTTAGTACATACTTAAAATGGCAATAAAAATATAAGAAAATATAAATTTAATTACTATTTGTACATTGGGTACTAAAATTACTAAGTATTTGATGGTTTTATACTTACCAGTAGCAACTGTAGCATCTGTCCGTATGATGTCACCATAACACTCCTCTTATTTTACAAAGTAATTGTTCTATCACTTTGACATCAATAGTATATACCTACACCCCCACCCATCCCGATCTGCCACTGTACAAATAATGATCAGGATTCTTGAACATTTTTTTCCTGAAGTCAGTGAAGTCTGAGGAGCAAAATATTGGGTGGCAAGATTGAATGGATTGTTACGAGAATCTTAACTCACACGTCCGTCGTACAGGTGCATTTGACTGTTGATGATGGCCTATTACTTTTTCATCTCTATCCTACCTCAACATTGCCATATTCGCAGTGTGTACCTGCACACATACTAGTGCATGACGCAATATGCATTTATCACAACGCAATTACAGCAACGTGCAAACACGTTTTACTGCGCTACAGATAAGTTACCGGCGTGATCCAGTTGAAATTATGTGGTTTCTTACAAATAAAGGGTGCGTTATGAACGTTTATATGGCAGATGAAGCTGTATTCGAAGAAACAGACCATATTTCTTTGAAACTCATCAAATCCCGTAATAAAACCATGTCCCGGACATAATGATTTTTCAGGGGTCAAAAATCGTAAAAATACGGAAAAAAACGCAAGTTCACATCTCTGTAAATGATCAATCATTTCAAACATTTGAAACGAACTACTGCACAATGACATACCTTGAACAATATTATTCCACTATCAACAATCATAACCATTCATTTGTTTTCAAGAAACTATTGTAGGACGTTTAAATTTTAAAATGATGTGATTGAAACAAATTTTTCGATAAATTAATCATCAATTGTTACTAAACCGATAAAATTCTAAGTACACTTGAAAAAAAAAGCAAGAAAATTAGGAGTCCACATTACACACACACATATATATACCACATAGCAGTAACTGAATCGACATCGGTTTAAGGATTTTCACAGCACACACACAAAATAGACTCATTTTGGGTTTATCTAGCAAGGTCACCAATTTTTGTGTAGAAAATACAATTCTAACTGAATGCAAAACATTAACTTTAACATGTTCAATGTGCAAATTTTAAACTGTGGTTACAAAGAGTATTGAAAAATAAATAACATTGTTAAGAATTATGAACATGAAATATTTCAAACAAAAATGCAAACAGAAATAGATTTCAAACCATGTTTTCGGATAAAAAAATTGTTATATTGAACAATGCATTTCCATGCATAAATATGATTACATTTATAAAAAGAAAAGTGCAAAATATCCCATACTAAAGGTATCGCATTTCCTATGCAACAAAGAATTCATGAGGTTGCTCATTGTCTCCATACATTATGGCAACAGACATTATCACATTTTCTTCAAAGTTTAAAATTGATTGAATACTCTATATTCTTTTTCAACAAACCAAGCAAAAAGGTTTTCTCTGTAATCTGTATTATGAACATGATCCAAATTGAAATCTGTGTAGAGATCAATTCATGGACAAGATAAATCATGATTTTCCATGGTACAAGTAGCAGGATGGTGGAGGTTCTTATTTCCATCTACACATGTACCATGAGTTTGTATGCGATCAGTCTCAAATTTCCAGTTATGGATCTTGTTACATTGGATATTTATACTAAATAGCATAAAATCAGCATTTAAATCTACAATCCATCAATTTTTTTTTTCACATTTCATCAGATTTACTATTTTTATACTATTTTCATTCGACATGGTTTAAGATTGAAGTTGTTTGTATTTTCCTCATATATATATTGTTCATATATATAGATTGTGAAGTAAACATTCTGTTAAGATGTAGAGGACTCATTCATCATAAGGTATCAGAAATTATAAATGCAACAGTAAGCTGCAAATCTGCAATATAACATTTTATAAAATAAAATTGTCAGACAGTTTGAAACTCGTAAAACTTCAAATTAATATGAAGTCTTAATGTCCACAAAACCCTAGCATACATTTCATCCTCATGCATCAAAATAGATCATAATCAACACTTAATTTTCCTAGCAATTATAAAGCGAATTGCAACAATGATTACCATTGAATTCCATACACCTTTGAATGACTTGGCAAAGTTCTAGAAAATAGGTACTTCAGTAAAACAATGCAACCAAAAAATATACAGTAACTGCATTGTCTATGTAATCCATGGTAAGGTCCTCAAGTTACCAGTCTTGTGTACAGTACACGTCATTTAAACCGACTCCTTGATCAAACTTCCACCAATCAATTTCACCCTTTTTGACTAAATATTTTCGTATACAAGAAACATCATGCATTTCTACTTATTAAAATGGTACCATCAGTACCTCAAAGCATCAAGTACAGGATGGAACAAATTAGAAGTAGCTTGAACAATATTCATTCGTTAAATACTCCACACATTACAAGCATGCTAAACCGGCATGAAATTCTCAATTACACCATTATTCATCCAGACTTAGTTTGCACAACAGTTTCTAATTCCTGCTTCCAAGAAGCTACTTCCTCATAGAATCTTACACAGGCTTTTAGCATTGTCTTTTATCACAAATACTTGCAAATCTGTTTTCAATACTTTGTAGTTTTTTGAAGTGGTAGATTGCTCACTCATGTCGCCAGTATCAAAATACTTTAACAGAAGTCTTTCACTCCACAAATTCTTCGCAAGAATATTAAAAATGTTCCCCAACTGTAATCCGATGATGCAAAGGACATTTTGATCTGATCAACAATGGATGTAATTCATTAGCAATTTGAAGTTTGTCCAATAACACTTGTGTAAAAATTGACATTTTGGATTTCAACTAAAGTAAAAGTGCAAAAAATTGTTAACCGGGTCTTGAATTTTCACTAATCATTATTTTTCACACTGCAATATCACATAGAGAGTACTTAAGTTTGAATCAAGATTCAGTTTATAGCAAATGTAATAAAACTTTTACACCACTGAACTGTCGATTCCATGGTTGGCGTTTTGATTACATATAATAATGTCAACAACTAACGATTGAAAAAAATTGCAAGCCATCAAGTTAGAACAGATCGATTGCAAACAATATTTTTGCACCATTGCAGCAGCTACAATCGTATAGCATCTCACTATAATGCGGCAAGTTCTTTGGAGTTCTTAAAGTGTCCAAAGGCAGCAAACAGTGAAACTTCTACCAAGATGCAGACGCCTCATCACACGACAAGAGGAAGCAGGGACAGGAAGCAGACGTCATGTTACTGAAGCCGCTTCATGAAAGCCGCTGTGATCTGCCCGCCTGCATCCGAGTTGTCGGAGTTTGAGTTTGATGTGTTGTTGACCTGCTGCTGCGTGTGGTTGTGCTGGCCGCCGCCGCCGCCGCTGTTGGAGCCGACCATGCCGTGGCCGCCGGGGGACTGGTTGCCAGCAGCAGACGGCGTCCCCACCAGGCTCGATATGGAACCCGCACTTTGCCTGAAAACACAAATACTTGTTTATTTGGTTTGAAAAGTTTTATGCTTCTCTAATCATTGCATTCATTTCAACACCTGTGAGGATGTGGAAGTGTTTATCGCATAATAGAATTTAACCAATGTTATGACTTTTACTTTAATGGCACCACATCTATCTATTGGATCATTTACTAATGTAGAACAAAGAAATGTGACTAATGCAGGGCTGCCAACACCCTCTCGTGAATTTCCAAAATTAGTATTTTAGGGGTCCAAATCAATATTTCGGGCCAAAATTCTTTATTTGCCATAATTTGCCCTTATTTTGCTGCTAATAGCTTCAACTAAATTTTATGATGTGGGAATTTGTACAATGTTTATCTTAACTTCTATTATATATAACCATACATGAACATTGGGATATGAAAAAACTTATTCAGTACAAAATTTAAAATATAAAATCAAACATAAAACAACAAATGTAAACGGTGCATCATCAAGATCGTATCCTGAAATATCAATACAAGTGGACAACTAGGGTCCTAGGTTGCTCACATTCCTTGAAATTTCAATGAAAACATTATAGGAGTTCAGGTTAGCGTTGATTTTCATTATTGAAGACAGAAAACGTACAGCTTCTGATAAGTTTGGTGAAAATCTAATGAAATAATGAAGCTACAATGGTGTTATCAAGAAATTGTTGCCAAAACGATAGGGAAAAATGAAACTACAATGGTACAAATACGAAATTTCGACGGTTGCACAAGTCGGGCATGATCTGCTTTCCTTGAAAGTCATGATGAGCAGTTTAGAAATACAAGATGAAAATACAAAACATCACAAAAAAAAAGATATGAAAGTCTTATAAAAAAAAATTGAAAACATATTTGTCATTTCTAGGGAGTTTTAAAAGATAAAAAAATAGCATTGAAGCATCGATGAAATTTCAGCATCGCCATCCCCAAGCAAAAACCTTGACCAAAATGTCAGGATCTTCATCCATTTTGCTAATTTTTGTGTATTTCCAAGTAAAAACCATTATAAAAATACCACAAATATCATTTAATCACTCTTAGTTACTTTGACAATAATATTTCTACTTTAAATATTTTAAAGAAATATGGTCAACCATCTGAAGACAGCTATGAAAGTTTAATACACATTAGACTAGTACTACTATAGTTTCCTATGACTCCATATGCTTGATATATAGGGAAGCATTTCATATTTATTATATAGTGTAATAACCAGAAAATCACTATTAAAGGGTTGATGTAGGAAAATATTCTATACACATTATATTACTTTCAAATCTTTCAGATATGACTCCAGAATTCTTCTGGAAGGATTTGACCACGAGATTGGAGTGTCAATTGTAAAATTAAGCATGTTGAGGTGCTATTGACACGAACGAAAATCAACCATCAGCATGCTAAATTTTACGATTGTTATGACAATTGAGTGGTCAAATACCATTTTATCATGAAAAAATCCACACTAAACAAATGTCTGCTTAATTTTTAACAAAACATCATAACAGTCTCTGTGCCAGTTTGAATCTGTGACCTAATTTAGATTGTGCGATCGGAGCGTGCATGATTCCGCATGCAGTCAATCGTATAATTGAGCACGCCTCTAGGCCAATCAGAATAGAGTATTGGCGATGATTTATGCGGAGTGATATAATGTAAGATTTGAAGACGAGATCGGAGTGTGTGAAATTGACCATACTGATGTCTGATTTACCCTCACTTCGTTGGGTAAATCAGACGTCAGCATGCTCAACTTTACGATTGACACAACAATTATATTAGTGTGCTTCGATGGAGTTGGACTCGTGACCAGAAGGTCGTGGGTTCGATTCCCGGTCGGGTCTGATGGTAAGTGTTGAGCAAACTTACCTCTAACAGGTTGCACACTGCTCCGTGATACCTACACGTTAAATAGGTACAGGTCAGGCGAGAGAACGCTAATGTGAGTGATTAGCACGTCTGCGCTACGGTTGCGATGTGTTGTATGCTCCCCGGGGAGTTGAGAAAGATATAGTGTGACAAGGATGCCAATGAACTGGTGTAAATATGTAAAGTCGCTAGAGCACGATAATAGTGAATTGCACAGTGAATTGCGACTGTAAATAAACACATTTACATTCACATTTACATTTATTGACACAACAATCAAGTCGTCAAATACCATTCTATCATAAATAATCCACACTAAACGAGTCCGCTTTGTTTTTACTTTTAAATATATCATATCATAATGGTCTCATGCGGGGCAGTGTCAGTTTGAAGTGGTGACCTACTTTAAACTGTGCTATTTATCATGAGCGCTCTTACGAATCTATTGCAGCGCCGCAAGGCTAATTTCCAGGAAATCGGTAAGATCTGCCATGATGTGACGAAATTGAAATTTTTCAAAAATTATCATATTATTTGTCATCCATGCCTCATCTTATTGTATCTTGGATACCGGATCACAAATAAACCGTTTGGCAAACTACCCAATAAGTGTGGACGTCGGATATCTAGTATTTCTATCAAAACGGATGATGCTTATGTCGGGTTATCGAGTGATGCCTGTCAAATTTCACGATTATGAAGAAATCAAAGTTTGAGCACGTTTTTGGTCCGAAATATTGTAAGTAAAAATATATTATTATGAAATATTGATGGTTTATAGTGTTTTTCGTGACTATCCTGGATAAAACGTCGCTGCAGTTAAAATTTCTACTGATATTACGACATTTAAAATCACCCCCGGAAGTTGTCAAATGAATGGGCGATTACTCGAAATAGTCAAAATTTAACTTGATGCTGTATGCATCTTTATTTATAATGGTAAAAATAAGAAACTAGAAGGTCTCCTGAATGTGTACTGTAAATGTGAAAATGTTCTGATGAAAAACGTAAGAGCTACAAAGGATCATATTTCAACTATGACAATTGAAGACCCCCACTGTGAACTAACTCGTTACGCAAAATGAGTGTCTGGCACTCAGGGGGTATCACAGTGAATTTACGTCTGGCTTTGAGAGGGTTAACACGCACATTTTTTTAAATCTTACTGCCATTTTTCTGAGGTTGGCTCGGTTGGACTGAACAAAGATTCGAAACCGGCTCAGCCATTAGAGGAATGAAAATACTGACCAGGAGCATGGAGCTGTCTACGATTCATTAAGATCAGGAACAGAAACCTGCGGTATTCTTGAAACATGATAATGGCCATTATCATGTTCATTATCACCATTGTCAAAAATGAAAATGATAATCCCAATTTCGGTATTCTTGAAGCATTATCATTATCATTTTCATATCCATTATCATTCAGTTGATACTCCTCTTAGCAGTATCACAGCCATGATCACAGTTCCCAGCAGGTGATTTTGAAAGATTTTCAGATTGTTGTTTATGTAGGAAAAACGTTACATAGATCTAAATGATTATTTTACATCTATAGTACAGTTAAATGATGCCTTGATAAAATATATGTTATAGAGATTATATTTACTTCTAGTACTGTTCATTAGCACCAATAAAATGTAGATCTAGATCTAAAGGCTGACTGTCTGGATGAAATAATATGAATCAGTGTAATCATAGATAGTTTCACATAACGCTCTTTGGTGTAATAACTTTTTTCATAAAATATTAGTCTAGATCTACAGTAAATGGTATTAGCCGATGTCATTGACGTACCTCCCGTTATTAAAAGTCTCAAGATCTAGCTTTATTGCGACATATATAGAACTACCAGTGTAGATCAATATTATGAGAATGTCCATCAATTGAATAAAAAATCTATATTTAATAACGTATATGTTGCTAACAATACTATATTTCCAGTATTCTTTTATTTACAAAATAAAAGTAGATCCATCATTGAGGAATGGGTTTTACATTCAATAATTTTTTAAAATAACGTTTATTAACTCGAGTGCATTTTTCAAACTATGACAATGAAGACCCCCACTGTGATCACGCTAAATGCCTTCAAGAATACCGATACTACCCATTATCAGCGTGATCACAGTTTGAGCTATTATCATGGTATTATCATTATCACTCTTCTATTATCACGTTTCAGAATAGGTGGTGAAATCACAGGGGCAAAGAATTATACTTATTGAATTATTTATTCTGATAGAGCTGAAATCCGTACTCCAACGAGCAGAGCCATACTCCCTCATTCAGACCCTCAATCTGTATCAATACAGCTATCATGCTTAGTTATTTAATATTATGTTCACTGCGTTTTAGAATGAGAAAGCGCCTTGTTTTGGATTATATCATGATCACTTAATTCAAACTTTCTCCTATCATTGTAGCAAATATATGAATCAATACATTATATTTCAGCTGCAACACGAAAGGCAAAAATTTCATCAAAAATAGCTAGCATCATTACTAAAGCAGAATTATCTGATCAACTTTAATAATAATCATAGCCACTTCTGATAAAGAACAAGTTAGCATAAACATAACAATATTAGCCAAGTCTGAATTCCTACAAAGGTCAGTGTTTGCGATTTGAATGAAGGTTTAGCAGCCTCTATAGTCAGGCCTGCTAGTTTGCAAGATTCCAACAAAAAATATATTAAAAAATATCATGTTTATCTCATCTTGGTCACCTCAGATGTTAAAAAATGCAATCACAAACATTGAACACTATTACAATGAGAAACTTCAGCCTTGCTCAAGAGCAGTGCATTACTTACAAGAGTGTATTATTGAAATTCAGGGGATGATGATGATGACTGAGCATGAACACTGGAGCCTTGTCTGAAATGCAAGATTCCCCCTGTTGAATAATATCTAATTTCCATCATTGTCCCTTTTAACAGACTGACCATTTGTTCAACAATAACTGTTTACGGTACTTGGTGAAAATGTCATAAGTTTCCCACTTGAAATTTTTATGCGAGTTATTTCAATTTTTTTTCCAGGTGAAATTCAATATTTGTATTTAACCCATTACCCCTCATGTTTTATTACACGACAGCCCTTGTATCCTCACAAATATTTGCAGCGTAGCGCGTAAAAAACTTTTCCATTTGTCGGAGCTGCGTTGCAAACTTTAAACTGCCATAATTTCCTTAAAAATGCTCGTATTTCAATCATCTCTTCACCAAAATACAAAGCAGCCATTTTGGCTTACCCCATTCCCAATTTCACAATTGTTTTGAAACGAAGCATCATATTTTCCAATGGTAAAAGGAAGCCCTGTTCGGATCGGTATAGGACTGTGCTAAATGCACCGTAAATGCGCAGTAAATAAATCACAGAATTTAGAGAATGATTAAAAATATTTATCAGGTGTTTTTGGAACTCATTTATGTATCATAATAAAGCTTACGTAGTTAGGAACACGAATATGTATTTTTCATCAAGATTGAACCATTAAAAGTATGTCTACAACGCGATCAAACATTGGTGATTTTGCATTTGGTGCGATATGCAAACATGGCGCCATTTGTAAGTGCAGATTAATGCTGTCAATTGAAAGTTCTTTGTATTCTCTAAAGATAAGAGCTAAACATTAAAATAAATTGTGCACGACGATTCCTCATACGGTTTTAAATATAGTTATCTAGTTTTAATCTCGATGGCACCGCTGCTATAGCCAAAAAAGAATGACTTGTATGACTTAGCTTTTGACACCGAAATCAGCCAACTGGTTTAGGCCGATTTGAGGGAGAAGGCCCAAGGCTGGTTTAGGCCATTTTGAGGGGTAAAGGGTTAAATACTAACCCAAACTGATGCTGAACATATAAAACTTCCGTAAAAAAACCTGGACGATTTTCTACAGAAAATTTCTTAAATGTTTTTAAGTTTATACAAACGCATATTGGAGACGAAAAAAATTTCAGATTTTGTTTCCAACCATAAAACAAAATTGTTGATTAATTCCAAGCAAATGAGCATTCTCATGTACATGAAAATACACTGGAAAGGCTTACTGCACATATATGCTTAAGAAAAATGATTGATATCAGATAAACTTCACCGATTCACAATATTCTAAAAAAAACACCAAGTCACAAATAGCTGCCAAATCACCATCACACTCCAACTGTGTGCACAAACAATCAGCCCCATGCCGATCAGAAACCAAATGTATTCCAAACCATAATTCATTTGAAAATGTTTAAACATAACACCTCCATAAACTCAGCAGGTGTTCAGAAACAGTTCATCAAAGAAGAAAATGATCTTACATATACCTCGACTTGAGAAGGGGTGGTTTTAAGTATATATCTTGTGCTAGCAGAAGTACATCAGGACGATCATCCTTACGGTATGTCAGGCAACGACGGATGAAGTTCTAAAAAATAACATTACACGTTAAAGAAATGATTTTTTTTTCATTAGATAGTTGAATTTTCATTAACTACATGTAAATGTTAATGAAATACATAATTTGAATCATTTTAGTGATTACAAACATTAATCAAACTACCATACTATTTAAGAGGTTTTAAAGTCAAATTTATTTTGTATACTTCATTTATCAAAATAGACATAAAGACTATCACCGCATTATATATTTAAATGATTTGAACACAAAGTAAAATGAACAAATTGATATTATCACAAACTAATGAATGATGAAACAATGTCTACAGCAACTGTGAGCTGGAATAACCTTGCACAAAATGTTTTTAGGTGCTACATTAATTTTAACCACAAAGTTGATAAAATGATGTTAAGAATATTCTTGGTCTTCAGTAAAAATATTGTGACTGGTAGGTACCAAGGCATAATGCACTACAAGTCACTTAGTGCATTGTAGAGGGCTTTCTGTAAGAATTGCTCTTGAAGCCTCAACATGGCTTATATCTGACCTTTGCTTCATTTGATACAGGGGGTCTGCTTGGGAACTCCACTTCTGTGGCCTTGAGGATTGTATTCTCTTTGAGAATCGTGGCTTGAGAGAGGTTGTGTCCAAACGGCTGATGATGAAAATAAACAACGACAATGAGCAAATGGTGAAACACATTAAAAAGGGGACACTTGTCAGCTGCATGGTGCAGAATCAATCAACACAATTCTTAAAATGTTGCGTTCAATTTTGTTAGGATCTTGATTGCAAAATTGATGCGTAATCATAAGCAAGCATCATTATGCGTGCTATAAAACAATCCTTTTTCCTCTCCTTAAGCCTTCGATAGGGATGTCCAGTGAATCAATATCCAAACGATGACAATCAAGATCTAGAAAAAAAATTATAAATTCCTGAAAACAATTTTTTTCCCCTATTTGTATTTGAAATTGTTTTGGGCAAACAATTCAATTTGGTTGGCACGCAGCTAACAAGGTCTCCCTGATGTTGGTGTTAGGCTTTACCTTTGCCTCATGACTAACTGGTGGTTTTGCAGGAAACTGCACATCTGTGGCCTTCAATATCGTATTCTCTTCTAGAATAGCTGCTTGTGAAAGATTATGACCGAATGGCTGAAAGATTGAAAGTTACATTACATGGATTCTGAAAGCATTGATATTGAGTGATATCAATTTTTGAAAGATAAAAAATGTCTTATTACTTCCACAGTATCTGAAATAACGGTCAAGACAAAATAAATGTTTAACATGGTTAGCAATTTAAAAAATAAGCTAAGTATTGTTCAGTTGTTAGAATAATACCCACATTAAAAACATCAAAACAATATTTGAACACAAAATATATATACATAATGTTTGACATTTTGCTCACATGGATCAAGTGTGATATCTGATAACGTAATCAGAATTTGGCCATAGGAGTGAAAAATATAATTGTTTTCCTTTAAAATAACACACATTTGCACTGTAAATTGTATCATAATCTGCTAACAACAGTCCTTCAAATCATAACATATTCATATAATTTTTCCTTGATGCCAAAGTAAAATTCACACAAATCCTGTATTAAAAGTTTGTGCTATGCAGTGCTAAAAATGCATTCCAAGTTTCATCCATAGTGAGTTTAAGTTTTCGTGTGTTCTACAATCTACTAAAATCTACATTATTTCTATATATTTTGTATTGATGAACATGTAAAGCAAAGCACTCTGCATTGTGTTTGGGTTTGATACTGAAAATTTGAAAGACTTGATATATAAATTTGATTTCTAAGTGTCTATCTTTTATTCAGGTAGGTAGGGGTTGGATATTGGGATGGGGTACGGGGTTCATTCAAGATTTCATACCAATATAAAACCAACTATGCTATTACACTTTTAAAGGTTGATAACTCCCCCCACCCCCACTCCTGTCACACACACTAATGCAACAATATAGAGCCCTGTGTATTTTATTAATGACTGATGCCATTCATGGCACGTAACATAAGAATGTTATGATATAATTCATTTTGTAATATAAGCAAAGCAGAGTATTACTGTTTGTATTTGTGCCTTTATCAGTTTGTTTTGATTTATTGTGAAATTCAGAGGGTTTTAATTCTAAAATGTAGAGGGGCTGAATACCGAAACATGGGATTGAAATCTGAAATCATTGTCAAAAGTACGTGTTCGCTATATAACTATCTATGGGTCTGTGTCAAGTTGATATACACAAGAGGATTTCACCCAGTTTGCCTGTATCTGGCTTCTACAATATAATTTCAGTATTCTTCTGTGAAGAGGGTGAAAACTGGTTACGTTAACCTACATCATGTATATTTTTTAACAAAAAATTGAGACGGACATTTTTTAAAAACATTCAGTGATTGTGATGTTGCATATACTTGGTAACTTAGAGTAAAAGGCAATAGGGATTCATTGACAAAACTGTTTCAAGAGCAAATTGTGCATTGGCCTTTTTAAAGTAATAAAATAATCTGCAGTTAACACCCCAACAACTATATATTATCTAGCACTTAATTCAATCATATTGATTATTAAGAAAGAAAATTTCAGTTTCTACACTGCTGGTGTGTTATACCACTTAGCATCACAGGAAATACCATAATGATCCTTATTTTTTTTCTTTTGGTCTCATGACAACAAAACATACCTTTTTCCCATAGAGGCATTGGTAAAATATGACGCCAACACTCCAAACATCCACCTTGGAGGAGATTTTTGGTGGTTCCTTGCCC
Organism: Streblospio benedicti; assembly: GCA_019095985.1. NCBI lineage: Eukaryota > Metazoa > Annelida > Polychaeta > Spionida > Spionidae > Streblospio > Streblospio benedicti. Next base: position 22,322,595 of record CM032659.1, read on the forward strand.
ACAACAAAGCACTCAGGGGGAAGATACCTATTACAGAAAACATACTGAGTATATAAACACCCTGATACATGTGAATGATTCACATAAGTAGAAAAATATCCTTGAATGAGTTCTTGTAGGTAATCGTAAATATACTATTTTCATCTTTCACAACACATAAAAAAAAATAACCATTTGACAGTTTCATCCACATCTGTAGACATTTTCAAAAATGCTGACAGCACATGTCAGGTCATGATTGAATTCAACAAGAGTGCCATTACAGATCACGTCAACAAAGAGAATCATAAGATAAATTGGAAGAGGGTGTCAGTTCTGGACAGAGAGTGACGGAAGGACTAGAGCTATTAAAGAAGCAGTTCATATCCAGATGCACAGTCAGATCAAGAACAGAGACGAAAGGGCCCACCAGCTTGCGAGTCTACGACCCAGTGCTCGCCTCACAAGGGGACGGCGGGCGTCAATCATGACCTGACATGCAGTTGAAAATGTCTACAGATGTGGACGACACTGTTAAATGGTTTATTTTTATGTGTTGTAAAAGATGAAAATAGTAGATTTAGTAAAAAAAGTATTCGAACATTTTCATGTCATTGCAAATAACTGTACAATAACACTTTGAATTATCTTCGCTCAACTAAAAATGCAACGAAGATTGCCAAAAATAGTTCAATCACTTGGTTATAAGACGAACTCACCAATACGTTCCTGCACCCTGAGAGGTGAGCTCCATCCCATACTCTGGACTGTAGTGCTCATCATCCATGATTTTACTCAGTCCAAAATCTGTGATTTTGATTTCACCGCTCACGGAACCACTTCCTGTGGCTGAGAATCCAGTACCCAGCAACAAGTTCCCTGCAAAATGGATTCATAACAATGTAACATCCTATCAGGAAAATCAAAGGAGGTTAAAATGAGAACTTTGCTTACAATTGCATTAGTTGAAGAACTTACCTGGCTTCAAGTCGTAGTGTATGACTGGTGGTTTGATCTCGTTGAGATAGCGAAGTGCACTGACTGTTTGCACAACTATGGAACGTGCTTCCTTCTCCGGAATCGACTTATTCTGCTTGAGATAGAAATCTAAGTCGTTGCCTTCACAATATTCAAGTACTGTACAGAACCTACAATGATGGGTATTGGTTAGATATTTGTTTAGGGCTAGTAGATATTCCGTTAGGAACACAAGCAATCTCTGCGATAATTATCTTTAGTTGAATGATAACTACTAATTGTCGTTTGACACCCATATTTCAGATTTGAAATATTGCCAACAATATAATTCACTTACGAATTATTGTCTATTTCAAAGACATCATAAAGTTTCACTATCCGTGGATGGTCTAGCTGTTTGTGGATGTTGTATTCCCGCAAAGCATGCCTGAAATAATTCGACGAGTTCAAGATAATGCTCAGTCAAAAAAATAACTGTTCTGTAAATTCCAACAATTGCTGTAAATTCCAGGATCAATTAACTATCTTTTTTGTCACCTATACAAATTGTGAACAGACAGCAGAATCCCTGGGACGGGGTCAATTTTTCGCAACATTTGTGCAGGTTTGATTAAAATTAAATGAAAAATAAAGATACTATTGTGCTAATATAACTTGTGAATTCACCGACAGGTGATCTAAAAACAGCTGTAAAAATCAAGTTTGCAACTAAGTGTAAAGCCTACTCAATTATAATTTTACACATTATTTACAGTATTTATGAAGATTAAAAAGTCAAAATTACTTGATATAATTGGCTTTCTTATCATCTTTCCACTCCTTGTTTAACTGATGAATTTTACATGCTACATATCGCTGTTCTTTCAGGTCAAACCCCTGAAAAATAAATACATTGTTATCCATAGTTAGAATGGTGATCTGATACTCTACATTTTAATAATAATCAATTCAAATCATTTACAGCAGATCAAAAATACCATATTTAATAACAAATAAACCAGCTTTTGTTTTCTAATACAAAAAACAAGGTATGTTGCTTGTGAAGACAGGTTGGTAGATGCCACAGCTTACCTTATGGACTTCACTGAAGCCACCTTTGCCCAATAATGAAAGAAGTAAATACCGCTCTGCTAAGACTTGATGATTGTTAAACCTAATAAAAGATAAGTTTAGACAGTAACACATGCTATTTGTAAGAATTAGATCATGATATATGTATTACCACACATCTTCTTAACGACTATAACTAGTAATAACTTACCGAGAATTATCCTCATTATGAATTCGTTTTAATTCTCGTATGTGTAGATTCCGCTCGCGTTCTAGTTTTTCAAGTTCTAGCTGCAAGTCTGCATCCTCTTTCTTCAAAGCAGCTGCCCTTAATTTCATTATTTCATCTTGCTCATAATACTCCATTACTGTCAGTCTGAAAAAGAAATGCAATGTTTGTATGTCTGACCATTAGCAGAAGAATTAAGATTAGCGTTTCCTTCTATTCAGCGTTGACATGCATTGCTTATTTTGAATAATGCAAATGTGAGGTCATTAGTAAAAATTTTGAATTTGAATTTTCAAATTGAAGTAGCATTAAATTTGTGATAAAAATTAATAGTATTTAGATTTGGAATTCTATGCAGATTAATGTGACGTCTAGGAAACATTGTCAATCAATTGAAAAAAACAAAGCTTACTGTTTGTCAGCTGGTCTTAGAAAGCCGTCAGCCTCTTTCTTAGGTCGCTTTGGTTGGGACTCGCCACCAGGAGTTGGTTTTCTTTTGGACAGAACTTTCCTTGATTTCTCAATTTCTTCCCGCTCTTGTCCTACTCGTTCTTGTTGCCTAGAACGTAAATAATAGTCTTTAAAACCATAGTTGTCGAATATGGTTATATAATTATGTGCATGGGAAATTATTTCCTCTGAACACAACACATATAGGCTTTGATTACAATGGCTTACAGAAACATGATAAAAAAAAAGACAACAGAGATGTGTATGTTCATAAAAATCTTACTTCATTAGGTCTGTAAATGCATAGCCATCCACCCAATTCTCCACAAACGATGCTCCTTGCCGTTGCGTAACAAATTGACCTAGTCGCAACCTATTTTCCATGCACTTCTGCCTTGCCGTCTATCAAAGAAAACGTTTTTGGTGGGGTTTATACCATTATTAGAATACTTTTTCAAACTTTGAGGCTTCAAAATATAAATGTACTAAATGTACTTTATTGAAAAAATGAATGGTTAGTAAAGAGAAAATTACCTTTTTTTCTAGATTACTTTTTTCTTTCAACAATGTTTTTGTCATGGATATGGACTTTTCTATACTGTTTTTGTGTTTTTCCAGCAGTTTCTGTTGTGCAGTAAGCTGCCGTCGCAAGTCTTCATTTTGCTGGGGAAAAAATATGGTTGAATAAATTGCATGATATAATTAGATTACTTACATCAAGAAAACCAAGATTTAAGGCTCGCAAAAAAATATGGAGTATAGCGTTCTTGTGCTTGCCAATTCCTCACCAGACACAAACATAAAGCGAAATCTTTATGCCTGTAGGCTATAAAGACCTAGGGCACATAATAATTTCTATAATTTGTGTTCATCAAACACCTGTTTTATACAGCACCTGTTTTATACTTCATCACACGTCATGGATGTATAATTTCATTGGTTATCATTGTGCCAGAAGTGCCTGATAACCCGAGCATGTTCTAACTGACCACAATTGGAATCCATGCCAGGCATGTTTTACATTTTATATGAATTGAGCATGAAACAATGCTGCGTAGAATGCATAATGTTCAATGTCCCAAAATTCAAAGAAAATAACAGAATTACTTCTTATAATCAGTACTAAGATTTTATTAAACGACCATCCAAGTGCCATCATTCAAGATGGAAATTTTTTCCATATAAAAGGTGGGCGTTTATTCAGATTCAGATGTGAGCATAGAAGTCAGAAAAAAGAAACTAAGTTTCATTCGGTGCGACAGCCACACTTCCACGAAATGACCTAATAACAGGGATAGCGACCTCCCAACTACTTATTTTTATGGGGTGAGGGAATGGACGGTTAGAGAAAGTGCAACCCTTCAGCCTCCATGTTTGACACTACTATACCACCCAAAATCTGCCACTGTAGAAATAATAGACTTCATCCTTAAACATCTTGTGTTGTGAAGCAGAAGACTGAAGAACACATTTGAAGTCTTATACACAATGTGGCAAGATTGAATAGTTGTAACTGTCATCATGTATTGTAAATCACACATCCGTGGTACAAATGCATTTCATGACTGTTGACAATGGCTGTTTATCGTGTAGGATGAAATAATTTAAGTAATCTAAGCCATGTTTATAAATGTAGTGATTGGCACCCAAGTATCTATGCATTTATTGCAACGCAAAAACAAGTGTGGAAATGCGTTTTCCATGCGCTAAATTAATATATCGGCGTGATCTAGCTTAACGCCCTTTCGTTTCATAGAATGGAAGTTGCATTGTGAACGGCAAAACTGTCACACGCCGAACATGAAATATTTCACACAAAAGTGCATATTTCCATGAAACTATTAGATTCCTGTAACAAACCGATATCCTGTACGTAATGATTTTACAAACATCAAAAAATGTAATTTTAAGGGTTTTTCCCGGAAGTTCATCATTCATTAGTTCACATCTCTGATTTTGCATAAATAATGTTCTGCATAAACAAGTGAAGTATTTTTAAGAATGGAGGACTCTTCTTAACTTTCATTTAATAGCACACATACACTATATTTTTCAATCTATTTTATAATCTGGTTGGCCTAGACGAAGATGACCTAGGCACATCTCTTTTCGAAACCTGTAGCACTTTGCCATGATGCAGTCGATTCCGCCCGCACTGACAGTATGGTGGGGGTGCTGAAATACTCTCATTTTCATTCATACATGTACTATATCACATTTGTGAGTTTCAAACGAAATATACATGGTTCTACTTATCATTAAAAAGTAACCTAGTTTAACAGCATTAGTTCTTCATCATTAAGATACATAAATGCAATGGTTGTCCATAAAAATTGCGATAATCGAGATATTTTTCAGAAAAATAGTCGCTAGCCGCCATATTGACAATGTGAACATGCTATTCCCACAATGCAGGTGATTGGTCACATTTTTAATGAGCCGGCGAAACATTTCAGAGGTTAATCTGTTAACATCTGATACTCAAGTGTGACGAGAAGCTGCTGAGCTGCGGAGACTGAATGGGGTTAGATGCCATGACATATTTTCCAGGAAAAAGGATATGGGCATTTGGATGGTCATCTATGGTATTATTGATCTTCTTATAGTATTATTTTTCAATCATCATAGGCACGTTATGCTTGAATTGCTATACGGTACATTTGCCAATTTTTTACTTACTCTTTCAAGTTCTGAGATGACTCCATCTTTCTTAGAGAGGTCCTGCTGGGATTTCACCTCCATATTCTGGATCTGCATACTTGTCACTTCCGTCTGCAAAAAAATGAAATTCAGGTTTTGAGTAAATAGAAAAATATTATGATTAGTGAGGTCAATACTTGAGGGGCACAAAATCAATGGGTCGGTACCCAGTTACCGCATAGATGGTTCTGAAAACTTCCACATAATCAACAGACACTACAACTAATGTAAAAGAATAAGACACACATTCAATGAAACCCTTTCATGGTGTTGCACAAGGAAAGAGAAAAAAAAAATCTTTTTTAAGTGTGTAGTCTGTACATGATTTTTCAACGGGTAAAATTGAAAACTTCAAAGTTGCAAAAACCGGAAATACGTCATTGAAAACCCCTGCACATTTACATACCTTTCTAACGCGTAACATTTGATGACTTTGATATTAACTCTAATGTATTAGTATATGAATGAATCATTTCCAGGCAAACTGACTAAGTGATTAAGAGATAGTTTTCAGTAAAAAATAGAAACCAGTCACACAGAAATAATCTTTGCAAACATTATTTATTCCAGGGCATATTGGATCATAAACTCTCCGAACATTTTCCCCTCACAAAAATATCATATTGAAATTATGCAAAAACCATTCCAATGTAGTACTAGAGGATCAACTCAACCCACTATTCTGAGCACAACTGATATAGCTGCAAGTGGCCGTCGCAACACACCATACATATCAAATACACAAATCAACGGCATAGATTTCTACTCAATTGTAAAATCTTGTAGAGAACTTTCACAGCGTCAAAGCTACAAACATTTAGATTTTATCTTTCCCACCACAGAAATTTAGGAACATCAAATTTGCAATATATATCATATTAATACAATTTTTCCATCCTGTTGTTGACCAATATGGTCATAATGAAATATATCTTAGCGGTCTCCTGCTCCTAAGCAGACCAAGTGCACATATGCAATTATCCATGGAATCATTTTAAAATGATAAATTTATTGTAGTATTTTTATAAATATGATTTGGCAATTTCTTCCTCCTACCAGGATGATGAATAAACCAGATGCCACAATTGTACTAATAAAAATCTATTTTTTGCTTCCATGTGATAATTTTATACTAATATTTTATAATTTTCTTACACTTCTTATGTTAGGCCTGTACAGTATTTAGTGTCTTAGAAGTGAGAGCACCAGTCGCTAAAACCGGCCATTCACATAAAGCGTGAATTTTACGTCGGACGTGAAACAGAACAAATTCAGAAGTCCAAAAGGTGCTAAAATTTATCAAAATCACAAATTTTAGCATCTTCAATGCTTTATAAAAATAAAAAAATTAAATTTGGTGACCTCTATAACGAAGCTCACGTCAAACATAATCTCACGGATTGTGTACATGGCCGAACAGTGCCATTGATGCTCTAAAAACATTAGCATAAATATCCACAGAAAAATAATCGGTTAAAATAATCCTTAATTACATTGACTTCAACAATATAATCATATGCATACCGGTAACATATACGATTCCCTTATTTGTGAATTTATTTGCCCAAAACATCCTGTGTTATTCATTGCAAGTATCCAGCACTATGATTCCTTCAGTAGAAAAATGGCTACTTGAAATAACATGTGCAGAAGCGTGTTCAATTTTTCATAATCAATAAGGTGTGGATAATGGACAATAACTAGAGAAACCAATCAAAGGCTTCAATAGAAGTAGCATACAAAACAAGTAACAATCTTAAACTGCCATTTCAAAAACGAACGTCAAAAGCTATCTAACGCATAATTTAAGTTCTGAACATAATGTTCTCAATATTTATTATTATTTACAAATAGCACATTTTCTAATAACCTTTGAAATCCTAAATGAACAACAATAATATTGGAGGCCTTAGGTAATAGTAATGCCAGTATGCCTAATCCCTCTCCAAGCAAGTATGCAGGTCAACTATAAATAAATATGTAGGGCATGTAAACTTCATTAGACTTTAATCTATATCAATATGAGGATCAACCATGATAATAGAAAGTAATAGTTACATAAAATAGGGTACATAAAGCATTACAAACTTCATGCTAGTAATTTACTATTCCAACATATCAAAAGGAACCCAGCCCACACAGACTAGCTACAAAATCTATACATACACTGTCTTCTCCTATGGAAGAATCATCATCCAATGATATTGTATCATACGACAAGGGATTCATTCTAAGGTAGTCCATATTTGCACCATTTGTTGCAGACGTATTGAACTGAATATTTGACAACATTCTGACATCTAACTCATCTTTTCATGGCAACACACATGATAATCCTTGTCAATGTTACAAATTATGTCCACCCGCCTTACTTAGATAGCTTACAGCTACTGCATAAGCAGCACGCTTCTCACTACCACAGCTACTTAACAAAGGAGAGCAATATTAACTTGCCAGCTGCATGTGCCATGATACTATATAGCTGATGTGTTTTTTCATCTAGGCCAGACAAATTTAACAAACCTAGTTGGAGTTTAATGAGTGATGATAGCTGAGGCCAATGCAATTATTAGTACTTAATATGACATTGATTTTGCCGTCAAGACTTTAATACATTCACCATAAAATTTAGCCAAAACGACACTTGAAAAAGGAGTTTGGCAAGGCTGAGCTGTGAGGGGTTAAAATGGGTCATGGTCAAACTTATGAAGACCGATACTTGTTTGTCCTGCGATTTCAATGTTCATTTGATTTATCACATATAACCATATTGCATATATCAATAGACGATACATTGTATGCAGCCATCTGAGGTCCCACACTCCGCCAAAGGCCAATCCCAACATCTTGACAATACAAAAATATGAAACATCCAGCAATTAGTTGTATACATGTACCTCTTAGGGTACACTATACATGAGGAAGGGCAATGACTTGATAGTCCCCATAAAAATCACTTCTAATATTAGAAACATCATCTACTATCACACGTTAATACTCCATGCTGTAAATTATGCTTTCTTCAGTTTAATCGTTTAATAGGTATTTCTATTAACTCTATTGTTACATTATTAATTAACACTGGTTTACCTATTATACCTAGTCCACATCATGAAATGTTTTGTTGAACAAGGTATAGAAGAAAGTACTACTGGTGGTACAGGAACATAACTTAAGGAGACATTATAACCAACCAATCAGCTCATGAGCTTTTAGTCTGTCATAATAGTTAGCCATAACACTGTATGAAACCCGGCGAAAGGTTACTCACAGTAGTCTTCGTCATAAGAACAACCTTCGTCATCTCGATTCATAATTATATCACGGATTATTTCTGTCATGGTGAGTTCCACCTTGAAACAAGCTTGTTACACGGGTAGTGCGCTAAGTATTCCACGTCTGTAGACACTGTCACTAAGCGTAGATTCTATACAACTTCGGGTATTTAAACATAAAAGAAAACATAAAAAAGCGAAAAGTTACTCAAGCGAGTGTTTTCTTGGGGACGAAGGTTACTTATGTTGAGGGCGATGGTTACTGTGGCAAGTGTTATGTTTAGATCTAGTGAGTGTATATTTTGAGCACACTTACCGTATAGACAAGATCCGTAATGTTATTCATTTAGGATCTACGATACTCTATATTTTCAAAGGCGTGAAAATACGTCTGACGTATGTGTACTATAGTGTGTTGTTGTTTAGTACACGATAGAGGAATCTATATAGTAGATCTACCCACATTCCACTGACCGACCGATTAGCCGTTTAATTGTGCTTGTCATTATTATGGTTGATAGCATGGACCTCATGGATGATTTATGGTGCGTTCGTGTGTACTTCCCACCTCGTAAGGATACGAGCTTCCCATGTCGAAAGTACCATTAGACCTGGGATTAGATTTGACATTAGATTTGGAGATGTTGGATGAAGCCAGTAACAACAGTTCTTCTCATGAGGTAAGAATACAGAATATATGTGCTGACAAAAATATTTAAAATACGTGTCACAGAAGCTAGTGTCAAAATCTATCTTTCATGAATATTGCATATAGTTTATTAGTAATGTTAAGCCTGCATAAAGAATTTAGGTTTGTGACTTTGGAATGCTCAGATAATATAATCATTTGAAGTAAAAAGGTTAGTGGCTTTAGAAAGTTAATAAACATACTGAAAAATACTAGATACAAAATGTACTAGTATTTAGAACATTAGTCATTAATTAAAAGACCTGCCCAGTAACCTTCGTCAGTGTTAGAAACATAAACACAGTAACCTTCGTCACCAATAAAAGTAACCTTCGTCATTACATGAAACTTTAACAGCCGTGCATGCAATAATGTAGGATTTTCTACGCTTAATAATAGATCCTACATGTGCTTTAATATGTGCTCTGTATGTACTAATATAAATATTGGCTTACATTTTGGAATTGATGTCACAATATCCATTATAAAATCCGAATCGAGAAAAGTGACCTATTTATAATGACGAAGACTACTGTGAGTAACCTTCATCGGGTTTCATACAGTGCATAATACAGATGATATTCATGATGATATTCCTAATTGCATATATGATAATTGCAGATATATTAGGTTTGGCCAAATGCATGTACAATAACATGACACTATTAACCCTCCCGCGTCGGATGTGCCCTGTGGGGCGCGTTGCCAGGTACCTTCTGTGCCGGCGTAGGGGAAATGAAATCACAAAATAAAAACACCAACAAACAATGATTGCGTACTTATTTGCACAGACCATGAGGTGAATAGTTACGGCACTTGACAAATAGCGGCCACCAGCTTACTTACTTACTTACTTACTTACTTACTTACTTACTTACTTACTTACTACATCCGGTAAATATAGAAGCAGACAAAAGCTTTTTACGAATTTTTCTTGAATAGAAATGATTCGCCACATTGGCGAAAGAATATGCAAAACCTTTAGCCAATCTTTAGAATCTTTAGCAAATGGCGACAAAACGAACCCAAGTGCGAACCCAGCAAGCATTTGCCATTTACCCCACTCTCACAGGCTTCATCGTATAATGACAATGACACTTTTATTTTTCAAACTAAAAGTTCATATAAAATACATATAAATATACACTACACAATCAAAATGCAAGGTATAAGATCATTTAATAAATAAAACATTTAACCAATGATTCAAGTTCATTGGACTTTTATACATGAAGAAATTACTAAAAATACTACACTTGACTAAAATGTTATCACTGTTATGTAACCGTTCTTGAAAGCTATAAACATATTTTCTATATAGTTCATTAAAACTATCTACTCCATATTTTACATAATATTGTGATATACTACATCTTCTATCAATGTGCTTGAGTGATCTAAAAATATTATTACATGCAACTCTTAGCTTCATCAATGATACTTTCTTCAAATTACACCAAAGTGGACTGCATACAAAATGATTAAGTCCATCAAACAGCATTTTGAAGCAGTGTCATCATGATTAAAAATGGATAACTTTACAGACCTGCCAACCTCTCTTGGTGAAATTTCAGTACCACAGGGCCAAAATTTCAGACATAGAGTTGGAAAAGCACACGGGATGTGCACATTACCTCGTAAGCCAGGTATGTACAACAATGTCTTGTATGCACCACGGATTTTCACCATATCCATGTCGTATCCATCACTGATAGACTTTCATATACAGTTGACAGGTCTTGGTGCAGGTGCATTGTGGAGATTACGACAACCAGCAGAAACTGTTAGTCTCGACTCTCAGTCAGAGGCTGTCTGCGGCATCAGTGACAGCAAGCACGCACACACTGGGCATCCAGGGCGACAGATAAGTACCCGTCCTATAGTCTGAGACGGGTATCTGTGTTGTCAGGACGGGTAAAATTTTTGAGTTACTTGTCCTATGGACGAGTATTCTCAGTCATTCCAGTCATCAGTTTTAATTGATTTTACATGGAGTTTGTTGATATGGATGTGTAAATCTTAGTTAGGACTGGTATATTTTTCAGGACAAGTATGAATTTTCTCCTATTCATGGCCCTGGCATTGCTGATCAAGACTGAAGTTACAACACGTCATTCAAATCGAGTACATTTTTGCAAGCCGGTGAAAGCCTTGCTTACACGATGCGTAGTTCAATTGAGTATGTTTTTTATGGCTGCGCCCATTTGCAAGCAAAAACATCGGTATTTTCAGAAAAGTACAAGTTTTTCATATTTCTCTGACCCTAGAAAAATCCCATGCCCTGGACGTAATGAATTTGCAGGGGTTAAAAATTGTAAGTTCACATCTCTGTATTTCACTCTCCATGAGGAAACCTCCGACGGTGAACAACTTGCCAAGCGAAAAGCTGTAGCGGCAGTCAGCAGCAAAACAGTGAAATTGTCTGCAGCAAACAAGGGGTTAACAGTTGGAAGTCTACTAAGTATTGGATGCCCTCTAATGTAAGCTTTGCTGTAATTCTTTTTGGTCGATTCATCCGTTGTTTGAGAGCCATGAGCAACAATATTATTGTACAATGACTGGAAGTGCCAAAATCACAACTTTTAAATTTCCATTATTCGACAGTCATTTCAAATGGAAGACAGTGTTGATTCTAGGATTTTTCTCAATGGGGCCAACTCCCCCAAGGCTGATAAAAAATGGGGCCAGTTCTTGTTTGCCAATCAAAATTTGGGGGTAGAAAATTTTGGGTAATCAGAACAACATAACACACAGGCCAAAATTTTAGTATTTTAGACAAAATTTCAGCATCTTCCCGTTTAATATGTAATTTAACTTATATTTAAAAGTGTAATTAACTTGGTTTCAACAAACCACAAATCTGCGTCTTAGTTACACAGTCTGTATAAATATCCCTCCAGACCCAGATATTATTGCCATATGTATTTGGTTAGGTAAAGGATCTATTCTAAGTCTTTCAAGTACCTACTAAATAATTTTGCCATAAATTATATACTAGGTTGCAGAAAAAATGCATCACACTTTCAAAACATTTGGGGGAAATACCCCGAAACTCACTCGCAAGATGGGGGTATCCCCCCCCCCCCGGCACCTGCAGCACCGCATGCTCGGCTTTGCAGAGTCCATGGACACCCAAAATTATACAATATCAAATACTATTTATTTGGAATAGCACTTGGCATGTGCAAAATGTGCTATACCTCAGAAAGTCTGGTATGTACAACACTAATGCGCCATTCCCAAGCAAAGAGGATTAATCACTGAATATAAAACACTGACACCTCCAAATAATGATGTAATTGATGAAAAACAGCAAGACTACTTTTTAAATTGCGTTATATCCGCCATATTGTGTCACCTGTCAATCACGGAAACAGCCGACAACAGCCAAGTGGCGCATTCGAATCACCAACCCGCTGTGGTTTCTGTTACTAAAGTAATGCGCCGCCACCTTTAGCATGTTCGGTTTTATTTGATACTCGTTTGACGACTGCGTTATAGCGGGCAATGATGCGATTTTTTACAGGTAAGATGGCGGAACTAGATGCAAATAAATATATATTTCTCAAAATATTGGATGCTGTGCGCATTGTTAGTTGAATATGGGGCCAGTCCAATTGATTAGGGGCCAGGCCTACGCACGATCCATCAAAAATAGAGCCAGGCAAGAAAAATTGGGGTGATTCCCGCAATTACGCGTCCTAGAATCAACACTGGAAGATATTCTAGACAAATAAGACCATAATTCTGTTACCATTTGCTACCATTTGGTAAAATTAAGAATGCCGATATTATTCTCAACACACATTAACTCATTACCCCTCACGTTTTATTACATGACAGCCCTTGTATCCTCGCAAATATTTGCAGCGTAGAGCGTATAAAATCTTTCCATTTGTCAGAGCTGCCAACTTTAAACTGCCATAATTTCCATAAAAATGCTCGTATTTCAATCATTTCTTCACCAAAATACAAGTAAACCATTTTTGGCTTTCTCCATTTGCAATTTCACAAATGTTTTGAAACAAAGCATCTCTATTTCCAATGGTAAGGGGAAGCTCTCTTCGGATCGGTTAGGACTGGTTGCAGCATAGCTTCGGCGTAAATGAGTCACAGTAATTTAGAAAATAATCAAAAAAATATTTATCGGGTGTTTTTGGAACTCATTTATATATCATAATAAAGCTTAAGTTGTTAGGAACACGAATATGTATTTCTCATCAAGATTGAACCATTATGAATATGTCTACAACGCGATCAAACATTGGTGTTTTTGCATTTGGTGCGATATGGCAAAGTTGAACCATGGCGCCATCTGTAAATGCAAATTAATGCTGTCAATTGAAAGTTCTTTATATTCTCTTAAAATAAAAGCTAAACATTAAAATAAATTATGCATGACGATTCCTTATACGGTTTTACATACAGCAGAGATGTGAACCTGTCAACGCGGAAAATCTTAATCCGACCCTTGAAAAATCTTAATTTTAGAGCAAAAATCTTAATGGAAAATGAGAAAAATCTTAACAAAATCTTAATGTTTTACGGTTAAGTAAATACTTGAAATGGCAATAAAAATTGAGAATATTAATTTGAATACTATTCCGGGTACTAAAATTACTAAGTATTTGATGCTTGTATACCTAGATCTACCAATAATAGCAGGGCTGCATGCGCACACGTGTCTAACATAGTCATCTTGACACTCCTCTCATTTCACAAGGAATAATCATTCTGCCACTGTGACATCTATATTCGTCTATACCTACACCTTGTAGCAACCATCCACCCAAGATATGCCACTGTACAAATAAGTATTGATTCTTGAACATGTTTTACTTAGACTTAGTGAAAATCTTACAATTATCACAACCATTCAAACGAAAACAAAAACAATTTAGGTAGTCTGTAATACACTACTATAGAGCTTAATAAAAATATATATCTTAGTTTCTGGTTCGCGTGCTCATCAGCGTAAATACTAAAACTCAAAAACAGGTATTATCTTGACAACTTGCATTATGAGTGACAGACTTCAAATCAGTTGCAAAGTGAGGCACAGCTAACACTCTCCTGGACTTTCACACAACAAAGTCAACAGATCATAATCTCATGGGCATGATCCTTTTTTCAAATGACCTGTAACATAAGTCTTCATACGGAGAGCATACATACTTCCACAGGTGAGAATTGAGACTCCTGCTCCACTAAGATTGGCAGTAATTCCCTAAACTTTAACCGGCATGTCGGCGCCGCAGATTTTGTCGTCGTCATCGAAGAAAGTATTAACTATCTGCTTCAGGATCCTTCCAATCATAGGTCTGCCTGTATCACAGGGCCACCAATAAGAATCTTCTTTCAATTGTTCCTTAGTGCTGCTGCATCTTTCATGCACCAAACAAGACCAACCTTTCAGACACACTACACAGGGATTTCATCTAGAAACACTTTTATGTTCCTTTCATAATACAAACTCTTAGAATTCATCAAGTTGACACACAAACATTTGTATTTCATCGAACCATTCAAGGCTTTTCAATTTTCTGCTCCGTTGAGAACTTCTTTGAAAGAATTTGTGAAGAGGTCATCTGCCTATATTTCCCATGGAGGGCCAGTGCAGAAGTCTCGAGACAATGCGTCCGGTTCAATCATAAAAAGACTGCTTTGGACAAACCCATATTCTGTGTATACAAGTTTGTGATAACATCAACGCACTCACCTGTTGGTTTTTGTGAGCAACCTGTACGTTGTGTCTGTTGAGGCTGTAGGAGGCGGGGGAGGGGGGCATCTCACCGTGGTTACTCAGATACTGACTTGACACCACCGCGGAGTGTTGAGGGGACTGGCAGAGGGACAAAAAGGTTATTAGAACAGCTACATCATCCATACTTTCAATATGTGGTCAAATTACATAATACAAATTCAAAATACATTATTGTATCATTTTCAAACTTCTCTCTCTAACACGTCTAAAAGAAGTTTGAAAATGTATCTGCAGGCACTGGGAAACACTTATGATTATTCTATCAAATTATGGGCTTACAAATTAAAACAATTCATCAAATTTCCCTTGTGTTTGCTACTTTTCAGACCAAACATATACAAGGTAAAAATGTGCCTCATTATGTTTTCCTCATATTTTTTATATTTCTTGATATCAATTCATCATTAATTTTACACTTTTTTTTTAATCTGCTTCTAGGCAAGATGTTTGAAGTTATACACATTTGAAGCTCCTCTTGAAGTTTTCATCTGTCTGCTGCCAATCTGTATTTGTTACAAGATGGTGGTACGTAAAGACGACATTGGCGGGGGTCAGGATGGTTTAGGTTGCTGGTAGTATGATGACAGGTCAGGTTCAGCTTGATCTATGATCTTGACATGGTCTGGTTATTTGATAGTGCTGTACTGGTCTAATTTCCTTGAGGGTCATTGGTGTCTGACATCCGTGGTGGAGCATTTTTCATTATTAGTTCCCCTACACCTAATATGGTATAACAGGCTACAGCTTTTTCTTTCTTCTCCAGGTTATCATGCCTTAGGCCATCAGTTTTATATAAGTTGGATGACAAACCCGATGATGGGCAATTTCAACCCCAGACAAATGAATACAATGACTATAACCTTGTTTTATTGTATTTGTTCCGACGAGGTACCCAACATGCAAGTTATTTTTTTTCCTCATTGCCAATGAGTGATGAGCGAACGATTCTTCATGTGGGTTTTTTACGATAGTCGATTTCAGTTTTGTTTTCCTGTCACAGGTCATTAGCCTTGTTCAGCCAGGCTCTTGTTGTATATGTGGTGTGGCGTTGGTACAAGGACCACCAGAGGAAGGTTAGCTAACCAACTGAGCCTCGGGAGTGTGGAGGGATCACACGCTAGCTATTGTTTTCAAGTTAGGTGAGTTCTTTTGCGTGCAGAGAGAGAAGGGTGGCTCTCCTCTCCTTGTGTATATACTGTATATTATGACATATACACCAAGGAAAATTACTCTCTGTGATATATTGAGGGTTGTGCTTCATCTTCGTATTAAGGGGCATGGGCCTATATCAGAGATGAAACATGACCCCCGGTAGAGCCCTAAAATAGCAATTTTTTAGACAAGTTAGATGACACGGTAGGCAACTGACACAGCATCCCATAATTAAGAAAATCTTCAACTTGGAATACTTAACTATTAAAGCTTATAACTACCAGTTTGAAACATGCAAGGTATTCATACAAACAAAAAAGATGAAAAGACAGACAGTGGTGGGTTATTCTCATTACTTAAGTAAGAAAATATGTTTTTTATTCCATTTTTTTTTCTTTTTTTTGCGAGACCTTTATGTCAATGATGAAACTGAATTTTTTTTATTTTTCCTCCCTGTCGCTTGCCAGAAAGGAGTTATTAATGCCACCACCGATGTACAACCGGCACACACATCGGTGACGTAATATGCCTGCAGTTGAACATGGGTGCACAACCGACATTTATTAAAACTCATATCGTACACAGACCTCACTTGTCGGATGCCTAAATGAGATTTAATTTGCCAAATGATCAGTAACTACACTCTTAAATTAAAAAAAAATACTAAGTAATTACTTAAAGTAATAGAACTTTACTTAAAATTAATAGCCCAACTACTTGGCAATTACTTGGTTTTACTCGCCATTACTAGGTTTTACTAGAAATTACTTGAACTGGTGAAATATTTACTAAATGATGGCATTGTAATTCCAGCTATGATTATTTTACTTATATCAAGTATTCATATCACTTGCTCATTACTATTAAATTACTAGGTATGATTGTTTTACTTATATCCAAGCATTAACACGTATTCTACCCGATCGGAGTCGACTCCGAAAATTGACCTCTTTTTCAAACAACTTTCCATACAGAAGGACTGCCCATCATCACAATCAAGTGTAAGTATAGTATGTCAAGAAAAGCGTACAAACATCATCTAACGATGTAAATTGTGTGGATAATAAATAAGCACAGCATTAATATAATTTCAATGTCATTTGGAAGAACAATTTTTTGCAATCCATTATATGCGACTAATTTACATCCCCAAATACTCACATTTCTATAAAAATTGACCCTACATATCGTATACCATTTTGAAGGGAATCACTTACACTTTTCATTTATGAGAACGAGGTACAAATATCTTAAATGACGTCATTGGGAAAAGACCACAAAGAACCAGCCTCGAAAATCTTACATTGATACCACAACAACGCACTTCATCTGTTTTGAAAAGGCTAGCTCGAAGCTAGTCTTATATCTTTCTGCTCCATAATCGTTGTTTAAAATACGACTGCATGTGATAAAGGCTACCACTTACTTGTATATACATACAGCTCTTGCCGGTGTCATTTCAACCAATGAGAAACGAGGTCACTTAAAATTATGGGATATGCAAATGGCGTGGTAAGAAATCAGCAGAATGTGTTATATTTTTACAAATAATTATTTATCATCTTTATGATGAGGTGTTCAACACGAATTCACACACCGGATGCTACATAAACCAATTGTCTGATGATCTACTGAACGACATTGCAACCAGCACCGTGTATAACTCAATATTTGACAGCAAAGTGTGGAACATCACCCAGGCATGTTTACAGACGTTTTTCACCTCTAACATATAAAATTAACAGTTGGAAGTCTGCTACATATTGGATACCCTCTAATGTAAGAGTTGCCATATATATTTTTGTTCCATTCATGCGTTTTTTGATGACCACGAACAACAATATTATTGTACGATAACTGGAAGTGCCAAAATCAAAACTTTTAATATACCATCATTCAACAGTCATTTTGAATCGAGGGGCAAACCAGCTTGATGTTTGGAAGATGTTGTAGACAAATAAGACCATAATTCTCTTACCATTTCAGGGGTCGATTTAGCTGCTGGCCCGCAGCCAGTTAAAAAAAACATGAATATTGGCGCCCAAAAAATCACAGGGCTGTCAAGACTCACGGTTTTTTACCATGAAATCAGCATTACAACCAATTCTATGAACGGCAAACTAAATGAATGATTCGGATATATAAACAATCTCTAATTGGTTGCCATTGAAAAGTTTTAGTTGATTTTCACCAGAACTTACATGCATGAAGAACTGCCGCAAAACCACACTAAAACAAGGGGCTAGCAAGTTCAAATATCTATAACAACCTTTTGCCAATCTATATTTGGTAATCTTTAACAGAGAAATGACCTATAAGTGGAACACATGAACTACTCACCATGGGGAACGTCTGTGGGGAGGGGGCTTTCGGACCACCACGGCCGGGACTACCTTGGGGATGCTGAAACAGACACGATTATTATAAAATTATCTTCAGACCAAGCATGTATAATTTCATTTCAAAAGTACATTCTTATTTAACCCATTACCCCTCACGTTTTATTACATGACAGCCCTTGTATCCTCGCAAATATTTGCAGCGTAGCGCGTATAAAATCTTTCCATTTGTTGGAGTTGCATTGCCAACTTTAAACTGCCATAATTTCCATAAAAATGCTCGTATTTCAATCATCTCTTCACCAAAATACAAAGCAGCCATTTTGGCTTACCCCATTCCTAATTTCACTAATGTTTTGAAACAAAGCATCACATTTCCAATGGTAAAAGGAAGCCCTGTTCGGATGGATAAAGGACTGTGGTATTTGCAGCGTAGCTTCGCACTAAATGCGTCACAGTAATTTAGAAAATAATTAAAAATATTTATCGGGTGTTTTTGGAACTGATTTATATATCATGATAAAGCTTAAGTTGTTAGGAACACGAATATATGTATTTCTCATCAAGATTGAACCATTATAAGTATGTCTACAACACGATCAAACATTGGTGTTTTTGCATTTGGTGCGATATGGCAAACATGGCGCCATTTGAAAGTGCATTTTAATGTTGTCAAATGAAACTTCTTTATATTCGCTTAAAATAAAAGATAAACATTAAAATAAATTATGCATGACGATTCCTTATACGGTTTTACATATAGGTATCTAGTTTTAATCACGATGGCACCGCTGCTATACCCCAAATGAATGACTTGCATGACGAAGCTTTTGACACCCAAACGCTTGAAATGATAAGGCCGGTTTAGGCTGATTTGAGGGAGAGGGCCCAAGGCCGGTTTAGGCCGTTTTGACTCTTTTGAGGAGTAAATGATTAATATACATCAATACACTGACAGTTCTTTCTACCTGCTTTATTATCCAACGACTCCTGAATATTTTCAAAAATTCTTAATGTTCTACAGTTTTACACGTTTCGACAATAAAATGTCCTCTTCAGAAACTCTGAAGAGGACACTTTATAAAGTGTAAAACTGTAGAACATAAGGAATTTTTAAAAATATTTAGGACTCGCTGGATAATAAAGCAGGTAGAAAGAACTGTCAGTGTATTGATGTATATCAAATAAGTATGAGAGGACCTGCTACAGCTCAAATATTAAAGCTTGCAAAAAGTACATTCAATATTCGTGAACAGTTTTGAAAATGCTAATTCTACCACTTATCAATATTTTCATAAAAGAGGTACCTTAAAATACTCGTGTATTTTCTTGCTATCTGTTCGACTAGATTTCCCTTGACCTAAAAATCGAAAAAACAAGGTAAATATAACTCAAGAGGGAAGGCGTAAGTTTGTAAAACTACTCATAAAGTTGCCAACTTAGCACACATTTGTGTATCCATTTGTATATCATAATTAGCGTGGCGCCACCATCATTTGTCTAGACTTCAAACTTTTATTGTCTAATGGGCCAGACACAAATTAATTTTTACATGCTATATCATGAATTACGTTACTATCAGCGACAAAGATTCATGAATTTGCGTTCCACCAACATGCAAAAATTAAGAGGAAAGACATACCATGAATATACATTTACATCCAAAATCTTTATGTCATTATGAACAGGAAATTAAATTAGAGTTGCACTGACCACTGTTATCATTGGTATCAACAACTTGTGATTTTCGTTTTTTTTCTCTCTCCACCTGAAGGTGTTCGTGATTTTTCTGGTGTTTGTTGACACTAAAATATATCACAAAATTCATGACATTGGTTTTCATGCAATCTTACATTCATTTTAACGTACGCAGAGATATCAACCTGCATGATAGCCCAAAATAGTATTTTCAACAATGTTGATAATATTAATTGTCACATCATTGCATAAGTCATTTCATTTGAAAATTTGATTGATTTTTTTTTCACAGTTCACTTTACTTTTCAGATAAATTCAGGACATTAAGATTTTTTTTCTCCTCAATGGAATAAAGAGAAGTGTTTTGTATCTTTTGGACACCAATTAATCAGTGACAGACTTACAACAGAGAAATAAAGTCAGATGTCAAAA
>CM032659.1:22343428-22367754 GCA_019095985.1 Streblospio benedicti
TACCTAAAAATCAATGTTTATTGTTAGATTGTGTGTTTGCAATATAAATCATGTGGCTAGTAAAGTATAATAATTAACTCTCAATGCAGGGGTCGACACCACTAGACTGACGCACAGATTTAATCCGAACGTAATTTGACAACGTTTGTGTTAATTGTGAATGCTAACTTTATGAAAACCATTTATATTGTCGTGCGCAAGGCTGATTTCCGGGAATCACCGGTTTTTGGTAAGATTTGCCATGGAAGTGACAAACTTGAAATTTTTGAAGAAGAATTATATTATTCGTCATCCATGCCTCATGTTATTGTATCTTGGATACCAGATCACAAATAAGGCTACCCAGTAAATGTGGACGTCGGATATCTAGTATTTCTCTCGAAACGAATGGTGTTTTTGTTGAAAGATCGAGTGATGCCTGTCAAAGTCCACGCCAATGAAGAAATCAAAGTTTGGACACATTTTTGGTCCATAATATTATATGTAAAAATATATTACTGTATTATGAAATACGGATGGTTTATGTTGTGTTTCATGTGTATCTTCGATAAAAAGGAGCTACAATTAAAATTTCTAACTGATGTTACATTTTAAATCGCTTGCGGAAGCTGTCAAATGAATCGGCGATTACTCAAAATGGTCAAAATCGCACGCGATGCTTTATGTATCAACTTTATTATTTATAATGGTCAAAATAAGAAATTAGCCTACCTCGTGAATGTGTACTGCAAATATGAAAAAGTTCTGACAAAATTGGCACTGGCCCGTCGTCCGAATAACCTTGGAAGGGCCAGTAACTTTTCTAAACATTGGCCCGGATGGCGAACATAAAATTTAGTCTTATTTTTGATCATATTCATGGTATTTCATCTAAAAATTCATCTGTGCTGTGCATTTCTATACATTTAGCCCTTAATTTTTCATTCAGCAGTTTTGGTTCAGCAAACATTTTCAATGATTTACTGCAGTCACATTTTATCACAGTGATTTTTTTTTTCCGCTTATACTTGTAAATAAATTCAAATAAGTATAATTTGGCTTAATGTGGCTGCCTTTTTACTTTGTCTAAAACCGTTTAAAATGCTTTAATATGGCCTCTGATGACCGTTAGTCGATTAAAAAATTCAGGGCAGGGGCATGTCCCCATAAACCCCCATAGTGATGTTTAGCGCCTTTACCACTGGCATTAGGGCCAGTAAGGTATCAGAAGGGCCAGTGAAGATTTTCAAAACACTGGGCCCGTCTGGCCAGTTTGGGATACTCCCCAATTTTTGTCACTGTAAATATGAAAAAAGTTCTGATGAAAACACCAAGAGCTACTAAGTATTATCGGCTGTATTATATTTCACTCTCACGAAAAAACCTACGCTGGTGAATAACTTGTCAAACGAAAAAGCCATACTCGGCTAGGGTTAGAATCTATCAACTGAATTAGAATTGTAATACATGGATGTATACAATAAACACTTTGTTACAATGAATACAATTTTTGTTTTAATAGCTGAATTTCTATAAAATTCAAATCAAACACAATTATATCATTCTATTCATCTTCCCTCGGTTGAAAGTATGAACATTTGTCATTGAAATAATGTTCAATTTTTCTCTAGATATCACTAAATGGCACCATTTACACTTAATTCTCAATATTTTTTGCATTCATATGATAATAAAAATCTACCGTAGATCTACCTACGTGAACACACACGTAAGAAATCGAGACTAAAATACCAGAACTATATTATTTTCATCTTTAACAACACTAAAAAATTTATTTACATTTGACAGTTTCGTCTGCTTCTGCAGACAAATGTCCCACCCAAGGGGTAAAAAATGGGACATTCTACAAAGCAATGGGACAATTTCACGTTTTGTTTTTTTCATATTTACAATAAAAGCTGTAGTTATTTTAAGTAATATCATGTTACTAATTTAGTACATACCTAAATATTTAGAATTTGAAAATGATTTACATTCTAGCAATTCATGACAGTTTAACAAATATCTAAGCTGTAGGCCAGTGCTCATTAACCTTGACCCATGCTAGACTTAAAGAAATCAATAATGCAAGCAGTCTAGGATACGGTAGCCCAGTCGGGCCACTGACTTTTGGATTCTAGTGGCCCGAAGTTGCATTGATTTCGCCCTATTTTGGAAGATTTCAACTCAAACGCTCACCCCATCCTTTTTTCATAATATTTATACAAACATTAAATTACTCATGGAAATGGTGTGGTAAGCAAACGATTCATCGAACGTTTCCGTTTTCGATTTTGCAACAGCGCCGGACATTTAAATACCTGAGCATGCGCACTGAGACAAAAAGTCATGTGCATTATTTATTTCATAAAAAAGTAAGTTGTTTTGATTTTCCGACGAGCATTAGTAATAGATTATTAGGGTTATGTTACGAACAGATTATACAATTATATATTTGAGAACTACAATTGAATAATACCACGACAATCGATATGACACCCAGTATCATAGGAAAACCTACACGGTTGAGCAATAAACGACTCTTGGTGGTTACTACCAACCTCAAAGTAGCATCCTTTCCGGTACGAAACATTTCACAATAAACGCCCACTATGGTTTATCCCCCCACCCCCGCAATTGATTAATTTTGAACCCAAACGCCCTGGGTGTATGAATTAGTGGAAATGGTAATATGCCAGTATTACTCACATTTAGGCACATGACCTTTATGTGATTGATAATGAACAATAAGGATATACTTGTATTAAAAGTTTATTTAATGTCAATATACGTAACAACGAATTAGTCATAACAAAAATGGGTTGACCTCTTAAAAATCGCCTAAAACCATTTGGGACATGGTGATAATTGGGTGATTTTGCTAGCAAAATAATTATAATTTTCATTATCTCGACATTTTTCTTGTCAGACACATATATTAATCAGAAAAATCCGATAAAAATAAGCAAGATATCAAATATTTTTTATGTTATAGCAATAAAAATATTCGTGAGTTTCACAAATTTTAGACGAAGGTTATCTTGTTTTTACTTGAACGAAGTGAGAACTTATGTTCAGATTTTCTTCAATTTTTCTTAAAATTCACAATTTGGAGGCAAAAACAAGGGTATTTGACTGAAATGATTGTTCGAACTTTGTGGTAACAGATGGTAATCAGCGTAATCTGATTTGAATGGTTCAAGACAGATCAAAGAGTTCAGTTAGAACTTCAAGTAGCCACATTTAGTCCGAACTATTTAAGCACGTATTGTGCTGTATGCTCCCCGCGGAGTTGAGAAAGATATAGTGATAAGGATGCCTACGGCCTGGTGTGAATGTAAAGTCGTGAGAGCACTAGAATTATGACTATAAACCACCATATTTACATTTATTGACAATTATAATTTCCCACCTAACCCTCAGCACATGAGTTTCTCCCCAGTTTCCCCGGGAGAAACCCCTTTCTCGCCTCATTTGTCCCCTGGAAAAAGAGGATGACTTCTCTCCTCAGGAAAAACCCAACCAAGACAATTAAACGACTTTTGGGGGACTTGTACAATTGTTTGTTTTTTTATATATAATGACTCGATAGAAAATTCAATGACTTTTCCAGACTGGGAACATACCGTACATAGAAATGTAGAAAATAGAAAATCTTAACATTTATCTAAAAACACAATAAAGTAATTTTAAACTATTTACAACTAATTTGTTATTGGTTATTGAATTTTGGATTTTTTTGTTACCCTTTGATAAGATTTTTTTTTTTAATGCAATAAATGTCCTCCATTGTTGTTCATTCACAATCACGTAAAGGTCATGTGCCTAAATGTAAGTTATTCTGGCATTTTAGATGTTCAACCATTTATGCATGCAATATTCTCAAAATCAGAGAATGGGAGAGAACCACGAATAAGCAAGATGGCCATGATTGCTTGGATATATACCATCATAACAATTTGCTCAAGGGTATGATCCAGCAATACACTAAAAACTATTGATAGGAGTTTTGACATATCGCCATTGCATAGACAGTACTTCCACAGGGACAAAGACTCAACCTCAACAAGTGGCAATGCCCATCCACATTATGTCAGCTTGATTAATGACCCACCCCGCAGGGCCTGAAAAGCAGCCATGTCTGGACTTCTCAAAGGCAAATAACGTCATTTTGAGCTTCGAAATACTAGTTAACGCTTTAGGTTGGGGTATTCAAAATACCTGGATGTTGTAGACCACGGTTTGGGTTTGAAAGACTGTGGTGAGATAAACTGCCAGCGTTCGACATCATTGAGGATTGAGTCCGAGAAATGAGAGGCACCCCAGTGCCAGAATTCCAAGATGGCGTCGTACCTTGGGCATTACCAGCCAAGACATTATTGTAGCCCGTTCTTTCCATAATAAGAGCCTGTTGTGGCTCAATAGTCAGTTAAAGTGTGCCTGTGACACCAGGCTTTTGATCTGTATCCAGTGTTAATTGACCACTACTCCGTTCAGAATGTGATTTGACATTTTCCAGTGGGTGTACTATATGTTGTTGTCACTTTTACATACCATGACGTCACAGATACTTGCTCTCTTTTCGGTTCCCCGGAAGACCATCAAAAGACTATCTAAATTTCATCGTAATTAGCGCTAACATGATTGAAAATAAAGCATTAAATAGACTACCATTTTCGTCGTGTTGATCTGAAACCACGCGGCGAAATTCACTGTGTAAATCCATTAATTTTGCATTTGAAGACCTCGGGTATCTTCGGTAGTGTGGGAATGCCCTCGCAGGTGCGCGGAAATTATTTTTAGACTTGGGAAATTTCGTACGTTGATTGGTCCATTTACCGTTCAATGCCTCGTTCCTGATAATAAGAGATCCCCTTTTTACCCGCCAATGTACCCCCACATGGTCAGTCCGCACCGTGCTTCCGCAATGATAAGCCCCTACAGATAAGCGGCATTTAAATGTCTGTCATTTAAATGGGCTTGATAGAGTGTTATTTCTCTGAGAAAATAGCCGCTTCCAGCCTTCGTTTCACACCGTCGTTTATTTTCATTAGACCTATAAGTTACATTTTTGGTAGTTTGAGGAAAAAAGAAAATATTTATTAATTTATCGTTATGGTGTAGACAAAAAGCCGTCGGCAAGGTAAATTTACCTAATTTTAGCATAAAGGCTGAACAAAGAGACGAGAGGGTACGTGCTAATTTTAAAGCTTCATATGGCACGTTAGGCCGGAATAGATTAGTAATTATTTACTTAATGTATAATGTTTGAAGAAAATGTGTGAGCTAAATTACGGGGGTCCTTTGTGTTGGGGTGACTTATAAATGGTCCGCATCACACTAATCACCGGGGCAATGATAGACTGAAATAAGCATGTAAGAAGTTGAATATTGTTAAAGTTGTTTCCAACGGAGCTAATTGTTACTGCTGAAACTTTTTGTTTTCGTCTAAATAAAATGCCGCCGTATGATCGACAGGTAGAAGCGAACATTTAAATTAATAGTTTACCTCTCACATTTTGATAATGCCATAAAACAATCTGCAGGATATGCTCTACTATTAAGATTTTATTATGGGGGTGCGTAACCGTATAGATATACACCGTACAAATGCTAGCACGGGCTAGATCTACTACATTTACCGTGGCAAAATAGTATTTACATCTTCTGACTAAGAAATAGTACTAACAATTATTACATGACAATGTCTCATACCTGCCATATTACACTTTGTAGACCATCACCACAGTTTGCATTATGGAATAGAGGCGCAATTTAGACATTATAATTCACTCTTCGGTAAATTAGCTAAAATGTTAATAATAATCATGACACAACACCGTTTGAAACACTAATTCGAATTATTGGCATTATTTTCTGATCGATTGTAGAAAATATAGTTGTTATTTATTTATTTAAAACGCTACATATATATGGATTTATTTAAATAGTGTAAAAATGTTAACAAATTGATTTTGTAATTTATGTAAAAACATTGCAGCTGTGTCTTCAAAAACGTTTAAAGATATTTAATAAATATTTTAGAAAGCATTGAGAATCATAGTAGATCTAGCAGAAAAGAAAACAAACACTTTTTAAAGTTATTTGTTCATTTTTTGTTTTGCTTTTTATTATTGGTTTTGGTCATTTAAGAATTGGCACACACATCATACATCGAATTTCATGCTTGTTTTAAAAAGTCTATACTGAAGTATTCTGGCACAAAAATGTAAAGGCGCTCCGCTATATCAAAAGTAAATAGATGCATAACTTACATAAGACCACCCCAGTTCTGTGGCAATATAATGGATATGTCTAGAACAAAGTGGTGTGCCCCTGGTTTTGCTGGGTGACATATGACAAAATATCTATTTTTTACTCGTGATCATGGTGATAGAGTCATGAAAATAAATATAGGTATTGATGGCTATAATAAGTTACAATTTAACTGGAAAAAAATATTGCTACATAGTTGTTTGATTTTGACGATAATTTGTCGTGGAACATTTTTAACGAGGTACCACATTGTGCAACATCCATAATTTTTGTGTACTCATATATTAGTTTGAACTGATTATGAACGTGTCTGATACCATGACAAAAAGTGTGGCATTTCATATAACCAACGCATGTGAACAATTAATTCAGCTCAAGGCAGAAAACTAACACTCATGCAATACTGGAAATTAGAAGGAAAGAAACACTTTAACATTAAATCGAACAGTAGCATATCCATCGATGACTATCCCTTATATTAACAGTGATTAAAGAGGATATCACCTCCGTCTTCAAGGAGCTCCTAATTCACTGCTGGATCTGCTAATGTAATGTATGGACCTGGTTGTATTACTCATGGGCCCCAGCATCATATGGGATGCGTGTGTATGAAACGAAAGCCAGTGAGATACATCTTTTGAATACCTGGTAAAGGTATTGGAGAATCGTGGAATCGAACTCACGACCTTCCAACCATGATTCAGCCAGGTCATATGTCATAGTTGAATGTGCAGACCACTACACCAATTCCCCTAGACGACTGAGACAAGTTTCGTAACTTGCCTATATGCTTTCAGACACACATGTCTGACACCTGACGCTATATTTAGCCTGTAGCCTCGGCCTAGCCTTGATCCGACATGCACCCACTGACCTTGTACCGAGCACGTTGTAATCAATGCAGGATGCATTGTGCTCGTTCCCAGTTCACTTTTGTTACATGTATATATATGATGAGACAACGCGTGAATGGGAGGCCGCGTGGTTTTTGTAAATGTACCTCTCCAGTGGCACGCTAGGTAGCCAACTGAGCCACGGGGGTGGGGTGGGGGATCACACTAGCTATTGTTTTCAAACTATAGATGAGTTAGGCGCCCCCCCCCTTCCCCACCAAAATACTTCATTTTCATAGGGTTGTTCATAAAATCCCAAAGTGCCCCCCCCTCTTTTCCAAAAACCTGGATCTGCCGATGCCTCTACACGGGGCACGCCTTTTAACGAGGCTTCCGAACCTCCCGCTTGGCGCCACCGTCTAGTAGTAAAACTGTACTGTAGTGACGCACTATGTGGAGATCAGATACAGCAACCCAGTCGCAGTGTTGATAATGATAGATACATGCAGATTATATGTAACCTAGATCTAAGAGTGCCTAATCAGAAATCTATGTATCAGTTTGAAGTTAAAAGCGACACTAGTGCAAATTGTAATATCATGCCAAAAGGGTACTTAGAATGATATTCAAGGATTTGTCAGATGAGTCCATAGTAAAACTTCTAACACCTAGCAGTAGTGTTTTGACCTCAGTGAATGGTACGTTGATGTATCCAATGGGTAAAGACTATGCTAAGTGTCGTTTTGTCAAAAAATAGTTTCCTGTTCTGATAGTATTGGCTTAGGAATCATTACTGTAGCTAAATCCGATCTCATATCAAACTGTAGCAAACACGTAGCACAATTAGATGCTTTAGTTAGATCGAAGTGTCAGTCTGAGGTCGTGATGCCAAGTACTGATGTACAATCAAATCAACAATCATACGATTCGTTGAATTTGGGTAGTGCCGGAAGTGCCAAGACCCACGAAATTGATGGTATACATGCAAAAATGATGGTTCTAGTATCAATAGCCCCGATGTTGTGACTACTAACAACCCCTAAGTGGTCCAACTGGTATTGCAAATTCACCATCAATATGCATGTGTGATGACATCTTAAGCGAGGGGCACATTCCACCTTGCGGTATGGTCGCCGCAAGGCGTCTTGATGTCTGCGGCGTCTACGGCATTTTCCGCAGGCATTGACAAGCATACTGTTGTGGGTGCGTCGGCACAGGGGGTGGGTTTTATTGAGGTGGCCGTGCGATCAACATCCATCAAACGTGCGTTGTACTCGCGTATAACTTACGTTCTACGCACCGTGTGATTACTAAAGTACAGGATCCGCACGTTCATGGTACAGGGAACGCACGGCCCCAGTACTACTGTGTCTGTGCTGACAACGTGCGGTTGAATCCTCTGCGTTTCACGTAAGGTCTCCGCACTGCCTCCTTACGGTTAGGCCAATACGCAATGTGGTCGTAGAAGAAGTTTGGCAAACCAAACTTCTTCTGCGGTCACCGTACGGCCTTGAAAAAATGTACGTTTGCCGCACTGTACACTTACGGATCGTTACGATTTCTATGCGTTTTTGGTCATAGACTGGCTGTAGACCCACCTTGCAGTGGAATGTGCCCCTCGTTTTATGCATCGACGAAAGTTCAAACTGTGCAAACAATATGCACAGTATCAACCATAATGTTGACAACAATACTGACAGTAGTATTAATCATAGTGTTGTATCTGTATCTGTATCTGTAAGTTAATCTGCAGGGCTTTATCAGCATATGGGCAGATGGATGGGAGGACGCAACGCTACACAGTCGCTCCTGTGCAAGGCTTGTAGCCTGGCACGGGATGTGTCTACAGAACTGCAGTTGGCAGTGTCTGAGTCAATGCTGTTCCATTCTGGAATTGTCCGTGGAAAGAAGGAGTTCCTGAATGTGACTGTATTTGCTGTTAAATGTCTAAATTTGTGATGATGTGATGACCGTGTACGCTGGTCAGCTGGTAGGAGGATGTTATCAGCAGGGATGGCCACTTTCTTGTTCACTATTTGATGCATAAGTGCTAAACGGTGATTTTTCCGGCGGGTGGATAGTGTCTCCCATTGTAACTGTATAAACATGGCAGTAACACTGCTGTAGGTAGAGTAGTCCCTCATGGCAAATCGTGCTGCTCTATGTTGGACTTGCTCTAGTTTTGCAATGTTCTTCTTGGTGTGAGGGTCCCATACTTGGCAAGCGTACTCTAGCACAGAACGGGCCAGTGAAAAGTATGCTAGTTCTTTCAGATCTCTTGAGCATTGAGACAGATTGCATCTGAGAAAGCCGATGGTTTGGTTACTTCTCGTAGCTACCTTGTCAATGTGTGAGTCCCACTTCAGTTGGTTGTTGATGAGCACACCAAGATATTTTGAAGCTGGTACCTGTTCTAAGATCTGATCACCAATCTTGTAAAAACTTTCCAGTGGTGACTTAGACCTGCTGATGCGAAGAAGCTGACATTTGGACGCATTAAAGCGCATGCCCCAGTCTTCAGCCCAGCGTTGCAGATGATTGAGATCATTCTGAAGGACCAATTGGTCCTGGAATGATCTGATTGGGCGATAAACAAGGCAGTCATCAGCAAAAATTCTGCACTGAGACTGAATGGCAGAAGGAAGGTCATTGATGTGTGCAAGGAAGAGAAGTGGGCCGAGCACCGTGCCTTGAGGAACTCCAGAGTCGACATGGATCCAGTCTGAGTGAGCTCCATCCTCCACAACTCTTTGCTCTCGTGTCATCAAGAAAGAGGCTATCCATCTGATCAGCTGTTCACTAATTCCGTAGTGGCGTAGCTTATGGAGGAGTCTATTGTGTGGTACAGTGTCAAAAGCTTTGGAGAAGTCGAGAACTATTACATCAATTTGAGTATTACTGTCTCTGTATGTCATCAGATCATGAATTGTAGTGATTAGCTGGGTGACACAGGAGTGAGCTGCACGGAAGCCATGCTGTAGACATGTCAGGATGTTATTGGTTTCAAAATGGGTTAGCATGTGTTTGAGCACAACATGCTCAAGGATTTTGCAACACACACAGGTTAATGATACAGGCCTGTAATTCTCAGCTTTGTTGGTGTTCCCTTTTTTTAAAGATGGGTGCAACATTAGCCTTCGCCCAGTCTGTTGGTAGCGTACCAGTTCTGAGGGATTGATTGAAAATGAAGGTAAGGATAGGGGGCAATATCTTCAGCAAGCTCTCGTAATACATAGCATGGCAGGTTATCTGGTCCTGTGGCTTTGTTTATTTTCAGTGATGATAGGAGAATCTTTTACTCCGTCCACATTGACTACTAGAGCACCACGATGCTCGTTGATGTTTCTCACCCGTAAATGGCTGTGAGAACCGTAAAACCAGCGCCGTAAGTACATAAATTCGCTACAAAATGTGTTTCTAACGAAGAAAAGAAGAGGGTTTATAAGGAACTTGGATGATCAACATGACCATTATATGAGGCGATCGGGAGAACATCACATCCATTTCTGATGTCTTTGTGTTTACTACATGTACATGCAGAAATCATCAACATTATAATCCATGGTCACTTCGTAGGAACCTCTGTGTGTACATCCTTTGTCATCAACTACACTGATAAAAAATAATGACATAATAAAAATCTCTCTCGTGTGCAGTGCACGTCTGCCCTGCTTATTTGTTTTTCATGCCAGACTCACCGTTGAGTACATAAAACATGACCCACGCTGCCTCGATCTTATGGCCACGGCACAACAGGATTTGTGGACAGTTTGGCTGCACGCTTTGTTTCAGCCCTGCGGTGGCTAGTTGATTTATGCATGGAGTGACAAGGGATCATTCACAAATCACGTCATCGTATTTTGCGGCAATTCTGACAACCACACCCCTCCGGTCATTGTGCGTCATTATTCTCTCCCCCACCCCCACCCCCACCCCGTCCCCAACTATGAAGCATCATTTTACAGACTTGTGCTGCCCCCGATCATTACTACTACCCATATAAATGGAAACTCTGCAAGTAGCGTCACGTACATTAGCATGCTGTGTAACTAAAAAAACAGCAACAAAAAGAACATTCACACCATTTCTCACTCTTGATGTCTGCACCCCTCCCCCTGGTTCTGTAGTTCACGATGACATCATTTTACTCTGGTCCCCCAATTGCCTCATTGAACACTCACTGATCGTCAAAATCTCCGTGAGATTTGGCAGTAGGTAGGCGGTAGACTAGCCGTGCAGCCTAATGTGTCCTAGGCATTACTCAAATCACATGAAATGTGCGTCACGCACATAGATCTTGGCAAATTCTAAAAGGACGTAGAGGGAGCACATTTAATGCAAGTCTAATTCTGACATTGCCTTATAGAATTATAGGCAATTCATACAGCCCTCAACACCCATCCACACCCAGCCCCTCTCACCCACAACCACCACCTATGATATCCACCCAGAACCAATCCCGTTTTCAACCATCTTTTAATCACAATTATTTTAGTTAAAAAGCAAAACTCAGCCTGGGGGAATAACATCAAATATGTGTGCAGTGTGAAAGAGATTCCCACACACCAACAATGGTTTGGAAGTCAAGAATGGTATGTTCGTGTGATATCCAGGGTCTAACACTGTTAAAAGTACCATATAATGTAGCCGTAACGCCTACGGGGTTTACTGTTCTTACGGACATCAAAAAAGTGGTTCGTGAAACACCCGTAAATAGTTCAGATCGTACACGTAATCACTTCCGTAATCGTTACTCGTACTCGTTGACGTAAATAAAAATAGTGAAACAGGCCCCAGGTGTACAACCGGTAATAGCCGCACCAAGGCGGTACCCCGTGCATTTGAAAACTGAAATTGTCAACAAGTTAAATGAAATGGTCGATCTAAGTGTCAGGTATAGAGTACACGGCAGTTCCATTATGATAGGCTGATGTAGCTATTGTCTGTTATATACATATGTATGTATGTGATTGATGTATGAATGAAGAATACAAGTGAATAATAAAGACATTGGAAGTTAAAGGATAGTTATCACTCCACAGTCGACACGTCAGGATCAACTCCCATGTTTAACATGTACGACATGTGCCACTGATATGGGTCACCTTTTTCAACCACGCAGTTTCACCAGGGGTCACCTTTTCCACCACTCAGTTTCACTAGGGGTCATGATTTTAACATTCCAGCCAGTTTCACTAAGGGAGGTTCAATCTCGAGGTTCAAGCTCTCTTTTCATGTGATTTTGCATTATATTATTGAGCCATAAAAAGCATAAAAGGTAAATATAAGTTGTAGAAAATCTTGTTTTCATTACAGTATCACATAGAATGATACCCCATTGGGATAATACTCCATTGTTTTCATCCGGTGATTTCACTAGGGGTATCATTTTCATAGTTGCACTGGTTTCACTAGGGGGTATGATGATGGACCTTCAGTGGCACCCCCTACCCATTCACCCCTGAAGTAATCCCCCCTCCTGAGCTAAAGTCCACCCACTCCGGGCACCTACTCTAGCTTTGCTCACTGGATTATATCTATGTAACAGTAGTAATGTGTGTTATATAGTGTTTGTAAATCGTAGTATATATACCAGACACCCTTTCCATGATGCTGGGGCCCATGGTATTACGCGCATACCGCATGCTACATACATTTATGACATATTGCTGGTTTACTCATCGGTAACCGAAAATGACCATTTTGGGGGAACAAAAAACCCAACACATGAAGACGAAATCATGATTTTAATGGATGAAAGCCGTTACTGGAATACTTAGTAATCCTTGCGTCTAACTTATAGTGCCTCCTTCAGTGCAAGGACTGCCGAATTAAAAATCTCTCACATTACGAGTTAATACACAACCAAGCATACACGGCCCACTATACATATGGCGCTCAAGTTGAAAATTATGACATCCTGGAACTATTTCACATGGGGTCAAATAGTCATTATTTGGATCCATTCTGGACTATTACTTGGTCCATTTCTAACTGCTACCCCTCTACAAATAGACTAGTTTGAGATAGGGTCCTCAAATTGGTTTGTCCGAAACAATGGTGACTTCTCTAAGCATACCGGTATTTTACGTGAACCCAAACAATCCATATTTTGGTACATTCCAGACATTATGATGTTTTGGTCAATATTTCTAACTTTTATCACTCTATATGTGATACATGTCGCCTTGTTTGAGCCAGGGTGCTCTTGTTGCATCTATTTCAATATATGGATCATAACAGCCCTCTTCTGGGGCCATAATGGCTATTTGTTGGTTCCCTCCTTAATTGTTACACCTATTGCCCAAATATACCTTATTTTCATATGGTTTTGACATTTTTGCTATCAATCGCCTGCACAAAACTCATGAGAACCCCCCCCCTCCTTATTTTCTGAAAACCTTAGCTGGATCTACCAGCTAGCGACCAGTGTACAGGTAACATTGTAAAAGCTAAATTACTCAAATTTGGTATATGTAAGTTGCAAGTATTGACGTCTTGACACATATGAACCATAACGCCTCCTACTTTGTTCTATTATGGCTATATATTATAGCAGCAGGACATTCCTCTATGTTTAACTTATGATAGCAAGACATTTTGCTGATTTTGTATAAAGGTATAACGGCACTTCTAATTCTTATGTTATACGGCATCGGCATCCATATCATCAAGCCACTAGATTATCTTGGTTATGTTAACCGCCCATCTCCTACGGAGACATAACGCACGCAGCAACAGAGACAAACGCACGCAGCAACAATGTAACCGGAAGTGCACTGTAAATTAAAAAAAAAAACAATTATTTGTACGTGAAAAATGATGGTAAGTCAGTTTTCTCGTCAATACTGTTGAAAGCAAGTGCACGAAGAACAAATAAACCCGTAGAAGGAGATTTCCCATAAAGTGCAACACTCAAAATGCGTGAATGTAAAAGCGCCCCAGGAAAGTGATGCAGGCAAATTAAAAAAAAACACACACAAAAACATGGCCACGCCCATGTCTTCGTAATTATATATAGATTGCTAAATACAATTGGTTCATTATGAGTTGTTTATTTGTGTTGTTGTTGTGTTGCTGTTTTTTTCAATTAAAAAAAAGTATTTTTGATATCTTAAGTGTACTTTTAGTTTTATATATAGTATATGAGTTTATATTAATGAATAATCAGGTGAAAACAAGAAATGGATGCACTTACCACGAAACACGCGAAGACTGATTGCTTGTAAAGACGTGAGAAACTCGCATTCGCTATTTTCCCTGAACGATTAGACTGAATCCACAAAAAATCTTTCTAGCAGGCTAGCTTATGTCAAATGAATGTGTCACAAAGCCATGCAACTCTAGATCGAGCCACTTAGCATGTTGTGAGAGTTCTGCATGCAATCAGTTATAATTTCGGACGATAAATCACATTTCAGAAGTGACATTTTCAATATACATGTACACTACATAGAATATTGGACAAAATTGACGGAAAGTGTTAAAAGGATATGTTTTTTTTTTCGGAATCCCCCGCTCGCAGGTACCTTAATTTTAATTAAACTTTTCTGGATCTGCATGTATCGTATCATGTATATCACGGTGCTTCAGCAAATCTATTTAGGCATGCCAGGTATTGTAAAATGTTATTGGGAGCATGTAGCACGATGTTGGGAGCATTTTAGTGGGAATATAACGATAGTTTTCGTTGTTATAATATATACTGAGCAGACCTATGCCACATGAAGTGTTGGATTGATTATATATGTGTAGCTGATATAACAATTATACATTACCATGCCAAGCAAGTAATAATATATATCAATTTGGTCCTCAAACTTTGCATACTCTAATTCGTCCATCAAAACACTGTTATTGCTTGAAGGCGTTGTGTTAGAAAGAATACATTGTCTACTTGATCCTCTCATATCCATATTATCCTTACATGAATATGAATGTTTAAAAATTGGTCCACAAAATCAGCAATGCCCATTGCAAAACTCCCCAACATCGTGAGACAGATTAGTTAACTAATCTGTGGTGAGACCGTTGAAGCATCGTATGAGTTGAATGTACATTGACTGCTTCAAACCTGGGCATATCAGGAATAGGGCTTTTGGTGGTGTTGAAATTACTGTTTTGAAATTAAGGTTTTATTACAAGCATCACTAAACATTGCTTTCTATCTATACAAAATTACAGGTAATTCAAAATACAGGTAAGGTCTAGTAACAATATCATGCGTGACTGGTAGTAACGTATGAAAAATGTAGCACAATTTTACACGCTGGGGTGACTAGCAGTTGGACACCACTTTACACAATATCTTTCGGCTATGGTAGCCGCAACAGTTTTGTGTATTTTTTAAAGTGTTTCTTCTGAGATTTCTACCTCTTGTCTTCTCAGTTTCCCAGAAAAATTAGTGACATATTTTCCTTCTTCTTAGGGACGGTGCAATATTTACCAGGAAGGGGGACCGGTGCATTTGGTAGGGGGACAGGTACTTTTTTCAACGTGCAAAGTA
Source organism: Streblospio benedicti (assembly GCA_019095985.1). NCBI lineage: Eukaryota > Metazoa > Annelida > Polychaeta > Spionida > Spionidae > Streblospio > Streblospio benedicti. The sequence continues at coordinate 22,359,023 of CM032659.1, forward strand.
GGGGGACCGGATGATTTTTCATTCTCGTTGGGCATGGGACATATACTTTTTTCAGCTGCTGAAATCCCTACTCGACGTGAGTGAATCGGTACATATTAATCACGCGAATATTCATGGGACGCGGACTTTTTTATGAATAGAGGTCATGGGACATCAGTTTTTTTTCATCACATCAGCAGGGGACAAGACCTTTTTTCAGACAAGTTTTTCGATATGCACCGGTCCCCCCGCCTGTTAAATATTGCACCGTCCCTTAACGCATTGTCGCAAGCAGCTGGTTGAATCTCTCATAATTAGATTTGGAGATACTAGTCGCCGGAGTACGGGAATTTCTTTTACACTGTACATATTACAATTTATCCCCTATCAAATTTCAATAACTTGTGAAATGGATAATAAAGCCCGAACTAAATGAAAATAGAGATAATCAGGCACCACAGATATTTGTTATGCAATATGAGGATTGTGGTCGAATCTGATTGGTTGAGCGCCGCGATGAATATTCTTATCTTACATGGGTCTTAGAGTGGACTTGTGTAAACAATGCAAAATTGCTTTAAAATCTTAAGACTGTGTATATACAAAGTATTGCATTGTGTACGAGTGACATGCAGATGAGTTCACCTCGTGAATGACTACAATCCACGAGAGATCTCCAACTCACTAATAGCATTTCCTTATCAATCATACAAAAGTAATGGATTACCCTTAAATCATCTTAATTGGAAAAAGAAATCGGTTAAAGTTGTGACTGAATGCAGTGCTGTACATGACGTAATCGTGGAGCGCTCTTCTCGCCAAATTCCCACTCCCACGGATCACGTCCCGAGTGGCGGAAAGTCTATTAATTTTGTGGAGCATCAATGTGTAACTAATCACGTGATGTACAATGCCAGCGTGCTACTTTCATTGCCAAATGCAAGGACTAAGAAGCAAAAGTAAATAGAGAACAAAAACACAAACATGAACAAACAAACAGGGACACTTGCGGTGAGGTAGCATTAATTGGTGCTGTACATCAAATATACTGAAGGAATATTAAGGATCGACGGACCGGTCTATTGTGGGGTATTTCAACCCATATCAACACAGGAATGAAATTCACATAAATATTCCAAGACATTCAAATGCTTAATTTCAAATCACAACCAATGTGCACCTGAGCAATACTATACAAGATTATACATTTCAAGTACGCATTAGTGTATTAAATTATTGGAAGATTTATTCGTAAATGCTGCAAGCATTGTCCAAAAACAACATCAATGTGTGAGATCGCCGTCATCACTATTGAATCACTATTGAAAACACTGGTGTCTGGATGACTGTGACATATTTATGAATATATACGACAGGCTCATATTCTTCTTTATTATGATTGTTGCCTGGTCTAATAATGTTATGATTTATACTCTCAAGTTTATACTAGGAACAAACATGGAACTACCCTAGGCCTATAGTATATACGTAGTTGTCTAGCAATTTGCAATCATTATCCACTCTGCCACTGCATCAAACGTGGCCCATTCCGAAAATGAGCGGGAGTGTCACGATCTTTTGTCCATTACTGAGTATGTGCCATTTATACCAAGTAGTGCACTACACAATTCATAAATGATTTCGCTCAACAATCTCCCAACACCACCACTGTGAATCAGGCGGACGCGTCTGTATAGTAGCAGGCTGTTAAAAAATGTGCGCGCGCATCCTACTCATCCGCAACTTGACGTGTGCAACGAGTTCTCTTTAGAATGTCAGAACACATGCTCACGGATTGATACTGGCTGCTGCCTTGAACACTCCCGGGTGGAATGTATGTACAGCCGCCCCAGTAGGGCAATTTATACAGCCAACTTAATAAACAATAAATGTATTGGTTTGATTGTCTCATGCGTTACTAATATGCTCAGTCGACTTTGCATCTGATCTACATCATGGACATCTTTGTCGCACTATATCTTTCTCAACTCCCTGGGGAGTATACAGCACATAGCAAACACATTGATCACTCATATTACTCATATTAGCCTTTCATCGTCTGCTGTACGCAGATATTTAACGTGTATGTACCGCAGAGTAGTGTCACGTGATGTACAATGCCAATGTATTATTTCAATTGCCAAGGCACAACTTTGCATGCTCAACATCCACCACCAGACTCAACGGGGAGTCGTACCCATTTCTTTCCCATTACCTATGCACTTGGTCACAGGAGCACACATTTTACAGTGCACATTTGTTTTGTTTTTTTCTTTGTCAGGAGCACCAACTGATTGTTATCACGTTGCTGTACATGTGCAGTCACTTGTTGTTACACGCGTCATTAGCAACCAGGTTTATGTCTGCCATTGATCCTTCTAACAGCACAAAGGGGAAAGGAAACGTCACTTCTCATGAAAATACCTGTGTGTGTATGTGTGTGCGTGTGTATGTGAGTGTGTGTGTGTGTGGGGGGGGGGGGCGTATGTGCGTGTTAGAAACCCAGGGGGGAAAGTGTTTTCCCACACTTTTTGATACTTAATTGGGATGGGGCCGTGCGTTTGAGACCCCTCATGCTACTTTAATTTGAGCTGGCCATTGGTCATCATTGGTCACTACGTTCAATGATGTGGTAAATGGCACTATCTGCCAGTATTTGAAATCAAAAGACCGCGATTTTTAAATCCATAGTGTTGTAAAATGTATAGGTGAATCATAACCCTGGACTTTGTGGTTGTTTTGAGATTTTTGTACACAAATTAAGGAGTTCTTATAAACAACCACGAACTGTGTTGTGTGATGATAATAACCAACACGAACTAAGTGCATAATAAGCATATTGTTTATAACTTTATTTTTTGACAATATGAAAATACGTTGTGATTCATGCATGACTGAAGATATTGCCGATCAAGCAGACTCTAAGGCGGCGTCCTACCACATTAGGCTGGTTGAACACGACTAGGTTTATGGCTGGTCATTTATCATGCTTATGCACCTCGGCCCGCATAGAATTATCTTATACCGTCATACGGTTTATTTAAAGGGGTGGCGTTGATTTTGTCCCTATTATACATAATGTATTGGGTTCAACACAAACTATCTAAATCGTTTTATGTTTTTCCCCTTTATTGGTTTTTGCCATATCAACGACCAAATCTTTCACTATCCCAATTGATCGTGATGCTCGCGTGCTATCTTGATGAATCGTCTGCTGACCTTTCACCCCGACTCGTCACTCGTGGGCTATCTGCGCCATCAGCGCGTGCGTGGCATACATCAAAGGGAGCAGTCGTTATCTGACAAAAAGCAACTGATACGGAAGAACATGTTGTGCAGCATTTCTCCCGGGAAACAGTGTAGGCCCTACCGTGTACACATTATCTGTTGCATCATTGTGTCTTAGTGGGCTTAGTTCCTTAATCCAATTTGTCGATGACTTGTCCAATTTAGAATATATACGTCTATTCAAAGTAGGCCTACATGTACAGTATAACCTTTAACAATTAAGATGACCTATATTGCATTAATGTCGACGATTGATAAAATTGTAAATTGTTTTGAAAATAATGAATTTGGATTAGGTATATTTATAGATTTGGCAAAGGCATTTGACACTGTTATTAATGATATTTTAATACACGAATTGAATGAACCACTATGGTGTTAAAAGTGAACCAAATGACTGGTTTATAAGCTACCTTATACTGATAGAAAACAATTTACGCCTTTTAATGATGATTTTTCAACTAAAAAACTGTACTACGGGAATGTGGTGTGCAAAATCCTTAATTCAGTTCTATTATTCTTTTGTGTATTCCTATATTTTATTATTGCTTTCTTTTTAAAATTGAATTGTAACACTCTTAGTATATTACACAAAAATGTTCAAATATAGTTTAAATAACTGTGAATATGGTTTACTATGGCAATTTTATATATTCTAATGTTTTTATATATGTTTTATATCGTGAATTTCATTTGTAAATATGGCAAAGTAAATAAATGAATTTAAAAAATGTAAAGAGACCACCTTAATAATACAAAGACCTGTAATAAAGACTTAAGCTAAATATAACACCAATGAGGAGACCAGCTCTATACTGATGTCCCTTGAGTCTTCGCCGGGGTTGTCTTCAAAGAGAGGCTCTACTGTAGGCAAGAAATTCCTCAAGGGTCTAGCTATGTAGATAGTGATCGAAATTAATAGAGTTTCTAATATCTCATTTTTAAGAAGACACACTGGCCTGCTACTTATTTTCAGCATCCCCCCTCCCCCGTAGAGCCTAGCAAGAGTATAATTTTACGTAACATTCCTGCTGCATGGGGAAATTGCGCCAGTGGATCAGGTTACCAACTAATCGCTGAGTGTAAAGTAGTGGCTTGGTTTGCTAATTCATATAAGTATGCCAATGTTTGATACTGTGACTACTGTTTTCACTCGGCATTCTTCATTGTTGAATTCCATGAATAACGTTTCATATAAACTGCTATATACATTGCACGTACATAACATCGGTCTTGTCAGTGAGATGTTAAATTCGCTAATAAGTCCACAAATAAGGTTGATACACATAGGCAGACCCCCCCCTTTCCCACCAAAATACTTCATTTTCATTGGGTTTTTCATGAAATCCCAAAGTGCACCCCCCCCCCCCCCCCCGTTTATGGATACATACCTATTAAACCATGAATTAAAGCATTTCGATCGATAGAACTATGCTTCCATTTTTCTTTCCCTTTTTCTCTTTTTTCTTTTTTTTTCTCCCCCTTTTTATGGTGTGTGTGTGCGTGCGTGCGTGCGTGTGTGTGTGTGAACTCCCGGAGTTACTCTCACAGCTGTACCCTTGAGATATTTGGCCTTACCTGTAACGGCAACAAGTTGATCCGCAAACCATATGCACCATGTGATGACTCGTGTGATAGCGGAATAAATCATGGTCTGTCACATTGAGAACTCCATCTTATACGCATGCTCGCCCCTTCACTCACCTCGCCTGCGCAGACGAGACCTGCCGCCGTCGCAGGATCGTCTGGCATGCGGTATAGATCGTGTTGATAACGTCAGTGGCGGAGACAGATAGGAAAGGCCATTAGTTGTGCTCTGTGTGTGACGAATTATAATTGAATATGGACTTGAATCCGCCCTGTTCCCAAATTTTCGTTTTACACCTTTACTTGCAGCGTACAACTAGAATATTTCGCGGCCATTAAATTTCGCAGTTTTTGCGGCTCTTAGATTTCAGGGGTTTAAGAATTTGGTCATTTTACCGCGAATTTTCAGCATGAATTTGCAATATATGAACGTTTATAACTATGGGTAAACTTCTGCGTATTAATATCATATGCCTTTATATATGCTCTTATACTACATGCACACGTATTGATACATATCTTTAATTGATGTTAAAGGCAATGCTTAAAAGTTAAAAATTGATTTAAGAATTTGAGACTAAAGTTTCCCGCGTGCCTTATGCTATTAAAAGATCACCTTCGTTTCTCTCTCCCTGATGATAAAACAAATTTGAATAAGTGTTCATGGAACAGTTTATATTCCACTAGCCAGAAGTGTTTTGTCACTTCAGAATCATCGTAGTGGAGCTACATGCATACGTATATGTACCACCGAACAACTTCACCGTAAATAGTTGAAGGGCCCGTAGAGGAAAAAACATTTCTTCATAATTAGCTGCATAAAATTTTTAAAAAGTCAAAAAAAGCCCATGTTTGCTTAGTTCTTCCATAAATCCTGAAAGCTGTTGGTTTGCCTTCTCCCAATCATTAGCAGCTGTTGGTCCTCTACTTCAAACAAACGTCAGGCCAAAAGTAGATGTATTTCTCTTTCTGGTCTTTTTTTGGAGCATCTGCAGTTTCAGAAACCACTATCCAATCAAAAGGTTAATGGAGCGATATAAGAAATTAGAAGTTTAATAATAGGATTATCAGGATCATGTCCAGATTAGCGGACCCAAATAAAATGCCTACTTTTAGACATTGAAAAATATTTAGGAACCTAAAATAAAATGTAAAATATACATGGTCCGGATTATCACAAGGATGTATGTCAGAGTCCTGCTGAGGGGCTGAATAAAAACCATTTTCGATGCCAAACTGTCTTTTGCATTTTGTATTTTTGAAACGAAAGAAACTTGACTTTCGTCTCGTAACTTTCCATCCAGTCTTGTTCTATGTGGCCATTTTCTAAAACAGCAATTAATTTGTTTGTCTTAGATTTAATTTAGTTTGTAACTAGTGTGTCATCGGTATTGACCCGTTCATTCAGTAGTAGGAGAATTACCACTATAAATATTCATAGAAAGCAACAATATATTCTCTAAAATATGACGATCACCACCAAAGGTAAAACTTCATTAAGCAATTTAAGGGGACATTGAATATTTGACAAATTTGTAGCACATATACTATATGAAATGTATGTACCATCAGTGGTTGTCCGGTGTATCGAGAAAACCAACAAGAACGAGTTATCACAAAAATAGTCGTGCACAGAGCAGGCTATTGCCAAAGCTAGCAATGCCCATTTTATTGTTTTCATAAACATTTTACCATTAATTTTTGCATTAGCCACGTTGAAAAATTGAAATCAACAAAATAAATTTCTTCAAAAATGATAAAAAAAAGTGTTCTTAAACATAAAATTTTATGTTGAATATTCATCTGCTCGAGAGTTTGACATAATTATCCAAGGTTCTTAACATTGCTTTCGAGCCAAATATTTGAAAGTACCTTGAGGTTTTCAACCTATTCCCTAGGTTTTCATCAATCTGCCGCCTATTCGTCACGTGATTGTGGTGTCAGGTCATGGGCGGTATCATATGGGTCGTTTATCAAATCAGTTGTGGTGACACGGAAACAGAACAATGTTTCAGTACATATGTCGGTGGACATCAAGACCGTGAAAACAACATTTGATCAACACCGAAGACCGAGCAGTATTTCATCGCACGTATCACCATCTCCACCAACCAGACAGACAGAACCATCAAATTTCACTAGACAATGTTAAGATCTTGGACCGTGACGCAAACACCTTTGAAAAGGAAGATTCACGAGGCAGTTTACATCCGACGCCTCAAGCCAGACCTCAACAAGAACCTGGGGGCCGCTGAACTGCCTGTACTATACAACAACATCCTCCCGACCACCGCCCATAACGTCACACCACGATCCCGTGACGAATAGGCGGCAGACTGATAAACCTAGAGAATAGGTTGAAAGCTCTCAAGGTACTTTCAAATATTTGGCTCAAAGCACTGTTAGTACCTTTGATAATAAAATTTTATGTTATTTTGTATACCTAAATCAATTAAATAAAGAGTGACAAAAACAGTGTCCAATAAAATCCAGCGCATTGTGAATAGTTGGCCAAAAATATGACAACACACAAAAGTGTCACTATTGCACCGGGGTAAAGCCAATGGGGTAACTCAGGAGTTACCCCATCGTAAGATGGAGGATGGAGAAAAGGGCCTCTGCAGGTTTTCAGCTTATTCAATAATCAGTACTTAAGCAGCAATTTAAGAAAAATAAAATATGGAATGATATGGGTAACTCCCAACTTTGATGGAGTAACTCAGTGATGCAAGACACAAATGTGGCCCGTAACTTCACCTTATATTCGCTGATATTGTACCATTTATTACGAATGAAAAATGAATATATCTATTATCAAAACTTATTGCAATTCCATATTACACATCACAATCATTCATGTACATGTAGTACAGTACATGAAAATACATAATAATATGCAATAATATTTTGATGTCAATGCCCTATTCTTCATTTCAAAGTTGATTTTTTTTAGATACATTTTAATGAATACTTCCTGGAGAGGGGGCAGGGTATAAGACTTCGGGAGATGTCAGTTTGGCCTGAAACTTATTGGAAGATGGGACATAAGGCAGCCAAAGTGGGAGAGAACCAAACAAAGTGTGAGATGGGAGACTGAGATTTTTCGACATATTTTTTCAATGGTCAACTTTTCTACAAACCTTTTTGTTACAAGCAATTTTGACATCAAATACTTCATTTGCAAATTATTGGTTATATAAATATTTACGTGACTTGAAAGAAAAACAATAATTAGTTGCAAAATGTAATATCGAAAATGTGAACAAAGTCGTAGCTCCTCACGTCCTGCCGGGTTCACTGCCGACAAGGCAATAATGGCGCCCTCCACCAGCGCCTCACGCGTGGCGCAGCCTCCGCGGCTTGGACCTCCCAAACCACCTCCTCCTTGTTGTGTGCCAGGGCATGATGCACACCTTATACCCGAGCTCCGCACCTATAGCCGACGACTCCCTGAGCCTCTCGCTACTTGCTGTGTGTAAGGTGGTGTGCAAACCCCCCTCTCACGAAAAGCCTCCCTGTGGGAGGACTTCGCACCAGTGCTGACACGCGTGAAAGCTCCTGCTATACAAGCGGGTCCCTAGTCCACGCAGAATGAGCAGACGTCCTGGGGATGAGGCCACAGGCTTGACCTCAAAAGTGGGTGAATGCGGGCCCATCCTCCATAGGAAGATGGGTTTGTCCACCCCTACCTATGCAGTCCATACCTGCCTGGTCAAAATCTGCAGCCCCCATGGCTCTTTCAGTACTAGGTGGTAGTGTACTGGTCTTAATCCTACAAGTGGCCATAGTGAGCGACAGAACAACCTGACAAGGTGTGTGTAACAGGGGCTTATACTTAGTCAGTGCAACCCATGTTACTGCACATACTGAGCGACCAC
>CM032659.1:22374807-22407572 GCA_019095985.1 Streblospio benedicti
CCCAGCACGCGAGAGGGCCGTGAGTTGTGTGTACTGTTTACATTTTGCTATATACCACAAGTCGTTGGGTGCTGGCACATTTATTCAAGTTCAAAACAAACACATCTTAGCGTTATCAGTGGTTATAAAATAAACATTGAGAACATATGCTGATTGAGACTATGCTGAAAACCAAAGTTATTGTCTATCAATTTTAGACGTGTGATACGGTTTACTCTCGTAAACGTTGGAATTTTATTGAAAACGTATTTGCAGGCTATAACAAATAAACGAAAATAAAACGGTGTACCTTAAATCACATTATAGTGTTTCTCCATTATTCCTATACACTTCTGTGTTAAAGGTGAAGTACGGAATACTCTTCTTTTATAAACCGAATGCTAAGGTGCAAAATTCTGATGTCTGCAGAATGTTATTCCATTTTCTCCAAATAGCATTAGATGGCAACCCTCTCTAAGTCAAGGGCAACCATCTCTGTGATCTTTACCATCATTACGTTCATATGTGGATATATTATTTTGTCAAAATGATTTGGGCTTCATTGTATGGTGTGCTTACCTTTGCCGACTTTGATACATCTATATCTTAGCAATGTTCATGCAGAATTCTCTCTCTCTCCCTCTCCCTCTCTCTCCATCTCGCTTTCTCCATCACACTCTATATATCTATCTCTGTTCTCTATGATAATATGATGAAATGATAGCTGACCAACTATTTGGGCTGGGTGCTACGTAGGACAGCGGTGCATCCATGTAACCTATTAACAGCTTGCTTGAAATTTAAACTATGGTATCATTTTTGATCTCACATCTACTACGAATAAATGATGTATCCTTTTCAGTTTGATCTTTGTTGTATTGCCTCATAAATGATTCAAGGTTTAGCTTCTGTGGGAATTATGTGCTCATTTTGGGAGATGTTGAAGGCAATGCTTAAACAGCAAAATTGATTTAAGAATTTGAGGCTAAAGTTTCCACGCGTGCCTTATGCCATTAAAAGATCACCTTTCGTTTTTCTCCTGACATAAAACGAATTTGAATAAGTGCTCCATGGAACAGTTTATATTCCACTAGCCAGAAATGTTTTGTCACTTCAGAATCATCTACGTAGTGGAGCTACATGCATACGTATATGTACCACGAACAACTTCTGTAAATAGTTGAAGGGCAATGTTTGTGAGGAAAAACATTTCTTCATAATTAGCCGCATAAAATTTTAAAAAGTCAAAAATTTTCCCATGTTTTGCTTAGTTCTTCCACAAATCCTGAAAAGCTATTGGTTTGCCTTCTCTTGGTCCTCTCCAAAATAAACGTCAGGCCAAAGTAGATGTATTTCTCTTTCTGGTCTTTTTTTTGGAGCATTGTAGTTTCAGAAACCACTATCCAATCAAAAGGTTAATGGAGCGATATAAGAAATTAGAAGTTTAATAATAGGATTATTGTGATCATGTCCAGATTAAGGGACCCAAATAAAAATGCCTACTTTTAGACATTGAAAAATATTTAGGAACCTAAAATAAATGTAAAATATACATGGTCCGGATTATCACAAGGATGTATGTCAGAGTCCTGCTGAGGGGCTGAATAAAAACCATTTTCGATGCCAAACTGTCTTTTGCATTTTGTATTTTTGAAACGAAAGAAACTTGACTTTCGTCTCGTAACTTTCCATCCAGTCTTGTTCTATGTGGCCTTTTAAAAACAGCAATTAATAGGACGGATTCAGAAATTTGAGACCGGGGGGGCTAATTTTCCAAATTTTGAGAGTGGGGGGTGGGCGGATTTGTCCGTGCGTGGGGGCAGATCCAGGTTTTTGAAAAAGGGATGAAGGAAAACATAAGGAAAGGGGGGGCTCACTTTTTCATGAAAAACCCTATGAAAAATGAAATTTTGGTGGGGGAAAGGGGGGGGGGGGCTAAATTGTAGGGGCGGGGGGGCTTTCTTATGGAGGGGGGGGCTAGAGCCCCAGAGCCCCCTCGCTGATCCGTCCCTGATTTGTCCTAGATTTAATTTAGTTTTTGTAACTATGTGTCATCGGTATTGACTCAGTTCATTCAGTAGTAAATTACATGCTTATGTGTTTATGTGTGTAAAAGAGAACAACTTCACTGCATAAATATTCATGAAAGCAACAATATATACTCTAAAAACATGACGATCACCACCGAAGGTAAAAACTTAATTCAAAATTTAAGAGGAGATTGAATATTTGACATATTTGTAGCACATATACTATATGAAATGCTTGATATGTACCATCAGTGGTTGTCAGGTGTATCAAAGCTGAGCCAACAGAACGAGTTGTCACAAAAATAGTCGTGCTTACAGAGCAGGCTATTGTCCAAAAACTGGCAATGCCCCATTTTATTGTTTTTTATAAACATTTTACCATTAATTTTGCATTAGCCACTTTGAAAAGTGAAATCAACAAATAAATTTTTTTCAAAATATGATAAAAAGTGTTCTTAAACATAATTTTTATGTTAAATATTCATCTGCTCGAGTTTGACATAATTATCAAGTTGTTCTTAACATTGCTTTCGAGCCAAATATTTGAAAGTACCTTGAGAGTTTTCAACCTATTCTTTAGGTTTTCATCAATCTGTCGCCTATTTTTTACGTGATCGTGGTGTCAGGTCATGGGCGGTATGGTCATTTATCAAATCAGTTGTGGTGACACGGAAACAGAACTTTTGATAATAAAATTTTATGTTATTTTGTATACCAAAAATCAATTAAATAAAGAGTGACAAAACAGTTCAATAAAATCCAGCGCATTGTGAATAGTTGGCCAAAATATGACAACACACAAAAGTGTCACTATTGCACCAGGGCCAAAAAGCCAATGGGGTAACTCCAGGAGTTACCCCATCGGCCCCCAAGATGGAGGATGGAGGAAAGGCCTCTGCACATGTTTTCTTATTTTTAAGTATTTAGACAGTATTTGGTGATAATATTTATGCTAAGTTAACAATATCTAATTCAACAACAAATAGGAATCGGACAGCTTATTTTTTTGTTGATTTGGTATGGTTAGGGGTCCAGTTAACTAAAAATAATGGGGTTCAAATTTTCCGACCCCTGTACCCCTGCCCGGATACAAACCCCTGTTTTTTAGGCCATTTTCCAAAATGGCCGCCCGGATACTAAAAAAAAGCATTGCATTTTATTCAATATCTTGAGGTCTTAGTATTAAATTTGGGGTTGAAACATATGTTTTTGATGCCAAGGAGTACAATGAAATAGTTTTTAAGGGTCTAAAATGAGCCGCAGCCATAAAGGAAGCCATTTTCCAAGATGGCCGACACATATTATTAGCATTACACTGTTGCGTTTCTTAGTTAAGTGATGGTATCATGTTTACTGTCTAAGTTTATGTTTTTGATACTAATGGGTGTTATAAAATACTCTTTAGGAGCTTTAAATGGATCACTATAACAAAGAAAGCCATTTTCCAAGATGGCCAACGCTAGCCTATTATTAGTATTACACTATGTTACATTTCTTATCATGTTTAGTGTCATTGTTTATGTTTTGATACTTATGGGTATATTTAAAAAAATTCCAGAGACCTTTTTTTTCTCGAAATGGCTGCTCTATAGGCTGCTATATAGGTTACTAGTATCAGTGTTATATTTTGTGCCTAATCTTATCATTATCATTATTTTTTCAGAAAACTGTTTTTCAAAATGGCCAGCAATCGATGGCAGCAAGCACCTTGGTCGATTTTGTTAGCTGTGTTTCATGTCTCTGTTATGAATATGTTAAGATAATTAAATGTGTTATTATCATTTGAACTAAAATCTTTCTCCTGATCAGTTTTTCAACTTGTCATAGACTACACAGACCCTTGCTAACAGGACATTTTTGAGGCGAAAGGAGTTCAACAACACTGGTGCTTTACCTCTAAACAAAGCAGCACATATTTCTTTTGTTTTGTCCTGTCTAAGTTAAGTACTTTCTTATTTCAATTATTTAAGCAAGACACTATCTTAAGGCAAAATCACTTTTAAGTTTTAGGTATTACTTAAGATGAATAGTTCTTAATCAGTATGATTATGTATTGGTTTGCATTTAAAAAATGTTTTACATTTACGTGTTACAGGTATAGTGCATAGAGGGCTGAGTTATCTACATGAGGCAACAAGATGAACATCTGTATTATTTGCAACATGAGTGAAACTCCCACTAAAAGACTTGTGTGTAATCCAGTTATGATTGAAGAACTACTCAAGTGTTGTCAGGAGAGGTTGAATCTGGGCGATCAGAGTGTGAACAGCCTCACAGACAAACTTAATGGCATTGTCGAGACACAAAGAAAGTTCCTCAAGTATCATAGTGAATGTAGGAAACCACTGGTGAACAAAATCTTCATTCAAAGACTTCAAGAAGGCTCTAAAAAGAGAGATAGATCTGATTCCCCGTTAAGTCACCTCCATGGACCTGGTTGGCCGTCAAGTAATGATGCTTCAGAAAGGCACAAAAGGTACAAAGTTCAGGCTAAAGAAAAGGTGTGTCTCTTTAATCCATTTTGTCACAAAACATCTGATGAGGAACCATTGCATCAAGTATACTCTGACAATATGGGGGACACATTGCTGCAGATCAAGCTGAAAACAACATCAGACCAAGTTAGAGCTTGTGTTTCTGATCTCAAACCTCAAGACAATGATGCATTCAAAATGGTTGTTGTCTACGACAAGATCAAAAGTGATGACTTTGAAAGTGAACATACCCACGAAGAAGCAGACACACTGATTCCAAACCAGGTCCTTGCATGCCTTGAAACAGCAGATTTTAGAGAGATCAAAGTATACTCACCTGACACAGATGTACTTACACTCCTTGTTGACCTTGTAGCAAATAATCATCTGCCTGAGAATGTTGGATTGAAGTTTCAGACTGGCAAAGGAAACAAGCGACGAGAAATTGATGTTGTTAAGCAGGTACATGCCATAGGTGTCAACAAGGCAAGAGGTCTCATTGGACTGCAGAACTTCTCAGGTGCAGACTGGGGAGGCAAATTTGTGGGAGTAAGCAAAAAAGACCTGGGTGAGTGCATACATGAAGCTGAGTGATGATGATCCAGCTATCAAAGACTTCCAGCTTCTAGGTTCAGGACCAATTCCAAGTGACCTTGTAAATGGGCAATTGCCACAACTACTGCAGGGTCTAGAGAAATTTGTATGTGGTGTTTACAGTGCAAGAGGACCATTTGACCTCCCATCCCTTAGGTGGGAACTCTTCAGGTCAAAAAATCTTGAGGGAGAGATGCTGCCCCCAACACGAGCATCACTCCTGCCACATATACTACGAGTGAATTACATTGCCCAAAGGGACAAATCATACAAGACATCTTGCCCAGAACTCCCTCCCATTGAGGATAACGGTTGGCGACTGGAGAATGATGTGTATCTTCCTGTCAGGTGTTTGATTCCACCAGCTCCCAAGGGTGTAATCGAGCTTACAAAGTGCAGCTGCAAAACTGGATGCAATGGACCTCGATGTAGTTGTCTTAAAAACTGCCTTCCCTGCACACCCCTATGCAAATGTCACAGTGGACTTTGTGAAAATGTGATTACAACTAGAGTGGATGATGATCTTGATGATGACTATTGAGTTTATATGCCGGTTTAATTTAAGGATCTCACTGAAGAGATGGAACTTTGTAAATGTTGCTTTAATTTGTTTGCAAAGATTTAAGGTTTGTTAAAAGTCGTTTGGAAGAGTACCTATGTAAATTAATCATTTTAAAAGCTGGTTGTTGATTAGATACCTGTTTAAAAGTGACCCTTATTGTACTCTTTTGCATTTATTGTATTTGTTCCTAACACATCCTTACACAGGTTTCAAATATACATTAGTCAAATTCTGTATTTTCTGTAAACAAATAGAAATAAAAACTGTTTTTATTTTGAAATCTTCTCTTCTTTATAAAAATGAATTATAGATTCATCTTATTCTACTGGTACCATAGACACAGAACAGTAGCACATAAATAAAAATACAGGGCAATAATGCAATATGTTGTCAACATTGTAGTACAGGTATACATGATCATAAACTTATTATTAGTTTAATTTGTCACATTTACGATGACTAGATGCCTAATGTTCCACAATTAAAACTGAAAACTATTGCATGTTATTGTTAGATGTAAAAAATACAGATATAGTAAAAACATTATAGTGAACTCTAATATGATGAAATTTGGTTGTGGCATGTATCATAATTTTACGAGGCGGCCATCTTGGAAAATGGCTTTCTTTATGTCAGTGATCCATTTAACACTTAAAAGGTATTTTATTACACCCATTGGCATCAAAAACATAAACTTAGACATTAAAAATGATACTTTAACTAAACTAAGAAATGAAATAGGGTAATGTTAATAATTAGCGTTGGCCATCTTGGAAAATGGCTTCCTTTATGGCAGGGTCTCGTTTTAGACCCTTAAAAACTATTTCATTGTACTCCTTGGCATCAAAAACATATGTTTCAACCCCAAATTTAATACTAAGACCTCAAGATATTGAATAAAATGCAATGCTTTTGTATCCGGGCGGCCATTTTGGAAAATGGCCTAAAAAACGGGGGGTACAAGGGTCAGAAAAATTTGAACCCCGTTATTTTTAGTTAACTGGACCCCTAACCATGCCAAATCAACAAAAAATCAGTATTGCATCTGGTGCTGAATGAGAGTTTGCATCCTCCTCCTGAGCATGATATATCTCCGAAATAGTATAAACTGGGCTCTGCATCAAGCGTGGAGCCATCCACTTCAAGCTGGATAACTGACCTGCTATCAATGGGACAAACTTTATCAGTGTTACAACTTCCTCGCCTGTAGCTTTCAGCATTTCCACCGTGATGCCCGAGAGACCAGCAGTTCTACAAGTTTTCATCTTACTGAGAGCCTTGCGAATTCATTCTACAATAACTGGAAGAGGTGGGCCCATTACTGCGGGGACCACATAGAGCAGATCACAAGGTGATTCTAACTCAACATTGAGCAATCTTGCGGGGTGCTCAACCCATGCCTTCATCTTTTCCTCATCACTGAGTGAGAGTTCTCTTTAACAATCTAGTGTCGTTGGGAGAGATGTCACAGAACACTCCCTTCTCAGTTTCCAACTTAGCACCCCAAACAACCGTTTCACCACACACCTTGCTTCAGTATAGGCATCTTTGAACATTGGCTTTGTCTGATTTGCCAACTTTGAAAGTTTTGAAAGCCTGGAAAGTTTTGAATCACGCTCTCTTCTCATTGACAGCATCATCCACTCTGATGTCCCACCACTAGGTCTAAGGCTTCCAGCGATGACTTTTAAAGAGACAACACCCTTCAGAATACAAGATTATTCAAACTGAGTTGTGCTGTGCACATTAATGTTCAAGACAATACTTGTCATGTTCTTTTGAAAGGGTGCCATGTCTCCAAGAAAAGGGAACGGAGCAGGCAATCAAGATTGATGTACCCATAGTAATGATTAAAAGATGCTGTTGTAATTGTTGTCTTCTTACTTCATGGTTGATATTTTGACATGACAACAAAAGTCAATATAGCAGGGAGTGTGTTGAATCTGCGACGGTGTGACAAATAGCATTAAAAGTGGGAGATGGCTGAAATAAATGGGAGATGGGAGAGAGGCAAGTTAAAGTTTTGGAAGATGGGAGATTGAAATTTGAGAGATGGGAGATTGGCAACCCTTATAACCCCCCTTTACAGGTGTTTGTTATAAGCCCATTAAAATCACATTTAATGCTATATCATTCAAGATGTGTATTCCACATAAAATTGATAACTGCCACGCTGATAAACATTGGAAAATGAAGGAATACATCTATTTGAGGCATGTATTCCTCATAATAGTGAAGTTTGCAACTTCAAAATCATTAGCAAATAGTTTAGTAACATATCACTCAAAGATCAAATTCATTGATTTCATATTTAAAAAAAAACTAATGCAAAAAGTATATTGTCATGATTTGAGTTACGGGCCACATTTTTTTGCAGTTACGGGCAACAATTTGAGTAAACAAATCGGGAGTTATGGGCCACTTTGTGGAAATTTTAATGCCTGATTTGTGAACTCTTTGATGAGTTTGACTTGTGTTCAATGTGAGTATTCTAACTGTACATGCATAGTGTTTATACAGGCCTATTAATCCATGAAATCCCGGAGTTACCCCATCGGCGTTACCCCAGTGCATTGGATAAGTAGAGCAGGTTGCATAGCGCCACAAGAACGAAAAGTCTTGCTGGGCACGGGTTTGAATTATACCTAACGACCCTAAGGTCTCAGACCACCAAATCAAGTGCTGAAGTTGATATAACTAAAAAGTAGGCGTGGTTCCGATTATTTACTGATTATAGATATGGTAAAAAAATAAGCTTATACCCAATAGGTGTCAAACCAGTTATTTTATTTAAATATTTTTGAATAGTTAGTTCACATGGTCAGTTATAAGACCGCCATGTATCAAATAGAATAGTGCTAGACTACAGAGGATTTCAAGGGGTAGGTCTCATCTATGGCTGCCAGAGCTCTGGGAAGGTGGTTATGCCCATATGAATTTTCTCCTCAGCAACTGGAAATGAAATACTCTGTTGAAGAAAAATAAGATTATTGGCCTACACTCAAAGCTAAGCAGGGTAGAGGGGGGCTGGTCATTACAGTGTTAATAGATCTTACAATTGAGCATTTGTTTAGTGGTCTGAGACCTAACGACTACTGTAACAAGACTAAACTAAACATGGCTTTCTTGTTTTCTCATAATAATTTGCCGTATATCCTCAGTATTAGGAGTTACATCGTTTCTTTTGCATTATTGTGCGGATGATATCACTGCGCAGATTTTGCTTCTTCCTTAATTTTAAAAGCTAGATCTAGATAATGTCTCGGGAACTTGAACCTGGGGAAGTAGTCAGTGATGAGGAAGAACTTCTGCAAATTAACACATCAGAAATTGAAGCTGACCATATACAGAACAATTGTAGTAACAATGCAGATTTAAACGGGAAATTTCTACCAGATACAGGTATAACCAGATCTAATGACAATGCAAATAAACGTAGTGCTACAGGTACACCTAGCAATCTCTGCCATAAGTCTGTGGCTACAGTTATACCTAGACCTAATAGTAGTAAAATAGCAGGGTCTCCAGAAATTCCTCAGCAGAGCACAAATGTTTGTTGTGTTACTGAAACAGGACAAAGGTGTGTAGAACAGAATATAAGTACGGCACAGCCATTTTATCGCAGTGTATGTACTGTTCCTAATGCAAAGGAAATTTCGAAGAAAGAAAAAGTTAATGAACCTCAGTCTACTAATCCAAAGCTAGCAGCAGAATTGCAGCAACTACAGAAATCCAAGGTGCATTGGAACAGCTACGAAAGTGCGTTGAATGAATGCAATAGGCTATCTGCTAAAAACAAACTGTGTATGAATTTTGGCCCCTGCCCAAAATATTTGAAATTTGAAGAAGATGGAATAAAAATCCAAATTGAAGACTGGACTGATCTTCCTCTTGTACTAAGAATATCAAAATATCGACAGATGATCAAAAATAAAAGGAAAGCATTAATGAAGAAAAAGAAGCAACTTGCTGGTGATACCTATGCTACCTCTGACGTAAAGATGGCAAGAGAGGCTGAAATTACCACAGGCTCTAAGACATTAGAAATTTTGCAACGAATTTTACTCTCTGCAGAGGATGATATGAAAGCACATACAGAGCAAGGTCAAGTTTTGGGCAAAGATGTAGCAGAATTGAACAAATATGGAGCTGAAATACGTATCAAAAATATGCAAGAAATGGTGGTGACCAAGCAATTAGAGCTCCAGGAAAATAAAGACATTGAAGCAGTAGGAGGGAAAAAAGGTAGTTTTAAGTCTCAATCTCCACGATTTACAGTTTGCCACATACCACCTAAACTAAATGAATCTGAAAATTTGCTGCATCACTTTATGCAGTTTGGGGAAGTTCATAAACTTCTTCATGATGCTGAAACGAAAACAGCTATAGTTGAATATGAAAAATCAACCAGAAGCAATTCAAGCAGTTGGAAAGAGTGCAGTGAAAGGAGTAGGTCAGTTTAGATGCAAATTTATATATCCAGGCGCACTAATCACTTTCAATTGGATTCTTGATCAAGATACATCTTGGGAACAAGAGCTTGTTAGGAAATTGCACACAGAATCGACTGTTTTATCCAGTGAATATGTACGAAATAGGATGCTTAATAAAATGCGTGAAGCAGTAGCAGCGCAAATGTCGCAAGAATATATACCTACACCAATAACGAAAGAGGAAGTAAAGAAACCATTAGAGGAAGGTAGAAAGCTAGCAATAAAAGAGGAACATTTGCAAAGGAAAAATACTGAAGACAATGTGGCAAAAGCGACTTATACAGACATTGTGTCTCAAAAACCTGAGAAGTTAGTAAAAGAATTTACTAGTTATGTAATGTGTAAAAATGAGGTATTAGGAAACCAAGAAAGTGAATCAAATAACTCTAATGAAGCAAGTAAAATTCAGAATACGGATAATACTTACATAGATACAGTTGACAAAATACACAGTGAAAATCATTCAGAAAATTTTAATAGTAAGACTGTTGTGGGCGAGGAGAAATTTGAGGGAAATAATAATGAAATAAATATTTTAAGTAAAAAAGATTCAAAGATTGATACATGGTTAAACATAAGCCTTGAAACAGGTTATGATAGCTACAGTAGAAATGTCACAAAAAAAATCAGGAAGCAGCTGCATTGCCTGGTTAACATGATTGTAAAATATGAGCATGCAAATATGATCAAATTGACAACATTACGAGAAATGGTAAAAACAAATATGGCGAAGTTGACAAAGGTGCTAAATGTGTATAGTCGAACGTTTAAAATTGTTCTTAAAGATGGTATTGCATATGCCACTGTTCGGCCTGACATAGATTTGTGTGAGGGTCATTGTTCGAGTCAACACTGCAAAAACGAGAAGTGTCCTAATCTACATTTGTGTAAATATTTTTACATTGATCAACCATGCCAGAATAAGCATTCAAGCCAACAGTTTGACCCGAGTTGGAAATGTAACTTCGGACATAAGATCCTTGGACCCAGTAACGCCGAAATTATCAACAAGCATTTTCTAAGCAATTTGGAGAGCCGATTGCAGCGTAGTGTGCTCAGGCAGCGGCGCACCTTTGCTACGGTGCCGAAAGTCTGCAAACACTATAATTTTGAAACAGGGTGTCGTCACTCAAGTACTGGAGATGGATGCTGTGCTCTACACGTCTGTAAATATTACATACGAGGAACCTGCAATTTTGGTGTACAAGGCTGTATCCGTAGCCATGATCTCATGGACAAGCAGCCATGTGAACTTTTGAAAAGACATGGCCTTGATCCGAGTAGTCAGCAAGAATCTATCAGGAAGAAGTTGCAGGATTTGAATACTATTGGCTTCTTTATCGAACCGTACAAGGAAATCAGCAAAGAAGAAATGAATGTTCTACCGGATATAAGTAACAAGAAAAAAAAGCTGCATGTTACTGAAGTAATTTGCGATGATACTGGAGAGGTGATTAGTGCTGTTTCAGAAAAGGTATCCAAAACTGATAGAAACCTTCCTGTAAATACGTCGCAACAACAAGTCGATGAAATTGAAGGTAAAAAGAAGAGACCTGGTCGTATGATAACAAGGGCAGTTGTAAGAAAACTTAAACCTGGTGATAAAATAAAAATGAATGATGCAAACAAGAACAAATGGAATATACACATGGAATTTATGACCATCATGGCCAATCAAGCTGGTAAACAATTGGCAAGTTCTAGTGATCAAATAGAAACTTCTAGTACATTCACATCATACAAAAGCGCTATGAATATGCCACAGTTTTCAGCGTCAAACATTTCTGGAGCAAAACCAGGTCTTCTTGGACCACGACCAGTAGGACTACCACCCATTGATCCAGCACTATTTAGATATCCACCTCCACTGACATCCATTCAGACAAGGCCAACAAGACCACTTTGTTTACCTGGGGGAGTAATACCCATACAACACTGTCCTCAATTCCAAAACATGAATTCAAGCATTTTGGGTTCACATGGTCCAATGATGCCAGACACATACCCCAAATCAGTGGAATATAATGCTTTGCATAGTGGATCTGCTCTAAATCCCCAGGGTTCTGTTCCAACTAGTATGCCGATTCAATCTCAGCATGGCTTACAACAGTCTGCTCCCACATCGGTTAGTCCAGGCATTAGATCATCAGATGGTGTAGCTTGCATAAACAGTCTTCAGACTGTTGCAAAGCTTATGGATAACCCATCAGCAGAACTTCTTCCACTTGTTAAGACATTATTGAATGATGTGCAACATAAAGTAGATGTGTTTAGTAAACAAATGTTACCAACCAATGCAAGTTCTCAGTCTAATAATGTTTCAGAAACTGATCATGAACACTGCATTTGGAGTTGTGACAGAAATGATGATTCACAACAGTTTAGTCATAGCCATGGAATGGATGTTAATGAGAGTAACCGACTGATAGGGCAAAAGAGGTCTGGAGATGAGCATTCATTCATTCCACCTAATAATAAGAGACCACGAAATTTCCAACAAGATAGATGTGATAATGAACCAGGTTTTGTACTATCAAACAATGCTTGCAGAATTTCTAACAGACCAGAGAATTGTGCAGACGACAACGATGAAGATGAACTTATGAAAGTATTCAGAAGAAGAACATCAGCTAACCAAATGTATGTTCAAAATCAGACATCATTATCTTCACTCCCAAATAACAGTGATGTTAGTAATGATGATATCATGCACCAAACTTCTCAAAAACTTAAAGAGTTAAGAGAAATAGTGTCCAGACAACAAAGTGACGAGGTAAATTCTTGGGAGGACGATTTTAATGAATGGAGAAATTCTCGGAGATCTCCTAGGAAAGTGGATGTTGAGGATGCACATTGTAATGATAGAAGTTTTAGAAGGGCTCATACTACATTTAAGCATGAAGATGACAATATTGCGCATTGGAATGATACAAGTCTTAGAAGGGCTCATTCTGCATTTGAGCATGAAGATGATTTTTATTCAATAGATTACGATAGAAATAGAAGAGACAGCAACAGTTCAACAGCAAGGACAAGATGGTCAAATGCAGAAAGTGCAAGATCAATACCTGCTGATTTTGACCATGATAGATATGGAAGAGGTTTGAACAGGTTTAATGAAACTGAATATTCCCAACAAAGTGATTCGCGAGATTCAAGAATGGCTTCAAGATTTGATGATAGACGGTGTGCAGAAAGTCCAAAAATGAGGTCAAGCACAGATCATCGTGATTCCTACCGATCAAGTCGAACAAGTGGCCGATCAAATATATACCAAGATGATAGAGAAAGAAGAAATTGGGCTCGGGATGATAGATATACTAGTAGAGAAAAAGACCAGGATGTAAGGTATAGAGGAAGACGTTCTAGTAGATATTAACCATGGATATTGTTGACATTCTAGTTCATTAATCGTGGATAATATATTGGATATTGTTAATCGCAAATGCATTTTTATAGTTTTTGTATAGTTTTTATTTAATTTTTTCTTTGTGTATTTTATATTCCCTTTAATGACCATGGTAAAAAAAAGAAGCTTTATCACCATTTCCTCTTGCTGCAGATTTCTATTTTTATAATAATATTACATTTTACTATTTCTTCAGTTCTTCCTTGTAGATCTAACAAATGTGGGTCCAAATTTGCATTATCGGCATGGAGTGGTTGCACGGCTTTAGCACATGTCGAGGTGTATTTTTGCTATAGCAATTAAATGCTCTTTTACTAAGGTTAGAAGAATACATGTTTGTTTTTGTGACCAATGTAGAAAGAGCGTTTGAAACTTCCGTTCTTTGCTATTAAATCAATGGTGTGCACACTTACTTGACCCGCCTGTGTGTTTGTGAAGTGATTTGTTGAAACCAATTTACAGATGCACTATAAAAATATAAATTCATATTAAATGGTCATATAACATCACTTGCTGTTGATATAAGCAGAATTGTGTTGTGTAAACATGATTTTAAATAAAATGTGTGAACTGAACTAGTTGTTCAATCTCTCAATGACTACAGCATTCAACAGGGTGGCCATCTTGAAAAATAAAGAACCAAGTTTTGTGTTCTATAATCATTTTAGTTGGCTTCATTTGCTTCAAAAATATATTTTGATATTAATATACACACTTTTAGATACCTTAAAAAATACGTTATACAAACATTTTTATTTGTTCATCTGAGGAGGGTGCTTGACTCCTTAGTACAAAAATAATTTTAATATTAATAAAGTAGATCAATTTTTCAAATTTTCCATTTAATTCTTATAGCAGAACCGAAGATCAGACAATAAGAACCCCCTCAGCAGATTTGGCACCATAAAATCAGTCAAAATACCATCATAGCCCTCATCATAGATCTACATCTTGCCACCCGGTTTGCGAAGCGCAATTGAATTTCCTCTGGACTGTCTGTTAAATATGTCATCCTGACGAACGTTGTGATTAATGTCCTCAGGACTATCAGTCTTTTGGTGAGCGTTTTGATTACACACTGGATGATTGGGTTGCGTTATGCATAATTTACGCACAGAGGCTGTCTGAGCCGTGGATTTGGACTTGGAATTGTTTTTTTTTCGTGCATAATTATGATACAATTAAAGAAACATTAGATATATACATATAAATGAATACGGTTAACACCAAAAGTAAACATAAAAATATTTACACTAGAGGATTCTTTCTCTAGATCTATAGGGCTATCATATAGCCTCTGCCTGGGCCCGAACCCTGCACCACTACCTATGTGGTACATATTCATTAAGCACTTCCACAAAGTCAGTTGATTTCCAAATATCTATGTATATGAAAAAGTATGTTATTATTTACGTCCATGGTGTACTATGAGGGTATGAGATTATAGTAACGTGATGTATGAACGGGCTGTTAACAGTTTTCTGTTAACTTGCAGCAAATGTACAATAGCCTTAATAGAATACGTTTCAATGTTGACATCATCTATATATATAAAGGAAGAGGCGGTTTTTTGCGTCACAAAAGGCTTTTTAACCACGAGACGTACACAGTTCAAACTATGTATGTAAATTCAGGACAACTTGGTGGTCGTTATAATGTCACATTTAAAACCAAATAAGTTGGTTTTAATGATAAAAACAGGAAAAAAGAATCTTTAAGAAATGTTCGTCATGCTGCTTACAGCGCCATGTTTTTTTTAAACGTACGTAATACGTTAAACGTTTGTAAGTCAAACGTACGTTGCACGTCACACGTACTGTTACCTACATTGTGGACATTGTGTGAAAGTCTGTGTGTGTGTTCATGTTGGGCTGGATGCTGGAGAGGTGGTTATTGTTTTTTTTTTTTTTTTTTTTTTTGGGGGGGGTGGGGGTATTGTTGGTTGTGAGGAAGTGAGGTGAAGGGGGGAGCATTTAATCTGCTCCAGATCTAATCGGTTGCAACCCGAGCAGTAGCTGGGGGGAAGGGGGTATTAGTCGGATCAATCATTGCCATATTCATGTATGTAGTGTGTGTGGCTGTCACATATGACGATGGAAGGAAGATGGTGGAGGTGTATTTAATCTGTCACAGACCTGTATACTGACGGGAGCCGTTGTGAGGGATGTGGGACAGAGAGATGTCTGTTCCAGCCCAGATTTGTTTAGGGGCGGTGGCAGATGATATGTTGGTGAAATATAATAAGGGAGGGGAAGGGAGGAGCACTTAATCTGTTCCAGATTTCATCTTTTCAACCCGAGCAGTAGGAAGAGGGTGATGGAGATGCATTTAGACTGATCTGGACCTGTTTATATAGGGGTGGCGTAGAGAGGGTTGGGGAGAGAAAGGGGGGAGGAGGGCGAAGGAAAGGGTAGAGGAGGGTGGAACATTTAATCTGTTCCACACGTGTTTATCAGGGGTAGCAGAAGCTGGTGGGAGGGATATTAGAGGGACCAATAATTGCAATATACATGTAGTGTGTACATGGTTATGACTTATACCGATGGGAGGAAGGTGATGGAGGTGTATTCTATCCGCCACGAGCCTGTATTCTGAAGGGAGCTGGTGTGAGGGATTGGGTACAGAGGGAAGGATGGGGGTGGGGGAGGACTTAATGTGTTCCAAATCTCTTCTGTTTCAACCCGAGCAGCGCCGGGTGTACAGCTAGTGTATTATAAGTCGACGTCACTATCGTGAATTAATTAACAACTACCGCAACTACAAAACCCGGAAAACCACCTGCCCGATCATTAAGACTGTCCAGACGTTTGACATTGGGAGGCAAGGGAGGCAACTGACTCCTCGGGGATTTGGGTGTTTGTCAAACACTGAATAAAAATGAGTTTTCATATGCTTGTTTTAAAAGTTACCTTTCACTCAGAAATAACCTCAGATACTATGAAAAAGGTTTATATTTTTAAATTATCGAGGGGGAGGGTAAAGTTAGTCGTGCACAGCGTCCGTTATGTTCGATGGCGCAACAGCTAGAGCATGTCGAAATCATGTGATGACGTCATGGTCGGTTGCGGGAATGTAGTATAAACCGAAAGCGGCACACAAATTTTGATTTTTGGGCTATTTGACCAATATAAATGCTTCTTTCGTTACTTTTTTCTCTTTGGATATCATTTTTAGTGTACAGACTATGTTCCAACGCAATTATACGTGTGATATGTAGTTTAATTTAGCTGTTTGAGCACTCCTATTTTTCAGCCCGATGCGAGTAACTCCCGTATGTGATGTGATGAGCTTAACGGGTATACGCTAACTCTTAATGAGGAGGGTAACGCCAAAATATTCCCTAGCATTTTCTGTTAAAATAGAATTGAAAATCAAAATATTTGACTTAAATAATAACCTGATGCAAAAAATAACCAATTGTAATAAATCTATTGCTTTAGAAATTTCCAATTGAATTCACTTTACAGAATAAACATTCCCCCCCCCACCACCCCCAATTTTCAAATACTGTAAAACTAGAATATTTTGTGGCTATTGAATTTTACAATTTTCATCTTTAAATTATTTTGTGACTATTTAATTTTGCAATTTGGTCCATCCTGGACCTACTTTATAGGCTAATAAGAGTGTTTTTGATACTTCACAGTATTACTACAGACAATAGATGAGTGAACCATGAGCAGCTTTAAAAGCTTTAATATATTTTATTCTCAAAACTTCTATTCCACTATTCCAAATACAAAGAAAGTAACTATTTACAAAAGTTTATAAATGATAATGATAACAACTGTCAAAAGATTGAAAATAACAAGTGACTATTATAATGTCTTTTATGTACACAAACCATGATTAAAAATTTCTTGTTAAGAATTTAAAACATCTAACATATTTTAAACATCTAATTGTCTTTCATCATCTCATCCATCTCCTCGTCTGTGAACCCCAGACGACGATGAGGTAAGATTTTTTTCCTCGTTTACTTCATCGTTAACTATAAGTTCTTTGATTGATATAGATCTAGCTCACCATCCATTGAATTGTGCTGTGAAACAAGTTTAACAGTTCACATTAACGATTTATATTCTACATTTTAATCAGTAATAGTAGTAATATAAGCAAAGAGTAAGCTGGACATTTCCATTACCATGAAGTTGTGAAGGTTCGCATTTATGTATGGCAATTACATTCTTCTTCAGAAAAGTTGTGAAAGTTTAAATCATAACACAAACTGATCATTAATGCAAAATCATTCTTAAGATGTTATTATGGTATAAAGAGATACATATATTAGGAACTTACTTCACATATAAAGGCACTGCTAGAATCCATAACTGTCAATATGAATGCATATATGAAACAAATTAACTATGAATTCAATACACATTATAAGTAATTGATTTTCAGTACTTGTATGTGCTGTTTTGGTAGATATAGAAGATGGCACAGTTTTTACACAAAGCATTGTTACCCGCATCGAAAAATCGCGTTACCCTCCTCGCCTATTGACAGCTGCTTCGCGTTACTCGTATCAGTGGCGAAAAAAGAGAGACTCTTAAAACAAAGCAATCCAGCAATAAATCACATAAAAAATTGCAACCCAGGTATAGTGTATCCACTTGATAAACATATAATAATAGGTAAAAGATCGATACTACTATCCCAGCTGATAAATCAGTGAAAGAAAAAATATATGTGAGTACTATCCGCCATCTTGAAAACTGAAAAGATGCGGTGAACGCCACAGGTCCATGGGCCCTACTTTGACTCACAGCCCGGGGCCCCACTAAACCTTAATCGGGCACTGACCATGTATTCTTTCTGACTAAATCACTGTCACAGAAAAAACTGATGAAACATGTATATATGTAGGACATACACACATTACGGCGTTTTCTTGATATGCGATGCTCTATGTAAAAAAAATGACAAAAGAATGTTGGCCTTTACGTGCAAATTAAGCAGATTCAACATGAATGATACATGCACAATACACTTACAAATCACAAATGCTACATGAATTGTCCAAGTATACTCAAACAAACGTGCAATTTTGGTTGATGTAAATATGGAGAAACCCAGCATATTATCCTCGTATAGTACCTATAGTACCTATAGTACCCACATATGGACCACCCATGGCCCCCGTAAGTCAGCGGACAGTTCACGCAAATTATAGCCTTCAGACCACCACAGGTGAACAACAGATAAACAGCGTATTGCACGTAAGTTTTACGTACAATTTACATTAGTATCACGGTTACATCACGTACAGTCTATGTGCAATATTAAAATCCATACGCGCCAATACATTCCAAAAGGATTAGTGGGTATGGCTCGACCCCTGAAATCATCCTCAGCAATTCATCCTGTACACAACATATGAGACACTGATGGTAGGCGCATCATCACGGGTGGACCACGTATAGCAAAATCTATCCGTGTTATATACTGGTTTCATCAGTTTTTTCTATGTGACAGTGACTTAAATTACCAATTTCTAAAACTGGCCATTCACATAAACCCTGAATTTTACGTCTGATGTGAAATTTGGTGACCTCTAAAACAGGGGAGCTCACGTCATACATAAACTCACGGATTGTGTGCATGGCCGAACAGTGCAATTGATATTTTTACGCATTTAAGCAACATATATTGTTTTGATAGATGAGTTAGAGGATGGAAATTTTGTGGACCAAAAAAACATGCTATTACCAAAAGTATGTTACTACCAGGTAGTATCAACAATAGAGAATTACCCTCCTTGAGTGCCATATGATGCCTTGTAAGATGAATATGGACCCCTCTTAAAAAGTACTAGTAGATGTTTATCACTCACTAGTAGTACGGCATTAAACACATAGATACAAAATTTTATGTTATTCCAGGCAGTTCATAAAATTTAATGAGCGCACAGTGTCCAAAATTGGAACTCTATCAAACTTGTCATAGAAAGTAATAAGCTAAATGTGAATGAATGCAAAATTAGGCTATTGTCACACATAGCATCTCTGTATGACTAAACAAATTTTATACCACCAACTTTAATATTTTAATGTTTATTGTTTACTAAAAGAGCATGTTTCAAGCACATGTTTCTTTTTATATATAAGGGAAGTTAAGGGATGCAGTTTCAGTTTCAATTAAGACAATATAAACATCGTATACTTGCGGAGAACTGCGGTGGATGATTGTTAGGCACTTTATAATTGTACATTTTTACAAGCTATTCCATTCTGGATATGAACAACAATATTGTTCAAGGGATTCCAGCAAAGTAAGTGAAATACCGTTAAAGATATTTTGCTCATCAAAGTGAAAGCGCGAAATAAAATATAGGTCTACAGACTTAAGTGAAAGAGACATTGGAAAATGAACAAAATTTATAAAACCACTTTGCCAATGCTAACAAATGACAAAGGTTGCATATGAGAAAAAAATATTATTATTATACAAAAACCAAGAATATTTTTATCAAAAAAATTATAATGACATTTTGCAGAGCCAGCTACTAGAATAAAGATCCTTGATGCAATGAGTGTGGAGGAAATTGTGGAGAAAAGGATTAGACATATTCGTCAGGAGGTCGAGATGAAATTATATCTAGACGACATGAGGCGTGTTGCGAAGATAAAACTAGCAACCATGGACAATGAGGCTCCAATGCCAATGGTAGAAACCACTGGAGTTGGCAGTGATATGGTGGAAGAAATGCAGTGTGAAACTGCTCATACAGTGGTGAACAGTGTGACTAGTAGTGATGATGATAGTGGCCTTGTTGAGGAACCATCTGTGCCGGATGAGATATTTTCTGTGGGCAGTATTTTGAGTGTTGTGAGAAAGACTGAACGACAGGATATTGTGGAACAGGAACCATCTGTGAGTGTTGTGAGAAAGACTGAACGACAGGATATTTTGGAACAGGAACCATCTGTGCCGTATGAGATATTTTCTGTGGGCAGTATTTTGAGTGTTGTGAGAAAGACTGAACGACAGGATATTGTGGAACAGGAACCATCTGTGAGTGTTGTGAGAAAGACTGAACGACAGGATATTGTGGAACAGGAACTATCTGTGAGTGTTGTGGAGAAAGACTGAACGACAGGATATTTTGGAACAGGAACCATCTGTGCCGGATGAGATATTTTCTGTGGGCAGTATTTTGAGTGTTGTGAGAAAGAAAGACAGGATATTGTGGAACAGGAACCATCTGTGAGTGTTGTGAGAAAGACTGAACGAGAGGATATTGTGGAACAGGAACCATCTGTGAGTGTTGTGAGAAAGACTGAACGACAGGATATTGTGGAACAGGAACCATCTGTGCCGGATGAGATATTTTCTGTGGGCAGTATTTTGAGTGTTGTGAGAAAGACTCAGGAATGACAGGATATTGTGGAACAGGCGAGCATAAATATAGGTGAAAAGGAATTAAGCTGTACATGTTGTAAGGGAGGGCAGTGTGAAAATGGTGATAATGCAGAAAATGTGAAGGTGATGACATCAGAAAAGCATGATTTGAAAGGGCCGAGTGATCAATTTTTGATTTGTGATTAGTGAGAGATGTTTGATAGAAGAAATTGAAGAAATCGCTACTTGTTTTTGTTATTTTTGTAATATTGTGTGATTCACTGCCCCAGCATCAAATTCTGCATAATCCTATGTTGACCATAGTAAATAAAAAAAACAACAAGTACATGTCCAGCTATCAACTGTACTTAGTCTGCAGTAGTTTCCTAGTAAACGTACTCTAAACGATGCCCTCATGTTGCAATGACCCTACCATCCAATAGTCACTGTCCAAATTGGGTCTGTATTTGTAACCAAAATAGGGACCTAAACATGTAACAAGAATATGGTTTCTTACATTCAAATATAACCGCTCCCTCATCCGGATATATTGTTTTTCCGCTTGTCAATTCAGCTATCCGTGTCTGGTTAAGGTAGAATGTATCCAAAAGCTCGGGTTTGTCAATTTACGGTAATTACCGATGATTACCGATGTTAGTGCAGTCCGTTCACCTTTTGTGATTAAAAAAATGCATATTGTCAAATTCATTGATAACCTTTATTTGTAAATACATTAGATCCCACAGATAAATGAAAATATTTTTTTTCATCAGCGCTTCATCCCCGGCGTTTCACTTAAAACTCGAAATATAAAATATGTCATAAAAATGTAACGAAGCGGTAGAATCATGAAAAAAAATTTCAAACATTTCAGATGGATGCATGTGAACATTTATAACAAAGAATTGTGCCATGGAACACTTCACATTTTCCAAAAGCTTAATTAGAAGAGAAATTTATATAATTTTCTATTGTCTTGTATATAAATTGTAGTAGATTTTCAACATAGTGGTAAACTTTAACAAAGTGGTAAAAATCTTTTGATTTTTTTTTCAGTTAATGCAATCATATGCTGGATCATCATTGTGAAAAAAAATAACGAATGTTTTTTGTTGTTTTGGGCACATGTGCTGAATACAATACAACCTCTTTTAACCAGACACGTTGGGTAGCTAACATAAACTCTCTTACTGATGATGTGGTTTGCCATTGTCGTTCCACGTACAGCACACATTGTGGCTATAAGTACAGGGCAGTTTTGAACGGTGATGGTGAAAACTTGTTTGAAGTATTTTGCACAATGTTGTAAGCATTTTAGTAGGAATTGTACATATAAACGATAATTTTCACTGTTATATATCGAGCAGCCCGATGCCACTTGAAAAGTTAGGTGGATTATATATCAGTTGTTGAAGAATACATTGTCTATTCCATCCTGCCATATTTATCCCATTCTTACATGAACATAAATGTTTAAAAATTGGTCCACAAAATGCAATACACAACATGCAAAACTCACCAACCAAATAGTTGAAGCACCGTGTATTTTTTTCACTGATGTAGTACCATATTTCCAATACATTAAAGCCGAGGGGCGTATATGGAAGATGGGCTTTAAGTACTTGAATATAAGGCCATGGACCCTTAATTGAGAATAGGAATAATTTTCCCTTCAAAAATATTATAATTACCAGTGTAATAGGTCATGATTAAATGAAACAGCAACCAATTAAACGTTCATTACAGACAGCACAATAATTGGTCGTTTGGTTGTCAGAGACGACCTACATATTGTCAAGGTAACTCAACCTTCAAGTTGACTAGTCCGAAAGGGCATTGCACATTTCCTGTTTTTTTCAATTTCAAACTCTTGTAAAAAGCAATTTTTGTCAGCCAGTAATTTTTTTTCATATTAGTAAACACTATGCTCATAAACATGGGATTCTTTAAACATCAATAACTGGTGAAAATTAAACTTTAAAAACAAAATAATGAAGCATACTTGTTTTTGGACGACCCAGAATGCCACCTGTCCAACCTACGATTTGAGGTTGGTGGTCGGGATGGGCACCCCAGTTCTGTGGCAATATAGAAATATATATGATGGTATGGCAGTGGCGATGGGCAACCAAGATTTTAGATTTTAGAATCATTGTGCTGTCTGCATTATTCTTTATAACCACGGATAGTTAAATTCAAATAATATAAAGTTTCAAGGATATCGTGACATTAATTCAAACGAATACTTTTTACGTGAAGCCTATATGATGAGGTGTACAAATTATACTATTGTGGGATGGTACATGTACCATATTTGTTCTAATGAGCACACAGTGTTCGTACAAAAAACAAGTTCCAACCATAAACAAGAACACAAAGATATGTCTAATAAGCGCACCCCAAATACATAAACCGTGAACATTTTTCATGTCGCGCCCGGCGTGGATGGATGGTTATCTGAACAATGCCGGTGTGTTAGTGTTAGTAATTGGTAAAAATTTGTCTAGCATAAATACCAAAGTGCGCCAAGAAACTATGATACTTTTATTATGGTCCATGATTGCGGCGTCTTCTAAATTCGGCTACCCGAACATTTATCTAACTGAATCTCATTTTATGCCTACAAGTGTCTACATAATCAGTCCTGTACTCTACATAATTTCATTCTCGATGTATTTATAGTTTGTTCATCTAATAGTGATTATGACTTGGAGTTGTGTTCTTGTCTTCCAGTCCCGGTGCCTTTGTCTTTGATGCCCCCAACAGTAGTAATTAAGTGCCATTAGAACTATTAGCTGATAGACAGAAGTATCCACTTAGGTTGATGCCTCTGCGGATACTAAGGTAACAATTAGACACCGGCGGCACTATTTCAAACAATGTAACCTGAGTAGATTTAAGTGGCTCTCATTTCAATCAAACTCCCCACGTGTTACAGTCAGGAAGTCAACTGATCATCTTTTTTCATCTACCCATATGGACTATCCTTCTATCTCTAAATTTTTCCTTTTTTGCCCTGGTCTTTGATAATGACCAATGTAAGGACCTTATCTGTTGAATACCATCTTATTGTTATGTACAGTGGAACCTCCAATTTAGACCACCTCTCTATTTAGACCATGTCTACAATAAGACCACTTTTCACGGTCCCAATCCTTCATAAAAATACCAAAACAAACCTCTGTATAGAGACCACCACACTATTGAGACCACCCAACATTGGTCCCAAAGGTGGTCCTAATAGAGAGGTTCTACTGTAGCCATGCTGTTGGTCAACTTAGCCAGGTTTTGCTTTACTTGTGAGGTTGTTAAAAGCATTACATCAAGCATTATGTGCCACTTAATAACGACATCATTATGTGCTTGCCCCACACAGGGACACCTGTTCAACAAACATAAAAGGCAGGCGAGAAGAAGAGTGACATAAGCTCATCCTCAGTGGGACCTCTGCCGACTATTCAGTGGTCATCAGTGGTCATTAGTGGTCATTGTATCTTTAATGTCTATTAGGTAACAACTGCAGAGATATTGGTAGGAAGGAATGCCCGAAATACAATCTCAAATGAACCAATGGTTTTACAGAACCCTGAAGGGACTTTTCTTCAGTGGTCCTATACTTCTGATTTTTAAAGAATAGTTTTGGAGCCAATTGGACACATGAAATTATCCTTTATTGAATTACAGTTTTCTTTGTATCTTCACCATAAGAATAAGTGTTAAAGGATTTCACCTTCTCAGATACTTGTTTAATACTTCTAGTCAAGACAAGAGTGAGCCAAATATCTTGGGAAGGTAAAATCCTTAACTTATTCACAGAATGTAAACTTCTAGCATCCTAGGTTCCTTCATTCATGATATAAACAAGAATTTAAAGATACCAATAGGAACCGACTAACTCATAATTTGGCGAGGATTTCATTTTTGTCACACGAACATCTTCAGGCCGAATGACAATCCTTAGGTTGTCACGTGACCTCCATGGTGGCGGCGATCACATGAGAGCAGTGACAGAAAGACTTAACGTATTGCTTTGATAAAGCAAAAATGAACCATGTATCTTGGAAGGTGAAATACTTTTCTTATCCAAATAAAAAAATCCTGCTTTTTAAGAAAAGATGGTCATCTTACCTAGGTGGCCCTGGCTACTGCGGTTATTTTACTGCAGATGTTCACTGTGTATAGTAGCAAATTGTCTTAATGTTTAAAATGACAATATTGCACAGCTTATAAAATGAAATGTGGTCATGTTATGCAGGTGGCCATGTTTGTAGGTGGTTTTGTACGTTATAACGAGGGTGACAACAAACGGTCTGACTGACACTGCGTCCACGGAGGCTTCATTAGGGCGTGTTAGCCCGCGGACAGGCTGTGATTAACACGAATGATTTATAAAGCCTATTAAGGGCAATGCCTTGTGGGACGATACTGTTGGTGTGAGTCGTCTAATCTGAACTAAAATGGAAATAATTACATTTGTAGAACAAACATGATTTCCGTTTCATATCTGTCATGTTGTGGGGTGAAATCTATGACCACCTGGTATCTTTGATGATTGAATTAGTGGGAGATGCCTTTCTACAATGTTGATTTTGTACTTATTAGGCAGTTTACGTTGCGTCAAATAGTTAAGTTGTGTCAGAAATAAACCTAATATTTCTAATTTTAATTGTCAAACTGCTAT
This sequence comes from Streblospio benedicti, assembly GCA_019095985.1. NCBI lineage: Eukaryota > Metazoa > Annelida > Polychaeta > Spionida > Spionidae > Streblospio > Streblospio benedicti. Next base: position 22,400,374 of record CM032659.1, read on the forward strand.
CGTTGGTTTCTTGCAGAAAATATGTATTTGTAGTTGATCCTATGGAACATGCTGGTATCGAGTTATCTAGTTGTGTCCGCGTATAAGTACCACAGTTATTTCCATATATTTATGACCACATTTTGTATTTCAGTAAATGCTCAAATTATGCTTAATTACTATAAATTATTTTCTGCACATCAGTATTTTTGGATTTCCAATGAATTTGTGGAAAAAAACATAATTTTTTTTCGCACATTTAAAGTTTGGTGAGTAATTGCCATATTTTCCGCATTTTGTGAGTTAACTACTGTTTCTAGCTGATAAAATGTAAACAACACGCAATGTAGAAATTCCGGTGTTTTCAGAAATTTCTTATGTGTGTCACGCAAACTATTGGTATATTGCTTCCCTGGTACCCAGAAATTTCTCAAAATCATGCATATTCTGAGAAGATTCAACATGTGCAATGGAAAAATCTTGCCATACAAAATAGCACTAGTTTGTGTTGTCAGCACTAGTTATCATGTGTAAAGCGTAATTACCGGTAATACAGATAAACCTGTTTCCACCACCCACCTTTCGTAGAACAAAAACGCTGGTCTTATTAGTGAATTCTTCATACACGTTTTAATAGGAAATGTTCTTATTATTGACGCGATCTTTCTTTGTGGTCTTAGTAGATGTTACCACGTTCATCCATTATCGACAAATGAACATGACAACATTTCACAGAATGTGAGCTATTGGGTTCCATTATGTAAATATTAATATTAATATTATATATTCCGTTGAGAGGATATTGCCAAAGAGAAAATTACAGGTCCTAATAGGGAGCTGTATAATTAATTCAATATGACAACATTTGTTAAATAGTGAAATAAGAAAAAATCTGTGATGATATCTGCGAATATGTTGCTTTGTTCGGATGAGAAGAAAAGACAGGCACCTGCGTGGTGCTGGTTCTGTCTGCCTTTCTGTCAAGTGATACAGTAATGATAGGCTACTACCGTCGACCGCTGACACTACCGTAAACTCGAGAGGCAAACACTGAGCAATTATTGTGCGCTTTTGTTCACCAGACGGCCACATGCAACAAGCATATGGGCCAAACGTGAACGACAGTCGCGTTATGTTTGTTACAGACTGGTTTAATGAACTTCCACATGCAACAACCATTCACCCCATGTATGGTAATTCACTGATATACATCAAAGGAAGCACTTGGCTGGGTAATAAGCATAATTTGTTTTGTCGTATGCTAGATAGGAACAGATTACAGAAGAGATTGATTTGCTATTGATTTTAAACAAGACATTATTTCTTTTTCCTTTTTATTTTTCCTGATGAAATGAATGATGAACTTGGACTATGGTATATTATATGGTATCATAAACTGACAAAATTGTATATATCTGTACATGCCTTGGGTATTGTCATTCAAGAGGGAGATCATTTGGATGCTGCATGGCACAAGATGCACAGAAATGAAAATATTTGATCCACCATTTTAGAATAACATTTATATACAGACAAAAATATGTGAATAACCAATGCAAATGACTTCCGAATTGTTGCGAATCAGGATAATGATAATCTGAATAGTTTACTTTATTTATTTTAAATCCAGATACTTAGAAATTAATGCTTCACGTGTATAATATACAGTACACATTATAAATGAATTTACAATATGAATTTGTTTGAAAACAATCGACGGCATCTTTAAAACAATCCTGTATGATTTTTCCAGTATGTTGTAAAACCGCCAATTACAACCACCTCTCTATTGAGACCAGCTCTGCAAGAAGCCCACTTTTTACGGTCCAAAACCTTCATAAAGCTACCAGAATGAACCTACCGGGTATGTATAGAGACCATCTCTATTGAGACCACCTAACACTGCAACTAATGGTGGTCCTAATAGAGAGGTTCTACTGTACATGATTTCAACTATTTCAAATGATATATTGAGATGTCCCCATGAAAACGGGCAACACCAAATTTACGAGTGAATTAGCGTTCGGTGATGCCGTGTAAATCTGACCAATCAGGGGCGGGCCACTTTTGTCGTCTGTCCCCCACGCTTCTCCTTCGGGGGCGTGTTTATGTGCGTGAAAAGCAAGCTTCTTTCTGTCCTTGTAGATTGAGGGAGACTGTGTGAACTCGGGTCGTATTATTAATTTATTAGGTGATTGTCTACATCAATATTGATTTTTTTAATGAATTGAGAACCTCTGTAGTAGTGATGAAAATTTGGTGATGTGTTTATAGATCATAAACTCAAGATTGAGTATTTTTTAAGGAATAGATTGATTAACTCTTCCAGTTTGATTAGGTGCTGAAAATCAGAAAACGTTGAATGAACTGTTTGGATTGTTTTCGCGCAAGTGATTTACATATTTTTTCTGCAGGATTATCGAGGACATGGATTGAGCATTCGTGGAAAATCGGAAAAATACCCACGCCAGGTAGACAGGCTTTGATATTGCTATTTCAATGTTACAGTGTTACACTGAACGTAATCCACATTTCTAGGTGTTTAATGCCTTTTGCACATGTTTTGGTTATAATACTATAGGAGTTATTTTCTTTGGTGGGCTAAGTGTCAAAGTTTTTAAAGGTTTTTTGCTGAAGTCTGTATGATGCGAATGTTGTATTTGCCCTGTAGTCATTTGCATCATCATGATCCCGGAGCATAAAATTCTTGGACTCATTATTCTAGAGGATGGGTGCTTTGCAATTAATTTCGTAATTTTCTAAATGACAAACAATGTTTTTACTAACAATAAGATGCTACAATATACTAATCAACTAATCAATTTAAGGAAATAAATAGATATATTGTAATATAAGCCCTTCTAATCGGCATTGGTATAAATTAATAGAAGCCAAAAGAATGAGCATTTCTTATTGGCTATTGTTGTTACATGCTCCCAAGATCATCAGTGAATTAGTTTGTTATCTGAAATAAGCACATTTATATACAATTTTATTTTACATGTTTATTTCCCATTAGAAGTGCTCATTAGATGACAATTGCCTACAGATGATGTGATCCCAAGTGCTTATAATTAAGTGCAAAAAAAGTAATGATGATCACGTCTCTTTTCACAAAATTGTACATTATTGATTAATGTTATTTGTTAAGAGGGGGGGTTGTTCAAGTAAAAAGGGAATACATTGATGTACCATTACACTTTCGTGGAGCGTGACAACATGTATATCATCCCTAATAGAATTAGTAAATTGACAATGGTTTGACAAGAGTTGCGTGTAACTGCCGTTGTGAATCTTACATTTCGCATAGTAGTTGTTGGTTGTTGACAAAGCTTTCATGCAAACGTGACCATTAGTGGTTAAAGATTCAAATAGTAACTCATCCTTAAAACCTTAACATTGCAGGCCCATTTTGGCTTGCCATAGTCATAAATTTTAAAGACACTAGTTGTGTTTGCACTCTGGGTAGTCATCTCTTTATAAAGTTACGCAGCATCCAAACGTAATGGAAAATTTGAATCTCTGTATCACTTGTTTGTCTGCTACTCTTACTCGTTTGCATATGGATATGAGAGGAAACTTGGCCAAAACTTGGTGAAAATATATCATCAAAGCATTCCATTGCACATAATTTATCTTAATTTATGAGGGTCTTTTGACAGGAAACTCAAATGCTACTTTAAGGTTACATTTGCCTTCCACACCTGGTTACACAAATTACATAGAGGGACGGTCGTTTTTTACACCTGATTACATTATCATGGGCTTTTCACTGAACTATGAGTGATGTCAATGACAAGATGTTATAATGGGGAACTGTTACTGCAAGTATACCATAATGGGAATCTAAAGTCTGTGTGAGGGTTAAAGTCAATGTATAAATGAAGAGGGTTGCGTATATTATGTCCATTAATATTGGACAGTGTTGATGATGAATGAGGTGATATTAAGGAATGCATGTTTAATTGGTTGTATGTTAGGGAGAATGATGTGTTAATAATACCCTGTATTAAAGCAGATATCCAAGTTTATTATAGAGCTAATGAATGGAATGTGAAAACATGATCACTGCCCCCTGTCAGCCTACATGCATGTAGCAAAAGTAAAAATTCTTGCTCTGCAATTGTTGAATCCAAAATATTTCATTAAATGTGTTTTGTAATGATCCAAATAGTATAGTAGAATAGTGCGGAATAGCATTATAGAGTAGAAAAAATTGCTAAAGATTCATTGCAGCATAGTGTAAAATAAAAGTTTAAATGTAGGTTGGAAAAACACTGAAAAATTAGTTACAGTGTAATCGGACAGCAGAAGAGTAATATAGGGTGCAAAAAGAGATAAATCCTGTTGTGTTGTAGTGTACATGTAGGTGGCAAATTTCTTAATTACACATTATTCTTAAATTACAATGGTAAAAGTGGTGTCCCACTGCTCCTATCCCTGAACGGCCATTAAAATTGATGTAAAATGCTCTAATGTCAGGTGTGCCTTGATGCATTCCAAACATTTGATCATTGTGCTGAAGGAGAACTAACACACAACTTCACTGCATTTACAAGCCGCCCAATCGCAGTTCACTATGCGGCATGTGCTAGTTGTGCTTTGAGTTAGCGTTGGGTAGTTGCTGCTTTTAAAGTTAATTTAAAATTTCAAATTTAAAAGGTAGTTCCCAAGCGGTTCACCTCATCTAATGAGCGTTATAAGACAATTAAATGAACGTCTTGTTCACGTTCAGTGGCAGGTTCTTAAATCAATGTGACATTCTATCATTCCATGCAAAAATCACCGCCAATAACCCACGCTGATTGGTCAATCAGCGTGCTCAATTATACAATTGACGGCACGCTCCAGTGATTGACTGCACGCTACGACACCAGCACACCACAGTCTAATTACTAACCTATAGTTGTTGTATTTATTATTTCTTGGTGTCAAAAATCAATCGCATATTGGTGTTTTATCATTCACAAATGTTTTTACAGTGGATAATTTCGAAACTACGCTAAATTTAAAGGTTTTAACCGAATACCAGTCTCATTCTATCATGACTAAAATCCACACTAAATGAGTGTCTGATTCGTTTTTATTTTGAAATAAATCATATAACGGTCTCATTGCCATTTTGCCCATGCGATGTCACGGACCACAGTCTACACCAGACTAGTACCGTCACATTTTCTATACAGCTGCTGACGTCGCACGGTCAATTGACAATGAGACCGTTATGATATGATTTATTTCAAAATAAAAACGAATCAGACACTCATTTAGTGTGGATTTTAGTCATGATAGAATGGTATTTGACCACTCGATTGTCGTGTCAATCGGTAAATTGACCATGCTGACGTTTGATTTACCTTCACTTCGTTTGGGTAAATCAGATGTCAGCATGGTCAAATTACCGATTGATATTCCAATCTCGTGGTCAATTCCTACAATGTATCATTCGACCGGCAATGTCTTGAACTTATATAATAGTAAACTAACATAGAGCACACATGAAACAACCAGGTGACGGCTACGTGGTGGAAAACTGCTAGTTCAGAACTTAAGGAAATTTTGAACATGCTCAAAATGTTGCTGACGATTGAAATGACCAAATATTGACCCAACGATGAAGAGCGTGCACTGAATTGCTTACCAATGACAGCGTAACTAACCTGACGATAGATCAACGCACTTGCATGATTTCAAACGTTGTTCAGTCGTTTCTCATTGTTTAGAGCGGTTGAACAGCGCTTAAAGTGGTGTTAAGTATCGCTAGTTTTCAAAGTTTGTTATAATCGAGGGTCAATCCAACCTCCAATTTTGGGCACTTTAATTTAAGAGATTTAACAAGTACATTGTGCATTTAGTTCAATATACAAGTATGCTGGACAACTGTTAGTGTAAGTGTTTGGGTAGGTGGGTGGGGAGACGGATGATGTGATTTGATTTTGGACACTACACGTTCTCCCAATTTTATTTAATGTTTAGGGTATCCCAATTTCAGGACTTTTTTCTCTGATCTTACTGCTCATTAAACTAAATTTTCTCTCAGGTGTCCTTATCAGCCCCAAAAATTTCAGTGCAATCCGTCGACATTTAAACCCCCCCCTCCCCGCCCCCTACTGAATATCCGCCCCGTGATTGATTGATTAATGAATAGATTGAAATATTAAAATTTGTTGGACATACTTATTTAGCATGGCATCTAAAACACTCCCCCATGACTAATGATTGAGTCAAGGCCCATCACAGATGGATACCAAATCTCCCAGTGGTCACCTTATACTGACCAGTGGCCAGCGTGTGGTCACATACCAAAAGCAGCTTTGTGTTCTCCCAATGATGATTATCCACACCTGGCTGACACTGGTAATAATACATGTTGCTGCGGTTTTATGTTAGAGCTGATGATAAGTTGCAATTTTACTATACTGTTGATGACATGTTGCGGTTTACCCCCCTCAAGGAACCCGCTGAGACCGACCGTGCAAACGAACATCAAAGCAAACGAAATTACAGGTGACCAGTGTGTCAAGTTGTACATTGACTAATTACAGGGCGTTTAATGTTGGAACAGATTGTCATGTGTGCAGTGGCGACACAGACATTAATCAGTCATGAGATTTAAAGGATAATCAAATGTTTTATTATAAATGATAGAACCAACATCTTTTTTGTAATTCACATTTTAATTAAATATTTTCAACCTTGCGGTCATCTTCAGAATATGATGTAAAATGAACCAAATTAAATTACAAAACAGTGCAAAATGTTTATTCAGATTTATATTTGCAAAACTACTACTCACATTTTCAACAAACTTGACGTTGCGCCTCTCTTCACGGGGACTTCGACCGAAGTGACAAAATAGGTGGATTAGTCATTTTTGTCACTTTGGAATACATCCAGAGTGGTATTTAATAAATCATATATATATTTTTTAAAAATCTAACTGGTATCATTCTTTTTTCAAACGCTATTTTGTAGGATTTTGTAGGAGCTTTACACAACACAACCACATTTTAATGCATTATGAAATTGAAGCAGACTCACACTTTGATTATTTCCCAGCTGTAGAATGTCCATGGTTTTGTTAAAAAATACGCGGAAATTTGTATGCGTAGTGTTCAGATACATTTCCGCAGTTTAATCTGCGGTAATAAATGATAAATGCTAAGCTTTCAATATGTCTAGTGTTTGAACTTTGTGCATAAATGGTAATATATTTGGAT
>CM032659.1:22413318-22465344 GCA_019095985.1 Streblospio benedicti
ACCAGTTTGATGATCACATTCACCCAATGGTCCACCACGCACGTGGCTGTCATGGCGCACGAAGCGCTGCCTACTTCTGCCAGCCCATGCTGTACCCAAGGCGATCACAGGCATTCGAGTCACCGCCGCAAGACTGGCCATGTTCTACAATCGTGAGTAGATGTCTCCCCTTTTTTCAGCTTGCCTGCCCTGCTTTTCTGTCTGCAGTTGTGTTGTCTTTTGCCTGCCTGGCTGGCTTTCTGTTAATATATACCTGCTTGGCTATTGCCCTTCTGTGTACTTCTGTGGCCGAGTGGATAGAGAGTTGGACTTGTGACCAGAAGGTCATGGGTTTGATTCCCGGTTGGGTCTGGTGGTTTTGTGTTGATTGAACTCGTCCCTAAAGCAGTTGCACCCTGATCCGTGGGACCTACACGTTATTTAGGTACAGGTCATTGCGTGGAAAGAGTGAGTGGGTGATTAGCATTGTCTGCTGAATGTGCTGCCAATGCAAGCATATGATGATCAATAATTGGGCCAATGACCTTGTGTAGATTGTAAAGTCGAGAGAGCATGATTTCGTATCTACTAAAGCCTGGGACCAAACGTGACCAAACCATGACATGACCTATAAAAAATAATATAGTTTGGCCCCGGGAGTGTCACGGCTGTTGGGTCTAGTCCCGGATGTCATTATACACAGTGTGATGGTCCTTACAGATTATAGTTTAGTTTTATGTGAATAATGATAGATTTTGAGCTGATTTAGCAAGTGCTTAGTCCTGGATCAGGTCCCGGATCTAGTCCTAGATCTAATCCCTGATCTAGTCGCGGATTAGTCCGGGATTTGTTAATACATGGTGTGATAGTCATTATAGTTCAATTTTCAATGAAAAATGATAGACGTTTGAGTGGATTTAACCAGTGTTTGGTCCAGGATTATGTCCCGAATTAGTCCCGGATCTAGTCCCGGATTTGTTAATACATTGTGTGATAGTCATTATAGTTCAATTTTCTGTGAAAAATGATAGACTTTGAGTGGATTTAACCAGTCTTTGATAAGAGTTTCAGGTCCATGATTAGTCCCGGATATATGTCAAAGTGAAACAGGAACTAAGGTAAGTAAATTTATTGATTAATAAAAATATAGCTATTCCTAGTTGTTGTTTTACCAGCGATTTGATAGAAATGCAACAATCCAATAAAGTGAATGGGCCCTTCGATGCCTTAAAGAAGAAGCTTATCTAGTAAGCGCTCATGGGGCCTTATCGCTACGCCTTGCTTAAGTCGAGTTTACAAGTCTTTAACTATCAGACTTTATTTCAACTTATGTACATGTTTGTCATGCTAAAACTACAATGAATCATTTTACATGTGAATATAGTACATAAACATTATATGTTTGACTTTATCAACAATACTCAAAGATTTGTATGAATTCAGGACAAATAAAAAACTTTCACCTCATTACAATCATTATAATGCATATCATTTCGTGAGCATATGTGCTTGTTTGATGTTTGTATTTAATGTCAAGAACACCTCGTATTTTTAATGTGTGTAATTGACTATAAATAAATTCAATTAAATAAAAAAAGTAAACATTATATAAATATACATCATATAGTACACCTTATATGAGATATCAGTTTATGCACAGCACAATATCCCACATCTAGGACTCTAAGGTCAAGGATAGCCAGTCAATGCTCATGTTCCACAGTTGAAGCCCTTTCTTTATTGTTTCCTCCCAAGTTTTAAGGGGTTGGTCATACTCTCTTGTTCCTGGCACAGCAGGTGTCTGCACACAACCAAATGCTATGTAGTGAACGTGAAGTGTGCGTGCGTGTGTGCACAAAAGATCATTGTTTCACTCCCAATGGCGATGCAAAGGATTGGTGGAAACAGTTAATGGATTGACGATGGCTCGTATGAGACTCACGTTCCAGGGGTGGGGGTTGGGGGATTACACTTTCATATATCGGTCGACGGGTATGCTCTCCCCGAATAACCCACCTTTTTCAACCTCCCTAGCAGCTATGAATGCCCCTACTTTTCACTGTCCAGCTGCTATGAAGCAGCTATAAAGTGCCTCTCTTCCCATCCCAGGCTTCTTTGCTATATTTAAAGACGCTGCATCGTAATGAACCTGATGGTGAGATTTTTTTCAAAATTAAGTCAAATACTGTTCAAGGTGTTTTGAAAGTAAAACAAACGTCGATAAAATATTGATCGTCTAGTTATGGAGATATTATTGATTAAAATCTTGTCCTTTTTCACTCAAACGTACGCCAAAGACAGCTTACGTTTGCTGTTTATAATGACAATATAAGTTAGCCACAAGCTAATAAAATTACCTGTAACTAATGATTTTTTCTTTCCATTCACATCGCATCATGTCTATACTTGTATCAAAACACAAAACAATATTGATTTCAAATCAGTTTTACCTTTATGAACATAAATCTGACGTGTGCACTTGCACACTGTTAGTTCATATTGGGCAAAAAACGGGTCACGCGTTGCATGTTAAAGTAGATTAAAAAAATCCTGACGATCAGTTTTTCTCTAAATTTGTTTTAAATGATGGGGGATATGTGCAAAACAAAATATATAAAATAGAAGAAAATTGACCGTCTGGTATTGAAGTTATGGATTACACTGTTTGACCCGTTCATGACACCCAGGTAGCACTTACTCGTAGGTGTTGAGCCAGAAATACCAGACATTGATGGAAATGGAAATGTAGAGATAAGAACCTATGTTTGGCCATGATTTTTTCCCTTTATATCCATTAATATAATCCTCATTAAACACTTGAAGTATTATGAAGTGAAACCAATTGTTTATATTGATATGAAAGTCCGAAAATGGCAGCTTTAAAGATTCCATTCCAAGAAATTCGCTTTTAACCTAGTTTATTTCAATGTTCATATCAAATTACACACCTTAATACCAATTGGCACTGTAATTAAAACTTCCGAATTTGTTATGAAAATGCATTTTTAATGATGCATAACATTGAAGTCATATCAACGTCAAATTGCAGAAGCACTTGAAAACGTGCATTGGTGTTTTAAGTACACATCAAACATGCAAATAATCATCCTTATGCAATAATAATTACAAATAGACTATACAGTATAAATTAATAGATGGAGATTATATTTGCTGTTTAATTATTTGATAATATAAAACATCTGATTACATTGTAAAACCTTATTCACCACACGTAATCTCAAAAACATGGTACATGTACTTATAAATTGAAACCCCTGTGATGCAAAGATACATTGCCTACTACATAGGATGTGTAAATAATAAATTTAATAGATACATTAAATCATTTCAAGCTTGAAAATTTTCATAATTAAATACATTAATACATTTTACGGCAGCCTGTCCGGGTAATTACTACTCGTAGGTATGTATAGCCTCATCAGTCACAGGTACTCTTGAAAGAGTCGTACACCTTTGTCGTGTCTTGTTTTTGAGGGCCAAGACACAACATTCCACTGTAAAACACGGCTATCTAAAGCAAGAAACTTGTCACTGATTTTTTCTGTCTGTGAGACCAAACACTTCAGACTCGTGCGCATAATGGACAAAACTGGTTTAAAGATAGAAGTTTATTACTACACGTGTGTGGGTTGTGTATGGGTAGAATTGACACAAAATCTGCACAATGTGAAGACATAACATATGTAAAGTTTTTCCCAATGCGCTGACGGTGAATTGTGCTCAAACATGGGTGTAAATATTTCTGTTTTTCAGTTGGTCAGACACACGATTTTCTGGAGTCCAGATTGGGCATAGTATATAATAACAACCACCTACCACGTGTTGTACCTACCTTGCAGCTCAATCTCGTCACTCATGATACGATGATAAATGAGAAGCTTTCCATATATTTTTTTACGGACAGAATGTCATTCAAAGTGTCACCGTAGGTAGACAAATAAAGACACTACCAGCAGACCTCTCACCATGGGCTAGCAGCCACAGGCAGCATGGCCTTGTCCTGCAAGGGAGATGGGGGTGTTTTCCACTTCGGATCACAGACTAACATTCCGTCTCTAAGCAGGACTGGTCCGATTGGTAGATCTTCACGAGAATATTGTAGCCTAACGGCAGGATAGAAGTACGACACGACGTGACAACTGCCTATAGGACACCCGACACTGCCTGTAATTGTTGCTAATTGTTGCCCATACAGGCCGTCCACGTAAATGGGCAATGAGCTTTCTTTTCATGTCTGGAGGGCAATGGAATCGGGGGGCCGGGGGGGGGTAACTTTCAATATGTGTAGGCCCTTATATGTGATATTTCAGTGTACACAAAACGCTGTTTAATCATTTTAATAATTTGATTGTATATATTATTTTTAGACTATGAACTACAACAAACGTGACGAAATGATTTGCACACAGTGAAGATACGTCATTTAGCCGTTACATCATTATGTTTTTCAGTACTACTGACGCAGATACTCTACAGTACTTTAGTAGATGATAAGCCAAAATGAACAAGATCATCAAAACTGTTGAATTTTTGGGAAGTGCAATCAAATTACCACGCAATACTTACGAAATACGCGAAAATAACAAATAGGAATAAACAATGGATACTTTCGAAGTGTTTACATAGCAGGTGCATGCCCTCTCTTTTACGTCACAAAGCCATATGTAGTAATTTATATAATTAATCAAAATTAATATTGATGCAGGTTCTTACAATAAATATTTGCCATTACTGCATCAAAATGTGATATGGATATCAAGTTATTATTTATATTGGGAATTGACACCTTCTTTTTATCGTGCTATATATGTAGAGTCTTAGTACATCTGCACTCTCACGTTGACGGAAAACGTTACACGTTAAAGCGGTTTACTTGCATTACGATGCAGCGTCTTTAATATCCCTTCTCAGAGCCAGAAACCGGGTGTGTTGAATGCTAATTCATAAATTAGGTAGTGATTTTCTCTGTTTTATTTCATACTGAAAAGTGTTTTGTCATGTATTGGTCACGAAATAGTCCCGCTAGGTCACGTCACGTTTGGTCACGTTTGGTCCCAGGTTTTAGTAGGTACCGCATGACTTGGATCACGACTATAAACCACCAGATTTACATTTACATATCTGCCTTTCTGCTTGCTGTTTGAATTGTATAGTCTACCATCCTTATGTTCATTAAGCTGATTTTACTTTCATATGTGTGTGGTTACAGGTGGCTCTAGTGTACAACCTGGCGTCGGACCTGACGGTGGGGCGGGAGTTCCACCCAGCCGCCATGTGCTGTAACATCAAGGCGCAGGTTCTCATACACAGCGCATTCCAGCTCGCAGTGTACTACGGCGGGTCTGCCGTCGTCATTATGTGAGTGTCAGGGGCAGGGGGGAGTTCAAACTTTTTGTGCAAGTACAGCAGAACCTCTCTATTAGGAAGACCTTTGCGACCAGTATTCTCGGATGGCCTCAATAGGGAGGTGGTCTCTATACAAAGGTTCCTTTTGCTAGCATTATGAAAGTTTGGAATGGTGAAAAGTGGTCTTATTATAGAGGTGGTCTCAATAGAGTGGTGGTCCTACTGTACAATATAAACCATTGCATGTGAGCATCATAACCATTCTGTTAAAACATACTGTGCTTGTATAATCAATCAATTCAACTGCAATTTACTGTCGTACAACGTTATGTTAACAGATGAAAGCAACAGCGTGTGAATACACATATCTTCACATCTTTTTAACATCTTTTCCTGTTACTGGTTGACGAACAATAGCTTGAAAAACACAGAATTTTCCCAACATGACGCAAGTTTGTATTGGTGTCTCACATTATTTCAGCCCCTGCCTGTTTAAGATCTACTGGCTGACCCGCACCCTGAGTGTGGCCCCGGCCATGCCAGCCGGTGTTAACCCCTCAACACACGAGGTGGGCGCTTTTGTCATTTGTCTGCTACATGTATATTGAAATTAAAACTCATGTCAATTTACAGAAGACTCATATTATGTTTAATTGTCTTTCCTTACCACCGAGTTATGCAATCCAAAAATGAACAGCAATATAAGTCTTTTATTTTAATTTGACATGGAGCTATTCACCTTCAGAGAGACCTTTTCAATTTTCATTATAAATTTACTTAATGAACAAGGAGTATTGTTTTGTAAATTATAATGAAAATTGACAAGGTCTCTAGAGATGAAAGACTCTTTAAAAATTAAAATTAAATCATTTATATTATTTTTTTGGGGGGATTGTATAACTCTGTATAAACAATTAAACATTATATACGACCAACTGCCACTTACTCCATGCATGCAATATCATTATCACAGAAGACCACTAAACATATACACAAACACATTATTTCTACTCTTTAAACTGATACTTTGAATATTTTTGGCAAAATTGCACCGGTGGCTTCCAGTCAAATCACATGACATTTGTCAGCATAGTACAGTATAGGTCCAAATAACCGATCCAGACTATCTGAAAATCGGTTATGCACCAGGTTGGGGTTTTTGAGGAATCCAATTAAGAATAGTGACAGATTAAAAAATGACTATTATATAGAGTGTATCGGCTACTAACTGGTGTCCTGTTTCAGACACGTGTGGCGGCGGTGTGTGCCTTCCGCATGCTGTTTCTCATCTCTGGCACATACATCCTCACCTACCTGCCGGGATTCTGTCTCAGGGTGCTCGTATTCGGTCTTGGTACGTAAACAGGAAATTGCACCTACAGTAGAACCTCTCTATTAGGACTCTATTGGGACCAGTTTAAGTGGTCTAAATACAGAGGTGGTCTCTAATGAAACTGGTCTCTATGTAAAGGTGGTCTTAATTTGTATTGTATCCTTGTAAGAGGTTTTAATTTTTTACAACGTCAGGGTTATAAAGGTAGTTTTTTGCAACAGCCTTTTAATTTACAGGGCCAAAGGATTTGGGACACACTATGTTCGGCAAAAGATGGTCTTATTTGGGGGCATGGTTTGGTCTGTCAAGGCTATTTCATTGAGAGGTGGTCAAATATATTAAAAAACTCAGGGTTCTACTTGTAAAAAATTTACCATGAAGAGGCAGTTCCCCCACTTGCCAATTTACACTGCACTTTTTTGTATAACAGTGCACTGAATACATTATCAGAGAGGTGGTCTCAATAGAGAGGTGGTCTTAATTGGAGGGTCTACTGTAATTACCATCTCACATTTACACTGCCCCAGTGCACTAGAATGGCTGTACTTTTGCACCAGGTTATTGGCATCCTTGTCATACTATATTACCTTTCTCAACGCCCTGAGGAGCATACAGCACTTGCTTCAGACTACTATGTAGTATGTATGTATACATTTTATTTTCTGTGTTGGTCACCGAGATGGTTTAGAAATCTGTGTAATTGAAAGCTGACCCTCCCACCATATAATACAAATGGTCAACATGACCCCCTTGGTCACACTGTCTTTTCAATATACATATCCAAGGGAAGGTAGTAAAGGTGTAAAATTGCTGTATTTCTTCAAAAATCTTCTTCTCTACTCCCAGGCATTGATCAGTCAAACCAAGTATGTAGTAATAATAACCAAGGAAGGGTCTACCAAAATTGTAAATTTCATGACCCCCCACCCCAAGGGAAGGTAGTAAAAGTGTAAAATTGCTGTATTTCTTCAAAAATCTTAGTCTCTACTCCCAGGCATTGATCAGACAAACCAAGTATGTAGTAATAATAATCAAGGAAGGGTCTACCAAAATTGTAAATTTCATGACAAGGGTTTCAAGTGGTAAGGTGTGGCCATAATGAGTCATATAGTGAAAATGCATTATTTCTTTAAAAAAAAAAATTTTCCTCCTCCCAGGTATGGATCAGACAAACTGTGTATAAAGTAATGATGATCAAGGTAGTGTCTAATACCTTCCCTTGGGGGGGGGGAAATTTACAATTTCTTGTCTCCTTACCCTACAGATGCTACATACCAGAAAATTGTAAATTTCGTGACTCCCAGGGAATTATTGAGGAATCCCTGAAAAAACATCACAAACTGCTTATCTCGCTAATATTTGTTGATGCTCAGGTGACAGTTAAGGCCCATGGGCCTCTTGTTTATTATAGTCTTAAATTCAAACATGTGAATAAGATTAATTTTTAATAAAATCAGGTGATAAATTACATATGTGAACCATTCAGGTATGAGTTATTGCGACACTAGAAGCTTTGAATTTAGATCATGATTTTGGAACATGACCCTGCGACTAATAAAGAAAAAAGTCACCTGTCTTCCTCGGGTGGGTCCTTATACTTGTTATGTGTGCTTCTGTGGCCGAGTGGATAGAGAGTTAGACTCATGACTGGAGCGTCGTGAGTTTGATTTGCAGTTGCTTCCCAGTCGGCTATGACTGTGGGTGTTGAGCAAACTCATCCCTAAACAGTTGTAAACTGCTCCATTGTACCTACACATTAAATAGGTACTGGTCTGGCAAGTGAATGCGTATGTTTATTGATAAGCACGTCTGCACCATGGTTGCAATTAGCTGTAATATGCTCCTCGAGGAGTTGAGAAAGATATACATTTAGTGTGAAAGGATGCCAATGATCTGGTGTGAATGTAGAGTAGTGTGATCCTGCATAGCAGGAAGAAGACCATAAACCAGACATTTACATTACATGGGCTTATATTCGAACACTAAGCCCATCATCGATATCAGGCCCATGGACTTTAATGCGCGGTAATACGGTACTGTTTGTTGCAGGCTACACGTGGGCTGACCTGGACACACGACGGGCCTGGGCCATGTCGCTGCTCATGCGCCTGTCCGTGTATGTCTACGCACCTCTGCCCCTCATACTCAACCCGCTGGTCGCCCTCTATGCCAAGCCAGACCTGCGCCGCGGCATGAGACGCATGATGGGGCTGGGGGGAAGCGAGGTCCACCCCGAGGGGGGTTCAGGACCGACCCTCTGTACGACAGTCAGGGGAGAAACAGGTGGCCATAGCAAGGGAGCCACTGTCCAGTCTTCAGAGGAGGGAGGGTCAGGGCCTGTACGAAAGTCCGGCGGGGCAGGTAACCATGTGCCCCCAGCAGCAGCAGAGACACCACTGTCTACTGCTGCCCTCGCTTGGCAATGAGCAGAACTGTGCAGCAGTCACCGGCAGCGGTGGCGAGGAGCGTGGTCAGACTAGGAGTGGATGACCTGTGTTTTTGTGTTTGCAGCTCTGGTTGTCAGTGTTAGAGTCTGTCCATTATTTCACAAGAATTTGGCAACGCAACCAATGAACAAATATCGAGATTACCGATATGAGCAAAATAAGAGTAGGTAAGGTCCCAGCAGAGGCTATAATTATGATGCCTTAAGATTTGGAGAAAGAATCCCCTAATGTCAAGAGCAGGTTACTTGTGAATAACGTGCCCTTGTTATCTGATTATGAGACAGCAGGTTTTTAACACTGGTGATTGTGAGCGCTGCAGAGTGGAAGATTCTGTTCAGGGGAACCCAATCAGCATGGAAATTCTTATGTGTTTGTTTTCAGGCATTTTGTACAATGTAGTAGATGTATTTTCAGGTACATGTAATGGTATTACGGTAAATATCCATATGAATAACCATGGTCACTTACTGGTAAAGGTCACCCTCCAAAAAAAGGATGGACCAAGTACGAGTATTTTCGAGATCTCAATGTACATATACACTCACATAAAAGACTGAGCTTAAATTAGTCAATATTCAATATAAAAGCCCATGGGTTTTTACAGAGATTTTAGGCTAAATCTTCTACAGTCTTCTACCAATGTAGATCAACTGTGAGATATTTGTCCAATTCACTGGACAAAATACATGTGTTTGTAATGATTAATAGTTGATGAGTAACTTTACTTGGACTCACGTATAATTGGTCCTCAAAATCTTATATATCATATATTGTTATGTGCAGGTGGATGTTGTGTACAGCAAGTCAGAGTTGATGGTTTTAAGTGGTGACATTTTGTGGTTACATGGGTAGAAAAATTAGACTGACCATCTGCTGGGGCAGATAAGAATGTGGCTGGACAGGTAAAATTTGAATGAAGGCTGCCAGAAGAGTATGTTAACTTTTTTAACATCAGTAGGTCTAGATTTGCATAAAAATCAATGTGACAGGCACGTAAGTGACAATGTACAATCCAGGTAAACAAATTTATCTAACCCTGACTGGTTGTTTTGTTGTGATATTGAAATACAGAACAATGTAACTTAAATGTTAGAATTGTTCATTAAAAAATGTCAAGTACATTACCTGTACTATTTGATGTTACAGATGTTGTGTGTGATAATATTATATTGAATAAAGTTTCGTTCTGTCTCTTTCGTTTTATCATTAAAAAAGTTTATGTATGGAATGAAAATTTCCATTAGTAGGAACAATACCTTATTTTGAGCCTTTTCTCACACAAGGTTTAATAATGGTTTGAACATATTTAGCTTTATATTCTTCCTTTTTGGTGTACACTTTTCTGCCAATTATTTTCTTGACGTGTATCATGTGTATAGAAATGTTTTATTTTCTACAACGTACTTAAGTAGATAAAATAACTTCATGCAAGATGGGGACTTGAAACCAAACGGTCAAAGTAGCATCCAGTTCTTGT
The DNA here is from genome assembly GCA_019095985.1 of Streblospio benedicti. Taxonomy (NCBI): domain Eukaryota; kingdom Metazoa; phylum Annelida; class Polychaeta; order Spionida; family Spionidae; genus Streblospio; species Streblospio benedicti. The sequence continues at coordinate 22,423,922 of CM032659.1, forward strand.
CGTTAATGACAGCGGCATTGACCTCAGTGTATCAAGTTCAGAGCAGTCAGGGGAAGGTCACACATGACAAGGTCAAGGTTTGTTGTGTAATTGATTTTTTTCTTTCAACACTCAACTCTTCAGTTATGAAACATGAAACATGTAGGATGCATACACATTCATGAACTACCCGTAGAATCAAAAGTAATCAGAGAGCACAGCATCGCTAGAACAACGTTGACTCATCCGCAATAAAGATGTTTACTTTACAATCAAAGCATTAAAGCAGAAAAAGTCTCATTTGATGTATTATTCACCCTACATCTATGTTCTTGGCATTGGATGATCTTGGATTGCTGGTGCTTACTAAAGTAAATATTTATTGCCTAGTGAGTCAGTATTGTTCTAGTGATGTTGTGCTCTCTGAGCACTTTTAATCTAATATAATCATTAGGTCAATTTGATGGTCATGTTTCAAACAGTATTGAATCTACAGTGGAAGAATACAGTGAAAAATAATTAAAATGGTTGTTTGGAAGGTAAACTTTAACAGGGTTCCCACAGAGTCTGGAAAAGTCATGGAAATTTAATTTTTTTCCAGCTCCTGGAAAAGTCATGGAATTTTCTAAAGAATCATGGAAAAATGAGATTTTGTCAAAAAGTCATGGAAAAGTCATGGAATTTTGTACACTTGATAATTTATTAATTATTTGGGCAGATTTTTAATATTTAAGAAAATGGGTAACATTTTGATAACTACGCAGGATAATACCTCAACAAAATATTTTGTTACTATATGAACAAACTTTGTGTTATCAACTATTTTTAGACACGTATGACTGCTATTTGAATGAATAGATGTCAGGCCCATAGCAAGCAGTGCGGCACGTGCCCCCTCACTTTTTTGCCAGATTTTAGTCTGAAATAGAGAAAATATTAAAAAGTGCCCCCTCACTTTTTGGAAAAAAAAATCTTTCTTTGGCTTGAAAATGCACCAGAATTGCTCTCAGATTATCTAATTTTCAAAATTTTCCAGGGGGGAAAATCCCCACCGGACCCCGCTCAAATGTACTGGGATCAACACAAATGCTCACACCATCATTTTTACCGCAGAAATTAAAATTTTCCGGGGGAGCATGCCCCCAGACCCCACTAGGTTTGGCTTCATACAGGCCTGGATGTATATAACAAAAAGTCCTGGAAAAATAAAAATTTGTCTGGAAAAGTCATGGAATTTTGCCAAACAAAATCTGTGGGAACTCTGTTTAATCAGCAAAGTGCCAAAATTAGATACAGTTGGTGTTTAGTAGGCATCTAAGTTTGAATGTTTTCTTTCAAACATTGGCAAAGCTCTAGTTCTAGTTCTAGTTAAGTCTGGTAGGGAGCAAAAGCTCGTTGCGCCAAGTGAGTCTTGCTGGTTCAACCCAGCTGTGCAGACAGCTGGCTCTTGAAGCTGGTTGAAGAGTCAGCCGCTACCACATTGGCTATTGCAGAAAATTATGAAAAGGGACATAAAATGGCCCTGTGAAAAGCACAATTTAATTGGCAAAGTGCTACCATTTATTATGGACAAATGTACCTCTTAAGTCCATTTTCAGCTTATCAAATTGTATGAATTATTATCTTCATGTGAATGTTGTTCTGTCTTATGTTCTTTGTACATTATGTACTTGAATGAAATATATTTAAACGAAGAACATATTATGAGGTTGTTAATTTTGTTCCTTCAACAACAAATTTAGACATGTTAACCTTATTGATTGTAAACTCCTTTGATCAAAATATCTGATACACGACCTTGAGTCATAAAACGTCTGATGATTCAGTAGCTATAATGTGACAAGCAAAGCATGATAATCTGATAATTTTACATTAGTGGGGTGTGAGGAGGCAAACTGAGTGACCAAGGGCATGGTGACTCATGATATAACCTGACCCCAAAGAGAGTCATAATCACCCCATGGTACCTCATGACCAGATGTGTGAAGTATTGCATCAAACAATGAGTGAGATGCTGTGAAAGTGTTAAGAAAATTTACAATGTAATGGTTGGCTAATGCTATGAGTGTTGCATTATGGCAGCAGGACAGTCGTTTAACAGTCACTGTGACTGTGTGTCTGCACTTGTAGGCCTATTTACTGAGTGTAGAGTATCTTTGTATATAGTGATACATGTGTATACAGTAGAACCTCTCTATTAGGACCACCTTTGGGACCAGTGTCAGGTGGTCTTATAGAGAGGTGGTCTCTATACAGAGGTTCATTTTGGTAGCTTTATGAAGGTTTGGGACAGTGAGACGTGGTCTTATTATAAAGGTGGTCTCAATAGAGAGGGGTCTTAATATGAGGCTGTACTGTATGTTGTTTGTAACCTAGTGTATGAATCATTTAATTAAGTACAAACAAATAAATGGAAGTACATGTATACGTAAATTTACAAATTCAATTCAGGGCATATGCATGGTTACTTTTAGGGGCTGATACAAGAGGGTTTCCAGTGAGACCTTTGCTGGCGTTTTGCATAAAGAAATCTTTCCAACACAACTGACATGAATTATTTTATTAGGGAAGGACTGGTAGCCATGTCTATCAATTGTCCCGGCTGGGGTTAGGGGGTTCTACACTCAGTCAATTCAACAGTATGCTTACATCACAATAAAACTGTATTGAATATTTCTTATGAAATTGTGACAACAATTAACAATATAATTTTGACTTATTGGTGATGATCATACCATGTTTATAAAAGAGAAATGAATCACAAACTCCATATGAGAAGACAGTGTGTGGGTGTCCCATACCAGTGCAACATTGTTTTGAGTGAGTGGCAATGTAGGCATGGCACTGCCATGGCAGTTGTCATCTTGCCCCGTTTGTTGCCTAATTCTCTAATTAGTGATACTATGGTGGGTAAAATCGTTGTACAACAGGCGTTACCATGGATGTTGCATAAGAATGCCTGCACGTGTGCACAAAAAGACTGGTTATCCCCTTGAGCACTTGGTATTTGTTATGTAACCCCTTTTGTTACTTAATTTCCTTTTGCATGTTTTTCTGACCAAAGCTGCAACTGCAATCTCTAAATGTTGGTACAACTGCATCTTTTGTAGGTCACTGCCCTACAGTTTAACAGGCGCAACAGGTCTAGCAAATCATACATAACATTGTTTGCTTTAAACTGAGCTCTTATTTTTAAGTTATATCATCAGGCATGAATTAGTCCTCAATTTGAGAGTGTGGTATGGCTCTCTAGCTTGAAACACGAATGTCCAAATTTAGCAGTTAAGAGAGTCAATATTTCCCATCCTGAACAGCTCTCGTTTAATCTCTTGTCACCACCTCATCGCAAGTAAAGTCTCTTAGAGGTTTTTATGATACTGCTACCTGAGGTTTCTACCAGTTTTTTGAATACTTAGAATGTGATGAAAAAATATGAAACATTTGTATAAAACCAGTTTCATGATATAGTGTATGAAATCATTACTGGATTATTTTTATGGCAACAATGTAAGTGGCAAGGATAAAAATGCGATTTCCTCTGGGTTTTTAACAAATAGCTGCAGTGTCCATTTCTCCATTTCCGTTGTTGCAGTGTGTATGTGAGAGGAATAAGATACCTGCCAAATAAGGTCTCGGGGGCAGGAAAAGGTGCATGTCTTTATATCAGAATGTGAGCTAAACTTAAAAATGGACAATACCATTGCAAATGAAATTGTGTTTTGTCTGAAATAAATCATCGTAAAGAAAATATTTAGGTGTATTTTTGTGTATGGTTATGGCTATGGAAATATCAAGTGCTTACTGTTCGTTAAAGCAAAATATGTATGTTTTCAATCAGCAATGATAGTGTTTACACAGAAATATGGGTAGGGGTCTTCGTAATGAACCAGTTCTTGTCTTAAGGTCTGCAAAAAAAAATAGCTGCTTCAATCATAAACGTACCACTCAGCAAATGGTACTACATTTAAAATTATATAAATGTGGAACTTGGGGGAGATTAAAGATCATTGCTATATTAGCATTAATATTTCTCCTGTATTGGATATTTGGGAAGACAAATGAGCTAAATGGCACGGTCACAAACAACAAGAGAACAACAGCTCCTGACTTTCCTGTCTCTTTTCAGAGAATCTCCCATTAATCATTGTTTTTCTCGCCTGACAGAGAAGTAGAAAAGACGTGTATGTTTTGTGCTTATCATGGTGAGTGCAGCACCTGCCATGTCTCACAGAAGGTGCTACGGGCAAGTGTTTCTCTTATACATGGTTGTTCATCAAAAATGTGCTGAGTTCAAGTTGTAATCACGCTATGGCATATTCTATTAAGGACTTTACACCAGGTCATTGGAATTCATTTGTAATTCCTTAAGTCCTTACTCCATTGGAGCATGCAGGGCATGTAGGATTTGAAGTTCATTACCATCTTGATTGGACCGCCATTAATTGTATCTCCTATGTTTTGTGTATAGTTAATCAAGATGCTGTGCCATGACTGAAACTGTCCACATGCTCATGTTGATATACATAGTATTTATTTGCTTCTTTGTATAAAATTTCACAGTGACAATGTTAAGTCAACCAAAATCATGAGAGCATTGACCCATTTTGGATTATTGTCATATTTTTTCTATTAAGTTAACTTATATTAAAATATAAATTAACCCAAACAGCTTTTAATAAATGCAACACATATAGAGGTTTTGTGCTAGATATTGCAATACATGTATAGTTGTTTCATACACCAATATGCTTTTTTTGCTCTCTTTTCGAATTCAAGCAGCCTATACAAATGTACACGCACATTAATTATTACGTATGTTGTAGCTTTTTCTGATTGTCAATGTTACATGAATGCCTGGAAGGAAGAATGATGCCCTCTGAAATTTCCTGAATATTCAAATGCCATTCTTGTCGAACACAATGAAAAGCAACAAAATGTTTTCCCATGCAGTCATTTGCTATTGTGTTAAGGGATTGATATTTGAACATTTGTTGTGTAGCACAACTTTCAATTCCCAGCAGAATCGTTGGCTCTTCACATTGTCAGGGTGAAGAACTCTATAATATCACAGAGGATGGTGGTTTTTTCTTTCAAGTTTGAAACTAACTTCTTTGAAAAATTTAAATTACATTATATGGACTTGCTACTTGAAAGCCACCCAAATCCCAACTTCTGTCTCATATGACTTTACAAGTCATATGACACCTTCCCATTGGATCTGCCACTGATTATTACAAGAGGTCTGGGGTAAAGATGACCGTAAACAGATGCTGTTAATGAGTAAATCCCATCTTGCACTGGTTGAGAGTTGTTATAAATTGACGTATAATTTCTTGGGTTATCATGCTCTAGAATTGCTGGATGACCCGAGAGGGTTATCACCCCTGTACAAACTAACATGATACTAGCATTATTCATTTCCATGATTTTTATAATTTAAAATACATGTATGTGTTTGCCATATACTAGTACAACGCATTATACAGACGTGGTATTCTATATTAACCTGCTACTATATTACCGTGTTTCATCATATTATTGTGATGTCTCCATACACCATCTTCGTGCCCATCTCCATAAACCTTGTGCTAGATGTGCTAAAACTGGAGCCGATGGGTCCATTTCTAAAGGGTATTAAAGGCCTCTACATAGACCATAAGAATGTATGAAAAAAGATCAACATAACATGTACAACTAAGCACAACTAAGCACAATGTGCAATATACCACGTCAGAGTTGTTCCTCAAGTACAGGACATGCAAGTACAGCGATTTTCTGTACTGGGACTTGGATTTGAAAAAATGCAAATGTACTTATACTTTGACTCAAGTACAATCCAAAAGTTCTATTGGTACTTTCAACTTTGTACCGGGTATAAGCATTGTAACTCTTCTGGGTCGTGTTCAAAATGCGTAAAATAGGTTCCTGTGTTAGATTTTGAAATATAAGAATATATTCATTTTTACCTCTGCCAATAGCCAAAGAACTTAGTCATAGGAATATATTCAAAATCAAGTCTTGTCTCTCATATTCAGAGATAAGTGTTGGACGTTGCTGCTTTTTGCTCTTAATAAGAGGTGGGTCGATCAACCCCATCTTTCAACATACCACGTAGCTGTGTCCCGTATGGGGCTGCCTTATAGTAATCAGCACCCCTAATGACATCCCACCGTCGCACTCACTCACTTATTTGGCATCCATGACCAGCATGTTCTGGGCTGTAGGTGTAAGTGAATCCTCTCACTTTCAGCATCTCTGTTATATGAGGCCAACAGAGTGGAGACAGAAAATATAGTGTGACAAGGATGCTAATGACCTGGTGTGGGTGTAACATAAACCGAGCATACTGTATTTTCTCGATCAACTGCCTAGCCTCCATCAACCGCCGGTATTTGATAAAGCGCCAGGTGTAGAGGCTATATTACTTACTTAGGCACCGGTCTTGTGTTAAACAATATCAATTGACGCAATTGATGGAGGCGTTAATTAACGCAAAATGATTTGATCACCTTAAGTTAGACACACCTGAGGAAGCCACAGAAACTTACTCAAGTAACTTCAAATAAAAACGCCGTCACTTGCTTCCAAGTGTTTAATTACAGGGATTAGTGTGTGATCCCACTCTTAATGTAATAAACATGATTTCATTTTGGTAATTATATAGATATTCATATAATGGTGTAGATAGTCATATCCACGATGGTCTAAGCTTTAAAATGATATGTTAACTGTTGTAATCGGACTGATAATAACGAAGTTACAAGTGAACAATCGGATCGTAGGTAATAAACATATTAATCAACTTGGCGCCGGTGTTCTCTTTGATAATGTGTCCATATAATGTCCCCAAGTAATTTCAATTAAAGAAACGCCGCCACTCGCCCCATGGCAGTTAAAAGTCCGTAAAATTATTGATCTCTTTGAACAGTGAAATTGGCAGGCGGCATTCTCTTTGATAAGCGCCGGCCTTGAACTACCGCCTGTCTTGAATGAGCGCCGGGTGAATGGCATGGTTTAAATTAATAAGCGCCCAGGCGCCTATTCGAGAAAATACGGTATGCATACTGTAAGCACTCTGGGTATCAGAAGTCAAGATATGACCTCTGAAGCATAACTACTGCTCATTAAAAATGTTACCAATCACAGGCCTTTAAATCCCAGGATTGGAATTAGGTCAAGTGATCAATCCGAGCATTGCCAGAGATTTGCAGACTCTCAGTTCGCACTTTTCTATGCTTATAACACAAATAGGAGAATATGTGCCATTAAATAGTGACTGACAACGTACATGTTCATACGAGCTAACTATAAAAAGCACAACACAACGTTAAATCAAGTATTAGGTCACATAGATTAATAAATTATGATAATCTACTCTATGTTGAAACATTTCAGATGTCAATCTGTTGGCATCTGATGCTCAGAGTGACTGTAAGCTTCATACATTTAAACCGAACTTTTGTGAAATAGAAACAAGTAAACTGTTCTACATGACACAACCTCTCTATTCCGGTTCCTATGAGAATTAATTTATTAAAAGGTTTTATTATCGATAATTGTAGAACTTTTATTAGGTTTGTTTGAAGCGAGAATGAAATAATGAATTCTATTAGAAAGCGGTTCATTTTAAGCGAGACAAATGAAATTGTAATTTTCCTTCCGTCAGCGTGTGCCAAGATCTGAGCATATTGTAATTTGGCTGCAGATGGAAACACCGTCCCCAGACAATTGCAGTTTGGATTGAATTGGCTAGCAAAACTGATCATTAATTTCGCTTGGTTTGTGTTCTAACGTTGTAGATATATTTTAATTGATTCCCATATGGAATTGTATGTTGTAAAGTACAACCATTACGTCAAATCAACATGATTTTGGGAGTGACCTCCTTTGTGGTTGATCATATATAAGTACCTACAAAGTGGTCAGTTTTCATTTTAAATGTTTTGAATTGAAAAAATCCCATATAAAGATGGTCCTTAGAATTTAAATCGATGAAATGACAATATCAAAGTAAAATCCTCTCATTATACTGACACAGGCCGTGCTGTGTTTACTGTATCCTACTGTCGGGTCCATTTAGAATCCATCACGAGCCCAAATCCTATTTGCCTCGAATCTCAGGCCGTGCGACTCAATTTACAATTTGCCTTTATCCATGGCGGATTCCAGGCGCTACACTGATTCACAGCCATTTATTATGGGTATGCTCTTGTGTGAGAAATAGAACAGCTCCATAAAGTACTCTCATCTCCCACTTTATTTATATGTCAGTCGTGTGAGATTTAATTTTCATATGTGTCTGAAAATATGAAATACAGAATTGCAGTCCATAACGGATTTCAATTACAAATTTTATTGGTGTACAAGTGCTGTACATCAGAGCCCTGCACGGGTGAAAAGTTTGCACCCACACCTGTACTGCCCCACCCGCACCCACAAATATTAACGAACAACCAGCACAAAAGCTGCAAAAGCCTGCACTATTAAAACCCTGCATATCTGATTAGCATTTGCAGTTATGTTTACACATATAGTAAATACATTTATCTACAAAAGATGCTGGAAAATTGTAGCAAGTAGAAATGTAGAACATTCGTGTTGCATGTTCTGTTCATGAGAGCAAAGAACCCGCAATGCCCACAGACGGGGGGGGCCTTATTTCTGCTGTTCATGTAAGATTGTTACAAAAAATATTAAACCAAAAGTTTCAAAGTGGATATAAAAAATCTATGAAGTATTCAAAATATTAGTACTTGATCAAAAGAGGTGAGGGTTAGAAACTGTCGGGTGTATTCAAGTTAAGCAATATATCAGATATAGGTAGTATCAGAATTTTCAAATAATACAGCCAGCTGTGCAAAATCATATAAATCTGATATTGGGAGACATGCGAGTCTGACTTGTTTCATATACAATGTATAGAACAATCTTCATGCAAGAATGTCTCCTTGCAAGGGCCCTACATTGGATCCCAAAATAAGTAGTCTGTCCATTTTTAACACATTTGGACAAGTTTCCATGTCACTTTTAATATGATGTCCGTAAAAACAAATGTGTGTGTGTCTGCACTGTCTCTCATGTCGATAGATATGGATTTTCAATGTGTTACATTTCCAAGTAAAAAAGTACCTCAAAAATGACTGTGTGGCCATGCCATTTTTAACACAAATAATGTCGACTTGCAAATGCAATTTTTATACAATGTCTTTTCTCAGAATGATGGATATGTTGTTGGTGTATTGTTCTGTCTGAGCTCATTGGGCAAGATTCATCATGCACATATATTTTGCAGAGATGCAATCAAAAGTAGGTTAAGTTTTTCAAGACGCTTTTCAAATTTAATTTCTTGTTATTTTAAATCATATTATGCTATGTAATAAGACATAGACATTTAAATGAGCGATTTATTTTCTTTTTTTGTATAAAATGGTCTGTTATTTATTTCCTTTTCCTTGCTAGACAGCCGAACGGAAATCTGTGAATGAACGTTAATTCCGATTATGTGATTTCAAACACTTTTATCATTCAAACAGCATTGAAATTTTTACATAATGTAATATAATTGACACCAACATCAACGTCGATGTTCAATATATTTTCAGTGTATCAATGTGAAATGTTTAAAAACCATATTATTGGAATAACGTTCATTCACGGTTTTCCATTAGTTTTCCATTTGTTTGTCTACCATCTTAACTAATTGTTTGTCGAAAAGTAAATGTGAAACTGTGTGAAAGGGATAATAACTACCAAATATAGATTTGTCTCATTTTTCACATTTTTCACCATCTTTCTCTAATGCAAGAGGCTTGTATCCCGACCACGCTGAGTAGATGCAAAGGTCATTTTAACTGAAGTAAATGAGTCTCCTGCAATATTTGCTGTGAAAAGATAAGTTTTCATCTCAATCACATTGAAATTGTGTAGGTTGCTGGTTGCACGTGCAAAAGATATTGCTAATACTGTAGTTATCATGAGGATGAATGTCGAGATTGATGAAAAATAAAAACACATTTTGATAGGAGTAAGGAGAAAGAAGATCATTTTAGATACAAAGCTGATTCTATGTAAGGACATCTATGTATGATGAGACGGTTCTAGTTCCTCAAATCCCGTGTTATGTAAGAAGAGAGATAATGAGGGAGGGATTATTGAGTTATTGCATGTCACGGGCAAGTGTGCAACATAGGTCGGAGCTAGAGGCAGCAGCAACATATACTTTATGGTCAAATTGTGATTTTGCTCTATAATACACCCATATTGTTGATATTTTGCTCCAATTTGTTACAAGAATAAGTGTAATGAAAATGAGATGTCCAAACAATAGACTACAATCAGTTCAGTGACAAGATTTACATGGATAAAGTAGAGACTTGGTAGATAATGAGTGATGGTTGTGACTGTCCATGTTTATTCTGTCTGACCATGGTGACACCATGAATAGCTTCCTTGCTTTCATTTCCGGTGGTTTGTAACAGTCATGGTTCCATCCCGCTCCTCTGATGACACAGCATTAATCATACGTGAGATTAGAGCAATGGATGGGATTAACAGACATGTAAATAGAGATTAATTGCCTTGAGGATGTATTGTTCCAAGAAGTTGGCTTTTTTAAAGATGTTTCATTTCAAAATTATGTAGCATCCGGGGAAGTGCTTGAGCATGAGAGAGCATAAGAGTTTTGACAATATAGAATTCTCATAGCCAATGCAGGGAGTCAAAACACTGGATCTACAAAACATGTAACTAATCATCAAGCAAGGCAGATAGGAAAGACCACTTGGCCATCTAGACATAGCTAAAATCTTTGCTTTTTTTATCCATGGCGGGTGTCTCGGGCAGGTGTTGATAATCCTGTCTGTTTGTACTTGTACATGGAGTATTGTGATGTACCCCTGTGGATGGGACTATGCTGTACATGGCTTGCATTTGACATTTGGTAGTTCACGAGATTATCTATGTCATGATAATTGCCTCAAATACCAAAAATGTCCATATCCACATTGAGAAACATGTACATCGACAAAGTTCCATTGTCCCAAAGAAAGCAGCGGCCCAAGCCAAGACTGACCAATCTTCTAGTGCCCAGGGCCATCGGGCTCGATGTTCAGTGCTCCTACCTACACCAAAGTCCTTTAAATACAATACATCCATCCCTTGATTTAATGATACAAAGAAAAAAATGTACATATTTCAGTATTACAGACATTGCTATGAAGAAAAATGAACATTCATGTACATTTTAATGTTTTTTACAACACCGTGAACACTGAACAAGCTCCCCCAGCATGCTGATCAGTTTCTCCCGTTATTTCCATTTATTGCAAATCAAATCAGGAGGAAAAACTCTGTGGAATGTTCAATATGAGAAATAGCCGAGGAGCGTAACCTTTTTGTGCTTTATCACATGCTGCTCCACCTCAGGCGCTGGCTATAAAAAGATGGTGCCCTATTTTGTGGATGGTAATGGAAGCAATAATCGCAAGTACTGTGAAACTGCTGTATGAAAACACCTCTCAATTGAGACCATCTCTATAATAAGACCAGTTTTCATGGTACTAAACCTTCATGTAGCTACCAAAAACACTTCTGTGTAGACCACCTTTCTATTGAGACCACCGAACACTGGTCTCAAAGGTGGTGCTAATAAAGAGGTTCTACTGTACAGTGAACGTCTATATGAAAACCAACAGTTGGACCGCTTACTTTTAGTCATTTCAATGTAGAGGTGATGTCTTTATGAAGGTTACCTCAACTTATCTGGTGAACCGAGGTCTATTCCTACAAATAAAATTTGGCACTGAAAATAGTCTCATCATAGAGGTGGTCTCTATATACAAGTGATCTTGATGTGAGGTTCTAGTGTATGGTGGTGGCTTTTTGAATGGATTTTCTATCTAGCTTATGTATAATTACAAATATATGTTTACTTGAGGAATCTTCCATCTTACCCACACACCTGCAATTGTCCAAAGACCATACATTTAGTATGTGGTCACACAGAGGTGCATTAGAACAGTATGACACCTGAATTAGTGTTTAGATTTCCCCATAAAGGATTTTAACTCTACACCGAACAGATAGCTTTCAGCCATAAATCTTCTCCGATATGTGAGCTGAAGAGCGAAAATCTGCTTAATGAAGAGAAACTACATTATATCAAAATCAACATAGTTCACACTGTAGTACAACTGGAAATGCACATTCTATCAGAATAATATCCTGCAATAGAAGTTGAAGAAAGAATCCTCTAATGTGAAAAAAATAGAAGTTGTTTTGTTGACTGTCCTGGTGCTTTATAATGAGGAGATCCATCATTGTGGTGACAAAGACTTAAAAAAAAATACTGCTGGTCTGTCTGTAGGTGCAGGTGATGGTTGTTGCATGAGGCAAACACAATTGTGGTTCATTTACAAACAACGTGCTTATTTTCAGTCACTGAGTCCCAATATTTGTATGGTTGTTTACATCTAGATACCCCCCCGGACCTATCTTAGGTGGGGACTAAGTAAGTCGGGGGGGGGGGGGGATGAGGCGGGGGATCTAGATATAAACAAACATTGGGACTCAGTGACTGTGTGTATTTGTGTATTTTAAATGGAGTTTACGTATTATGTGATCATATTATTGTCAAGATCCAGGATTTGCTGGAACCGCGGGCCCACAGGTCTAAATGTACATGCAATGTACATGAGCTGCAGTAGCTTTGCAACCCTGAAGGCCTTTAAAGTGGTGACATTCATGAATAATTTGGCCGTAAAAAGCGGGACTAAGTCCTTTCACCAAAATTAAAACAATTTTCAGTTATGTTTCTAGTAGTATGTTAAAATATATATCTGATGATGGCATTAATGTATATGAAAATGTAGTCCACGAAAATAGCATAATTGGTATTTGTGTTCTGGGATGCTTGATCATTTACTATTCTGAATAAATCCATACAAATAGACGATTTTCATACATCACTTCTCAGAACAGACACAAGTTTGAGCGGAAAAGATACAAAACTGTGAATGGTACAAACAATGCAGCCAATTTGCATTTCATTATGTAATGGTACCTGGAGGGCTTAAAATGTGGTTTAAACTAAGTGGTAGTAGCTACCAGAAAATGAACTGACAGCATAAAGATCGTTGCGTTTCCTACATTTACACCAGTAGACAATGTTTATTGGTTGGTCATCAGTCTGTCCTCTAGTTAAAACGGATGTCCAAGAACCATAAAAAAATGCATTTTTCTTGATAATGTGATTACTAAAATTTAGCATTAGAAATGTTAAGTTGACTGAATAATTTCAATATTTTATCTTTTTTTTCTATTGGCTAAAGCAATATAATTAATAGCGTCAGCCCAGATAAAAGACGTGTATATTTCAACCACCAAAGTCAGACATGTGAATGAAACCGTGAGTAAAACGTCATTCAGTTTCCTCCTTTGGGCTCAACGATCACAGCACAAACACCATGATCCCAGACAAATCACAAAAGCTGGCGAAATCACAAATCTTACAGTTCCATTATTGTGGTTCTATTAAAACGTTATTGCTGCTGCAGCGGCAATGGGTGTTTTACAAGGCGGGAGGGACTGGAGACTTCACATGGACAAAACAAAGCGATGAATAATACAGCCAATAAGGGCTGGTTGTAAAACCATTGATTTCATTTACAATACTAAGCCATCTATAATGCAAAATGATCAGACAGGTTTGCTGTTGCCTTCCCACCTCTGTTGACAGTCTATGAAAGGTTACTTTTCGCAACATTCACTGACCATGAACACAGCTTTTATCAGGATTAAATGAGCAATTTTGTATTTAAATATTAATGCAAACAGTTACCGTCTGGCAGATTGAGGTTTTGGTTCGAACGGCATGAGTCGGAATTCAATTTTGTGATGTCAGATCTGTACTGTTTCATCTGTACACAATCATAACTGTCAAATGATATTGGGGTGAAAAGGGGAAGTTGGCTGTATATGTTTTGTTCAATAGCTTTAACAATCTATCAGTATCAAACATTAGTCAAGGAAGACATTGGCTGTGAGTGCAACAGGGCAGTTAATGCTCAAGTCACATAGCCCGGCAGATGTCTGAAATCGGTGGAGCTCGGGGGATTTTCCAGTTGTTGCAGAGTTCCCCTCTTCGGAGGTATAACTCGTGACATGAACGGGCTCTGGCCAATGATCGTACAGTGAATGTGTCAAAAGAGGGAAATTATTTCTGCTGATGTGCCAGTAAATACTGGCCGAGTGTCTGCCAATGCCTGACAGATAACCAGACAATACTCGGCTGATCTCTGATGTGGCTTCTAATCACCGACCGATCACCAACTCTATATTGGCAGATAACCGGCCAATGTCCGATCATTCATCGGTGAAAAATTAATTCCAAGAATTTTGTATCTGGATGACAATATTCGTCCGATAGTCGGTCGTACACCAGCCAATGCATATTCTTATATGATGCCTGTGACTGTCATATATATAGATTTGAGGCATTTGGATATACATATACATTTTTAACACACAAAAATACGATTGTTATCCACTCACAGATATTAATATGTTCCATCATGCAAAATTCATTGAAACCATAGCAATTTTGTAAATGAACTTTTTTGTTTGCATATTTTGCATGTAATAAGTTTCTCAATCCACTACAAAACAAAAGTAATAAATCTTTACCAAATATTGACTCGTTTCATGAGTGTGAATTCGTCTAAGTTGACAAATAAAGCAGACATTGATGTGAATTCGTGAGTTCCCCTAATTGATTTGTGTGTGTATTATTAATGCAGATTGCCGCTCCTCATTGTCTGACAGATAAACATGCAACTCCCACAGTTCAATAGCTGGATGGGCACATTTGACTTTGTGTCAAAATGTCCCACTATGTAAAACAATGACACAAGACCTTAGGTTATTATTTCTCTCTATGTTCCACTACATTAGTTTATCCTCTCCCCTTTCCGCAACATAATCTACACCTATCCGGCCCACCACCTTACCCCACTACACAAAATGATACCAATGAAAGGAATTGTACAGAAACAATGCAATTTCTATATCAGAATTCATTCTTTATCAGCAAAACTATAACAAGAGATGTTTGATGTTGAAATAAAGTTTTCTGTTTGTGTTGACATCAAGATATCAAAATCAGGAAAGTGCTTTTTAGGTGAGAGACACTGGTTTCTTTTATCTTCCAACATCAGCCACTAGGTGAACTATTCAAGGGGATCCAACGCCCTTTATAATGGAGCATTATAATTGTCTTACATGTATGATCTGTTAAAACTATTAAGCATTCTATTTGACAAGTGTCACTTTGTTATGGTGTTTAATGCAAGAATAACTATGGACAATTTAGGCACGCAGCTATATTTGTAATAACTATTCTTCCAGCTTCTAAACCGCGTGTCAATATCATTAAGATAAAAAGCTCTGTTAAATGGACCGGATCATTAGAAAACATTCTACACAGAGTTCACACCATATTCAATGAAAGGAGCCAAGCTTGTGTCCATAGCCATAATTTCATGGCTATCAGAGAGAGATATAGAGGGCAACGTCTACGAGGACCACCTGATAGCTCGAGAGCTATTAAAGTGGGCTTAATAGAAAGGTGGCATGATTTGGGGGTCTCATATAAGAACATATGTTTGTATTAGAGAGGTAGTGTGTTTATAGTGGTGGTCTTTATTGGAGGTTGTACTGTATTGTGTGTATGGTCTTTATTAGATGTTCTACTGTATTGTGATTGTCCTCACCTCTTTGTCTGTAGGAAGTTAATGAAGCGTATCTGTTCTCTCCCTTTAATAATGCAAGGAAAAATTATAAGCTTCACATTTCCACTTTAGTATAGATGTTGCTTCTCCAGACTCCTGGTCATATTTACTTACTGTAAGGATTATTGTATTGTATTGTTGTGGTTGACATTATGTGGGTGTGAATATTTTATGTTTCCTTCTACAATTCTCAAGAGAACTTGCGTGTTACCACTTTTAAGCACACACTATTGAGAATCGCTGGTCCCTTTATTACAAATTATTCAGCAAAGTTTCAAGCCAACAAACAAAACTGCTAATATTCTAACCTGAATCATAGCAAGACACACGATATCACCAGCCCCAACCACCCCAGCGCATTATGTTTCCTTTTATAAGAATATAAAGCATCTGTACATGTTTTGTAGACATCTAAGAAGGCCAAAGGATTCAAAACATTCGGTATCAAACTGCCATCTTGAATTATTTTGGAAATAATCTCAGAATTCAGAATAAAATAATTTCTTTTAGAAACATTGACGCATCACAAAAATTGACATGGTAACAAACTGAATGAAAAATTCGTTTTTGTACGTCTGTAATTAATCGAGATGATTCTAGAACCATCTCGAACAAATCTCAGAATTTAGATTATCCATGGAAAGCCCAGTAATTACCCTGAGCACGCATGTCTCCAATTGTTTGTGTTCTCTGCCTTTTACGTGACGTGGGACCCAAGTGCGGGCCTAATGCTAAAACAATTGGCTTCACTCAGAGTGCTCAGTGCTGCCACGTATCATAGCACATTGTCACCTTCTTGGGGCCTAGGGGAGGAGAGAAAGGTTGCATTGGGCAGGAAAAGATTGCTTTTAGTTGCACTTTTGCCAGTTAAATGCAGTATTGTTTAGCAAAACAAGTTGTATTTGAAATTGGTTTCAACACAGAGGCAGCTGTGTTACCCGTGTAGTGGACATGTTACTTTTTTGCATTTCGCAAATTGGGCTTTTTCGGCAAATCATATATAGTTGAAAATCCACTTGAAAATTTGTGATAGCTTGCTTATAGAGCTACTCCAGCCTCGTTCTGACCCATACAGTGCAACATCAGATGAAGCCATGTTGGTACCATGGTGAAACGTTATGTTTCATCAAAAACACACAGTAGAGAATGGTATTTATATTATTAGTTTGCTTATAGTTCGCATATTTATAGAAGAATTATGAAGATAAAGGCAACAAAAATGTGCATTTACTTCCAGAAGCCTCCAGATCTAACTTCGTTTCCATGACAATATTTTTTGTGAACATAAAAGAAACATAGCAGCAATTTATCTGTGTCAGGCTCAAACCAAATATTGTATTTGACCTACTTTTAAGATTCTACCAAACATGGTACATGACCATCAATACGTCTCTTGTGTCCAGTTGATCCTTGTTATGGGGTATAAACCAATGGGTTTCTTGATTCATATTCTTGACTCATATGTTATTACCTGTTTTGGTCCAAAATAATTCTGAATTCTAAACGTAATTTATTATCGATATAATGTTTAATTTTGAAAAGGAACCTGTTGAGTTCAAAATCGATAATGCATTACAGTTGGAATTTGGAATTAATTTTGGATGAAGCAGATACAGGTTTTTAGAAAAGGGCAGGCGTACTGAAGGATTCTCATGGCCCGATCGATGGCAAACATGCCAAAACCCAATGAAATAAGGTATTATGGTGGAAATATGGGGGTGGGGTGTGTGTGCGTGCCCCACTGTTGAAGTCAGTGATAGATACATTAAGGTGCGAACATCACCATATTTAAGCAGCTCCATGACCCATCACTAACTTCATAACCCCACCAGCCGTGTAGCCATGTGATTTTTCCCAGCCCAAACCACCGCAAGTCGTCGCACGCCTGGAGGCCACCCCATATTATCACTCGGGACTTCTCCAAATATTTAACAAAGGTCACGATTGATCGAGCGTCGGCAGAAAAACACTTATCCCATTACGGACATAATGGGCGATGTTATGAGACCCATGGCCTGGGGTCTGTGATTGTAGCTTTTATAAAATCTCAATTAGGCGAGGGAAAGCGTGTTCAAAGGTGCATGGCTGTAGCATGTTCACCTCAAGGGTTGGTTAAGTATTTTTGGGAAGCTGTTTATTGATATCTGCTGTTGGGGTTTTGTTATATGTATAGATATTTTGATAAGCTAATTGTGATTTCTACTTTATCGTAGTTTATAGGGGATAAGCGATTGGTACATAGTTTATGCTGAAATTATTATCAATGAGAAAGTTAATATAATGAAGTATCCAGTGACATTATGAATAGGCGTAATCTGAAATGCAATAAAATGTTTGAAAATAGACTTTGAAAGACACTAGTTTAGTTTATTTAACATATGGTTATGTTGTGTTATATAAAAAATAATAAAGGTCCATAAAACAAACCTTGTCCTAAACAATTGTCCATAAAACAGACTCTTTGCCCATACTGAATTCTCAGAAAATAATTATAGCCTGACCATAAGCATGTCCAATGCCCATCCTGGGTAGCAGATACACTATTTCTAATTCCATTTTTTTGATGAATATTACAACAAAAATATCATTGTACAAGGCAAGTGCTATCTTACATTTTTACTATGACCTTTCACGTTTATGGAATGTTATTTTTAGGGCAGGTAGCTTATAAGAACATGGGTAAAAATGTATGTGTCAAGCTATGTATAACACTGGGTTTGAGTGAAATTGATAGAAGAAAAAAAAGATGCTTAGATGTATTACTGGATGATAATAGTAGTGGAATTATCATTGAGCATGATATTGTGCACATAAATATCACTGAAGAATTTGCTAATTTTAGCATTGTACACTATGTATGTCTGTATGTAGCAGTGAAACAATAGCACTCTGATGGGTTCTGGCTAAAAGGTTTCTCTGCTTGTGTCAAGCCCACTCCATTACTTTCACTTTACTCTCTTTGGTCAGTACAGGCTGGATAGAATCCATTGTAGAAGTTCTCACTGTATTTAGCACAAATTTAGTAAAAAAAAAGCCATCAGTGTGTGTCCAATCCTGAGAAAATGCTGTGAAAGTAAGTTTTTGAGAGAGCACAGAGACAGTAGAGAAAGCTTGACTTGCCAAATTTCATCTACAGTTGTCTGACCATAGGTACTAGGCAGTACAGAGCCAGTATGGAGCCAGTACGTCAGGTCTTACATAATGTCACACCTTAGTAGTGCAGACGCAAACCAAAACACACAGTCAAAATGTATGCATTGCTAGTTGTGCCCTAGGCTTTACATAAATTGTCCTAATGCAGTAGTTCGTGGACATAATAATATGGATGCTACCAAAATTTGGTCAACTTGGCCAAGCATGGGTGTAATTAATCTCTGAGTGATTACTGGTGTAAACCCAATGGGATTAGCTGACCGCTGGTCAGTTGGGCTCAGTTGTGATGATGACCGAGAGTGGTGGATTCAATGCTGGCGTTTCTCAGGGATCCAACATCCAGGGATTTCGCTGTGTGGCATTTGAATCTTCTCACAATTTAAAATGTTTATATAAATAAAAATTTACAATGCAACATAGTAATAAGGCTTGTTACACATTTATATCACATGCATGTATTTTATCCATATTCACTTTTTTGTGAGTGTGTCCATACAGTATATGAACATGGTAGTCACTTTGTGGGAGGAGCTGACACAATGTAGGTGGTTATTTTATGACTGTGGTGAGAATGGCAGGTGTCATCAGCAGATGCCCTGTGCTGCTGCCATCAATTTTGGGGATTATGATGTAACATTGTTCTGTAGCCGTCATGGATCCAAAGACTATCAATAGTCGTTATCCCATTGATGTAGTAATACATAAGACCTCAAATTAGGACCACCTCTATAGTAAGACCACCTCTGTAATAAAACCACTTTTTGCAGCCCAATCCTTCAAAATGATTCCAATGAGAACCTCCAGATAAAGACCACCTCTCCATTTAGACCACTTTAATTTGGTTTTACGAGTGGAGGTTCTACTGTACAAGACAAAGTACAAAATCAGTTCTTTTCTACTGGTACATTACATGTACATTGTAAACGGATTGTCATGTCCACAAAAAAAAATAACTGTTTTCTTATTGACTTTAGAATTCCCTATTTAAGTTTCCAATTGTCTGCCTGAAGAGGAGATAACTTTCATAGGATGTTGCGGTCATTAGCAGATGGTGACTGAAGGACCTGATGATGCAACAAGCCACATAAATATTTCAATGGCCATTGTACATACAGAAGAACTTCTATTATGGCCACTTCTTGGACCACTGTTAGGTGGTTGCTGTATGAAGTACATGTATGTTTGGGACAGTGATAATCTTATTAGAGAGGTGGGTTCAATTGGAGGTTTTACTGTACATAAGCAATAAGGATTGGTAGGCATCAGTGGCTACATAGTGCAACACTCACAGAAAACTTGTGTTTAATAACGGTAAAAGCTTTCATGTCATAAATGTTGTTGTTTTTATAATTTCTAGAACTATCCTTCAAAATATCACCTACATGTATGAGCAATATAAACTTGACAATAGGCATGCAAAGCCAAGTATTGACAGTTTTATTGGCATGATTCACGCATTAATATTACACGATAGTTCATTAAAATATTCATAGCATTATAGAAAGCGCTAATAAGAATGTACTTGTGTGTATTGATGATATGAATTGTTTATTGCTAGATTGTAGATATTCTTTCATTTTTCAAAATGTGCGATATAAGTGTTTTGGATGATACATTGTGATGTTATTAACATTGTAGCCTTTTCTTTTATTGTATTACTCTATAATCTTGATTATCGGTTCATTTTTTGTTACAAATACTGCAGGATACCATACATGTATATTCAAGAACTAAATTTTTATAATTCATTTAAAACTCGATGCACAAATGACCACCATCAATCACTATTTGAATACAGTAGGACCTGTTCACCTTGAACCTTAAGAAGTCGATTTTATGATTAGCCTGAGTTAATAAAATTTTCCCACTGCACTATGAGAGTTATAATATATTACTTTTACATCATAAGTCATTCTGATTACCAGATAAAATTTATTACAACTCAAAAGAATTTTTTTTTTGTTAAGCTCAATTTAAACCATCGTCAGTTTCACGGCTTTATCATTCACACTGCCTTTACAGTCCATTTTCATATTCAACCCTTGAGTTAAACGGACTGATTCCTGTGGAACAAGCAGCAACACTTGGCAGCATACTAAGAATTCAAAATCATGTAATTATAGAATTCAAAGCCGCTGAACATTTCATCAGTGGGTAGGATTTCGTGACCAACTTCCACAAATATTGAGGGCTTTGAATCATGGCTATATACTTCGTATACATGGCTGCGAGATATGATGATGAACTTAAACAGGTTCCACTGTATAAAGAAGTCACCCAAGCGGCAAGTGGTGTACAGCCAGAGTCTAGTGAGTCACCTCCATATAGGGCCAGACTAGTGCCGACGCTGCTGCCGCCACCTGCTGTTATGTAACTCAGTCTGTCCGGATTCTGCAGCAGACAACAGCAGGCTATATTTAGGCTCCCGGTGATTTAGGCGGATAATTACCTCATTGCAGGTTTGTACGTCTAGGGACTTTTTTTTCTTAGTTTTGTATGAAGGTCACAATATGTATGGTTCGATTGTTGGGTGGGATTATTCTCTTCTGTTGGTTAGAAAGGAACTGAGTTGGGGATGACGGTGGACAAGTATCTATATACCTGGTAGCAGAAACCCATAAGATAGGTATGTTGAGGGCAGTTATAGGAGTGTGGGTGTTGGAAGCTGGTGCAGTCGTATTTTAGAGATCATTGGTTTTGTGGACAGGTTAACAATAATTACATTGCAGCCGTATTGATAGTGACTTCTTTTATTAGTTCAACGTACAAACCTTGGTTGTGTTAAACGTTTTAAAAGCCAAGTTAAAATGACTTTGATTCAGGATTATTCCGAATGACTACCAATGGCTTACAATATTCCTTCTGTGCTCAAACATGTATCTGATTTTGCTGTCCCACAATATGGACAACGTTTGTAAGAAATATGTATTCATATGTATAGATTTAATTGACGATCTTTTTCTTTAAATGTTATTTGTGTTTTATATGATAAAAGTTTAATAACTGGAGATTAGAAAAAGATTGGTCAGCCAGAATCTGTAATGAAAAACAAAATGTTTCAAAATCATATGATAACAGTTTTAAGATTTACAGTTACATAAGGATGTATATTTACACATCCATATACATCTGATAAACATCCCAAACTGGTGTCTGTAGTAGCTGCCATATTGAGTCTCACCTGCTCGCATACATTATGTTAATGTGATGATTCTCCCCTCGGAATGTCCTTATCAACGCAGTTTACACCAGATCTGTGGCTCACTGTGTTATACACAGAAGCTCCTTACGGAGTATGCAGTGTTCTGTGACTAGCTTTTATTGCTGGTGCTTTCGCAAGTTTTGTTTGCATCTCTCTTTCAATGTTCACCTCGTCAAGAGAAGCATGAATTGCACACTTGCCGGTTACATAGGCCTTATTGGTCCATCGAGCACCCATGCTAATCTCGTAACATTCCCAAAGCTATCATGCGCACACTTCTGCACATACACATGATTGCTGTTGTTTTAATCAGATTTGAAATTATATTGAATACAGTAGAACCTCTCTATTAAGACCACTTGGAGGACCAACTTAAATGGTCTTAATGGAGAGATGGTCTTTATAGGTATGTTCCCATTGGAATCATTTTGAAAGATTGGGACCGAGAAAAGTGGTCTCCTTATAGAGGTGGTCTTGATTTGAGGTCCTACTGTATAAGGTGTTTTGACAGACAAAGATGAGACCCAGACTTTGTGAGACAAGACAGAGGCAAACACATTGTGATAAACAGACCCACTTCCTCTCCAGATCAACTGTAGCACTTGTCAGAAGGTTATTTTGTTCCCGACACGCCGCAGTTTGTGTTATTTATACACATGTACAGCAAAATAAACATTTTGATGTGTTATAAAAGTATGAAAACAAATTATAATTTGTTAAAAGTTTAGGAAAGGCCATGTTTGGAAGACTGGAAACATGGGCACTTCTACGTATTAGTAATAGCCCCCCCACCCCCCACCCCCACCCGCCAAGGTATTTAGAATATACGCAAAATTTTAGTGAAAACAATGTCAATTATAAATAAAAGTGAGAAGTCATCAAAGTGTAAGAGTTGTAATGGTTCTGAATAGGACATATTAAATGAAAGAAGTGACTGGACAATGACAAAATATCCAGGAGTTCACCTCATTCTGGAGTCAGTGGTGAGATGTCCATGTAAAGCACTGACGGATCTGGGTTGATTGATGATAACCGTCCAATCACTGTATGTCCCATGGAAATGCTCTGACATTTAAAAACTGTTAAATCTGCCCCTAATAGATAAGTCAGAATACAGAGGTAAAAGTGAAACTGCATCATCGGTGTCAGTTTATCATATAGACCATTTCTTATGGTAATTGTAATGATCGTAATGACATTCAAAGGTGTCGTGATTAAGATGTTATCCAATTATGCCTATTTAATGCAAATGCAATCAATAATCATTGGAGTCTTATCATAATTAATCATTGAAAATTCAAGATGCCTCAAGAAAAACATGACACATCTAATGAGTTTTGCATAAATTTGGTATAATATACATGTATGCAACGGAATTCAATTACTTACTGGTGTAAATTTGACCTTTATTATTACAAGAGTATTTTATGGATAGTAATTTTTTATAATTTTTTCGAATGTTATCAACGCTCGCTAAGCTAATGCCATTCATATACTACAATGTACAACTTTGCGTTGAAGTTTGACCGTATTAACAACTAATCCGATATTGAAGTTCATGAAAACGAATGAAATCAATAAGATATGCAGGTGCAAAAAATAATTAAGCCACTAATCAATAATTTAGTAAGTGGTTGTTACATGGTATAAGCCTGATTTTCAGGTTGATTTAGTGTGTTATTGAGAAAGCCTCTAATCCAGTGTGTATTACACATGAGTGAGCACAGTGATACGTGGCTTGCTGCGGGTTGGGGGTGCTGTTTATGACAATCATTGTATATGTGTTGTGTCTATCAAGATGATTGACAGCTCCTCATAGCGTTCTCTTATTGGCTAAGAGATGTATTTGATAGGAGTGTACATAGGCAGATCCAGGGGGGGGGCGCAGGAGGCGCCCTCCCCCTCCTTTTCCCAAGAAAATACTTCATTTTCATAGTTTTTGGTATGTCAGCCATAGATTGCGTATATGAAGCACATGAAATCTCTTAAGTGTGACCCCCCGCCCCTTTTCCAAAAATCTGGATTTGCCAGTTACAGTTGAGTTAGTGTATGATCACCACTTTCTGAATGACAATATGTTATTTGCAATAGAGGCATAGCATTAATTACCATGCGTGTCCATGTAAAACGTGTGATTTGTACATTTGAGTGATCATGAGGTAATAAGACCCGTGAACAAGGTGGGTAACACTGACCATATGCACCTTACTGAAGCCCATGACAAGTGGCAACTAAGCACGGGACTGATAGGAGGTGACAGCTCCAGATAGGGTAGATTAGTTTGCATTTCTTTTTTCTTTTTTCAAAGTGAACTAAAGCTGTGTTTTGTTTTTTAAAATATGAATATATTTTAATTTTTTGCTTTGAGTGATAATTTCAAGCTACATGTATACATAGGAGCAGTATGCTTTTTCTCTGCCAATACCCAATATCACCTCCCTTAACTCATGTCCATCACGCCTGTGATATAGATGTTTATTTTTCACTCTACTAGCGGATTGTATTTCACAGTCGTCCATCAACCGCCATAATTGTTGTTTTCTTTATGCTTGTACAAGGATGTCTGTTGGGGAATTTCACTTTGATTTTCTTCTCCAATGTTTGATTTGATACAAGTGAAACAAACAAAAGGTTGTTTGTTTTTCATGTGAATAACTTGCCAAATGAAAAATGATGCTCAATTCAATTAATATGAAGTGCATTGGTGAAAATATCAGATTTAAATCAAATTGTAAACGATTTTGCAATGAAAACAAGGGCACTTTAATAGACCTCATAAGAAATTTAACTAATTTAAAAAAATAAAAAATACTCATTTGTAAGACACAAGATTCCTGAGAACATACTAGGCGGTGGCAAGTCGAAATAATATATGAACCCATTCAAGGATAACTTGAATGTGAAAAAAATAATTTCAATCCATCTGAGTTTTGATATATCAGAGTTATTTTAATGTGCATTATCATCATCAAGGGACATGCCCACGTTTAATCAAGTTGTGTACAAATTCGATATATCATATTTGGCGACAAAGAGGCGCAACTGTAAGGCAAGAAGGTTGGTTTCATCCATGGTTGAGAGGATCTCTTTTTTTTCCACTTTTCAGCCTCAGCATCACATCAATATCATGTGAGAATTCAATGTATCATTTTCTGCAAAATGGATATATGCTTTTTGCGGACCCTGTAATGGACCTCATCTGTTTAGAAAGCCATCAGATTGGGGTTTTCAATGCACTGTGTATATGTAACAGAATATATACAGCTGGGCTCAGTCATTCGACTACTTTCCATATTTGATTTGTGCGAGCAAATCTGGTTAACCAAATGGTAAAAATATCTCTCTTTTTGAAATATATTTTGTAGAAATATGACTTCATGATTGGCATACTAAGTTTAGTAAATTATCTATTTATTTCTCTTATTGCGATTATTTTGATATTGATAATTAGGTTAACTTTGTTTGTAGGGAAGAATGAGAGAGAAATTAGATTTAATTTATTATTATCATATCACTTTTGTAAAACACACAGATGAATTGTTCACCATGAGAAACTGTCCTTGTTCTTTACCCAATGTTATTTCAGCAGATTAAACAATATTAATAAACCCTTGTTATTGACACCTTTGATAAATGTTTCAAATGGGGAAATCAATATTCATTATTTTCCCAGCTTTTTTATACTTCAAAACATAATAAAAGAACACAAAACAGTTTGATTTCAAGGAATAACAATAACAGTCATGAGAACCTTTTTTGTGGCATTGTGGTTTTTAGCAGTCATGTGCATTTGAAGAGAAAAACAAAAAAATGTGTCATCAACTGTGAAATCCTAAAATAAAATCAGATGTATATTTACACTGGATAAATTTTGATACGGATGCTTTTGTTGTCAGTTATTTTGTAAGTATGATAACAAACTTATAAGCTTAAGATTTCATATGAAATAATGGATTTTTTTTCTACTGTATCAATGAAAACAATTTTTTTTCTTAAACTTTTCTAAATATCTATGCAGTTGGAAAAAAAGATTTTTCGTTTGGCCAAAGTAATGCTATCAACTTAACACGTCTGCAAAAAACACTCAATTTGTTTCGATCAAGTTCATTGTGATGTGATTAGTGTGTGTTGTACTAAGCTGCCTCCAATTACGTGTGTTTCAGAATCCAAGCTGCAGGTGCCGTACGTCTGTGCAGGACAACACGCTAACGTGATCAACATCACCCACCGAAAATAACGTGGCTACAATTAAACACAAACCACCGTCCCATCCGCGTCTGGATAATCGATTGATTCATCGTAGCACAGGATTTCAGTTCACATATTAATATATTGCCTTTGATGGTTTTAATGGATTGAATATTCAGCAGTGTGTAAACACCCTGGAGATACGCAAGCTTTTTCATCTGAGGAATTTTCACTGTTAAAGTCAACAGTGTGTGCGTTGTACAAGTTCATAGCTCAGTGACGTGCCGATATTTGATACGATCTCTAGTGTGTGGAGTGAAACCTCTTAAAGCAGCCTGTGGTGGTGTAGCAGGTGCATCGTTCGGATACAGCGGTGGGATTATCGTTAGAGGATTAAGCAGGATTAGCAGCATGGACGTGAAGATGATCCTCCTCGGACTGTGTGTGATGGCGGCTCGCATTGATTCAGGTAGGAACAGATACAGGTTTATTACATTTTGGTATCATCACACCAGGCTATAAAGGGCTATATATATTGGGGGTGGGGTATGAAAATATGAAGCCATAATGGTATGATTTTCAGCCCCCTTGTCTAAATGTGATTAAGAAATTCGCCCCCCCACCCCCCCTCCCGTTCACAATTCCACAACTACAATGTAACAATGTACCAATGTACTGCCTATTTTCTGGGTCACCCTTCAATTATATTCCGAATTTCATCTCCTATCCCCCCTTAAACATTATAATCATCAAGGGCAGTGTTTTAGGTCCCAGCCCCTCCCACATTGTTTTTTCATACCCCCTTTGGCCCATAATGCTATGATAAATGGTAGCCTCTTATATGTGATTAGCTGAGGTGTAAACGATGAAATTAGCCCTTTTCCTTTACGATAATGCCATGCATACCCACTACATTATGAAGGTGAGCGATATTAAGCATTTCTCTTAACATTGTCCTTGTTTGCTGCCTAGTTGGTAGCTGCTCATGTTGTTTTACTGTTTACTGTATATCTTTCCTGGCCATAATGTATGTTGTTAAGAGTGACGGATGCTCTATCTACATATTGTGTTACTGGTGCCTCCAACAAATCGACCTACCTAGGCCCATATCCAGAGCCGCCAATTATCCTTATTGATGTGGAGCTTAAGTCGGGACCTTGTTAGGGAGCCGACGTAACGCTATTGGTCCATTGATTTCTATCATAGACTCACTTATCAGTTACGCAGCCAGTTAATACTTATCCTACTTTACTTCCTATATGATAACAAAGTGACCTCTACAGCTCTAAGTGCTGTGCGGATTTGTTAGTCAGATACTCTTTCTTCTCCAACTATGGTGGAACCTACTCCCTGTGGACACTTTTCCACAAGCCTTATCCCTCAGTAAGTATTGTTTGAACACACTGTACAGCAAATCTATTTGCTTGTTTTATATCTATTGTCCAACTGTTAACTCTGCAGCCAGAACATCAACGTTGTAAGGAATGGCGTAACAATTTGTGATGCTTAACAAAACTTTTAACATAGTTTTAATTGACCTGTGTATAGTGTACAGCTTGAAGCCATACTCAATGCCTATAATATGGTCCTTTATAGATGATGTACATTTTGTCACGCTCAGCAAAAGTGGAACAGTGTTCTCTTTTTTCTTGAACCCCCCCTCCTCCCCCCCCCCAAAAAAAGTGGAAACATCAGATGTGATTAATCGAAGAAAATCTACACAGTGTCTCACGATATTTATGCAAATATTACTTATATATGCCATTAAATAATATTTATTATATATCAGGAATGTAAATGATAATAATAATTAATGTGTGAAATCTGCTGTTTATCTTTGTAATCCTACATTTAAATAGTAAATAGTGTAATTCTGATATGAAAAGTTTTAGCGTGCGTGATAAAATATTAGACCCACAAAAAAGTGGAATGTCCAAAACTTGACCCCCCCTCCTCCTCCCCCCCCCCCTTCCCCTAAGTGGAACATTGTTCCACTTTTGCGGAGCGTGACAAAATGTTTATCACCCCTAAGTCTGGTGTGTCCTTGTTTCGAATGTATAATCCCGTAAAACTGGTGTCCGTATGATGTGATATCGATAGACGCTCTTGGTCACATCACAACTAATGCTTCCAAAGCAATCTTGTGTACGCACAATCAGCTTATTTTAAGTGAATTTCACCCTTGCTCGCTGGTTTGCGTATAATAGGATATGTGAAAACCTTGTTGAAAATAATAGTCAAACAACATTAAAAAGCCCCACCAATTAACAGAATATGTGACAAGAGCCAATAAAAATGTCTTAGTATCATGGGATTTCTGAACCAATTATGACACCTTTTGCAATTTGTATTCCTTGACGTGAATTTTCTTTTCTAAGAAATTGTCATTTCAAATTGTAACACCATAGTGTAAGTTGAAGAAACGCTCTCCCTGCATGAGAGTTTATTGATGGACTCAGCTGTGAGGTTGATTGCAAACAATCCAATTATGGCAACCTAATAACCCGGCCGCACAAACTTGGTGGCAGATTCAGTACTTTGGTGACCGAAGAAGGAGTTTGACAATCTCGATAGAGGTTGAATTCATTGCTGTATTCTTGATTAATTTCCTCATTCATGATGATGATGATTTGCCAGGTATAGCTTAAATAATTGTTTATAAAATGTATTTAAAATAATTTCACACATAGTGTAGTTTAAAAACATCAAATAATTTGTAAATGAATTGTTATGAATACTCATTCATTTTTCACCAATGAACAG
Source organism: Streblospio benedicti (assembly GCA_019095985.1). Taxonomy (NCBI): domain Eukaryota; kingdom Metazoa; phylum Annelida; class Polychaeta; order Spionida; family Spionidae; genus Streblospio; species Streblospio benedicti. Next base: position 22,452,992 of record CM032659.1, read on the forward strand.
GATGAATATACATAAAGTTTAATGTAATCATCTTATAAATCTGAACGTAAATGTAATTGACATATATACAATGATAGTTTAATAACTTGTCCAATGTCCATTTTAAAGAATAACCCCATTTCTGATATTTTCTGGACATCAATTTAAATTGTGGAATGTACTTCCTTCCTCTGACATATCTGGTGCCTGGCATTTTTGATGTGATAAAAATTATTGTAGCCCTGAGGGTAAAAGATGCCAGAGTACATGTACAAAAGATTTATTCTTGTCAAGTCTGTTCTGTGCAGTGAAGACACAAAGGAAGCATTTTAAAATTGTAAAATTTGATAACTATTAAAAATGGCCATAGAGATTGTTTTATCCACCTTTTAACCCACTCATTACATGTAGTTAGAGTTGTTGATTCTAAAGTTGTAGCTTAGAAGCAGACATTTCAAAGTGCTGTATGAAGAGCACACTTGATGCACTTACTGTTAATTCTAACCCTGTTGAATAGATCTTTCTTCTAGAACAGGCTAAACTGCAATTTACTCATGGGCAGAGGCTGCATTGGGAAGGTTAAACCGTTATGAATTAGTAAGATGTGCATGCGGTCGCTGCCAACGTTCATGCCTGTGATTGTTGAACACAAACGCACACACCAAATTAATACACAACACAAGCACTTCCATAAACGCCTAAGTTCATGTCACTGCACAATCAAATCCCCATCAGGGGCAGCGCTTGACCCTGAATGTTCAGCTTTACACCCACAAACCGTGATTGTGGCGCTCAATAGGTAATGAGGGCGAGGGGGCAAGTCTGTCTACCAAACATAATGGATTAACATTCCACACGTAGTAGATTAGATTGTTTCAATAGTCTACACAGAAGTAATGACAGATTTCGGTTCAGAGCCTTGTATTGTTACAGTGAAACCTCTAATAAGACCACCATTGTGACTGGCCTCAAGTACTCTCAATAGGGAGAAGCGGTCTCTGTATGGAGGTTCGCATTGGTCTATATATGAAGGCTTGGACTGCAAACAATGTTCTTATCATAGAGGTGGTCTTTTTGTATTTTCGTTATCAAAGCCTTACTAGATTTGCACATTGTGCATTGGGACAGAACACAAAGCTGTTTAAATTATAATTTACATTGTATATATGGACTTAATAGACTACATTTGTTTTTACAATCCAGCTGCACTCCAAAACCTCTAAATTGTCACCCACATTTTATAAGGCATGCATATGTTTGAGCTCTGTCAATTTACCCTGTTCATTTTATGTCAAGTTTGTATGTAAAAGACGTTTGTAGTAACGTGTTCACTTACAGCTTAACGTGCTATTTTATGCACACATCCCACAAACGTAACAGAAGGCTGTCACAGCCCTCCAAAACCTTTTGGGGTTTTTGGTGCAAGTCAGCAGGCTTCGACATGTGAGACCTAATAAATTTACAGTCTTTCGCTGGCCCAGTTCTGTCAGAATCCTTTTTCTTGAGTCTTTGTGTCTATTCGTGTGAACAAGTATTGAGGGGTGATAGTTGGCATCAGAGTTAGGCATTGCATGAGTGACCAAGGTAATTGGGGGTTATTGAGGTATCATTACAGGGGCATGGTGAGTGATTTCTTACGTGCCAATGTGTTGATTCCACACACACTATTGACTGTAGCCACATACAAAGAACTTTATGACAGCAGTTTGTCCGCTACTTGGCCTCTTACAAAGTTGGTAATGGTTGGTGTATGTCAGTCAGTACACATCTATAAATTTTATTTATATTTTGTTCTTGTGGTTTGACCCAGATAATAGGAAAAAGATGTTAAAGCAGCAACATGTAAATTGTATGTGCCTCAATACCAAGGTAGCATTTATAGACAAAAGTTTCTGTGTTTTTGATGTTCTGGCATTACGAAAAATTTAAGGGATTTTAACTGCAATTGGAATTGATTTGTGATATTGTAAATTTGTATTTCCTTTAAAACATCAATTTGATAATCTGCATGCTGTGTCATCAACGAGACTGCTCAAAATGTAATTCTGGAAACAATTTGCAATCAAATCATTTATCTAACAATTTGAAATCCTTCCCTGTTATATTGAAATATCATTTGCTGTGAGAAAGAAAGATCATTTTTGCTATTTCCACTCATTGTAACTCGGTAAGCTTTGTAAGGCTGTGTATCATATCTGAGACTGGCCCAGTTGAAATAAAGTGATCCGTCTGTATTAGGTGTCCTACCCGAGAGACCAGATGGAAGGAAGCAGGCTCTAACAATCCACGCTGATATCAACACGCCACTCATCTTACACCACAACCAATTTGTCATTGCCAGTTAGGGATAAAAAAAAGTCACTATATTATGGACACTTTAACGGACAACAAACTTACATATTGCAGATGGAAGTCCAGTGGGTGCAGCAATAATGGTTATTATTGTTCTTACATGAGATGGGTAACAGACTTACCCTTTTAGAGATAGATTTAATTAGATTTCAGATGTAAATACTCTTTAGTTGTGCTTTTAAAATTAAAAAACATTTACAAAAACCTCACTGTATCTGATCATTCCCTTCGCTTATCATCTTCAGAAATGTTGAAATAAACATTGTTCTTCTGATGTTACTATCAACTACAATATTGACAGATTTTTAGGAACAATCCAGAGTAATCTAATTCCATTGTGGATATTATCATTGGAAAACAATCTGATGTGGTTGATTTTTTCACAGGATGCGCCAAAACAGTATGTAATGACGGCTCTAATGCGCTGACATTATCACCCGATCTCGGCCATTATGGACGATACCTCACAGAGGGACTCAGTTTCAGGGGCTTATCACTCGGTATTTTACACATTTGCTTGATTATTAAATTGCTGTTGTCAGATGTTTGATGTTACACACTGACGATTTGAAACACTTCATTTCTTGTCAGTGCTTTCAATTGTATTCAAACTAGAGTTAGAACATAACTATTTTTGAGCTAAATGCATATAAAACCATCTACATTCCCATGCATGGGTTTGTTTAGAGTTAAAATGTCAATTTAGGGATGGGCTTTTGAATGTATTTTACATTGGAATTTCACTGTCCAATTTTTGAGGTGTGCCGATATGTAAAGAGTATGATCCCCTAGATGGTGGTATGCACCTAGATGCTAGTATGGAGTACATGTATATCAAGTTTGATAATATATATCTGATTACATACCGTTTCCTGGTATCCTGTTATATAACTGTCATTATTCTAAGTGACATTGTGTTTACTCAGTGCTAGGATACATGTATTTTGTAGTTACTGGTTCAGACAGTTTGTTGTAACTTATGTCATTTCATGGTGTGTGTGATTTGACTGACAAGGTCATTGTTTTACAGTGTAAACACAAACAACAGTGTGTAAACTGAGAGTCATGGCAATCACAGACTCAACTCCCTCTGTTATAACAGTACAAACCTCTATTGGGCTGGCACCAAGTTGTCTCAATAGAGAGCCAAAGTTGGTTTCATTAAGGAGGTTCATAAAAAATATTTTTCTTATACAGGTGGGGTTAACTGTGGCCAAATAGATTGGCAGTTGGACTCATGACCTATAAGGTCGTGGGTTCGATTCCCTGTCGGGTCTGGTAGTGGGTATTGAGCAAACTCATCCCTAAATAGTTGCACACAGCTCTTTGGCACCTACACGTTAATCAGGTACAGGTCATTGGGTTAAAAGAGCGAGTGAGTGATTGTGTGAGTGATTAGCATTGTGCGCTGAATGTGCTGCTGGTGCAAGTATGTAAGTAATGATCAATTGATCAGTAAATGTGCCAATAACCTAGTGCAAAATGTAAAGTCGTGAGAGCAAGACTTGGATCACAGCTAAAACCACATTTACATTTACATTTAACTGGAAGATGTATATGATCATTTAATTTGCTGCTATATAGACTGACATAATGGCAGGACAAAACACGATAATATATGTTGGACATCAGATCCGTCACCAGCCTTGCTCCGTATTGTAATGTAGGCCACGGTTACTCACAAAAATTATGCTCTCTTTTTACGGCAAACTCACTTGTTCTGTATTTGGGGCCAAGAGAAAATGGTGCCTAGACCAGTAATCCCCTAACCTACCTGTGCCACCATAATGTACAAATTGTGTGACTCACATGCACGATGTTTTTGCTATCTCCGCATCTACATGTATTATTCATCATTGCCATATCATTGTTGCACTGCTGTTTATCTACAGAGTGATATGACATTGGGCGCCAGTGGCAATACAAAAGATCACCTGGCGTCTTGATATCCAGCTCTGATAGCCAGTTTTTTACGGGTTCCTATTTCAGTTAATGCAGCTGTTTATTATGAGCTGGCTCATTATTGCAATCTGCTGTGTTGGTGGTCTCATGATACACAGAGTTTGGTATCATCATTATCTGTCAATATAGACAAACATCAGGCCCCGTAACAAGCATAATTGTCTGTAAGACATTCTGTTACAAATGAGCCATAAATTTTTTAAAAAGTAGCATTCAGTGTTTTGTGATAATTTAATCTCTTGGTCTTCCAAGTGCATCAGATGCAGTGTGTATATTTGGAAAATTCAATTTCCAAGCCTCTACCTCTTTTAGACTGAAAAGGAAAGATTTTCAGAATTTGAAACATTTCATTCGACATGATCTTTCCATTCAGAAATGACAGAAAGTGTAACCCGTTTATGAGTTTCATTATAAAATGTTAATGATTGGTCAAGATACTGATGCTACATCATCATATCTTACGGCTATATTCAACCCCCTTAATATTTGCGGGAGTTGGTCACAATTAGTCCAAGTAAACATTTAGATCAATAATAACAAAGTGATTTTGAATTCATGGCACTGCTGCCAAGCACCGCGAGATTATGTAGGTATAACCCACGCGTTGAAACCAACGATGCTGATGCTAGTACTTTTGAAAAGGCAGGCATACACTACTGACTGCGAAGAGGACCCCGAAATTTCTGTAAATTCGCCTTCTTAAAATTCCATTCGGATCTATTTGGTATTAAATAATTTTCGTTTTCTACTATAAATTCGGCTACCAAAAAATGATCAAGTGACAAATTCGGAAAATACGGTCTCTACCTTTGAAATTCGGATAGTTCTGCTTCCACTTCTCAAAATTCTCTTAATTCGGTAAATTCTGAAATTCGGCGTAACATGCATGCATTGCATGTAACAGAGTTCGTTTTATTATGGATTTTTCGCGAATAATGCGAAGAAAACACAAATACACAACTGGTTTACTTAATAAATAATTGTTTTTATGACTTACGTACATCAAAGGTCTCATTGGAAGACAGCATTTCACGGCACCATTCTACTCTCTTCTCTTTGTTGGCATCTCTGATCATTTGACAATACTTCGGTGTTTTGCATGTCCAACCCAATTTTCTCTTCATATGACGCACACGAGATGCTGAGTAGGAAATATTAAATTTTTCTTTTATCCTCCTTGATAACACACTAGAGCTGATATCTCGAGTCTCCTTCATATCTTTTTCAATAAAAATTATATGTTCTTCTTCATCTCCGAATTTGCTTTTCTTCTGTGGTTTTGGCAAGTCTTTTATGATTTCTCCTGTTTTCTTATATTTTGAAACAATATTTCTAATAGTACTAAGAGGAATTTTCAGTCCCCATTCTTCAGAAATTGATGCAGAAATTCTTTTTTTCCCATAGCCTCTTTTATGCAATTGGATGATTTTATATTTCACGTACGTTTTAATTGCCATCATTGATGAAACACATTAAATGATGATATGATGATCCTTATTCAATGTTGTTTTGGTGTGAGCAGGTGATGCAACCTATTATCCCTTTATATGGTTATATGCGAATTTTGCGAAGAACCCGAAAATTTTCACGCATTTAAAGTATCGATCATAGACGTTATTCTCAAAATTCTCTTTTTTCGCCAATATTTGCGAATTAAACGAATTAGAACATAGGCCAACATGCTGATTTCTATTTTTAGCACAATTTACGCGTATTTTGCGAATTGTGCGAAGTATCCAGTTCGTTTTATACGTTTTATACCTTTATTTCTCAAAATTCCCGAATTTCTAGCAGGGTGAGTAAAGTGCAAATTGGGCATTCGCATTTTGCTAATTAATTCTGTTCCATTCGCTTGTTCATTTTTAATTCTTTATATTCGGGGAAATTCGGGGTCCTCTCTTCGCAGTCAGCACTGTAGTTAATACCTCCGTGCTTTTCTCTGTTTGTTCACTTTGACTCCATATGATGTATGTCTGTGTGCATATGACAGAGTTCTCTACAGAGAATGACAAATAAATGCAATTATAAAAGCCGAGAAAACATACAAGCCCCTCACTGATGCATCATTTGGTCCATACTGAGTTACTATGTGATGGAGCCTGAGTTGTCCTTCTCAGGTTCTTTTAATTTTCCTGATTGTAATTTTGATATAGGTAAAAAGACTAAATTCAATTGATGTGATGAGCATTAATCACCTTTTCTATAATTTTTACGCTGGAATTCTATGCCTCATTTAAACGTGATTAATTTTGAAATTATTCCTTTTTAAATAAATGTCCAGTTAGTAATCTTATTGTATTTTTACATATCAGGCAAATTTCCGTAGGATGTTTTTTACATATGCCATCATGGGTAGTTAAGAATGAGGTGAATAATTTTTCTGTCATCAATGTCTGGAAAATATATTAGCCATAATAATAATTAGTGAAGTTTGTAAAAAAGCATGAATAATACTAATTCAACATGATATATGACTATGCAACAGAAAATATTATGCAATAAAAAATATATATTAGTAGATTGTTAAGCGTGATAAAATCTATATGAATAATAAATGCTGTTCTCAGGCAATTAAATGTGAACCCCAATAAAAAGTTCGTATCTCTCCACTGCACTATTTATTACATTGTTATTACTGCTCAGTTTTACCCCGTTACCTGACAACTTTTGTGTTACAGTAAAATCCCACTATTAAGGCCACCTCGGAATGGCTTTGACTGGTTTCAACATACACATTGAACTGTATGGGCATACGCTGTGGTCTCTGCATGTAGGTTTTAGAACTGCAGATATCAGTCTTATTTAGAGGTGTTTTTTTATAGAAAGAGGTGGTCTCAATTGAAGCGTTTATCTTTAGCTATGATTAATAGATCTGACACAGCAGACAAGGGTTCCATTTGCCCTGTGACTAGATTTTCTGGTCATGCAAAGTTCGTATTATGCTGCTGATCACCGATATAGTGTCTCCAGGCTGGATCCACTTTGATAGGACTCAGTGCTGACTCATGGTGCATGACTAATAACAGCAATACACAGTCATTACAGTATAATTACCGCAAATTAGGAGCACATTTGTCAAGAGAACACCTCTATATGATTCAGGTTATTTTTCACATCTCGTAAGTCCATAAAGAAATAAACTGGAATCTATATCATTTTAAGAAGACAACTTCTAATATGACCCCTATATACCAGCCGCTGTGTTACGCTTAATGTTTTACTGCTCTATGATAATTACTTGTGCTACATATTTCAATCCTGTGACTCCAACATTGACAATTACTGAATACAATATCCTATAAATTAGGCAGTCCATTTCACCCAATTGTAATATGAAGGACAAGACCCCATTATTGGAAGTCGATGTAGAAATCCACGTTTGTTGATAGATGTATTGTGAAGGGAGGCTATCGCACACAGACAGGACTATGTTATCTGGACACAAAGTGGGAACGTCACAATGATTAATGAAATCAAGGTACTTTATGGGCTGATTGTACCCATGTAAATTTAAAAATGAATATAGGTGCTGCTTTACTGTTAATGTTCATACATGTATACAATTTAGGTCCGAACTCAGCTGTTTGAAAAGGGGGGTTCAGTTTTTATGCTCAGTGGCAATAGTCCAATGAATACTTGAACATTTCATATCCAAATCTAGAGAGCAATGCAACTCGAGGGGTGTTACCTGAATACCGCACCCACTCCGCCAACCCCACCTGGGCACGGGCAGGCATGATAATATTAACTGGCAGGATAACATTTACTCTGCCAATTCGTTACCCAAGATATGTGAGGAATATAGTATGATACCTTATCTACAAATAGTTATCTCCAATGTACATGGAGAAAATCTTTGCACCTGGTATTGGACTGAAAAAAAATATGTAGAAAGACTTCAATCATGTAATCGTGCGCTTGATGACACCATTTGTCAGTTTACACCTTTACATGTCCAGTACAAAGCACAAAATAAGCCTACCAGAGCAACAGAACAAAAGTCAGAAATTGAAAGCCTTGATCAATTAATCGTCACATTTGACGTGGCTGATATTAAGTGTTTCTGACGAGGTGTTGATGATAAAGGTTGGCAGGTTCTAAACCACATCGACTGAGGCTCATTGTTTCTACCAAGTTGATGACAGCGCCGTCTGGTGGACAAAAATCATACCCCAGCGATGCATTGTCCATAATAATTATACCAGAAGATAATGCAAGAAATCAGATGATGAGTTTCCTTGTGTGCCTCAGTACAGTAGAATCATCGAATAAGACGCGTATAAAGAGACGTCTTCTGTAGTTATAAAAACCTTTTATGTTTTTCCAACATCCAAACCTCCATATAGAGGTCACCCCTGTAAATAGAGCACCTCTGTATTGAGACCACTGGAGGCCAGCCAACGAGTAGTCTCAACAGAGAGGTTGTGCTGTATGATGTCGGTGTAAACATGGATTAGTGGGGAGGTCACCTGCACCGACTCATTCGGCCTCATTACTTTGCTCATTATGGAGGTGCTCAGTAACATGGCTCAGCCTCGCACATGGAGAGAAAACAACATAGATAATGTGTACGAATGGACTAGAGTGTCAGTGTTGATGAGGCTGTGTTTGACTCTGATGCCCATGGGGGCGAGAGGGTTTTAGGTTCAATTTGTGCCAACTTTAGTAGTTAAATAACATCTGTTTCTGAAAAAAAAACTCCACCTTGATATCTACTTTCAATGCAATGACTTAAACTCTTTCAAATAGTAACTTACATGTAGCTGTAACCAGGGCAAGTTCTTTCTTCAGGTTGATCCGATCCAGGTTATCTTCAAGCATATAGGGCTACATCTCTTAGTGTCGACTGTGACTAGAACTCGAACCCATGATCCGTACCGCTGTGGTTTTTCAACCAGTTTCTATAATTTCTAACAAATATGTGTATTGTTAGGCTTTTTATCATTGCAATTATATAATATTGAGTGAACTTTTTTTCATTTTTACTGATGTCAAATCAAGCCATTTGGATCAGCTCCAACCGAGCTTACAACAGCTGATATTGAAAAATTACATAAGAACAGAAAATTTCCGAACATTGACTGACATATTTCAAAGTGAAATATTTATCTCGATATCCCATATGATTATTTCGCACCAGTTAAGTGTTGAAAAACTCAGAGTCAACAAGCTACAGCTCCAAGAACCAGACTGAGGCACTGAAATGTTCAGGCCTCATTAAAAACAACTGTTTATTCTCAGGCTTTTGTTTCTATAATAGAAACATTTGTACATGGAAATCAAGCGCTTGATTGTTTGCTTGTTTGAGTGTATTAAAATGTTTTAGCAAGTGGAATGCGTGGCACACTCTTTTATTCTGCTAAATTGGTCCTTTGTAAGGTTTTTAAGCATCAGAGTCTGCTCTGATCGTGTTGCTTAAGGCGAGCTGCCATGACTAAGTTGATAGGGAGTTAGAGCATAACCAGAAGGTAGTGAAGAGTTCACATTCTGCATGTCAATGGTAGTAGCTGTTTAGCAAAATACATATCTAACATGGTGCACTCTAACTACCAAAATACATAATTTGAAATATGAAAATGTGCTCCATAGTATATTTTCCATATAGTTGACTGAGAGAGGAAATGGAGTGATAAAGAAGATACCAATGACCTGGTGTAGATGGACAGCCCATTGAGCACATCTGATATAGCTAACATATGATCAGAATATGAAATTCACACTTATTTTATTGAACATGTCAAACAATATGAAAGCTTAAAATGATTTTGTGATGATTGTTTCCCCAGATTTTATACCTTTGGGACCCACAGTCCTGTGAGACTCCATCATTGTGAGAGATGTTTGGAAGTTTGCATTATCAAGGGGCGTATTGATTGGCTTACTCACAGGCAATGTTTTTAAATATTTCATTTGATTTAGCAAATACTTGTTTCAAAGCATAATAAAAGCTGTAAATAATTGCTCAAAAGTGTAATAAAAGCTGAGTGTTTTTCTAAAGTCCGTGAGAAACCTGCAAGTATTTACACATCAAGGTTCCTCGCAATTCATAATGTGCTGTTTTTTTCTCATGTGGATCTCTATGTAGCTCTGATGAAACTTGTGTGTTAATAGGAGCAGGTTTAGGTTTGGCTATATCGGTCCGTGTTGTAGAATAACACCCCCAGTGGAATCCCCACTGACTTTACACCCACTACACAAATACAGCTCTCATGATATCAATAAAAATAGCTAGTTCACGCAGATTGTTCTAGCGTACAAAAAATGGTAGAATTTGTGTGTAGTGACCCAATTTCTGGAAAGAGGATATGAATTGTGTAATTGTGTCATACAAACGTTCCAAGCTATGATCCAGTCTGTGGATGATTTTCACATTCATTTCCTAATGATTAGAATGCAAGAGCGTTCGAACTTTGTACAATATTAGAGACTAAATTCCTTAGCCGAATGGATAGGGAGTTGGACTCGTGACTAGAAGGTCGTGGGTTCGATTCATGGTCAGGACTGGTGGTAGGTGCCTACACGTTAAATAGGTACAGGTCAGGCAAGTGAACGCAAATGTGATTGATAAGCACAACTCAACAGCTTTAGAAAAGATATAGTGTGACAAGTATGCCAATGACCTGGTGTAAAATGTAAAGTCGTGAGAGCAAAATACTTGGATCATGACTATTAATCAACACATTTACATTTATCTACTTTTGCATTTACTAATGCAGTATACACTAGATGATTTGCACATTAAGTCATGCAACTAGTTCTGTAAATAGATTCATTGATTTTCTTTCTTTATATGGATTGATTGACTAATTTTGAGAAAATCCATTTAAACCTACTATCTTAATATTTTCGGACAATTTTTATGTCCATCTTCACTGTCACCTGGTGATACAGGGACGTCTCAGACGAAGGAGATGGGAAATTGTCAGAAAATATTATTAACACAGTAGGTTAAAATGGTTTTTCTCAAAATTAGGCAATCAATTCATGCAATTATTGTTTTATTATCAAGAATCCTAACAGATTTTGCTAAAATTGACAAAGGAGCAATAGTGTGTATGTGATGGCATAAATGGTATAACGATTATCAATTGACAGGGACCAAAGTGCTGACTGTCCTGATCACCAGACCAGACGAGAATAGGCGTGTTTGAAGTAACAGCCAGAAGGCCATACATCAGCCTCCTGTCATTGCTGGCCGGATATTGGTCTGGCCCCGTGTTGGTGAAAACAACTACATGGCTAATGTTTTGGGTCTAGATTGTTGTTTGAATTTTTTCTTCTTAAAGGTATGATTCATTGCGTCTTCAATGATACCATAGTTGAGAAAGCGTTATGTGAGCAGTCACAAAGCTTCCAGTGGCTATTTGACATCTTGATGATTCAGTCATATTAAGTGAAGTGGCAGATTCAGCATGCAAAGGAAAGTGGGAGGGTGTCGTGCGTCCAAAAACTCACATAAATCGCATAAACACATTTCTTCCTAAAACCCAGCTTTTCTTGAATATGTTCAGAATGATGTAAGATTTGCTTGGAAGTTGTTGATGAGGCCCATCCTTGGATCTCCCATTGAAGTTTAGTAGTAACTACAGATATTTAATGGTAGATGGGTCCAAAACATTGACTCCTTTGAATGTTTTGCATATTACTGCTATTAAAAAACACAAGAAAGAGTAACTCGCCACATTCTTCCTCACATCACTCTTAACCTGACATGATATGCATTGAGAATGTACATATATGGTCTTAAACATTATGTTAGCTCCTACATGTACCAATGTATATTTGGACCGTATTTTCTGTCTATACAAGTGTACACATCATGTTAATATTGATCTTAGGCATGGTGAACTATTTTTGCAACACCAGAGCCAATCATGCTAATGAAACAAGTAGATGTAATGAGCCAAGTAACAGGGACGTAGCCACTAACTGATACAGTAGCGCACAGGTTACACTATTACACATTGTATGATTAATAAGAAAAACAAATCATCCATAGTCGAACCTCCAATTAAGACGACCTTGGTAAAGAGACCATCTCTGTAATAAGACCACTGCTT
>CM032659.1:22480694-22658199 GCA_019095985.1 Streblospio benedicti
AGGTCTGCTCCAAATATGTCCAGTATAATATACTGCTTAAAGTATAGAAATATTATGTAAAAAAACAAAAAAACGGCCAAGTTATTTTGTATGCGCACATGACAATGTTTTCACCCCTGGTGGTGTATAATCAGATTCACATGGTGTGTGACGTGTTGTGGTTTCATTAAGAATGTATGAATTTAACATGCAATCTTAAAATGTTTTCAAACTTCTATCTCTCTCACAGGTCCTTTTAGCAAGCATATAAAGACGTGTGAGAGAGAAAGAAGTTTGAAAATGTGTCCGCAAGCACTGGGAAAACACATAAAAATCTTAAAATAATTCAGTGGTACCTGATAAGTTGAATTTATGGCTAGATCAAATAAATAACCATGTCCATTGAATATACTTTATTTAATAATTCACTGATTATAATGTACAATTTTGGATAGCTCAAATTTTGTACATGTACATACTACTCCCTTCAAGTTCATAATAAACAGGTTCAAGTCTATTTTTCAAGTATCATATGTATGTTTATTTACCAATAAAATTTGCATTAACATGCTTGTTTACATCTAATGTGCATCCTATCAAGTATAAGATACATTTTAACCGCGTTACATGAACAGCTCATGATTTTATATGATGTAACCTGATTATGGGAAACGTCATTTGTGGCTTTAGTGAGGCTACTTCTCTATAAATGATCACCTTCTATGATTCAGTAATGCAACTGAATCATCGCATTACATCGAATTGAGCAAAATATATAGACTAGTGTACCTATGCTAAAGCAAAATCAGCTTTAATAATCCAAATGATATCTGAATATGTTTTCTTCAAACACCTCTCATCTTGAGTGTGTACCACTTTCATGAAAATGTCCCTTTTAGATTTATACAAGACATTTGTGAAGACATACCCTGCTGTGCAAGCGAATATTTAAGTTCCATGGGTGTTAAAATAATGCTTTCTCGCAGTAAATGAAGTTTGGTGCACTGATGTAATAGTTTCCGGTTGTTTGAATATCGCCATGAGGGACAACACACGAGGCGGCTGTGAGTCTCGGACTGCTTTCATCTGGTAATCGAGTCTCCTGTAGATAGAGTTAGTGGGTCCTTAGGCTGTAACTGCAGCAGCATCGTTTGTGCATTCACGGCACCAGGCTGCTGTTCTTTATAATGACCTGATTATACAACAAAATGCTGCGAAGTATTTATGGGAGTGTCGAACATAATCCGTTTATATCGAGGATATTTTCGTACATACAAGCCTCTCGGTCATCTGATTTCCTAATGCTTATTCGATTTCCGTTGCACTCCAGGAGTGTTCATCTGTCCTTTAATTCAGTGAAATTACATTACTGGGAGGTGAAATGTTGTTTTTCACTTAGTGTTTTTTGTGATATGGATGTTTTGACAATAATATAGACACTGCTTGACCAAGGAACATAACCTAGTGGACAATAGTAACCACTGGCAGATTCAGGTTTTTAGAAAAGTGGGGAGGGGGCACTTATCATATCATGAGTTTCATATGTGTGATTGATGGCGGAAATGACAAAAAATTATGAAAATGAAGTATTTTGGTGGAAAAAAGGGGACGCACCCATTCCCCTGGATCTGCCTATGCTCAGTAACATATTCTCTATTAGTATTAAACATCCTTGCTATTGCAGGGGTACTGGAGAAAGTATTCTCATTAGTGAAACAAGCATAGTAATGAATGTGCCCTTATTAGTGAGGGGTTTCATGGAACAGTTTGAGTTATTAGAGTGCATTATCATTATATGTAATTAAGTTGACTGGAAGTTTGCAAGAGTGCATTATGTTGAACTCAAACATGGGCCCTAACCCCTTTGATCTAAACACATTTTAAGTTGAACTTTTATATGTGTTATAGAAATAATCCACTTTATCTATAGATAATCAGCTTTGTAAATGCCTTATTTTAAACTGGTTTAGTTATTCACAACAAATCTTTCCCATTCACGAAGACCATTTTCGAAATAAACGCCCCAAGTTAATGTTCATACGCAAGCTCATGATGAAAGCTACAGGAGCATTCTGTTGTATTTAGACGCCGCACATGTCCCTTGTTTCCAGAGCCTGCTGTATGTAGGTGGGAACATTAAATATGCACGAGGCACATCAAAGTGGATGCTGCGACCAGGATGAATTAAGTGTCTGCCGTTCCTCGGTACTAATATAGTGAATTACATATACTCTGATGTTAGAGCATTTAAAATGAATGTTCACTCCAATTGTAATTTGTTTGACTGTATCAAAATCTACACCATTAAAATTGCAATATGAATATATTCATTCATGTAAAAACCCACCCCTGAAATTGTCAATATTTTCTGAAACTAAAAACCCATGGGTATTTGGATGGTTTTGTTATTCTTGTTTCGATAAGAAATTGCAATAGGTTGTATTGTACTTTTATAAAACACTGAAGCTATTTCCTGCTTAAAGAAATGCTGACCAAGTCCGTGGAAGCACTTAGTCCATCACGCAAGGATACGGAGAAATGTTTGCAGATTTCCTTGTCAAGATGTCTGCAGAAAAACACTTCTTGCTAAATGACAAATGATGCAAATAGCATTACCATCCATGTAGGTGTGACAAGAATAAGATTGTAGCCACCATACAGTTTATCATTGCTGAGAACATTCCCAGCTTAGGGACATTATGTCTGTAAATGGAACGATGGAAGGACGAGATACATGATCTATAGGATCTACAGACTCCAGCCAATCAGATGTAATCTCGTCATCAATGACAAAGATTCAGATTCGTCAATATTAAGATGGTTTGTTTTCAGAAAGTTTTTGTTCCATAAAAGTATGAAATGGTATCACTTTTGATGTATTATTTCCATGGCATTGTACGTACTAAGTAGAAGTACATTGATTGCACTAAAGTGGTTATGAGAGTAAGTGGCTGAATTATCATGATTATTTCACCCCCAGAACATTCATTAGAGGTGTGTTTGATCAGCGTTATAATGAGGTGGATATTGCTAATGAGGTGTGGGTGGCAGGTGCCTGTTGGATTGGGCTATTTTCTACCGTGTCATTTTGAACTGATTACATCAATCAGTCGAATCCTAAGTTTATTTGAGCAGGCCCTAATTATTCCTCATTCAGAGGGTGTGGCCTGGTTGCCCAGTCTACATTTCAACCATCATCTCCAAACCGTTCGGTCACCAGGATCTATCAGACCGAACTTTCCACACGACAGAATCCTAAGTCTGTTTTGGTCTTCCCTTCCCTTTTCTTCCTTCTATTTCAAGTTTTCTTACTTTGCTAATCTAGCCAGCGCTCAACATGACCTACATACATATTTCTCAAAATGAGGACACCAGTTTAAAGGTGTAATGTAAATTACAAAACACTTAGGACAAAAACAGTAGAAGTACAGGTGGCAGGTCAGGTTTTTGCTTTTTAAGTACTCACACCCCAAAAACCTTCATTATCAGGTTAACATAGATGAGATGTAAAAGCGATTCAGAGCAGCTACATGTACATGTACTACATTGTACCGGTCCTTTATGATGTGATGAAGTAAGGATGTCCTGATCTGTGGCGAGGCCAACAAACCCATAAATGAGCGATAGCCAGTCTGTAAAGCCTTTGATGACCATGGCTGTGGTGACCTGAGTCTCATTAGTGAGACATATGGACAGTAATAAGACAGTATGAGGACAGTATTAGGGCAGTATTAAGCCACATTTTGATCCAATTATGTGTAATTGGCTCAGGACCAGCTGAGGATGCAAGGGAGAGATACTGTGTGGAGTAGGGGGCCGCGAGGGGGTGAACACCTGGCCACCTGGTTTGGTCAGTCTGTAATAAGCTATCAATGTATAGATGTATGCTTTAAAGAATGAAACTTTCAGACTTTGGATGTGAACAAGGCTTCCTGCTTAATAAAAACTTCTCCCTATGTTGGTCATCTGTTATATATTGGTCTGTTGAGAAGTGGCATCCAAATTATGCGCTCAAATTGCTGCAAAATGCACATATATGGAAAAGTCATTTATCGCCATACTGTATGAGGTAGCACGTGTGTCTAAGACTGTTTCATGATTAATGACTGGGCCTTGCTTCAATGTTTGCCACAAGCACGGAACAAACAGAGCATTCATCATTCAGGTCCAAACCACTCAATCATAGGGGGCAGTATGCACCAAATAACACCTAGAGTACATTGTAAAATATACAATTCAGCTGAACTCAGTTACATAGATATCCATTGATGTGAGCATAGTAGAACCTCTCTATTAGGACAACCTTTGCGCTAGTGTTAGGTGATCTCAATAGAGAGGTGGTCTCTGTAAGGACTTAGGAGGATCATTTTGGTAGCTTTATGAAGGTTTGGGACCGTAAAACGTGGTCCTATTATAGAGGTGGTCTCAATAGAGAGGTAATCTTAATTGGAGCTTGTCCTGTACATTATTCAGTATACAGTATCCATCATGGCTGGTATATGACTGATGCTGCTGTGTGCCAATATTGACCACCCTCTCCCACATACTGCCACGGCCACTGTGGTGGCGAAGAGGACTCTTGTGGTGTGACACATGTGCACTTGCATATTCCGGTTTTATAAAAAGCTGGGATGCAACTAGTGGATTTCATGGGTATCACACACTTAAAAGCTCAGAGATATGCTAAGAAGCCCATGACATGCTAAGTAGCCCATAAAAATGACTTTATTTTAATGGGGGATGTTGGCCACTCGCTTTCTGCCTTCTCAGGTCTGCCATTGTATCTCAGGCATTTTCAATATTTAATGGACTTCTGATTTTAGATTTGGTGCCCAATAAGATTCTGATTTGTAAGTCCAGCGTGACCAGGTCGCCTTGTGTTACTGGAAGATGAGTTTAGGCCAGTTCATTCTTCATGCATTGGGCCCAAAGTTTGTGCTTTTATTCATTGCACATTTGTCATAACATGCATATAATCTTGTCTGCTAAGGTTATGAATTTGGGTCATCATTTGCCAAATGCCATGACAGACTGGGTTTAAATCAAAATGCTGTATAGCCTGTATACAGTTTTTGCTGACTTGCGCTCTTTGCCGTACAGTGCAAGTTGGAACACCATTACAAAAGTTATGAGCAGAAAAAAGCTGAAGTGTGTATTCCTCACATCTTGGTTACAAAGCAAAGAGAGCCTTCTTTCAACACAGAGCCAACATTTCTTTCACTGCCTTAAAATCAACGTTGTCGTTTTTCTTCCCGTGTCCGGCCAAAATCAATATGTCCATTTACCGAGGCTAGGCAATTTACATGATCAAGCAGCTGCGGAGATGGGGGCTGCTCTATACGGTGTCCACGTCGCAACCTCAACTTCATTAAGATGGAAATGGTCTGTAGTTAAATGACACTATATAGATACAGTGAACAGCCCTGTGTCTGGCGGGGATCGTATGTTATAGTCTGTCCTTTTATTATTTACACAATTAGAATACTTGTACTCGGAATGTAATCCTTGGGGCAAGACATAAATAGTATTTGACAATATGCCCATTGACCCTGTTAGAACATGTTATGTAAGTTTGACACATCAAGAATATACATTTGACGTACCAATAAGTGTGTAAAGTACTGCAGACTGCAAACAGTACTTAGCGGAAAAGGGGATATTCGATTATTACTCTTTAAATATATGGTTCTTAGTCATTGTGTCATAATCTCTAACTACATATGTACCCTCACCCATTCTGTACTAAAGGATACGACTTATAAAAATCCATTTTGGTTAAAGGAAGTTGTGTGAGAAATAAGGTGAGTGCAGTCGATTAAAGTACAATGTATAGCGTTATTTTAACTGCTCTCATGTAGGAAAGAATGGACGATTTACATAGGTGGTTACAATGGCAGATACAGAGCGGTAGGTGGGTGGGTCCTTAACTCCTGCTTCCTTCTAAATTTGTCATCATTTTGACCATTTCCTGCAGGGCATGGGCGTTCTGGAGTAAGAGAAAATATTGAACACTAGTTCTTAAATAGTCGATCTGCCTCTGGTTATGATAAAATGATGATCTAATTATTTACTCAGTAACCACAATGTCATACTGTTAGAATTTTTAGGGTTAAAAGATACGTAATCAGCCATATTCAATACAAACCCCCATTGCCTGGCCTTAAGTGGTCACAATAGAGAGACAGTCTCTTTATAAAGGTTAGAAGTACATGTAGTCTCTGACCCTAAGATTCATTTAACCCTGCAATGATCAAAACTGGGGTTTGTCAAGAGGTACCCATGTCTCTTGCATTCTTATTGTGTGAAATGTTTTAAACATATTTTATTGCAATGTGTAGGCAGCCAGTTAAAATGCGGTATAGCCTTTGTGTCCAATATTTGTCTAGAGATTGATGAGGTAGTTAATGTGCCATGATACAGTGACCAGTGTCTGTGTATCCAGTGGACACGGTCCAGTGAAGCCCCAAGGTTGTGCAGCCGGAGCCCAGTGTGTAATGGGATGTGGCTCAAGACAAGTGTCCCATGTCTTTGGGTGCCAGACTCATTGATTCTGGGTTGGGGCTATAAATGAGATGGGGCAGGGACATTTCTGTAAGGCATACATGTGTCCTATTGAACAATTGCCGTAGATCATTATAAGTGTAATCTAACAACTTAGATTAGATTTATTCAGGATTTAAAAACATGTACAATCAGAATATAACGGAGTAGCCCTCTCTCCTGAGTCTGTAATTAATCTTTTAGATTTGACAGTGCACATTTGTTTAGTTTTATATAATATCCTCTTGCTTGGTACTTAACACTTCACAAAGCCAGTTGTGCGACCTAGCCAAGGTCCGTACCTAGATGCTCTTCTTTTTACCCTACACTTTCCTGCTGATGAAGGCTGCTGTATGGCTCTTGATCCTGATGGTGATTGACGGATTAACGGACGTGCTGGGACTCTGGACTCAGGACTGATTAAGAAGCGTGTGCGGTCATTTGGCGCGCTCATTAGCGCTGCTGATTGAAACAGTGGTAGCTAGGTGGCTGTCAGGGGAGGGGGTGGCATGGTCGTCATGGAAATGAGGGAAATATAGAGTGGTAACTCAAACAAGAAGGGAGTAAAGATCAGCTTTGAGGTATGCAAAATTTCGAGCTATCCGATGACTTTTAATACAAAGTAGCCTTGAAAGGATGGATGCAATTTGAAATGGATGTATAGAATAGTATATTTTAAAAACAATAAATAAACAATTGTGTATAGGCTTTAGTACTGTATATTTGAATATAAAAGCAGGTACCACAGGCTTGTACATGTAGAAATCATATTAATGAGCAAATAGTCATTATGACATTCATGACAAATTCTAGCAAGTTCGCTGTTAGTGTAGCCATCACTTTATATTCCAGACTAACTTGCTTATGCTATATCATGATACAGATGTCTTTGTTATCACATGCGATATTGCTTCCACCTCACAAAATCCAGCGACAAAATGGCCATTTATTGTCCTTTTCACACCTTAGTAGAACATAGGTCATGATGCATCACTCCAAAAGGAATTTCTGTCAGGGCGAAAGAAAGACCCGCATGATGGATCCTAAGCTGTACCACTTACATTTAAACCCTCAATTGTGCAGCAGACTATACTGGGCCATTCTTCTATGCTAACTTGGTCGTGGTGTTTTGACATAGTAAAAAGTACCATTGGCAAAGAACAATTAAACTTGGCTAGTAATGAGAGTGCGATAGCTGATCAATGACAAGACGCCCCATAATCATAGAACAATCTTTCCATGATAAGCTTTATTATGTTGCCTTTTCATTTTTCCATGAAATTCATTGGCTGTGCAAACCATTATTGGTAATAAGCCTCATTTTGAATAGTATTCCGAACATATTAAAACATGTGTGTGAAAACAATAATATGACCACATTATGTTATTATGATAGATCGATGAATGCAAACTACTATAGAGTTTAGGACATGTATTGTTCCACCTTGTACAATTCACTGTCTTATCTGCCCATGCAGCTGTGTACAGTACAGGCGTCGTTGGTTCCGGACAAAGAAACCGTTAAGTCACTTTTTGTAGCCATGATAGGTGTTTTACAGTAGAAAAACATCTTTGTTCTGTTTAATAAGGAATAGTATGACAAAAATGTAATGTGGCCACAATTTGCTAGAGTGGAGTGACTCGTGCATACTGCATGAGGAACATCAAGTGCTGTTATATATAGGGGCCTGTAGCAATGATGATCTCATGCATACAGTCATGCTCAATCCTTCTCATTTACTGGGCATTTGAAGGTTCATGCCGTTGCATGTTGCGACGATGAATGATAAACCTTTTATAAGATAACCTGTTGTCTTCTGTCTACAAGTCTTCTCACAAAAGGAAAGTCTCTTTGTGCAGTTTCGTGGCTCTTTTCAAAGGTTTCAAACTGTAAAAAATGGTCTTTGCATAATGGCTGCATGTTTGAAGTTTGACCAAAAGGCTGAACTAAACGTGCAGATGCTAAGCCCTACATGCATTTCAATTTCCCATCAACCTTTAATTGACTTAAAGACTAGTTTTATACCATATAAATCTCAGTGTTGTACAAACCTTAACGTTCAGGAAGTGAGAAAAGTTGTTCTGCCTTCTAAGACCTGAAAAGATACAATTCAAGAAGCCTAAATGATTTGGTAGCTAACAACTCCCAACCCCAAGGATTCAGACACCCCAACCTCTCCTGTATACATGTATTGAAATGTCTTGTCCAACTACATATTTAGGCAAGATATATGATGATACGGAAAGAAGCCCCGGCTGTAAATCATGTGTGAGCTCTCAATCTTTTAGTCATTTACACGCCAAGTATTGAACTAAATCTCAACATCATGTATTCTCAAGCACAGCCATCTGTGTACACAACATCCATATTTAACTGGCGTCCTCTGCTCCAGCAGCTACTGTTGTTGTTGCTGTTTCTACAATTGCCACTTAATCTGCTCTGTGGGGTAAATGCCCAGACTGGTGTTGTGTTGCCCCATGGATCTGCATGTGTTAACACGTGGCCAGGCGAATCCTGGTAAAGGGACGGCTCTCATGGGTATCAGCACAGGCTGACTGATAAATAATGTACAGCAACTTATGGCAGCTACAGTAGAACCTCTATAATGGACTAATTGGGGATTACCTCAATAGAGATGGTCTCAATAGAGAGGTGGTCTCTTTATGCAGTGGTCTGTTTATGTAACTTTTAGATGGTGAAAATGGTCTTAGAGATGCTCTATTTTTTTAAGAGGTGTTGTTAATCGGGTGGTTTACTGTTTTTGTGATGAACAGCAAGGGTGAGACGTTCGGAGCCTCAAGTGGTCGGGTTTTGGCAACACGTAATTTCATAGAGATCGCAAGGGATTTTCATAGGTCATAAAATGGTGTCAAAGTTGTACTAGTACATGTTGGAGGGAGTGTCTAGTGTTATGTAGTGTTGACTTTGTATTTATTACGTAAATGGTGGTATTTAAATACACAAACTGACTTTATAGATATCATTTTTGTATACATATATATTTTATCAGTGTGTGTTAAACAAAATAACATATTAATCGCCAGTAAGAGACGGTGCATTCAAGATGGGGTAAGGTTCATACTGTGACAGGTGATCTTAATGCACATGGACTACTAATATCACAAACCCATAAGTGCTCTCTATGTATTCTGCTACTAATTATGTGCAATTTATGTAGCCGCTTTCAGAATTACTCCCATGATATTAAGCGGATGCAATGAAGGTGTGTTGTCATTTATCGGAGTTTTATGCTGGTCATAGTGGATGTTTATGGAGGTGAGAAGAATGATTGTCCTGCTGCTTATGCAGTAGCATATAAATGTGTATGTGTAACAGCTGATGTGTACATGTTCAGGTTTAGACTTTGTTATCATTTGTAGAACAAGTTCTAAGGATTTTGTACCAGCTCATTGGCTTGTCTGTCATTGCATTTACGCATGCATACTTACACTTCTCATTTGATGCATTTTTTCCTATAAAATCTCGTAACCACCTGTTGTGTACTTCATATGATATTTTAGGTGCCACATAATATTTGTAAGACAATGTCCATCCTAGGTCTCGTTATCTATATATATAGGTAGCCTATATTTTTATGTTTAAATTGATGAACTTGGAGTAAAATGAATACTAGTTCCACTTTATAAGGATGTGAGAACCAGGCTGTGTTACATATGTACATGTATATGATATATGGAAATCATTATAACAAAAAGTGGGAGATCACAAAGTAATTCATTGGAACATATACATGTAATTATCTTCAGATAGTAGCTTCATGTACTATATCTACTAACACATGTATGCCAATGCTGTGTAATAAAGCTGCAGTGATACTAATTGAGGGGCTGGGACCACTTTCACCAAAATCGTCGCATCGCATATCATTCGTGATGCGATACCATTTATGCGACGATCGCAAAACTCTTTTAGTGTAGGTTTCACCAACCATGTCGCTGATTGTAGGGCGCAATGCGTACTGCCGCTTTGTCACAAATTAACATCTCTCCCACATGGAAATGTTATGGTCAGTTTTGACGTTTATAGATTTAATATGAGAATTGATATTACTAGAAATATATGGCTAATTTTGAATACGGATAACAATATGTTAAATTTATGTTATAGAATTATCACGTCCTTGTGAGAAACTAGCTAGGAATTGTTACTGTTAAAGTTTCCCAATAATTGTGTCAATCACATTTTTGACAAGTTCCCTGTCGTTTTGACACAGTGACGTATAAGTAGTGAAATAGTATGGTACATATGGATGCATTTACATAAGCATCGATTCTTGATAAATGGCCGCAGTAAATGCTAACAAATGTAAGATATGCAGATAGATACATCCATTAAAATTTATGCTGTAGAAATCTAGAGGTTGTACATTATCGGAAATAAAGCTTTTCATTTTATATGATGTTGAGCCTTTTGATGATTGTGGGCACTAGTGCAAATGTGTAAGCTTTTTATGACATACACTAGCGTCATTAATGCACATAAAAGCTAAAACTCAACACCAATTACAATAACTCCATGGATATGATTATAAATATCATATGCAATGCAGTTTGCGGTACCTTTTTTTCCTCGCACCAGTGCGAGCCGTTATGCAACAGAACTAGTGCGATTATTTCTGGTGAAGCTGAAATATGCAAAGGAATTACTTTGCGTGCAATTTTGAGATACAAAATTGATCGTATATTGGTTGGTGAAAGTAGGCCCTGGTTACTGTATGGTGACTGACCATCCATTTCCTTGAATGCATTTCTTTTAGTGTGAAGATCCAACTCATTTGGAATATTCATGATCTACAGGATGCTAGAACAATGTGACGGATCACAAAGTAGTGATAATACTGTATATTTCATGTATGTACAGAATGATAAGGCAAATTACTCAACCGTACCACAGCAACAGACACCTCCCTGTCCAACATATGGGCACTGACCATTGCTATACATAAGTGACCAAACACGCAAACCACAATGATGATTTCATCTGATGTCGATGGACGCAGTTATCAATGCTATGTCAATACAATTAGCTTGGTCCGACTGTGGCCTTCATACTTGTACTCACATCATAGGGTAACCGCTTTGGTTCATCCCTTGTTTTTAATTGATACTTCAATTGTCTTGTCAAAACAATCCTTTATAATGTATGAAGCCCATATATGATAAGGAAATACATGTGATGTAAGTCATGTGATGATTCTCATTATTACAATGTTAATGTGGCATGTCAACATGAGTATGGGTATATATGTGGCATGTATCTCGCATAGCTATCTAGTAACCATAGAGAGTATTACAACAATTAACTAAATTTAACAAGGTACTCTACAGTATGGTGTTGAGCAGTTGCCCTCTTAGCTGGTGGCCACATTTCATAAGTGTTAGAGTTTCTCATCACAAGTATTGGTGGGCTGCAGCTGCCCTGGCCCTGCCCATATAGTCTAATAGTCCAGCGAAAGGTTCCATTACCTGTGATCTGCTTCCAGCCTCAACCTTGGGGTCGTGAGTTCGAGTCCAGCCAGGGCCACTTGATATAGTCAAATGGAAGCTTAGGGTTGTAAAACCTGTCTTCAGCTATATCTATCGTTGGTAGAAATATGCTTGCTAAAAAGACGTAAGAGAGAGAGAAGTGTGAAAATGAAATTTTCAAAGCTGTGTGATATGTATGGGTATCACTATACATGTGAAATTACTTTTAACCATCACATCCAGCTCTTAAGTTACTTCACTGTATATCACAGCGAAGTACTTAAGTACCTGTTAAATGTGATGTATCCGTATTCATAAGTTGTAAATATATTGTATTGTAAAAAATAGAGTTTGTAGATTATTGGAGGAAAATATGAATTAAATCATAGGCAGTCAGTCCTCAGTATAGATAAAGTGCGGATTAAGAAAGTGTTTTTCTTCAATTGTGACATTATTTTATCATAGAATATGGAGCTTTAAAAAAATGCCAAATTGTTGGCGCCCCCAATCAAACTAAATCTTACTGGCATGCTGGATGGTTGCATGACTATGTGAATACACCAAGCATTGATACTTAGACCTGTCTGTCTCCATGTTATTTATGATAAATGTTTAATATAATGTGGGATGCTATTATTTATTAATTGTTTACTGGTTCACGTACAATGCAATTTATATGAATCTTGTATAAAGTAGACTTTGGCATTGTGCATATTAGGTTCTCAGTATTCGAAACCAGCATCCCTGGTGTTCAATAAACCATTCATCAAAAGCATCAACGGTGGATTTTATCTTTCATGGCTGTTGCAGTTCCACATCAGTTTTTGCCTAATCTGTTGTTTTCCTCAATATTCTCTCACGAGAGTGCAATAAAGACAAAATATGATGTTTTATCATGATGTAAAAGATCACTTTTTTTCCAAGATTGATACAGATTAATTAACTGTGTTCATGTCTCGTGTCAACATAACAGTTTTTCGTTGCTCGGCAACACAATCATCTCACCTGATATGTTGAGGATGCAACCTACGCAGGTTGGGTTGTAACAGCTTATTGTATAAATTGTTACATTTCATTTTCTAATATATGTAATGCACAACTACACATGCGTATAACTCTACATTTCGAATTCTAACATCAGCCTATTTCATAGCAAGTTTTAATAATTCATATTTAGTCTGCTCAATAAAATTTCATGGCATCCGATATGTTACATTTTGAACTCAATAAAGTGCCATACATTTGCACTTTGCAAGGATGGGGCTGGGTGTGCAGGGTTGGAAGGGAGCATGAAAGGATCATAACAATCATTTCCTAAAGGTTAATATCAACATCATCTCACATTGATAATATTAATACATAATATGGATATTTAATGAAAAAAAAACTTAATATATTTATACATTTATAAGTGATAAAGTCAAATATGTATTGTTGTTTGTTTCATTTATATTGCTTGGTTGCTCTTCTCAATCCTGTGTTGAGCAATCTGATTGGTGTATTCATTATTACTGCCAGAATTGAGAGTGAATTATTGAGAGCTTCAAATAGCATTAACATTACAGAGACTACAGTGACATCAGTCTCACATGGCCATGGC
The DNA here is from genome assembly GCA_019095985.1 of Streblospio benedicti. Classification (NCBI taxonomy): domain Eukaryota; kingdom Metazoa; phylum Annelida; class Polychaeta; order Spionida; family Spionidae; genus Streblospio; species Streblospio benedicti. Next base: position 22,494,301 of record CM032659.1, read on the forward strand.
CCAGCGAAATGGAATTACCTCACCTCTCTAAGCCTAAATAGCACAATCACACATTCTTGAGATTGAATTTAGCAATGAAACCTTTGTTTTATTTTCAGGTATGTTGCTGAATGACATGATAGTGACGAACAACTGACAATGTACAGTAAGATTTTCTTTTATACGAGTATAAATCTTGACATGAAAGAAGATATGCGATGAATCTTGTATACTAATGTATATTCTGTGAGGCCTGATATTACATGTATGTTGAAAATCATACTTTTGTTGAGATTCAAAGTTGAACTTTACCCGACATACTATACTATTCTGAATGAAAATCCTATCCCAATCTTAACAAACCTGGCTCTTCCCTGCACGGTTGCCCTCAATACCCTTCCCGCCAGTTTTGGATCTATAACAGAAAATCAAGAAGATGAGATAATTTTTGCTCTCTTGTCCTGGATTACTTCATCTATATTCTCACATTGTAGCTTAAACTTATTACATTTGCATCATGTATGGATGGTCATTTTGTTAAAAGAATGGCATAAAGAGACATTTTTGAAATTCATACCATTAACGCCAGTTCAGCGTTTAAAGCATACCATGTTCACCAGTTAAAATCAAAGGTGATTAACATTGCTGATTTCACCACCCTGCCTGTTAAAGCGTGCTTTTCCATCCCACGTATGGTCCATTTTTGACACTTTGCAATATTTTTTTTACAGCTTGAAATAAAACAGTGTTAACATACCTAGATCATGTGTATCCAATTTTAGCAAGGCTTCAATATTTATATTATATTCATCAGTGACATTTTGCCAATTTAAAGTATGCATATTCTGAAGGCCATTTTTTAGTCAATTATGTCATTTTTACAGTAGTTTCAATACAGCTTGAAACATGGCCTCCGTATTTGATACAATGTTTATGTTAGTGGTGACCATCACGTCACTGTGTCTCCTTTGTTTTTATTATTAAAAAATACATCATATCATAATGTTCTCATTCTTGTTATTTCTGAACACACAAATTGATAAGCAGTCCTCAAAAGCGTAAACATGGGATTCTGTTAATGTTAAATGGGTAGTTTGGACGGAACAAGGCAACCTTCTATAGGTTCCCCCTTTGATTTTCTCAAGAAAGTTCATGGTATCTCAACTGGCATGGTATCAATATGGGTACCCCATTTAAATCTTAAATTGTAACTTTAATATTTGATTTTAAGAAATACCTTTTCTGAAATTTATGTGAATGGTCAACATAAATCAATACATTAGTTGACCATTTGTATAATACTGTGATTGTTGTAAAAATTTGCCTCCAAATCAACTGGCACAATGGTATCCTTTCGGAAGGGTATCCTGGCCACCTGGCTCAATAATGGATCTATAACAGACTAAATGTGCTTCACCTCCCCCCATTATTATTACATCTGCCCGACTGTCCTGGGATCCACTGATGCTGCTGTCACCACTGTGGGTGTCTCCTCTGGGGATTTCATCTCAAAGCAACAGTCAATCCAGGTCGTCAGTACATTGTAGCTCTGTATCTGCACATTGCACAGTAGAACCTCTCTATTTGGACTACATGTGAGACCAGTGATAGGCGGTCTTAATAGAGAAGTGGTCTCTACGCTTTATGAAAGTTTGGGACTGTGAAAACGGGTCTTTTTATAGAGGTGGCCTCTAAATGGAGGTGGTCTTAATTGGAGGTTCTACTGTACATGTAAACTGTTGTTGATAGCATTTTCACCATTTCACCTTCATTGACTGACAAGAAATTGATTTCTTTCTTCTGATTTCCAGGCATACTGTACAAAAAGCCCCTAACCCACCCCGACCAAACTTAATTAATGACATTTTCAAGACCATATTAAAAGAACTTGAAGGTCTAGGCCTTCCTTTTTATTGAAGTATATCGTATTTCTTGCTGTAAAAGTGAGTACAGGACTATATTAGAATAAATGCCAACATTTGAATTGGAATGATTGGAATAATTGGAATGATATATAGATGAATGACTAAGCATTGCAAAATGTTTTCATTATTATGACATTTGTGATAGAGATGTGGCTCATGTTCCAGATCATGTCCTTGCCTGGTTGAATATCACGGCAAAACTGGCATTTCCATGAACCAATGTCACAAGACAAGAATCTGATTAAATGCTCATTATTTGTGTGCCCAGAGTGAGCTGGCACCAAGTGTTATGTGTTTGGCTTAATACACGATTGTTGACAAAGGTAAATGATGTTATGGCCAAATTCCCACATGTGATTACCAAGACAACAGTGTTAAGCATGTTGATACTTTAAGCTCACATCTCCAAGTGTCCATGACACAAAAGATCTGGTGGTTACTGAGCCACAATGCAAAGTGCCAGAGTGGGTGGTCAGTGGGCGGAAAGCACTGGTCAAACATTATGTAATGTGCTTGAGATGTTGTGTCTCATCCAGGAAAGGGCTTTGTCATAAAGTCAGTCTCCAGTTGAATGGAGCAGTTGCATTGGATGATAGTAAAAATGATAAAGGCTATGGAGTGTGGGCAAAGGGTTATGAGAATCATCAGGGCTTGGCAAGATTTGATAGGTATGTGGGGCAGGGATTTGGCATATTAGAGGGACATGATAACCTTGGCCAAGTGAGTCTTGATTTACAAAAAAACTGTATGTTTCAATTATCTACATTTACAACTTTTCATAATTGACAACCATTTCTACCCCCAACTATAAGTGAATTGTGCACCCTCTGTCAACGGAACATTGCCATTAGTTTATTTGCATGATGTGAGCATCTGTGAAATATGATGCATGTAAAACAATTTAACATCTTTGAGCAATAACGCAGAAGCAGTGAACATGGCCAAGGCCAATTCCCATAAAAAACATGGTCTGTGGAGCGCTCACTTTTAAATTAATATCGTTTGAATCCAATCCGGATAAGTGGAAGAAGCATGCTTTTTACAAGCAAAATGACCATGTACAGTAAAACTACCAATCAGGACCACCATTGTAAAGAGACCACCTCAATGGTAGAGACAATCGTTCAGTCCACTGTAACAACCTGCATAAAGCGATAACCTGCCTATTTAGGCTATTTTTTGCTGTCACAGAACTGGATACAGTAGAACCTCCAATCAAGACCACCTCTCTATTGAGACCACCTCTATAATGAGACCACTTTTCACGATTCCAAGCCTTCATAAAGTGACCAAAATGAACCTCTGTATAGAGACCATCTCTCTATTGAGACCACCTAACTTTGGTCTTAAATGTAGTTCTAATAGACGCTCTACTGTGTAAACAAACCAGTCTGATGATCTGTGTATAAGGCAGCCCCAGTGTGGTTTTAATACAGTGTGTCTACTGTATACAGTGTCCATCCTTTGTCATGCACTAATCTGGTGTAATGGGAGTGACACAGACGGCAGAATGGTCACTGAACCACAAGTCAAACATTGACCCAGCACACAGCACACAATGGCCAGACAATGACCACACATCACTGTATTGATTGAGTGTTTCAACTCATTTTGTAATTGAATGGATGAAGAAGAAAAAGCAAAGGTTTAATTACTTGTGAATGTAACTAGTTTACAGTCATCCTAGCTGAGCTACAGCACCATGAGAATGCTCTCAAACTTCACACCCAGTCATCGTTGCTTGTCATTTAATCCGTCTGAATTCCTGGCGCACATAGAACTATTGAATTGAATGATACAACATTTTTTTAAATTGTTTCTGAAAAAGTGAAAAGTTTTGTTTTCAATAGCATCATTTTAGGTTTTCATGTGACATGCTCATGCTTTAGTTCAATTTTACCAAAAATCTCCTCTTGCCTCAAATAGAATTCATCTGTCTCTATGATCCTCTTTGACACAGAAGCTTTAGAAATATAGCAGGCAGTTTCATTCATCCTTCATGACAAATCTCTATGATCTCTTTGAATTTTGCTTGGGAATGGTAATTTTCAAAAATGGATGAGCAGAACCAGAATGTGTAAGTTGCTCCTGTGTGCAATCACCCAAATGCCCATGGTATAGAATTTAAGCTTTAATGAATAATTCAGATATTACCATGGATTATGAGTGGAAATGAGTACAACATGTACCAAATTGTTCATGTGCTCAATGCCTTGTACAGTCTGTACAGTCAAACCTCTCTATAAGAACCACTTTGGGACTTGCGTTAGGTGGTCTCAATAAAGAGGTTGTCTCTATACACAGGTTTATTTTGGTAGGTTTATGAAGGTTCAGGTCCATGAAAAGTGGTCTATTATAGAGGTGGTCTTAATAGAGAGGTGATCTTATTTGGAGGTTGTACTGTACATCATGATTTCACAATGCATTGAACTAATTTTGAAGTGATACCTGAATAGCTTAGCTTTTGATCAATCTAAGTGTAAAATAAGAAATATGTAGCCAGTACGACTAGATCGTTATGACTAATTTTACGTATCGCACAATGCATTTCCTGGTACCAGTCAGTGGTGTGTGTTATCTCATGAAGCAACATTATGATTATAATAGTCCATGGGGAAGTCAGTTGTGGTGTCTCATTTGTGTGATGTGGGGAGGTGACAACGTAATCTTCCACCACCTGTTTGAGCGTACAATTCCCTAATACAGATGATGAGTCACACTCGCCGCATGATTCAACCATTCAGTGCCAAAGTCATTACACTATACAATGTTTGAGGGTTAAAAGGTCGCAAATCCCATCAGAACTCAGAATCCCATTCAGGAGCACAATTGCAGTGAAACCTCAATATAAAGATCATCTGATGGTCTCGACTGGTTTCAATCGAGAGGAGGTCTTGTCTAGTTATAACGTTTATGTGGTTATTTCTATATTATGCTGGTTTGGGACCATGACGATTGATTGTAGGTATTATTATGAATGTGTTCTTGTGTAAATGGATGTTTAATTTATAATATTTGTGGGTTCGACGGTCCCAAAATCCTATTAAAATTTAAACCCATGTGTGCCGACAGGTGCCGCATGTTGGATCACAGAGGATTTACACTATAATCTTACAAGGTTATGGAGTTTTTTGTAAATTCCAGATGCATTTATGCTTTATGTACTTTTAAAAATGGGAATGCTGTTCCATGTTTGAAACACTGTTTTCCAAATGTTCTTTATATACTTGATGGGCACTATTGATACAGCATGCCGTGCAAATAGGATGTCAAATAAGATTTCACTGTTCGGTTGCAGGCAGGATTTGATTGTGTTAGTGAGAAGGATGAGCTCCCATAATGGTGGGACGGGGGTGTTAGCCTAATGGGGTGATGTGGATAAAACATGATGTATTGGCTATTGAATCAATACTAGAAGCAAACATCTGTCTTTGAGATAGGTTGGTATGTATAGGAATTATCACATATAATAAATGTGATATGTTCATTGTAAAATTCAATGGTATACTGAAATAAGTTATATCGATTTATATAGAAAAGCATACATGAATTTCAGCGTTGGCTATTACTCAAGATAATGAGTTATGTTTTGTTTGTGGACAAGACTAGCAATAATTTGTTAATAACCTTTATTGTGCTTTTTATTGACTTGATTTTACACTAGCTATAATTTTCATGAAGCCAATGTTACACTCATTTGAGCTGTGTAATAAAAATATTTGAACAGAATATGTATAAAGGACGAAGCTAATAAGCTCTTTTAGACTTCGCCAGACATCAACTGAAATTGGTGACATCCTCGCACTGATTGCTTAATTGTACAAAAGCCAGTGTAACCCTCAGTCCCTGTATGAGAATGAACTGCACCCGTTATAGGACAAATCATCACATTACGCTAATGTAAGGAAATAATGCGAGTGATAATGGGGAGGATTGGATTGGGGCGATTTATGCATAGAAGCGGAATCATCAGTGGCTATTCGTTATATTTATGGCAGTTGGCGGAAATGTGTTCATACATTGTGAGAAAGGATGCTACAGGGGCAGGGATGGACGGTTTTGACTTTGTTTTGATGTAGGAAATGACCCATCTATTTTTTGCAATGGGAGTAATTTCTGTCTAATATTTGAGAACTGTTCATGTCTGAGGCATTAAAATGAGCGCCTCATAAACAAAACCTGAGTTAACTATACTGTAAACGAGGACAGTGCTAAAATGCACTTGCTCGCTCAAAAACAAGTAATTGATATATACTTAAGCAACTGACTTGGGAATAATGTCACTCAGATTGTTTATGCATTTGCCATTCAAAGTTTGAAGGAAATCTAAAATACACCTTTTATATGAGATTATATAAGATTAGGCAACAATTGGGCTTTCAGTCTGCCATATAACATCAGGATAAATCAAATAAAATGAAATAAAAAGCTGATGATAGGCTACCTTTAAACAACATTATAAAGACAAGAACAGCCCAATTATGCTAATCAAGCATTATATATTGCCTGAAAGACTGCAGTGGCATTTGGGAGTCTGTATGATGACTGATATGGAAGGAGTCAGTGTTGTGACACATACATTACTCGTTGCTTTTATGTATCGTGCTGCTCTTGTAAGGTTTTTACCCATCCAGTAATCAAATAAGGTAGAGACACTCACGAAATAGAAGGCTGAGTAAGACAAGTTATGGATCATTGACAACAGTAGATTTATGATAAGAAAGTAATTGTATGATACATATTTTTAATTTATCCAGGTTTGAGTCTGTGTAGTATTCATATTGAATTTGCATAAGAATAAATGTACATGGCAAAGTTTTTGGTCAACTTCAGTGGCTGTGTTATTGTCATGTTATAATCATCATAATAACTTAAATATGATTAACTTGGTATGTATGTGTAGCAAGTTATCTCAATATGTTTTCATTTCTATCCCAATTTGAAAAGGAAACTTCAGATTTTGAAAATATTATAAAGGCAGATTTTTAGCCGTCTTTAGGTTTTTTTCGGATTCAATTTTTGTTGCATGTTTAAAAGCAAATGCAATCAAACCTCATATTAATCAGAAAAACTTAGAAAATAAAGGCTCAATAATATAATGAGGGTACCCGTCTAATACTATTGCCATCCGTGCTGCACATAGAGGTGTAAAGACCCAAATTACTGGCCCCTATAAACATCTTGCACACGCCCATAACAGTGCCCAAAACACTCTTTCTCAGCATGGGCCGAAATTTACACTGACATTCCCATTACGATTATTAGCTTTTTCTTTACAGTAGGAAATGATATTGGAGTCGACAAGATCTCTTGGTGGTGATTTGTATCTGGTCACCTTGACAACAAGTCAGATATTGGCGACTTTCTACGAATTTAGAATGTATAGTCTTTGGTTGTTGAAGATGTGAATTTTGTTAATTTCTTTTGAATTTTCGGTCTGAATTACTTTTTTCGTACGAGCTATCAAAATTGCCTGTTAGCTAGTCTGTTGTTTCTAGTGAGTAGATTCACTGAAGTCAAATATGACTGTATTATGATTCCATCATCACAAGATAATAAACGATTATGAATCTAAATTTTAGACAAAGATATTTTTGTTATACGCAGTCTAAACATTAATGTTTAAGGCAAGCAAGTGCAGCTTCAACAACTCCCAGCCCCAATAGCATGCCACGGTTCCTGTATTCATGTATTTTACAAGCGTGCTGTGGGTGTGAAGTGATGCCCAAATGGATCACGTCTGGGTGCAGACTAATGACATTACAAAAGTATCCATCTCACGGTCTTGTGGGAACCACGGCTTCCTACTGCAAACCCCACGGAGAGGAGCAGCTACATGATTAATATGTATAGTGTACACTACCATCCAAATGTTCATGTAGGGGGATTGTAGGCTGTCAAGTTGAAACAAGCAATTTAGGCAGGTAGCAGGTGGGTGTGGGTGGAGGCTTTTACATATAAACTAAAGTAGAAATTGTATAAGATGTCTTAAATGTCTTTATGGAGAGGCGGTGTTTAAAAAATCTCTTTATAATTTAAAGAAACCTCTGGAAATGTACAGCAGATGTTTAAAAACTATGGTATATTATATATGTATGTACATGAACGTGCATGTCCAAAAAAAAGTATAAGTCATATCGGGTCCTAACAAACTGTAAGGGATAAGAAGCATTGAATTGTCTCAATAAAATGTGTTAGCTGTGTAGAAATAAGACATTTTTGCCTTGCTGCAGTATGAACTCTGTCAATACGTTGCAGGTACATGGGCCATTCGTCAGACTTCTAACATGGGCCGCATTGACCCAGATTTGAGCAGGACCCAGATTTGAGCAGGAAAATACAGCAGCGTTTTGTATGCAGGAAATGGACCAATTACATTACGTCATTGTGGAATGATTGTATTAGAAAGTGGGATTGATTGGGATTGATGTGTGTGCGTTTATAAAAAAAAGGAATCTACATTGAATAAAACATCATCCCTCTCTTCAAACAACACTTCATATTAAGCTCACTTCTGTGGCCGAAGTGATAAAGAGTTACACTCATATCTTGACCAGAGGGACTTTGGTGGGATTCCAGGTCTGGTCTGGTGGTGAGTGTTGAGCAAACCTATACGCACCTGGTTGCACACTGTTCAAAACAACACCTATAAGTTAAATTGATGTATCGCGCATTAAAGCTTTATTAAAAGTGCGCCCTGTGTTAGTATTAAGGCCCACGGGCCTATAACAGAAGTAAAGCATGTTTCAAACAGAAATTACATTTTTTTAAATCTAAAAATCGCCCGAGAAAGATGCGTGACATAACGATCCTCGACAGTAGTAGTATTCAATTTGCGTTTTCACGCCACAGGTCATTAGCCTCGTTCAGCCCGACTCGTATATTATACTTGGCTGGTGCATGAGTCTTGTTTAGCGAGACTACGCGGGACATTTGAATTTCTGAGCATGGCACTTAAGACGCGTCCATGTCATGTGCAATTTATTCTTCTAAATAAGTGCAATTTGAAACAACCTAACAGATTATTAGGATTATGCTACTAATGAATTACATATTCGATATTTGAGAACCACAATTGACAAATACCACGGCAAGGTGTTTGACACAAAGAAATGCATCAAAATGCATACAGCTGGCGATATTGAATGCCGATGTTTACCATGAGTTTGTTGTGTCTGTCGTTATACCGTATCTTATGACATATACACCAAGGAAAGTTACTTTTTGGTAAATAATATGTATTGTGTGTTGGAGGTGGGGTGCGCCCCGTGATCGTATTAAGGCTCATGGGCCTATATCAGAGATCAAACATAACCCAAGGGAGACCCCCAAAATAGCGATTTTTCGGTTATAGGCTCATGTGCCTTTATGCACGAGGATACGGTAGGCTCTAATGATATGTATGATCAGCATAGTTGCATACGTTTGCAATGTGCTGTATGCTCCCCAGGGTGTTTAGAAAGATAGTAAAGTGTTACAAGAAGGATGCCAATGGACTGGTGTAGATGTAGTCATCTGATCATGCATAGCATGCATTCCCACTCTAAACTACCACATTTACATTTACATTTCATAATTCATAACCCTAAAGGTAGACAAAATTATGACCCAAACTTGCCATGTTTGTGTGCACAGAAGTTTGTGGGAGTCTTTTGCTAGTAGTAAATGTCACAGCTTTGTAAGTAACACACCTAATATACTGACACTAGTTGACATGTTTAAGCCTCGAAAGTAGACTTAATTGCAGACATTTAAACGAGTGACTCAACGACCTAGTAAGCTTTACTGCAGTCAATGCAACATGCCCCAACATGAGAAACTTCTCTGTAAAAGGGTTTGAAGAGCCAAAAGTAAAGCCTGAGCACTTCCCTAATCCAGAAGTGAATGATTTCATTCAAAGAACATAATGAAATCCATTGGCGTATCTGTATCGCAGGTATGAGATATTCTAAAACCATGTTTATGTAATGGAGTGTCACGTGTCAACTATCATCTCCAGTTATACATATTTTATTTTGTTTGTTTGATCCAGATGCCACTGATATTATCTTAAAGAACACACATTTCTTTTTTTGAATGGATCACTAACAATAAGTGTCCAGCAGGCTCCAGGATCGAGAGAGGATCATATGATTATTGTTGTGTCAATGGCTAATGAGGCCCATTGTGTGTGGATTGCTCATCCTGGACCCTTAAATGCTGCCCATGACATGGAGACTACTACACCATGACATAGGCTTATTACGTTATGTGATGGGAGCAGAGGTCACCCACTGGGGCCAATAATTCTTTCAGCATGACAGAAATCTCAAAACCATTGGAGGAGGTAGTCATTATTATCTGTTCAGAATAATACTTCAAGAGTTCCACCAAAATTGAGAAATCCTATATTGTGCTGCCATTTTGGGTGATGTCAATTTATGTTTTGGCTTTGACTACATTGCCTATATGTACATGAAGGACCGATATCTGATCATCATTTATATCAGCTCATTTCTCTACGTATTCCAAACGTACATACACATGTACGTGTTCCAATGTCATTTAGTTTGGTTCAGAAAAAACAGTGTAGCACTGGTATAATTCCTCGAGAGTAGAAATTTTGCTACTCCACAGTTAACTGGCAAGCAATGATTGGTCCTTGCTGGTACTAACTGTCTTATATAATACATGTCTTTATCACAATCTCAAAACTCATGCCGAGGTACTACTCCTCTCATTATTTGCCCTGAAAATAGTGGCAATGTTGACTTCTTGAGTAGGTGTGGCTTTTTTTTCGCTGTAAAATGTGACAAATCTTATACAAGACTGTCCCTATCGTTCCCTGATTCTCTCTCCCAAGACTGTCCCAATTGCTCCCTGATTCTAACCTCCGCTCTCCGTTTCAGGCCTGTCCCTGTCTGTGAGCTCTGTGGCCCATGACCTGGTGGTTGCCGTGGGCGACGAGGTCACACTGCCGTGTGTGGTGACCGGCGAGGGCTACAGCAATTGGTTCAACACCATCACATGGTACAAAGTGCTGGGACGGCGCGGCGAGGAGGTACGGACACATGATGGCCAGTAATTGTATGCAAATAGGACATCTTACATTGTACCATTGTACCATGCCATGAAGAGTTATGTTGAAACTATGTGATCAGTTCAACTTAAGAACTGAGCTTCTGGAAGAGGTCTTTTACTTCTAAAGGCTCCTACAGTATTCTGATGGTCTATTAGAACGTTCTTTTTTCAAGGTAGGCCCCAGAATACACGTTTCGCATTAACACATATGTAGACCACCGCATTCGAATGAAAGAGTGTATTTCTCGGTCATATTTCAGTACAGAAAGACTTTTTTGTGTCCAGTGTAGTAGTAATCCCTGTTGTTCATTTTTCAGATGCAAATGACCCAGCAGGCGATGGCGCTGCCTCCGTACAAGGAGACCGGCCGCTACACCATCACGCCCGACCAGAAGCCCGACTCCATTGACTTCTCACTGCGCATCACAGGTACAGTGTGCTTCTGTGGCCGAGTGAATAGGGAGTTGGACTTGTGACCAGAAGGTCGTGGGTTCAATTCCCGGTCAGCTCTGATGGTGGGGGTTGAGCAAACTTACCTCTAACAAGTTGCTCACTGCTAAGTGGTACCTACATGTTAAATAGATACAGGTCAGGTGAGTGAGCGCTAATGTGAATGATAAGCACGTAATCACGTATACACTACGGCAGCAGTGTGCTGTATGCTCCCTGGGGCGTTGCGACTATAAATAAGAACATTTACAGTCATTGTACTGATAATCATCATAGACACGACAGTCATAGGGTGGTATAAAATAAGCTCCACCCACCGGCCTGTGCTGGCTGATTTTAGCCATGGCAATCTGGTTTCAAAAGTTTACATGCCAATGGCTTGGCTGCTTTCTTTAGGACTGTCGTATTAACATGATCTTATATTTAACATATCGTGTGCAAGGGGCAAGAGCTGAGAAATTATGACGGGGCTAATAGATTTCAAGCTACAAGAAATTTTCTTTGCGATCTTTATGTAATGTTCATCTGTATTTACTGAAAAACTGCTTCCTCATTACATTCAAAAATCTTTAAATAATCACCCCATGCAAATCATGGCTGCGACTTGAAGCCAACAATTGCTAGATTTGTTCCATAATAGAACCCGTGACCTTGTGTTTGCAGACGTGACTGCCGCGGACCAGGGCACGTTCTTGTGTAAGCTGGAGGGTGAGAAAGTGGAGGACCCAGTAACCGTCACACACTCTATCGTCGTGCCGCGTAAGTCTATGTATGCTATGGGCTATTTTCAAGCATCTGCTTCGTTATAACCAAAAAGAGGCTCTGGGGCAAATGACAACCAAAATGAAAAGGAATCAGATCATTTACGTGAATGTCTATGTGTCAAATCTTATTATTTCATTGTAAGTAATAAGTGTGTTCTGTGTTAATAGATCTTGAGCCTGTAGTAACATGCTCTGTCCATGTCTCTCTGTTTCAGTGGCCATCGATTCGCTGGAAATGACCACCAACAATTCACGTACAGACACGTCCGGCAATGAGACCAAAGTGCATTTTGAGTTTGAAGAGCTCAGCCCGGCCTATGTGAGCTGTGTGAGCAAAGGTAGGCAGTAAGGAGAGCCGGGGAACAGGGATTTTAATATCAATATTCAAATACTATAGACTAATGAAAACAGGTATGTATTATTGAAATAAACCTATTCTACACAGCAAGACATTTCCAATGATACCCCATTTGTATACAAAAACTACTTCTAAACATACAGAAATTAGCTTTATATTTCTCCTACCCCTAATTTTGACCTCTGGCCAAATCTTTGAGAGTCAGCAAACTCTCATGAAATTAACCGCCATGGGAAAATATTTGACAATGGGAACAACTTGATTCCTTTTCCATATCCCCTAAGGATGAGAAAAAGTAATATTAGAAAAACATTTCAGATGGACAATGGACAATATGTGCCAAACTGTATATGTAGCAGCTGTTATGAATGTTCTCAGCACACCATTTTCACAATGCAAACAGGTTACTCTGCACAGTCTTCATGGGAAAAGCAGTTTGCATTATGAATAAAGGCTGCACAATAACAGATTATGAAAAGATTGTATGTTAAATTTCAAAGTAAATCTATACACACAAAAAATCTTTTTGGAATTTTAAAATTTCAACTGGAATCTTATTGGAAAAAGTTTAATAAACAGGAATATTTCTTCAAATTTATTTTGAAATGTAACAGATAACAATAAATAAACCAAGTATGATATATTATTACTGTTGACAAAGTAAAGGACATCTTACAAGAGGGAGGGACAATATTGCGACAATCAGTACTTTCAAATTTAAGTTTAAGAACACTACTAGAACACTTACTAATTAACGAATGACTAGACGTTGCGGTCACCATCATGAGACTTTCGACCAAAGTGACAATATGTCGTTTACGTAAGTAGTAGTGCTCTTAAACTTAAATCTGAATGGATATTCCTACTAATAATTTAAAAGTCTACTCTAAAATAGAGTCACTACTGTATGAGCAACACTAAAGACCCAATGACTGCTGCTATTCCAGTCAGAACTTAACGAAATTTTTAAGTCTCACACATTCAGACCCTGCCAATCTGACACGCCTTTGAATGTTTACTATTATACACTCCGTGATTCCTAACCCGATCTTAGTCGGGTCTGGGGATGATGGTCGCGATAGTGTGCAACTGGCTTTATCCTCCAGGTGGGAACCCCCAGCCCCAGCTGCGGATGATGCGTGGCCGGGTGGACGTCACAGACGAGTTCCAAATGGATGTGAAGTCTCCGAGGACTGGACCACGCGGCTTGGACGAGGTTAGTCTGAAACTCTGGGAGAGTAGAATTAGCATGATTAATTCAACTTGTCACAACACTATTATTTATTTACTTATTGGTTGACAGTTTTGGCAGCGACTGTTGCCATTTTCTAAACCTCTCTGCCCATGTCAAAGGTCACTGTATGTAAAACTTCAGTAAAACACCACAAGGAAGTGTAAAATACAACCATTAATAACCATACAGTAGAACCTCCCATTAGGACCACCTATATACAGAGCCCACTTCTATAATGAGACAATTTTTTGCAGTTCCAACCCGTTATAAATACAGTATATTGACAAACACAACAAACTCGCATTGTACACAAAAGAGACCACCTCCCTATAAGACCACTTGAGGCAAGTCTCAGGGGTGGTCTTAATAGAGAGGTTCTACTGTATTTACATTTCCTCTTTCCACCCGCTGGCAGGTGCACTATGAGGTGTCCCTGGTGCGTGCTGATTTCCGCGCCACGTCTGACTACAGCGGCCACAACCTCAAGTGCCTGGCCAAAGTGCCGCGGTCCGGGCGCGGGAAGGCGGACAAGCAGATTCATCACAAGGAGGTGCGCACTGCCACCATGGACGTACGCTGTGAGTAGAAGACAAGGAGATCCAACACATTATTAATTACATGTAGTCTTGTTTGCGAGGGATAGCCTCTTCTTGATAAGAAGTTGTACCTTCATTTTTGAACTCTTTAAAAAAAAAAACAAGTGTATTATATAAAGTATGATGTATCTGCAGTTTACATCACAATTGCTAAACTAGACTCTGTAGGCTTCTGGTTTTTCTGTTCATCAGCATTCATCTCTATTACCTGACTGGAGGAAAGAGTTAAAGCAGTGTGCCTGCATTGTTTTGTTAATGTTCCAGACAAGCCCTTGTTCAACTGTAAGTTTTGTGTCCCAGACAAGCTCTTGTTCAACTGTGAGTTTTGTGTTCCAGACAAGCTCTTGTTCAACTGTGAGTGTGTGTTCCAAACAAGCTCTTGTTCAACTGTGAGTGTGTGTTCCAGACAAGCCCTTGTTCAACTGTGTATTTTGTGCCAGACAAGCCCTTGTTCAACTGCGTATTTTGTGCCAGACAAGCCATTGTTCAACTGGGTATTTTGTGCCAGATAAGCTCTTGTTCAGCTGTGAGTTTTGTGTTCCAGACAAGCTCTTGTTCAACTGAGTTTTTGTTATCTAGACAAACTCTTGTTCAACTGTGAGTTTGTGTACCAGACAAGCCCTTGTTCAACTGTGAGTTTTGTGTTCCAGACAAGCCGGTGTTTGACTGTGAGCGTGACCACGTGGTAGAGCCAGGAACGCCCGTGTACCTCATCCAGTGTAACGTGCACGCCCACCCCAAGGTACAGTGTAAAACACGCACCCCAAAGTGACCAGCTGGAGTGTTTGTCTGTCACTTAAAACCCCAAGAGACAATATTGAGCTAGCTTTATTTTGGTGTTATTGGTTAAGATATCCAACTATTTTACATTAGTGTAGAGATACATTTGAGTCCACGATTGATTTGTCATGGATATATTTCGTGTCTTAGACACATCTTCAGCAAATGATAAAATTGTATCGAATGGTGTAGTACTAAGTACTAAAAAGTACATGCATCAAGTAATTTTCAATTAGACCGATTTATAGTCAGCATAAAACAAATTACATTTATGTTCACTTTTAACAAGAAAGCATTTCATTTCTATCCAAAATAGTCTGAAACAGTTATTTGTTATTCCTTTCCCTTCTGTATCCAACATACAAAAAGCGACTTTTTTGTACCACACCGTGTTTGACAATGATGTTGTCCCTGACTGTTGGCAGGTTGACGTGTCGTCCATCCACTGGACGGTGCAGGGAGAGAACGGATCTGACGGCGAGTCTGCCGGGAACGCGACCGTGACCTCGCCACGGGTCATCACCGCCGGACAGAGCGACGTGGACGGACTCTCCACAAACATCTCAGTAAGCGTATATCCTTGAATGAGTTCATTGTGTTGGTTATATGAATAGGTGTCCAGCTCACACCTGATGTTCCGAAACTGTAAATGATAAGGTAAATTCAGTGTTGTGAATGAAGAAATATGTTGATCTATCTCAGTAGGCACTCAAGATTTTATGATGCAAAATTAATTTAGTAGAGTTTCTTATTCCTCGCAACATCTCAGTGTGGATAGCAGTTTTCATTATGTAAGAAGAATTATTTTATCTCTGGATTCATGTCAGTATGTACACAATAATCAACACCACTCTAGATTATCTAGATAGAGTGAACGAAAGTAAGTGGCATGTTCAACATGTGACCATACAGACATGTACCACAACATAAGGTATCTACATGTAGTTCCAAACAATTATCACTTGTTATTTGACAGTCTGTACAGTACAATAAACAACACCCTATGTCTGTCAAAAACACATTTCAGGAGATATTTCGAACCTAGATAAAGTAATGCAGATTCAATTAAAAACCACATTTTTATCTTTACGAGCTTTTTCCATATTTCCTTTTCCAAAAAACAAACACTGGCGCTTTTCTCTGATCCCGTCGCGACCTGACCCCAGAGACTGACCCCTGACCCCTGTGTTGTAGGTGGACGCGGCGACGAGCCACGTGCAGGTGACGCTGATGATCGAGGATGTGAACGTGACGCACTACCAGCAGCAGTTCGTGCTCAAGGCGAGGAACGCGCTCGGACAGCACCAGTTTGAGGCGCGGCTCCGGCAGGGTGAGGGTTAATGTCTGATCGCCCAGCACTGCCGGCTCTCACAATGCTCAATACAGGAGTCACTCTGATCTGTCATCACTGCCACACTTGCAATTTATAGACTCAAATAGCCTCACTGTGTCTTTGTTCCACAGTACGAGTACTAAAATCCTCGTACTAAAGTACTCGTACTGTGGAACAGAAACACAGTGAGCTTATTTTAGTCTATAAATTGACTCTGTGATCACTGCCGGCTCTCACTCACCACCAGCTTACTTATAGTAGTAGAGTAAAACCTCCAATTAAGACCACCTCTCTATTGAGACTGCCTCTATAATAAGGCCACTTTTCACAGTCCCAAACCATCATATAAAGCTATCAAAATGAACCTCTGTATTGAGATCACCTTGCAATTGAGACCACCTAACACTGGTCAGGAATGTGTCCTAATAGAGAGGTTCTACTGTGAGGATTCGCAGCTTTTACATGTACTTTCTCACTTGCTCTTCAGCAGTACAATAAGATATGATCATAGGGTTAGATAATGTTATAAGATACCACTATTAGATACATGGTCTTTTGAAATGTAAAATACCTGCCTCTTTTGTCAGTAAGTGTAGAGCAATGAACACGTCCGTTGATTCACACATTTCTAGGATATTGTGACATTGTTCGCCATGGTGACCTGTGTTTGTTTATGTTATAGCCACAACGACGGTGCCAACCACGACATCCAGGCCAAAGTACAACGTTGTGGACGGAAGCAGCGGAAAGCAGGTGAGTTTTAGATGTCACTTAAATTTCTGAGTTACTCGGCCTCGCAAATATACGATTGATGAGTCACATATCAGCTTAAAGTACTGCACAACATGCTGTCAATCATTGCAGTATTATATATTGATTAATTTGCTGATCATACGTGTTTGTTTATAAAAATACATGGAGCTACATGTAGTTGGATTAATCCTACAATGAAAGAAGTAAAATTGTATAAGAGACCCTTTGTTATATTATAGAACAACTATGTAGACATGTTGCCTACTTTTTTCAGGATGGTTTGAAGCTGGGAGAGAGCAACGGTGGCAAGAATCAAAACTACAATGTTCTCATTTCGCTGGCTACACTCCTCCTGGCAGTGGGCTTCCTGCATTGATAACTGGGTGGTGAGGGTGTGTGCAATGTCGGCAGTGTTCTCAGATATGTGAATATGCAGTTGGACCAAATCATCTCAAACGCTGACAAGTTGAATTTATGGTTGATTCTGTTAATGATTTTTCACAGTACAGTATATGTTTAACGCTGGTAATTCAAAATTTCACCTAACTTAAAATTATTACTCGCTCTTTTCAAGTTTGAGAGAAATAGGTCCAACTGTTATGACTAAGACGGCAGTGATGAAAATGCCAATAGAACAACGTCATTTGATTTACGATTCTGTATGTTAAATAAGCAGCCATGGAACAAATTATACAGTTATGCCTCAAGACTGTAGGAAATAAATCCAATTGAAAATAATTGTATAGTAATATTTGAATAGATAACATTATGAAAAGAGGGTAATTTAGAGTGTCAATTTAGTTGTGTCCAATAGTAGCATCTTGGTAAATGGATAAAGTTGAATTTTCTCATAATACACTACGTATGTTTACTATTATTGTCTTGAGAAACGCGGTTTTCCACAAGAGGGTGGGATTTTTTTATTTCAATAAGTATGTCACAAATATATGAACACAACGATTTTAGTAAACTTCATCATTGTTATTGATGCATGAAAATTGTAACATAAAGCTTTTAAAATGCCGACTGGGTTTTTTCTCAAGATTTGTATGCGATTGAAAAATGTTAAAGATTAAAGCTTCTGCAGGATGATGATAGTAAGACAAAAATGTGTTTTGTTCCGGCTTGTGTATGTGATGTCCCATATTCCAAGTCTCTAATCCTGTAGTGGTGCAATATTTTAAACTATAAAACAAGTCTGACATTTTAAGGAGTGTGTCTACATATTATATTCACCTTTTCCACAGATTCTGTACATACGTACTTATATTAATTGCTATGAATGTACAACACTACCATTTATATTAGTATAATCTTATTTAGTTTAAGTCTTTTGCTTCTGCATGAACATGATGTCTGAACATGACATTCCTGGAGACGATTTCAGTCACTGGTGAATGGTAACATATATGCTAGTGCAGATTGAATTGTACTGTGACTGAATAATGTATATAATAGAACAGTATTTTCCTAGGTGTTTTGATGTGAATACCTAAACAATCATGTACAAAATTTGATTTTTTTTTATTCAATTCCAAATGTTTTTTGGAACGGTATTATGAATCATGGACAGCGATTGAATCAAAACTACTTTGAACCACTGCTTTAGCATACAAATTCAAAGTATAATGCATTGAATGTATAGAAATCCACTATTTGGGGCCATGACTACTTTATCTAAGGTTGTGTTTGTATTTTAGTAAACTCACTGTGTATATTACACAAGCGTAATTATTGTCCTTAGTTCAAATGTGCTAGACATCTGTAAAACTCTGGCAATCATAATTCTATCTGTTTGGGTTCGATTAGAACAACCCACGTGATCTGTTCCACTCAATAGAATAATGTAAACCAGTCATATGAATTTGTTGGAATTCTAATCTCCTACTTGCAAAAACTTGTTTTTAACAATCTCTTTAAAAAGTAGTCAATTGTCTTTTGATCATTTTTTACAACAAAAATATTAAGGTAATCAACTGCCACATACGTAGTTGTTTTGTATATGTCCTAGTGTGTGTACATGTACATAGCGTTGAACATTTTAACTAATTTTTTTCTGATTATTATTATGATGTTTGCATATAATATTGCTGAGTGCTTGGAAATAACCTACCGATATATTGAATGTCAAGAATATTTTGTATTGTCAAGTTACATCTCATGTTATTTTAGATCATGCATCAGTGTAAATATCAACACTATCATTCTGTAGTGGAGATGACCATATCCATGTGTCGTTTTATCAGTGTACATGTATCTGTGAATTCAGTGTTTGGGTTGAATGTGGAAATATTTCATGACTTTTTGCTCCAATGTATTGGATCATCTCTCAAGTTGAATATCTTGTAATTGTGGCCACATTTGGATTCGATAAGTTATTTTGAAAATTTGCATGCAATTTGTGCAAAATAAACACTTAAATATGTGTATGTTTGTGTACTCCATCTCATGTAGTTTTGTAACTGTGCTGAAGATGTGTCTAAGACACAAAATGTATTCATAGAAAATTAATTGCTTACTCTAATATCTCTGTATGAAACACAATTACATAAATGTTTTTTGACAAACTTCCATGGTTTTCACATGGGACCATTGAGATACAATTTTGCATATATTTATAAAAATATAATATAGGTATATTAAATGTGTTAAAGCATTTGTCAAGCTTTCATCAGCCTTTTGATTAATTATTATATCATGCTTTTAAGTCAGTATTTTATATTTATCATGAGTTTAGTTGCAATAAGGTTTTACAATATGAGCACATGTACAAATTCAATGCACGTACCTGTTGTTTGACAAAAAGGACCGTGCGTTCCAACGCTCACTGTTTTTATGAAATTTCTGCTACCTACCTACATGTATCTGTCTGACGATACACACAGGCTCTTTCTGCATACATTTTAGGTTACTACTTCAAACTCTACTAGCTTCAATTTTGTTCACATTGAAAAAAAAAAACAAAAAACAAGTGGACAGAACATCCTGGCTAAGTGCCAGTAATTTTTTTTTTCATGTGCAGGTATCCTTAATTTTAAGCTTGTACCTTTGGGCTTTGATCAGAACCTGATGATTGTATATGCTCTGCTAACTGTCCACACATTCATTCTTACAGCAATAGAATGATTCTAGTCATTTCCTGGTAATCTGCCATCGAAATAACTGCAATTTGACAAATACATATAAATATTTTAGACTCTACCCTTGCTTTGTAAATAGATGTATTCTGTGTTGAAAGATTGGATGATAGGCACATGCTTAGATTATGTATTAAGAATTGGCATTTTAATAAAGTCATTACATGTACATGTGTACCTCATTTCAATACTGATTAAATTTTTGTTTTCTCTCTACGAATGTTGACAAAATGTAGACAACGTCAGTGGATGTCATATATTATGTATATTCTTTAAGTTAAGTATTATCGTGATTTTGTGAAGGACCTTGATGAAATACTCATGTTTAATCAAACATGTTTGTCGGGAGACTTGCAAGAAATCAAATTGACAATCATTGATTTAGTTAAGAACTGTATTATTTTTAAAGGAGTTTTATTATTTAACAAAGCACTTATTTACACAATTAAAAGTTTTATGTCTATTAAACTTCCCAGATAATGGGATGATTTACCCTTCAGGGTTTTATTGACAGTTTCATTAGTTTTTTTCTCTTTTTTATGCTGGTAAACATGTAGTACATTTTATGATTACTAAGAGTATGTTAGTAATTTACTGTAATAATCTCTGTATGTTTGTATTCGATCAATAAAGAGATGTTTGTACAAAACTAATCTTGCTCATCTTGCTTTTTTCCAACAGAAAATATCTTTTTAACAATGCTTGTAAGTTGTAACCAAGGAATCTCCATTAACAATGGTTAATAACCTTGGTAACACCTTACAAGCTTTTAAACCACCAGTTAACATTTTTATACCTGGCTGCGCTCACGCAAACAGCTTATATTAAAGGAACAGTTCGTTAAAGGTAATGGTCAATGCAATTAAAGTTATTCCAACCAGGCCAGTCACACAGACTAAATAGTGGAGCAGCAGGATGGGTATGTGGGGTGGTGTACAGGTAATGAAAGAACAACACAAGGTGTCATGTTTTATTGTTTTACCCATGCTCTGAGAGTCATGAAACTGCTTGATCCCATTGCAGGAAGTTGGTGGGGGCTGAAAAAATCACGTTTGTCTACAGACAATTTCTCTGATGCAATTTCTTTTTCTTATTTTCAGTTCCTTCCACTTTTTGGGGTTGAAAGTGT
This sequence comes from Streblospio benedicti, assembly GCA_019095985.1. Classification (NCBI taxonomy): domain Eukaryota; kingdom Metazoa; phylum Annelida; class Polychaeta; order Spionida; family Spionidae; genus Streblospio; species Streblospio benedicti. The sequence continues at coordinate 22,515,799 of CM032659.1, forward strand.
ACTTTAATTGACTAGTTGATGCCTGTTGCTCCATTTGTGTCACTGAATTAATACTGTTAACAGGTTCTCAATATGTGTGTTCCCGAGTGACCTCATTTCCTGTAGCAACCTCTAAGGGCGGCCACGATTGGAGACCAACAGTCTATTCTAGCATACTAGCCAGTAGTTACAACATTTGAGAGATTTCATAAAATTAAGCAAAATGCCCCATTTTTGCTGTGTAATTGGATGCTCCAACAAAGCAAATAAAGATGACAAATCATTCTTTAGCATTAGACAACCAATAAAGCACCAAGGACCTCAAACATTGGAATTAAGCAAAGAAAGATTTACCAAATGGATAGCAGCCATCTCAAGAGATGACTTAAATATGGATAATCTGGGATCATACAGAATATGCTCAGATCATTTTATTCAAGGTAAGTTTCATCATTGTATTTATTTAACTGATGTTCTATAATAGATATTTAAAAATGAAATAAAAAACAGTTAATATAAAAGTAGTTATGTTGAAAATCCTGTACCATTACTAGTAAATGCTTGCACATTAGGATGTTCACTTAGGCCAAGCAAATTGCCATCATGGGTTACTTTCTTTTCATAGGTAAACCAGCAGATCTGTATGACCATCTCAACCCAGACTGGATACCAACACAGAATATGGGCCACAAAAAATTTGACATTGCTGCTAACAAGGGTGATAGGTATGTCAGAATTCAGAATAGAGAAAGAAGGAAGAGGGACATAGATGGTGCAATAGCATTGCTAAGCTTAAAATCAAAAAGATGTCCAGAATTTAATAAGTGATCAATCTTCAACAAGCATTCAAAAAAAATTTTATTTAAAGGATGAAGTTACAAAAGTTTCATTCAATGAAGAGAATGTGCAGAGTGATTCAAAGAAAACAGTTTTTTTACACTGGGCTTCCAAACTTTGAGACACTTCTGACTGTCTTTGTATTATTAGAAAAATTTATATCCCATACAGCAAGTAGTAAGCTACCCGAATGGAAACAATTCATAATAGTTTTAATGAAATTACGATTAGATTTGTTTGTTCATCATTTAGCATATAGGTTTGGGATTTCGTAAATATATAACAGAAAATAGTGGATTTCTAGATAAGCTTATTAATGGCGATACAATATTAGCTGATAGAGGGTTTTGTATCTCAGAATCTGTTGGTCTAAGAGTGGCTGAAGTTTTGATTCCTGCGTTCACAAGAGGAAAGGACCAATTACCGCTAGCACCAACAGATATTGAAAAAAACATGGAAAATTGAACGCATCATTGGTGCTATTAGAAAAAAATTTCTATCTTGAGAGGACCTCTTCCAACTGATTATTTGCTTACATCTCCAGAAGAACAGGTTCTGTCATAGATATGATTGCAATGATTTCTTGTGCTATGTATAATTTAGCTGATTCTGTTGTACCTTTTGAATAAAATGAAGCATATTTGATGTAATCAGTATTATTGCATTAGCATATTTAAATGTATTTGTGTTGGTTGTTATCTTATTTGATTAAGTCTATAAACACACTGGACGTCACTGGTCTCATAACCTTGATGAAGTGAGTTCGAGTCCCGTCAGGGCCGCGTGATGCAGTAGTTAATGGAAGCTTAGGGTCTTCAGCTAGGAATGTACATTGTACTTGATAGAACTCAAAGAGAGAAATCGAAATAAATAATTGAATTAATGAATAAATGAAATGCATGGTTTTAGTCATTTTACTTATTTCATTTTTCTATAATGTGGATTTTTACATATAACATATGATATATATTTGGCATCTAAACAATTACTTCTTGGTACTCAATTTTGGTTTTGCAATTCGTTTGAACTGAGGCAGAACTCTACACTGTATACAAAACCATTTAGCTTTACTGCCAGGTAGCCTTTGTGTTAGTCCTTGGCAAATAGGATGAACTATTTTTATACTACACCCTGGATTGCTGCAGGTTAACATTTTGTCTGAAGTTGGTTTTTGGCAAATGCTAACGCCACCATTGTCTGAAGAGGATTCTGCAACAAACTTAGGTTTTGAAACATGCCATACTAAAATCTCTGGCAAACTGCTTGGACAAACAACTTTTCTGCTCTATGGACAATTTTCATCCAAAGTTCTTCACTACTAAATATTCTCTCTATAAAAAGACCTGATTGTAAGCTTCAAGGCTTTTAAAAGCTTTCATTTGATCTTGTGTATAAATTGATGATGTTCATATAAAATAGATGAATATATCCCCAAATGTTACCTGAGGTAAATTTCCATTTGTTTTATCAAAACTGCTAGAAGGAATCAAATATGGATCAATGTTTATAACTTTAATCTTGCCTTTATATCGATTTTGCATTAGTTTATCAAGATATTTTGCATAATCTGAGAGTATGATGTAAACAGACATATCTGTAGGTGTTATAAAAATTAACTGAATGAGCATATGTGGTCTCCAGTCATGGCGCTAGCTCGTAGTTGCCTCGCAACTGGTCATGTGGTCGGGAACACACAATAATCAGGCGGTGTGTGTATTTCAATTAGTACAACCAGTGTAAATTGAGAGTTAATATTTTTTATTCCACACATCCTACAATATTACATACACACAATATACATATAATAACAAATTGTTGCTGTTAACATCCATACGCCTCGGTAGTGTAGTCTTTCAAAAGACCTTATATCTAATAGTTTTTATTTCTATTATTACATAAACCACTCATGTCAACGAGCAAGTACAATTGTGACGGCCTCTAGCTCTAATAGATATAAAGTCTTTTACAGAACCCAAGGAATTCCACTGATATTAAATATGCAGCCTCAAACACCCTGCACTGTTATAGCCTTTAAAACCAGAGTAATCACTTGCAACAGCTGCAGAAGCAGCAGAACATGCATGCATGGGTGATCAGGCAAGGGTCAGCCAAGATATTAAATATGTAATCCTGATGTGTTTCTCAGTTACTTGTAAATGCGTGGCTTAGTTTCTTTTTACCAAAATGGATACACCTGCAAATAATTGTCCCCAAAAAGTTAACTACAGTACACCAATAAAAACAAATAAGAATGTCAAATCAAGAACGCTTGTTGGTGACAAAGAAAACTTAAAAATCATTTGATAAAGTAAAATTACAAAATGTTCATATAAGCAAGCTATGTCTAATTGCTTCATTATCCCGGATCAGATAACAATAGAGTATCAAATAAACAAAAATGTTACAAAACAGAAATTCATCAAACATTCGTCAATATAAATAAACAGTAGACATGCTAAAACTTCCCATTACTAACTGGGGTGGCTTAGGGTGAACCAGAACCACAGCAAGGTAAACAGCGGCTTGGTACCCAACTACAGCTGGACTGCTGTTTCTAAAATAGAAATGGTTAGTAAAGACGTCACCTAGCAAAACTCTTTGCAAAATTGACGTCATACAAGGTTTTATGAATATATGTGAGACCATTTAAAGGCCTTGAGATAGGCTACGGTAGTGGGATGGGGAGCTGAGCCCTGGGTCACGGCGAAATGCCAAAATTGGGCGTATGAGCCGCCCAGCACGGCCCCCCCCCTTAAGGAAAAAAAAAAGAAGCCCCACCCGAAAACAAATGAAGCCTCACGTGAATTTTGACTTCATCGGTGGTGTTAGTTATAGGCCTATTCTAATTTCTTCTGTACATCTGTGGATATCGACGCGAACTCCAAAAAGATAAATATGGACGTTTTTTTAATTAGGAGCAAATGCTTCTTTAACACACACAAAAAACATACACATGGCACCCGCGGCCATCTGCCGCAAATTGGGATATCGCCCAAGGATCGGCAGTTGTCTCACAGATCGCCACATTTTGATATCTGTTAGTCATAAAACGTCGCCCGATGGTCGGCCGTACATAGCCAATGTGTGAACAATGTGTGGATGATTAGTGGCAGGTAGGCTTATGGGACAACGATCATTTTATAACTCCTACATTAAAGTCACCGATGCCCCCACGCCCACGCTCTACGGGCATAAACATTGGTGACATATGCCTACCTGCGACCGTGGGTGCACCGAAGGCATATGTTAAAATTCAAATCGGTCACGCATCCTCAGTAATCTGATAATGTACCTAAGGTGACTGGATTATACGTTGACCTTTACACCCCACTTGCACGCAGGTCACCTGATAGTTACGTAACGCCACGTAATTCACACCTGTAATAAGACGCCTTCATTGCGCGGGTCAATTAACATAACGGTGGAGTACGTGGAGAGCTTACGTTGTCTCTCTCTCTCTTTTTTCAATGCTTCATAATTATTGGTAAATGTTCCAGTCTATCGTTATCAAATTATTATAGGGCTTATGGGAATGACTTACGTAAACACAAACAATAAGCAACAGTTGTGCAGTAAGAATACAAATTCCTTGGGGTTGTTTTTAATACTGTTGTAAAATACAATCAAAATGTTTTCAAACAACATGTCACATATACCAAAGATAAAGCGCTACGCAACTTTCATGTGCTTTAAAATCCCTGGAAAATTTGATCACACTAAAAAGTTGGTCTTTCTCCGTTAAACCGTTCATGCATGTAAAAGTCAACAACATGTTATTCTCTAGAATCTGTACAGACAAAAATCTAAAAAAATCTGAAGTTTGCAGAAACAAGGACGATTACACTACCTTTAACATAAAATTAGTTTGTTTTAAATATTGGTGTCGATTAACAAGGCTAACTGACGACAAAATAGTTAAACAAATAAAATATGCTTAGAGAATTATCTGATCTAGGATTTAAAACCTGGTGTAATCAAGTATATAGCATTCTTAGTGATCATGGCTTTAGTCACTTTTGTATAACAAAGGAACTTGAGGCTGTGATTGTAAACCAAATACGGTTGAATCTATTCAAACAGTTCGAAGAAAATTGTATGATAAGTTTGCTCAACTATCCTGTTCTTAGGACCTATGTAAAATTCGAAACCGAATTTGGATTAGAACATTACTTACTATATATTAAAAACTACAAACTTAGAACATGTTTGTCAAAGATAAGGTTAAGTTCACATGACCTCTATATTGAAAAGGGTAGGCAATTAAAACCAAAAATTAGATGAAAACCTACGTATTTGCCAACTATGTAAAAAAAGGTATAGAAAATGAATTTCATTTGTTATAGAATGTTACATTTATAATTCAGAAAGAGAAATTTTATATAATGCTATAAAGAATATAGAAGGCAATCTCCATAATTTAGATAACACATCTAGTTTTAAGAAACTTTTTATGTCAAAAATGAATACACATTATTTATTCTTGCAAAGTTTATAAACAAGTGTTTAACAAAAAGACACCAACTAATGTCTGTACTATAAAGTAACAATGTGTTTTATTATGTCAACTGTTTTTTTAATACTCTGTTGATGGTATTTTTACTCACTTTATCCTGTATGTTTTAAGGGTTTTATTCATTGAATTTGTATGTTCTTGTTGTCATGGCTTGACAATAAATGAATTTGAATAGTATCGTCAGTCCGCCAAACAGGCTCCACCGGTGTGATGAGGGCCGTCACGCGCCTTTTCCTCCTCTGACGGGTTCGGTGTAGCCTTTCGCATGTTTTGGGCCTTCTTCATCTTCATCTTCCTCGTCTGCATCCCCTGTCGTGCCTCAGAGATCCTCTGCCGTGCTTCAGAGTGCCGTGCACGCAGGGGTAGTTGATGTCCGCGAGGAGTCATTTGAAGGGCAGCTAGCGACTGTAGTACATGATTTTCTCTGCATTTCGTCATGAATGACTTAAGCACCTCTGTCTCAAATTGCTTGATTTCTGCAGGCACTGGGCCGATGTCGTCAGATAGCATTTCTCCTTCTTCGTCAGTCTTCTGCATGCTATTTTCTTTACTGCACTGGTGTTCAGGAACTGCCGTTGCCATAATGCAATGTTTAAATGAATGACCACTCGCTTGGACAAGGCATTCATATTTAAAGGCCCCTGTGCGAACGTCACGCAGACACCCAAACAATGGCAAAGCTACACCACGTGCATAGCAGACGTTCCAATTGTGACATCATTTTCTTGTGTGGAGTTCAGTACAAAATTCGCCTAGTGCACAATGGTCACGAAAAGACAGTTTATGATTTTTACATGCATGTATAGAGAAATGTTGGTATTTTAAAGCAATTGTAAAATCATCAACGTAATGGTAGCCATCATTGTGATAATTTGCATGAAAGTCATTCTTCTTAGCACACTTCCTTCTATTCTTCTGAGTGCCCTGTTTGGCGTTGAATTATATAGATGCTACGATAAATAAACATATTAGAATATGATATTAACAAAATATAATGTGTCTTTTATCTATGTATGCCGTGATTTTGTAGTATTGCGTTTAGCAATGGCACATTGAGTGATTTTAAAATATATATCTGCCAATTCGCCGCCATGTTGGTTTCTGGTGACCAGTGGCCATTGACATATGTAATGCGCATTGGCTTTAGCAAATCTCTAAACAACATAGTGCGAACAGTGTTAAAATCACAATATAAATGGTTAAACACATTTTGACAATGATTTAAACAGTTTTAACTTGTTAGAACACGGAGAGATCACCAACATTGACTATAGCAATCGAATGCTCTGGATGAATCAGATGGGGCGAGATTGTGCATTGGCATATTTATCTCACGTTAATTTCTTTGAGGTTAATTTATGTTCTATTACATTTCATTTGAGAAAAATCTTTTGGAAATAAACAAAAGGGTACTTACAGCTTAGACTATCCACAATATGTTGACGTCAGTACCAAACTCACAAGCTCATAGGATCATGTTTAGCTAAGCAAGTACATGTTGGGGGCTAGCGCTGAAAGGGTTGTTTGATAGCATGCAATATTTTCTACCAAATACTTGTTGGTTTCTCCTCTTCTTGTATGCGTAAGACAATTTCAGCAATAAATCAAAGATAACAATCATAATTACATCAGACCCCTAAAGTCACGATTGTCAATTTGATTAGTGAAGAATACACGGAGCGTACGAAGGTTTGATTTTCTCACTCATTATTGCTTCAATTCTTACATATTACACCTTATTTTGTAGATAATTATCTAATCTAATGACACAACATGTTTTGAATTGTATAGATTGATTAACATTTTGTTTATAAAGCAATTAGTGAAAATTTTACAACTTTGCCTGCGAAGTATATAAGTGATAGTAAAACATCGAAATGACCAAAATCACTATTCAGTTACAAAATTTGTATATTTATCTAGAAAACCTTGCCTCCCATTTTTTATATTTTTCCTCTTTTCCATTTTAGTTGCATTTTTAAGTTTTAAAACCACTTATTTTCCGATTTTTTTTTGCAAATCAATAAAAAACGTTCATAATTCATCAACGAATTAAAAAAAAAATCAAAATCCCTAGTGAGGTTTTCTTCAAAATGCATATATCTTCAAATATATACACGTTTGTGAAAATTTGATTTCACGGTTAAAGAGAAATATAAAAAGAAAAATTCATCCACTAGCTATGCAAACTTAGTTTTGAGAAAATGGGCTTTAAAAAGGGTCATTTAAAAAAGATGTAGTTCTTTATCATTTATAGCATACAAAACAATGAAAACGAAAAAAATGAATTTTTAGCCCATATAACCTTATAAGCCTGCAAAGAATGAGTCATTGTTTTTCACTCCGGGTTGGTCTTCACAAAATGGGTTGTAATGGGAAAACTATTGAAGATAAAAGGTTCATTTCAAAACATGTTGTTCTTCATAGTTTACAGTATAACAAATATCAAAAAGCTGAAAATAGAATATTTTCCCCTTAAAGACTTCCCAGTACCCTTAATAATGTGATCAAGAAAATGCTAAGATATATGTTGCATTGGCCTCTTTTTACTTGTTTGCATTCTGGACATGCAACTGTTTCGCAGATCTGATTCCGTTATGATTTTACCGTGGTTTATATTTTCAGGTTATCAAATTTCAAGATAGAAAGGTCTTGCTGATTTTAAACAAATTTTGTCTCACAACATTTTCTCCTGTATTAGAGTCATAACTTTGTATAAAATTACCTATTGTGTAATTCAATAACAAAAACAAAACCCTTTTACCAGCTGTACACAAACGAAACTTTAAAAAAAGTTTTCCCATTTGGGGCCCCAAAATCTGGAGCTGTCAATCACGATTCCTGGAATATTTGAGATGTGAGTTGGATGTGAATGTAGCTTTTAAAACATAGATCCAAAGCCACTGACTCTTGTATATGTAAAAAGTATCAAACACAACATATTCTGGAAATAAATACAGTAATTATACATTCTGTTGACGCAATCTATATGGAAAGTCGTCTGTTGACAAAGTGGATTCAACAGACCGCAACTTCTCAAACGGAAAGGGAAAAAAACTCTTTAGAAAGTAGTAGTAAACGCGGATGAAGAAAACATGTAGTATACCTTGGCTATATTATTTAAACTGTGGATATTTTAAAAAGATTTCAATGGATCCTTAAAGTACTGGATATAGTGAGATAATATTGGTGATTTTGTGGATTACTATGGCTCGCTTTAAAGGACAGCAGGGAGAACTAATGACAGTACTTTACGTCATCTTTATGATCAGTTTTATAGATGCTAATCAAGGTAAGTATTAGATAAATGATTAATGAGTTATAATGCAGTCTTATAACTTGATTATGTTTGTTTATTTCTACTAATATTTCGTGGCAAACACACTTCTTAATTCATAAGGTGGACTCTAAATAAAGGTACAACCCTCTGGTTATGATGTCCATTGTACAGTAAAACCTTGACATGTAGACTATATATGTCAAAGATAATTTTATTGACTAGTCATAAAGCTATCAATTGAATTATTATGGAAGTCTGCAATTTAGCTTATATTTGCTTCGTACCTACAATGATAAGTGATTTCACTGGATACCTTATTAAAAGATATATTTTACTGTAAAAATATGATATCAATATGTTGAGACAATATATTCTGCCATTTTTGAACTTCTAGAATCTTGATTATAATAGACTTGAATCTGACTTGAATTTGAACAATGTAAGTTTTAACACATACCGTATACCACCATCCAAGTGCCCATCCTCGTTTAACAGCCCCCCCCTTTCCTTAAATGTCCTTTAGAATTATACATGTACATGTAGTAACAGCACTCTCGTGTAACAGCCCACCCCCAGTTGAATTTTCTTTCAATTTAACGGCCCTGGGCACTTGGATGGTCATATACGGTATATATATTGTTCAAAAATATGTGATGTGTATAAATTATGTAATGCTTTTTTTATTGATAGATGTATATTTATGAGGTAAAGCAATGTCAAAGACCCATTCCCTTATAAGCATTACACACCAATGTTTGATTCGACAGGCGTATTAGGTAAAAACTGTGACTATATGCAGTTTTTAAAAGTATGGAATTCAAACATTTATCTGTTTAAAATGTCATTCACCCATACTTTATATGTTTGAAATACATCCCCATTGTTAAAGTTTGCATCTAATAGCAGCTTCCATTGACGTTATAATGGGACTCAAAGCCCTGACCCAGGCATCTTACCACAGCAAGGTATCATCTATCAAATGTTATAGATAGTCTGATCAGGGGAATATGTGACCCAGGTGAAAAACTAACAAAATGACCCTTCATCCCAGATGTACTAATATACTTGCACAGTAGAAAATGTATTTTGTTAACTGAGAGAGAACTTTTGGATAACTTTTGGAACCGTCATATTGTATTCGACAAGACTTGCAATGTTGTTGCAACATGTTCATCAGGGTAAATTGAAGCCTCAGTTGGTCATATGACCACCAAGATTGTAAAGGCAGATTATAACTAGATCAAAAGTGTTCAAAGAACCCGGCATCGCTAAAACGATGTTGACTTATGGGCAATTAAGATATATACTGAAACAATGTATACTTTACAATTAAGAACTTTATGAATTTAGAACAAAACACAAGGTTTTCGAAGCGATGCAACAATATTGCAATGTGATGTATTATTAAAGACTTATATAAATGTATATTAGAACAAAAATATACAGTTATTAATGTAGGAAATAATAAATATCTTTTAAATCTTTTGAACGTATTCATTAATATGATTTTAATTTCTTTAAAATAACAAAAAATAAATCTATATATGTACAAGTAGTGAATATAATTGTTATTTAACGTCTTTTTCAACTTGTCATCTCATCATTTATCATCAGTATTTCCTGTGTTATTTGTCCTGAGAATCACATTATTCAAACACGTGTGAAAAGTAAATTATGAAACATAATTGCAGTTTAATGTATTCACATTCGGAAATTGCTGCTTTGGTTTTTATATAGTGTTTTGTTTCTTTTAATGCAATAAAGTAGAAGATAACTTTTGTCATAATGACGGTACGACCAACCCCTCCCTCCACATCCTGCCCAAATATTTATCCCAAGTATGCGAATCCCAGGATGCAAATTTACTACTGTCAATGGACAATTTCATGTAAAGCATACATGTACTATACGTTACATCATCTAATATGAAATTCTTGGACCAGCTCTCCATATTGCATTACAGAAAGTGCATAATATAAAGTGACCAAAACTACCTTTGCATACTCCTTTGCAGCAGATCACAAGACCAGTTTCACTTTACTGACTTTACTGCACTTAAAATGATGTAAGCATACTTGTGTATAGATACAACTAATATATTTATGCAGTGCTCACTATGCTCTGAAGCAATGGTGTCACTACGCAATGACGAATCATAGATATAAGCAATATTCAGCTAATATAATGAATTTAAACAATTTATAATACACTCAAGTATAAATTTTGAAAGCCAATCTTGGAGAGCTTTCGTCATGAACCTCAGACTTGTTTATTCCATTTGACGAGGTATTGTTGGTGATGAGCGTGTCACAAGCAGTAACAATAGACCAGATTATAGTCTGCAAATACTACTTGTGATACAATATTCAGCTGCGTTCAAGCTCTCATACAATGTCAAAAGTTGCGTCATTTTCCAAAATGTCTCCATATATATTAAAAGTTGAGTGTTATCACACACTTAACTAGGACACAACACCTATTCTTGGACCCTGTGTAGCGGCTTTGACCTGTTTGATATCTATTGCAGTGACGACGACGACAACATCACCCCGATTAACTTGGTACAATGGCTGTGTAAATGCCACCCTCATCACCGAACCAACAGAGAACATCACACAGCACCCACAGGAACATGTCACAGTTACTTGCAGTCGCAAGTGTCGCGAGAAAAGGTTAGTCCTCGCTGGGAAATCTAAGTTTTTGGAAAAAGTAGGTGGGGGTTGAGGGGGTGGGGGTGGAAGGGGGGGGGAGGCGCACTTCAGGGATTTCATGGGTTTTGTGCGAGTGATTGATGGCGCACATGCCAAAAACCCCATGAAAATTTAGTATTTTGGTGGAAAAGGGGGGGTTGGGATTAGGCTCGGTCGCAACCCCTGTGACTCCCCTCTCCCGGGATCTGCCTCTGGTCCTGTTGGTTGAAAATGATTTTGTTTCATTGTGTTTGTGCTTTTCTATTTAAATACCTTGCAATGAAATTGAACTAAACTATTTTACTAAATTTATTCGAAATTCGAGACTAAAGTCTCCCTATCAAAAATACAGCTAAATAAACCGTATTACCGGTATTTTATTTGGGATACACAGATTTCTACAAGAATGATTTTGTAGTGCTTTGCCAACTGGGTGTCCAATTTACAGGTATATAATGTAGCGATTCAGATTCAAAGTGCTATATACAAGTAATATTCAGTTACAGAAAAGAACACAGTCGGATTCTAATAGCCAATGGTCACTGGCCTATCCTCGATGACCTCATCGTTGGTTTACAGGAATCTTTCACAATGCCCATATACATGCAGAGCTTCAATATCTACTAGTCAATAACTTGAATAACTGAATAGTAAGTCCCAAACACATGATTTTTTTTTGATCTTTTAATTTTTTTTACAGATGATATACAGATGTGAATCTGTTAAACTTGAACGTGAAATGAATGAATAGAAAATTTCTGTCATCCGAAATTTTTATCTATCAGAGTGATTTCTTCAATGTAAATTAACATGAAGGGAAATGACGATTGGCTCACATTACATGATTTTTCGACTTGTCAGAGTTCAAGAATATATATATGTATATCTGAATTATACTATATGTTATATAGGTTATGTAATATTCCTCTTTTTATTTGATACAGACACAAATTCAGTGATTTGCAATAAGTCAAAAGTATAAAAGAATATGATTGCAATGATGAAAACCATCCAATTGACTGTGTTGGAAATAATGACATTGCCTGAGTTGTTTTTACTTCTGACAAGAAATCCTACTAGTGCTTTTGCAAAGGTGAAAATACATGTAAGTTTAAAACTGCACCAATGCACTGCTTTATTCTTTCCGTTTGAATCAAGAATAATATAACTATTCTCTAATATCCTTGGTTGAATTCTGATCCTATTCTTCTACATCTTAAACGTCCCCATTGCTATTTTATTGAAGTTATTATTAAGTGCGTCTAAATAATACAATACTGATACAGTAATGAATTTATTAGTACCTTAGCATCAATTTTGCATGTCAGTATATTCAGGGTATGAATTTTATGAAAATCTACACATGGACAGCAGGGCCGGCAAGTATGTGTGCGGTGAAATTCCTAAATATTTCTATTGAGAGTCCTAAAAAAGTGGCCATGACCTTTGGAAACCAGCCAGCCCTTGCTAAAATCAGCCAGCACAGGGCAGTGGTACCTTGGTATATTGTAAATTGGAAAGCATTTGAATTTATAAAAGCTACTCATTATCTGTACAATAAGCTGTTCTTTTTTGTGGTTATGTACTTTCAATAGTGTCATTTTACGAGGATAAAGAACTGTCAGTTGATCAAGCGATTGCTTATGGTTGAAAGAGTGATTGGTTTTAAACAAATGTTCATAAAAAATGTTAGTAAAGAAAGTTGAATAGCCACAAAGGTAAGGCATTCCCTAACAATGAAAAGACGGGTTCCAATGTGAATGTGTGTTGACATTATCCAATGGTTTGTGTGAATTGAGATCATTTGAAAATTTGAAAAGCATATGTACATGTAATTGTTTTCATATGTTGTCAAACTCACAAAATTAAGTATGATAAGTTTTTATAGAATTGCACTTGTTTGGTTCAATTTGCTTGTTTTTATAAGTGTTTTCGGGAACAATAGAATTTTTCATGATATTTTATCTTTATGTTACTTTTGATGTTTTAAACATGTTTATATGTTGAAGGCCTTTCATTTGTTTGTCTTGGAATAATCATTGATCCTTTATACAATGCAATGTTTAAATGTATTGTTCACAGAGTATAGTTTTGAGAGAAGTCGAAATCTAATTCATAATATTTTTGTTTTGTTTTGAATATATGTCCTAAAAATCGACAACTGAACTTATCTCTGATTGAACAAACATGTTATTGTTAGTATTTTTCACCACATCAAAGTCAGTGTCATATAATTTTGTTATTAGAAGAGAAAGCTCTTTATACATTTCTATATGATATATCTGATATTACATATTCTGAATATACTAGTAGGCCTATATAAATTTGAATCAGTTTATCTCAAACTTAACAAAGTAGATTTTAAGGTTAACTTAAGACCTTTATTACTCATAAGATATACCTCTGATATTAAACTCAAAATTGTGAAAAATTCGGATGTGTTTTTCACTCCCTTCTACTTTGTATTAATTGGTTCTTACTGTATTAATACAAATACTTAGAGGATTCTATTAATTGTAAACATTCAAAAAGTATGCACCATTGTACAATATACTGTTTCATGGCGTCATGAGCTGAAATATAATTAAACTCACAAAACCGTGGAAACATTAACTACGGTGGAACCCAGCACCTAGGTGATTGTTATCTGAAGCAGGAAAACACAATGGTAAGTTGATATGGAGGTGATTAACTGAATCCATGGCTGACTCCAGAACACCACACCAGATCCATGTGCATTTATGAGTTAACAGGTTCAGATAGTTTGAATGGTTGATAAAGGATGAGCAGTCACATTTCTTTTTTTTTTCATTTTTCTTTAAATTGTTGAATATGCATTTTGCTGTAATTGAGCACTTAGAATATTAATCGTCTATTTCCATGACGGTTGCAATTTTTGATAAAAAATTAATGGCATCTGCGATATATGCGATATATAGCCTAAAGAAATCGCCGTGCATAGTTTGATATATTGAGCAATATGAAAACTAAAGTACATATACTTTGTAGGCCAAAAGTTTGGCAAAGCACATTTCATTCATTAGCCACTTTTACTCACTTGGTTGCTATGAGAAATCAGTGCCTTGGCAACATGCCTGGAAATTAAAAACAATGGGGCTCTGTGTGGGGAAATACTTATCCTGTTTCAGTGTGACTTATCGGAATATATTTGCTGTGATTGCTGTTGAATATTTTGTGTGGTTCATAGTTTAGATATATTTAATTCACTATCATAAATTAGTGAACACACTTATGTTTCTCTGTGTCTCATAATCTGAGTAAATTTTTAGAATATATGGTGTGATTTTAAATTTTTTTTTATTAGAATTTTATTTTTCACCTTATTCTTCAATTCCCAGTTGCACGGGACGTGTTGTGGAGTAGAATTAATCCATACCAAACAGTCCATTGACTACTTCCGCTCGCTCGCGTCATTGTAAACTAACACGACTTTAAATATTCTAAGGTAATTTTCAGCTATCACTTATCCTATGTCATTCATGTAAAGTACTTTCCTAATAGAATGTTGAGTGAGGATTACGAAACTGTAATCGGATTTTAGTTAGCATTGAAATTGACGAATATATGGGCAGAATACTAGTCTTCATGAAAAAAAATGCAGACGACCTGTGTAGGTTGTGAATGATACAAACGTTTGAACTTCACTATTATGAAGAATGCATGCCTCAAATAGCATCCTAATAGTATTTTAATGAGGATTTTAGTTAGCATTTTTGGTCAAATTTGCAGACAGCCAAAAAAAAAAAGTTGACAACTTCACTATATTGAAGAATGCATGCTTCAAATAGATGTATTTATTTTAATTTTCCAATTATCAGTGTAACAGCCATTAATGTTGTGTAAAATACACACTTTGAATGATATAGCATTAAATCGATTTTAAATGCTTATAGCATATACCGGAAGTACCCATGGAATTTCAAAAGTTAACTTTTTTGGAATTGAAGAATTGCTGATGCTCATGACAATTTCTGTTAAACGTGGAAGATCAAGTTTGAATGTGGAGACATCTAGTGACAGAATACGACAGCAGAATGTAATTGACTCAGTGAGGTGCTGATACCTGGTGGTGGCAAACAGAACTATATTCCTGCTGTCTACCCCAGACAGTCCATAACATGAATTATGTCCACTATTAACTGTATGCTTTCCTATTTTATACTGTTGATAGATCACTGTCAAAGGTTTAAAGATCAGCTTTTAAACTGCGAAGTTTTGAAAGCTACATGGATTTTCTGACCTGACAGTATTTGAAATATGCTCTTCTCATTCTACTTTTATACAAGGTCTAAGTGTGGGTGCTGCAGCTGGTCACTGACATTTGTAACTCTCTAGCCAAGATACGAAACGTCATCTACACACATTGAAAAACATGCAAATCTTGGGCCAAAGACATACCAAGAAAACACGGACTCAAATGAAGATCTTCATTGCCCAGGGTTGGGGGACTATCCTTAAATACTAGTACAGTTCTGAACTTTCACCACATTCAGGGGCTTTTAACAGGCTAAGTGTCCAAAGTGTCCATGCACCGAATAATTACCTGTAGTGCAGTTTCAATTCGAGTGTCTGCCAATCAGCTGGCACAAATGATCTGTTGTAAAATTGACATTGAAATAAAGTGTGCATGTATCCATGTGGTTCTAAGCTCTGTGAGGCCATATGTTCACTTCTGAGTAGCGCTCACGGAGTGTTTACCAATGATCTGGTGCAAAAGCTACTTTGTCGTTCTGTTCGCAGGTGCGCGTGGATGGGCGTGTCCGCCGTGCGGGATTGTCGCTGTTTCGACACGCTACCAGACGCTGAATCAGTCATAGACAATCACTTCTGTCTCAACAGGTAAAATACAATACAGTAGAACCTCTCTATTAGGACCACCTTTGGGACCAGTGTTCGGTGGTCGCAATAGAGAGGTGGTCTCTATACAGAGGTTCATTTTGGTAGCTTTAAGAAGGTTTGGGACCGTGAAAAGTAGTTTTATTATAGAGGTGGTCTCAATAGAAAGGTGGTCTTAATTAGAGGTTGTGCTGTACAATGTACATATAGTAGAACTCTCTCTAATAAGACCACATTCTAGCTAACACAGAATATAAACTAACCGTAGGTAATTATGCAGAGAACGACAAGAAAATGTATTCTGAATACTCAGTCACCTTTCATATGATTTCCAACATTATATTTAGTTTATTAACAGTATCCTCCATATTACTTGTTGTAAATGTTCACAAATAGCTCAAATGAAATCAATAATACCATGAACACTTGCGTTTTGTCATTTTACAAGCATCATGTCCTTTATCATGGGAAACAGGAAGTCAGATTTGAGAGGCCTCTGTCATTATAGTCGTCTAGTGAATCTGATTGCAATAATGCTTTTAACATCTATACAACCACATTTATAGCAGTATTTCAAATGAGCATTTTGCAATGCGTTGAGCATTTTAAGTCACACATGCCATTATTACTCTGTTTACTATATTTTATAAGAGTACTGCTCCCAAACATTTCACCTACCTGGAAACAATGTTCGCGGTTCATATATGTTGACATTTATCTTTCGAAGCGAATGATAAAAGAAAAAATGTATGAACCAGCGAAAAATTGTCGGGGTGCGCTTATTAGACATCTCGTGTGTTTTTGATTTTTGTTGAAATTTGTTTTTTGTAAGCGCACTGTGCGCTTATTAGAATGAATATGGTAGGTGATAAGTAGAATAAATCTCCTCCCTCCAGCGGGCCCTTGCCGCCGCCGTTGGGCTCCTCCTCCTCCTTGTCCCTGGCTGTCTACAGCGTGGCGGGCCCCTTCCTGGAGACGGTGACCGCGGCCGCCGCCCCACTGACCGTCCATGCCGGACACACCACCGCAGTGACTGTCAACGTGTCCATGCTGCAGGCTGGACACATAGAGCTGGGTGAGTGGATGGTACAGTAGAACCTCTCTATTAGGACCACCTGTGGGACCAGTGTTAGGTGGTCTCAATAGAGAGGTGGTCTCTATACAGAGGTTCATTTTGGTAGCTTTATGAATGTTTGGAACTGAGAAAAGTGATCTCATTGTAGAGGTGGTCTCTATGTAGAGGTTGTCTTAATTTGATGTTCTATTGTATCCTTATAAGAGTGATTTTGATTTTACAACGTCAGGGTATATAAAGTCAGTTTGCAACAGCCTAATATTACAATACTTTACAGGGCCATAGTCAGGATTGCAAAAGATGGGAGGCACACTATGTTCGGCAAGGATGCTGGCTGCACATTTGGGGGATTTGGGGGCATGGTTTGAAAAGTTTGAAATTCAGACCTTTGTCATAGCATTTGAGGCTATTTCATTATGAGGAGTAACTTTAGAAACAAATATATTAAAAGTCAGGTTCATTCTGGGCTTGACCTAAAAAAAAACAATTCCCCCCAAAACATAGGAGGCAGTTCCCTCACTTGCCAATATGTAGCTACGGCCCTGCTATACATGTTTCATCTATTTTTGCAAGTTACACTTTTTATACATGTATGACGTATGTGCTACTACTGCTCATTCTGCATACATTTTTTAGCATACGTTTTTGTTATTAGTTCTGTTAAAATGCATCTGTTCTCACTACAAATTCCAATCTAGCATAACCGAAAAAAAATGCTTCAGTTGATGGACAATTCATACCAGTAAGCATCAGCTAGCAACAAGTGCTGAAATATCTGCACCCGCATTTGTAAAATAGGCCTGTATTTGTAAGCAAGCATTCTCGGGTCAGTGTGACCATTTATTGAGAGAAACGCGCAACAGGCGGGTATATGAGAAGTGTTCCATCACGCGTCCTGACAGATATGAAGGAACGCGTCCAATGCTTGTGAAATGCCTGTAATAAACGCTGACCCGACGCTAAATTTATGCATGGATTTCTCACTTCACTGTGATTTTGAGTTGCTTTGTTTCTAGTTTTAGGGGTGTTTGAGAAAGTTGTACGATTAATGGGACGTCACATTCTTAAGTTAGTGGGATATGGGAAAATATGTTGACAATGGTTCTAAGATTTGTGATGAAAAAAAAAGAGAATAAAATTTTGTAGAGTTTGAGTAAAAGGGGGAATGTGGAAATTTTTGACTGTCTACAAATGCCTGATTTTTCAAATGGCATATTGGTGGCCTCTTCGTTAAAAGTTGATAAATCTTTCAAGAATCTAAATTCTGGTAAATTATTTTAGTTGCTACAATTCCACTTGCATATTGTTGTTTGAAAATGTTATTTACATGGTTGCTAAACATTGTACTCGATTAAACATTTTAGTTCAGTGATATAATGCACCTGGATATGTGTCAAATTTATCACAATCCTTTATGTTACATTAACACGATAAATCACTAGGCACTTACAAAAATGTGCTAATTCAACTGTTTTTACATACAGCCTCCTAGAAAGGTTTATTAGTGTATCTTCACATGCAAGCGATATCGCTAGCAATGTAGCAAAGAGACGACTGGCGATTTTTCCGATCACATACAGTTGAATAGGAGTGTGCACATGCAAGTGACATTGCTACGTCACTGAGGCAATTGTTTTGCTTATTTAGCGGGAAAATTGCCTGAGTGACGAAACGACTTAGCGAATTTTAAATTCAATTCATGTTCTCCTTTTCTCTATCTATCATCATAGAAAATCGCTACAGAAATCATATTAAAATCAAAATGAACACAAACATTGCCAAGGCTACGGCGCCTGATCACCCAGGCGATATACATCTCTTGCATGGGAACGTACGCTTAAATGTGGTCCAACTATAATATTAACCATTCCTTTACATTTTTCAACAGGAACGATTCATGTACCTGCTTATGATTAATAATTGTATTTATTGCTTCTATCAACACAGTATTTACACTGCCCTTGCCCACTTCAGGTTTCGAAGTGAACACAGATGATGACACACCGGTGACCTTTGACCCTCGGGTTGTGCAGGTCACGTGGTCTGTAGGCGTGGTGACATCACACAGTGAGAAGATACAAGCCGATGGGGAGACAGAGTTAGACGTGACGTGGCTGCATACATTTCACCACCCGGCCAACTACACCATTGGTAATTATGAAAGTGGATTTGCGGGCTTTTTCTAGTATATTTTCCAGTTCTTGATCCTGTTTCGTTTGCATAGACAACTTTGAGTTTTTACAGAAACTTTCTGGACTGCATGCAGTTCTCTGGTGATACGATTTGGGTGCTCCTCTCTTGTATTTCACCACTTACATTTTAAAAACTTATATGCAGCCAAACAGACAATCCTCTTGGAAAATGTTAGCTTATTTTAGACTTTCAACTTGTGGGGATTGGGATTGGGATCAATGACCAGCCCAGACCAGAGTGAAGGGTTTACAGAAATTTTAGAAATGTGGGTGTGCACGTCTCTAAATGGTACAAGCAATACCGGTAGAAAGTTGCCAAGTTCTGTAGCTGCGCCCATCTGACAACAATGGTGGACATTGATCGAGGCTGATCTCCACCTACCCACGATGCCTCACTGATCAAAGCATGTGTGATTTGAGGCTAGCTTCCGGAGTTACCGTAGTGATGAGAGGATGGACTCATGGCGGCCATGTTTAATGTAGTCATGATCAATTGAATCTCTGAGGGTTTCAGTTATTGCTGAAAGCCTTTGATTGTTTTTGCCCTCTTAACTTCAGCCTTGATTTTGGAGTTGAACTTCAAAAAAATGCGCCACTAATGATTGACTGTATCCATTTTGACATCCAGGTTTTTGTTTTATGGGAAATACATAATGTAGAAGCATTGTGTTTGAATGCCTTGGAAGTGGTTTTTGTTTGACAAGGAATAGTGTTTATATATAGATTTATCTATATCTTAAATGAAATGCTATTGTTTGGTTCTTTGTACAAAACGCAAATAAATGTAAAAAACCTTCCATTTTTTAAACTGGTGTAAACCTAATGCCCAATTGACCGAATTGGTACCGTGTCAAAGTATAGATATCAATATCAATAAGCGTGTAGCAGTGGTGAGACTGTACCTATACTACGAGCATCATCTCTGATTTGAACGTGAACTTGATTAAGATAGAATGCGTTTGGCAGATATGATGGCCTTAGAGATGTTATTTGATTGTGGTGCGAGACGAGGGTAATCAGAAAACACACGCGCCTGCCATAACTGCCACGCTCACATGACGGGTGGTCTGCTCATCATTAACATTATCATACAAATTGTATTTTTCCACTCTCTCCGCTGATTTGGAGGTGGAACTATAGCTGCAATTTTGCATGACAAGAATGAATACTCATCATTAATGTTCGCCAGTGGATTACATTGAAAATCAGTTTTTATGTATGTATTTGTGGTTGTAAAAGAAGAAACAGTGATGCAAAGTTTGGTTTTGTTTGATGTATAATTTTTTCAATGTGTGCCCTAAGGTTATATGTTTGATTCCTGGTTAGCTGGAGGGCTGAGTAATATTTATTTAATGTGACACATTTAATGAGCAGCTATATCATTTGTGCAGGTCTCATACCACTTTTCTTCAGATGAACGTTGAAATATATGTAACTTATTTGTGCACCTTTAATTAAGTGAATGAGGGGAAAATATAAAAATAAATATGTAATTTACTGATTAACATGGGTGTGGGTGTCAGAAAAGTTAAAAAAAGAGGACTAAACTTCTATGAAGCCAATGACTACATAAACATAGAATAAAAACTACATATTGACAACCACCAAAACCTAAACCATTGAAAACTTGCAACATGCGAGTGAGACACTAATGCATATGATTTATAGAACCTAAATTTGGCAAGCAATTCTTGAAATAGGATTTTACTTTTCGAGTCATCTTGAAGTAGGTGTGGCCGGGCCCACTGGTGTAAATTGCGTGTGTCTGTAGGTAATCAGGATTCTCATTACCAGTGGATTACCTTGTCAAAGCTCGCCTCCTCTGTGTATTTGCAGCATCTACTTTATTGCCCATACGGCCTGGCCTTTGCCGGAGTCCCACGGTCTGGTTAAAACCACCTTATCACACCATCAGTCCGGTGCTCACTGCTCACTTAACCCCCTATTATGATGCCTGCTGTTGGAACCTAGCCTAATATGAAGTCTTGAAAATAATCTCAAACTTACCAAGATGGAAGGATGTGTTATTTGGCTGAACCTGTACAGTGAGGGTCAATCGGACTTCCATTGTGGTAAATTTTAGCTTATTTTAGTCTTTACTTTTGGCAGTGTTACTAGAACCATTTAAGATCAGCACTGGGTCCCTACATGAGGTATTCAAATAGGTGTGAGCACGGCCTGGTGTTGCAATAGCGAATTTTAGATCCACTTAGTTCAAATTAGAAGTATTCTAGCTATTCTTCTCTAAATTAATACCAAAAGTACTCAACTCTGATTGGTAGATAGCCACATAAGATCATACACTTGTACGTCTTTTTTTTCTTCCACACATGTGCAAATACAACAAGTATGCAATTCTAAAAAAATACCTAGCTGTTTAAATCAACACATTTTTTCTCCGAGTCTAACTCCAAATAAGCTTCTTATAAGAGTAGACAATTTGCGATGGATCCTCTCAGCTGTTTATAGATCGCGGTAAATCGTCAAACTTGTGAAAAGTTACTCCAGAAATCATTGTTACTGAGTGCATGGTGTAAGATAATAGGGTGATCTTGCACAATTTATTCAACTTTTCCGTGGCGGAATTGTAGGGGAGTACGAGTTGGATTACAGAGTATAGCTGGGTGCTGATACCACACTATTGACGTGGGTGGTGCTTGCCGATGCAGTTTGACTATTGATTGTTAAATTGTTCTCACGTAGTTTACCATTGCACAATAATGCTCATTCAGTCGTTTGCATCACAAGATTGATGATCCGTGTAGCAATGAAACTGTCTATATTTACAATACAGTTTGGTGCACTTTGGTAAAAAAAGAGATGACTGACAAATTTGCTTTCTTAAAGATGATATGTATTTTAAATTTCACATGACAATTTGTCAATTCTCTGGGGAGGATACAGCACACTTGCAATTGTGCTAATCACCACTCAGATTAATGTTCACTCACTTGACCTGTACCTATTAACCATGTTTAGCATTTAAGTGCCACAGTGCAAGTTATTCATGAGTTTGCTCAACACCTGCCACCAGACCCAACTAGGAATCAAACTCAAGATCTTCCGGTCACAAGCCCTACTCCCTATCCATTCGGCCACAGGTATCCGAAACTCACAGATTTAATCAATCCCTTCCCTTTCAGACGTGTCGGTGACCAACGGTCTGTCGACCCTGACCTCATCAGTGCAGGTGCAGGTGCTACCGCTGGTGCCCGCCGGCCTCCAGCTGCTGCTGGTTCCCGACAACAAGGTGCCCACATGTGTGCCAGCGGAGATCACGGGCAGGTGAGAACCACGGGTGTCACAGCCAGGACCAGGTTTTGGAAAAGGGCGGTGGTGGTGGGGGGGGCACTTAAGGGATCTTATGGGTATTGTACGCGTAGTCGATGGTGGATATGAAAGAAAAATTCAGGAAAATGACATATTTTGGTGGGAAAAGAGGGGGCAGGAGCCTGTATTAGAAAAAAGTAAAATGTAGGTAGCATGAGGCAATATGCTACCTGTTAGGGATGAGTTTGCCCAACACCCACAACCAGACCCAAGTGAGACTCAAACTAATGACCTTCGGGTTATGAGAAAAACTATCCATTCAGCCATGTAAGGGCATAAGTGTTTCCATACTTTCAATGTATCTCATCTATTGTACTGTGAAGTGTTGGCATTTAAATTTGTGACTATCACATATATGTATAATAATCTAAGATTTCACCCTGCATATGATATTTTGCAGTCTTCCTGAAGTGTACGGCCTTGTCTTCACAGGACGCAAAGTCACGTTTGATGCCTCTGTCTACATCGGTAAATTTCTATCTTTTTTACAGGCTCATCTATGCAACTTAGAACGTTAGAAAATGTCAAACAATTTTATTGCCCAACAGATATTCCCATTACATAACTAAATATGTTGCCCTTAAAGAAATTGAATATCAATAAGATACTCGGACAAGTTCTGAAATGTGCAACTCACTCTTACATCATTTTCACATCAATATCACAAACATTCATACTTTTGTGTTAAACTATTACTTTGAACTATTTATTTAGTGAAAGATCACCTGAAGCTTTCGGTCATTCCCATGATCTTTTTTGAAAGGTCATGAGAATTACTGAAAGCTTCAGGTGAGCTTTCACTTGGAAAACACTTGAACAAATGAACATCAACATATCACCCACCTTGTTACATTTAGTTGTTTTGCCCTGTGTAGGTGGCAACATGACGTTTGTGTGGCTGTTCGGCGAGAGTGGACTGCACACTGACCGCTGTGACCAGCAGGACGGCCAGCTGTGTCTCGAGGCCACACACGTGAGCAGACCATTACTACAGTACAACCTCTCTATTAACACCACCTGTGGGACTGATCTTAAGTGGTCACAATAGATAGACAGTCTTTATATGGAGGCTCATTCTGGTAACTTTATGAAGGTGAAAAGTGGCCTTATCATAGAGGTGTTCTCAGTAAAGAGGTGGTCTTAATTGGAGGTTCTATTGTATTTTATTCAATGAATGTATTAGGTTCCATTATTCAAAATTATGATCAACTATATCGTTATCATTTGGAACGCGTTATTTTGTCTTTGGCAAGACTTTCACTCTTGTCTCAAGGGCTTTGTCTGCGCTAAGGCGAAGATCCTCTCAGATGACGAAGCTCTTGAGACAAGAGCGAAAGTCTTGCCAAGACAAAATGACAGGTTCCAATTGGTAACGATATGGTTGATACTGTTTTATTATTTTTTACCGGGAACACAGTTGTACAAAATGATGTCATCTGCGTACCGGTCAAACAGATACAAATCATAAATGATAGAAAGGCTTGGAGGGAACAGTTGCTAAGTAGACTGGGCAGCCAGGCCACACCTTCTGATGAGAAATAATTAAGGTTTGTCCAGATGAATTTAGGATGCAATTGATTGATTGATTGATTGTTTGATTGATTGATTGATTGAATTATGTTCCATGAAATAGATTTTATCAAATTCATATGGGAAAACTTGAGGTGGATATCAGTTTGTTGTGGTGATATTTTCATATTACATTTCTGCTATCATAATGCCATCATTCTCCCACAAAATAGAGTATAGAACAGACACACATATGTTTGTTTCATGGGAGCTGTAAGATCAAATGTTGAAAGTGATAATTGATTTGAATAAAGCCGAAAAAAATACTTTCTATAACAAATACAAATGTTTAAACCAAAGCAGAAATAACAGACAGAGCTAGATTCTACATAAAGATATATTATGCAAGCATTGTTAATTGTTTTTTTATCGTTATATTTAGATGATAAGTAGTTGAAAATATATAATGAAAAATTCTAATGAAACAATGCACAGGTAATCACAATACTTCATTTAGTTTTTAAGTAATTGAAGCAAACCTGTGTTAACCTATGCATTATTTAATAAGGCTTCTGATTTGTATAAAATTGCCGGGTAAATAATGAACGTTTGCTTTTAAACCTTTAGAAACAACCAATTCAAATATTTTTGCTACCGATGCATACACAATGCAAATTTTTGTACATAAACACCCTGATTAGTAAAACAGAACTTGGCAAAATTCGTAAAAAGTGAGCGAGGACTATCTTGAGGCCGCATGTACGAGCTTTTCATGAACAGTCCTTCTCATGTTAACCTTTGACATGACACAATTCTTTCTATCAAATGTGAGTTTTTCAAGGCTTGTGTAATTGCACAATATAGTAGTTTTCTTTTGGATTTTGGATTTTATGGAAATGATATATATAAGAGATCTCAGCCAAGAATTTGGCGGTTTTAATTGTGTGGCATTTGCTAATTACAACAATTAAATTGTGGAATGGGCCTTACAAATAACCCATTAATGTTATAGTAGCCTATCTAATCAGACCTAGCAAATCAAAATAGAGAAACCATACCTCTCCAAATATCAGCTTTATCGTTCTACTATGCATACTATAGGCTACATTTTCAATGCATATAACTTCTTTGTTTGTTTGTGTACATGTATGTTTTATTTTCATTGGTACACTTTATTGTTGTGTGTGTTTTTCATTTGAGGTATATTATATCATATCACTATATCTCTCGTAGTAGAAAACGTCTGCCCGTAAGGAGACAGATTATGAGGCCATCAAAAACCAGCCAATCTAAAAAATCAATGGATTAATTACACCGGCACTATCTTTAACCTGCCCCCCATTAACTGTGTTACCCAGAATGAGTTTTAGAGAGATTTATCCAAGGAAGTGGTTCGCCATAAAACAGGCGGAAGTTACTTGGAAGCCCCGGCTAATTACCACACTGGAACGTGAGGGACTAAAAGGCTCGCCAGGTTATTACGGCTTAGATAAATTGTACATGCCTCATACCAAAATGTGATGTGTAACTCTGATGTTAAGACATGGTTTACATATTTCTTTTGTTTTGTCCATGGAAAGGTCCTGACCATTTTATTCCTTAATGCCCTTTTTAAGTCCAATTTACATAATTCTAAAATGGGAATGGTTTTAGGGCGTTCACTTTTTAACGAAGTGTTTTTGTGGCTATTTTCAATAATAGCATTTTTTTTAAATTGTATGTATATCATCATGCAAATTAAGTGGTCACTTCTGTTTCCTTTTCATCAATTTATACATTTAAGACCTCGAATGACCATTACAAAACTAATATTTTGAGTAAAATACAAGTGCCTGAGAATCATGAGAACAGTGACACAAACATAGTGAGTGTTCTGTGCAATCAATTCTGCATTTTCACATTATTTTCACGTGTTGACAGCTAAAGTATTGCCTTTGCTCTCCCGTGAGGTTCAAAAGATGAATCGCGTATAACTAGATGTCATTCCTCATACCGAAGTTCAACTTCCTGTTTACTTCCAAGGGATGTTTGGATGTATTATTTTCCACACTCTCTAACTTGATGCTGCTATGGCAAAGCATTGTGGTTGATGTGGAGCAAAAATGTGAGTGAGTTGGGGAGTGGTTCGGTGGGTGGAAGGGTGTGTGGGTGAGTGTTAATGTTACCGCTGAAGAGAACACCTTAGGTGCACTCAGATGCACTCTAGTATGAAGAGGGCAAAAGTATTGTGGTTGATGTGGAACAAAATTGTGAGTGGGTAGGTAGGTGGGTGGGTTGTTAGACAGATGTACAGACTGGGCTTGCAGGTGGATGAGGTGTGTGCATGAGTGAGTGAGTGAGTGAGTGAGTGAGTGAGTGAGTGTTAACGTTACTGCTGAAGAGAACACCTTAGGTGCACTTACATATAGATACACACTATTGTAAAAGTTTATTTGTAGTGCATATCATATAAATTTATGTTAAATTCATTTTAACAAGTTCATGTACACTATATTTACAAATATAAATTTACTCCAAAGTTTCAGCTGCTATTAATGGCCTTGATCACGGAATGAGGCTGTCATAAAAAACATTAATTTTTCCCCATTTTATCCCTATCCTCATCACTCATCCATTTTTTTGCCTATTTGTACCACATCCATCTTTTTTCAGCATTATTTCCAACCAACCAAACATTCAACCAGCCAGACAGCTAGCATTCAACCAGCCAGACAGCTACCTATCAACCAGCCAGACAAACAAACAATCAACCAGCCTATTTGGACAGGGCGTAATTATTTCTCGTTTTTAGATCCTTTTCCAATTTGAGACTATACCCTGGCTACATCCCAGTCTACTCTGTAACCGTCATCTCTAAACCTCTTGTTTTATAGGGTGTCCTTGTCCCAAATGTATGTCTATGGGATTTATCTAGGACTGTGACCAATAGTGCTCATTTTACATCCTTAAACGTAACTCTAGCATTTCTGATATTATGGTAAAGTACATTTTTAGTTTCCAAGAACTAATGAGAAAATGAATATTTGGCTTTAGGGACAGGATTTTTAAAATAAGTAGATGCGCGCGCCAGCGCTCCGTCAGACGTTAGCCGTCCGTCACACGTACATTTTACAGACGTGACTATCTGCTAACGTCTGATGGAGTGCTGGCGAGCGCATCTAACAAAATTGTTAACTTATTACCAAGTCTCTTGCCTTTTTTTACCAATGCTATGAATGATAAATAGAACAATATTTTATGTCTCAATTAATCGCTAATATTCAGTACATTTGTATCACTATTTTATGTGATTCACATGTGATGCCTCTGCTGATGAGTTTTTCAGTTTTTCTTTTTATTATTAATATTACAATATATTTTTATATGAAATGTACTTTATCTATTTGCTCAAATAAATAATAAATGAAAAAAATAAAATGAGCAGATTTTGGTGGTGGTCCTTTACACAGGCGTGGGCTCTTCTTTGAATGTTTACGTTACTGTCAATTCATGACTTAATATTTGTTTTATCATTGTTTTCAGGATCATGTGTTCATGGAAGAGGGAGTGCATACAGTGAACATAACAGCTTATAATAGCTTAGGAACGCTCAGCACAAGCATGCATGTGGTAAGTTAAAACAAAACTGCTAAAAAATGCCTAAAATTAGCTGAATAAAACTCCTAAAATGGCAATTTTAAATTTGCGTCAATGAATTCTTGAAAAAACAAATATGTACTTTTTTGTCTGTGGCAATATTTTATTTAATAGACTCTATAATGTTTGCAGAGATCACTACAATCTGTAACCTTCTTGTTGTAGCTGTAAGGAAGTAACATAAATGCTTAAAATTTTACAAGTTTTCTTCAATATATCAGTAATTTCATTATTCTCATATCAAATTATAGGACTAAGGGCTTAAGGAGATGTTGATAAATGAGAACTGTAGAGCTTTGTAAATCAAGATCACCATTTATTGAACCTCGAGTATTGAACAAAAGAGTTGAAGCATGTAAAATGAAATCCAATTCCAATAAATATCACACCCCAAAATACATTTCCACCATTGTGCGGGAATATTTATAGACACCATAACTTCTATTCTCCGAGCAATCACCAAATCCTATGACGTTTTACATTTAGGTCACACATAGGTCAAACACAGGTCACTCAAAGGTTGGAGAATCCCTATAAAACCAGCGAACCAATCATGTTGTTGCATTCACCCATGTGACTAGTTCATACTTGATTTCTTGTTGTCTACTGATCCAGTTATCAGTGGCCAATCAAGCGTGAGTTCTCTTTTGTATCAGCCAATCAGGCATCCTGATGTATCCCTCTTTAGAAGATGTACTACTTCACACGACCTCATGACAATTTTCAATGGGTGTTCGGTAATTTAAGCTTTTAGGAGACAAAATACAGCATTACATGAATTTGGCTTCTGGAATCAAGTTATAGTTTGATATTTCTATTGCTAAGAAAAAAAACATTCTAAAGAAGACTATTGGTATAGCATCATGTGATATTTTTTGTAAGGGGACCAGACCAGGTGTTTTACTGATTTTAAACCTGATTTGAGAAAATTTCACACTTTGAATGCTGCTGGCTGAGTCAAGAACGTAGAAACAAATGTTTTTTTTTTTTTTTTTTATTTTTTTTTTGTAGAAGTATATATATGTACATGTATCATCTATTATTTTGTCCAGAAACATGATAAATATTATCACACGTCACATGTCATGTACTGCTGTGCATGTACATGTATGTCTATGATAGATTCTTAAGTACATGTATATCTGAAATACGATCACTGAATACGACATTTACATATTCGGTTTTGTTTCATATACCAATTTAGGTGCAGACCATTAGGAAGAACATACTGGGAAAATGAGCCAAAAAATATCCTAAAAAATATCTTAGTTTGAGAAATTAATATAAAGCTATAGCCAAATAAATACTTTATTATCAAAGAGAAATCTCCCCTCTGCCTTTAAATTTGCCTTGCCCACAAATAAAAATAATCACCTCTAATAAAATGCAAGAGAAGAAAAAACTCGCATTTTTTTAATGAAAATAAACACCATAGCACTGCTATTTACACAATAACCGCCCATTTAGAAATGAAGATGACAATAAAGCATAAAAAAGCTGCGCAATCTAAATTGCAATCCGCAGCAGCCACTGTCCATATAATATAATGACTCGATGCATTCGTCATGATGAGCCTATTACTGTGTCTTGGCGGCGGCTGCGGTCGGCTTATCTGCTGAGAAAGCGCCCACTGACCCGCGATGGTCGCCACCTCAGTCAAAAGTTTTGAGCACTTTATTTATGTGTCTATGGCTGCTCATTTTGTTTTTGTTTTGTCATATTCTGTTGGGGTTTTTGTCTTTTTTTGTTTTGTAAAATCTCTTTAGGTCAAAAGTTTTGAGCTCTTTATTTATTTGTCCATACATGTAGGTGCCGTGTTTTTGTTTTTTTGTTTTGATCTGTTTAAATTTTTGTCTCCATTTATTTGTAAAATCTCCCTCAGTAGAAACAATGTTGAGGCCTCGGTCTAAGGAATTTTGAGCATTTTTCTATGTGTTTGAATGATCGACTGTTTTTTTTCCTGCTTTTTTTATATTTAGCTTTCTTTCACCTCAATTACAAAGCCATTTTGTCCTTGATGTTAAATAAGATTTGTACTTTTTTAAGTGTCTACAAACGATATAGATATTTCATCAATAAGTCATTCTTCACATGTTGATTGAAAAAAAGAAAATAAAGAAATTATGCAGAACTGGTTGAAAATCATTATTCTCATGTGTGTTAAAACCAATGGTAAAAATCTTTTTAATGCTGTCTTGTGAAATCTTCCCAATTTGTCCGTGAAATGTCGCAAAAAGCTGAATGCACTGCATAGTTTACTGGTAATATGTACCTATTGAAGGCACATATTATACTGCTCCCTTTGGTGGGTGGGGATAAGGTCTCTTCTGTTGTATTGTTGACTGCATGATGTGTCAGACTGGCCTACTCAAGGCATTATTTTTTCAGAGTTTCAATACATTGTGTATCTTTTTCAAGGAAAATTTCAATAATTTGGGGGACATTTAAAAAAAACAAAGATAAATTATCAGAACATTCAAAGTTAGGATTTTAATGACAATTTAGTACAAATTTGTTCACAAGCGAAAATGTATTGTTCAAATGTCAAATAGTATAAATACTTCAGTGTGTCTTATCAATGAAAAACCATTGATTTTGTTGTGGAGCGTCACAATTTCATGATAAATTATCAGTACATTTTGGGTGCGATTTTTCATCATGCAGCTAACATACCGTGCCCCCTGGGACAGGATATGAAGATAGTCCCTCACATTTGCAGGTGGCTGTCAATAACCAACTAGAAGATGTGAGATTCAGTGTCCACGGCAACGACAGCAGTCAGGTTGCCATAGTTACCCACTCCACCATTCGGTTCTCAGTTTCCATGGTAACCACTGCACGACAACACCTCATCATGCAGGTGGGTATCTTCACGCTGTAGAACTTTGTAATAGTTATATTTTGCATTGCAAATCTATTCCCCCTAGTTTGCATTCAGTTAGTATTGAAATTGGGAAGAACCCACTGCAATGGCAGATACTGGGAACTCCCTTCTCCCTCTCCTTCCAGCCAAACATTTTATGCCATACCTGGAGCAGGTAGGTCAAGCAACACACAGGTGATATGTGCGTTTAACACACGACTTTCGAAGTTGGGGTACATGGTTAAAAAAATCCTGGATCTGCCACTTCACTGTTATAATTTTATCAGCCTTATGAGTGTCTTGAATAGTAACATAACAAAATTATGATGTCACTTAAATATGACATGATCAGATTACTTGATAGGGAACAAGTCTTCTATTGAATTAGCAGTGAACTGCTCTATTACAATATGTATATAAATAACTTTGGTGACTGGCTATTCGGCAATGGATATGATGGCACTACATTTGAATGTCAACTACATGCTATGCATAATTTTATTCTTTATAATCGTTCTGATAACCATGCATGAATTATGTTCATGAGGGTCAGAAAGTCACAGATTTTTATTTGTGATTCGAGAAGGGAGATAAAGCTGGTCTCCTAAGATTCTAAACCAATTACAGTTGAAAACGATCCGGAAACTGGAAAGTCCATTCAATGTGCAGTAAGAAACTTGTGATCTCAAAGCAGTAGGGAAAACACTAATATATAATATAACTATCAAGATGGCTGAAATTTGGAGATAAGCAATATCGAAATATCCGCATTCTACTGTATTCATGCAAAATGTCCGCACGTTTTTCAGGTGAATTATGGAAATGGTGATATTCAGCACTACTCCCTGGTGGCCAAAAACGGAACCATGATAGGTGGAGAAACGGAAAATGAGAAGAATCTCAACTATATGCATGTGACAAGCTCGTATGGGGATGAATGCACATTGCAGGTAAAAAAAATAGATGTAATGTTCTGCAGTAGAAGAATTTAGGCACAAGATCTGTTTGTGTGTCATTGAAGGGATATTTTGTGCAGAACAAATATCATACGACCAAAGTGTTGAAATGCATTGTAATTTATTATAAAACTTTTTATTGCAATATTTTTTTTGTTTTAAAAGCGTGCTAACGTTATACATTTTTGTAGTTTTGTTATTTTTCAAATATAAAGGTAATTTGTATGCTACATGTATATTTTATGGTCCATATTTCATATATCTATCATTGCTGTTATTAATAAGTTTTAAACCCTGAAACTAATTCATCAGATTCTCTGAATGGCTGGGATAAATTATGAAAATATTTTCTCTCTGAGTCGCAAGAAATGTACATTCCTGTCCGTGTATAAGGACCACAGTTATTTCTGTATATTTATTACTGTATTTTCTGTTACTTGAAATGTCTCAAATTACAAGTAATTGTTAGAAATTATTTTCTGCATGTCCATATTTTGGGATTTCAAATGAATTTGAAAAAAATACATTACGCAAAGAAATTGGCATGAGATTCGGTCAGTAATTACAGTATTTTCCGTATTTACTAAGTTTGACTACTTATTTTAGAGGATAAAATGTATACCACACTCAATATAGGGATTCCAGTGTTTTTGGAATTTTCTTCTAATGCTTGTTAAAATGCAAACTATGGGTATTTCCTTTCTAGGATTACCAGTAATTTCTAGGAATTAAGGGCATGTAGCAAAAATCTGTTGAGTTCAATGGAATTTTCTGTAATTTCTGTGGTCCTTATACACAGACAGGAATATGTGCACGAGTTTACTGTTTTGCAGGTGGAGCTTGACCACAAGTACATTAGTGAGGGAGAGTTCAGACCTACACTGGTGGTCACCAATACTCTCAGTGGTCAGAACGTTATGGTCAGCCTCAAGCAGACCATACTGGTGGGTATAGCACTTCTTGGCATAGTCTGTCTCTTTGAATGTGAACTATTACTCTGAGGCCAAGGCATCCATTGTGTGTTTCAATATAATCAATATATATCGATATCAGAGTGATTTGAATAAAAAGCCTGAACTAGATGAAGATGCCAAGCAATCAATCAGATCCCAAGTTTATTTGAGCTGGCCCTAACTATTCCTCATTCAGAGGGTGTAGCCTGGCTGCCCAGTCTACATCTCAATCGTCCCCTCCAAGCCTTTTGGTCACCAGGATCTAATATACACATTTGTTGATGTACAGGTGCAGCATGTGCTGCTGAGTGTGGCTGTGTACCACCCGCCCTTCTCTGCTGTCGGCTCCCTCCTCAACTTCTCAGCCACCCTGAGTCCCTCCTCGCGCTTCGCCACCTACAGCTGGACAGTCTCCATGCAGGACGAACACAGGTGCGGGATGGGTCGTACATTAGAATCTCTCTATTAGCACCACCTTTGGGACCAGTGTTAGATGGCTTTCAATTGAGAGGTGGTCTCTATACAGAGGTTCATTCTGGTAGCTTTATGAAGGTTTGGGGGACATGAAACAGATTACCATATGAAAAGATCACTTTTTTCAAAATTTAAATCATTTTCCAATGAAATACAAACTGTATAGGTTTTGGGGCATATTTCAAACTGAAAAAAGGTTCACTTATGGGCCCAGGGGCGTAAGTTTGAACCTTAAGGCCACCCCTCATTTTGGCGATGAATAAGCAGTGGACTATTTATAAATGGAGAGCTAACATAACCCCCATCACGGACTCGTATTTATCTATGTATGATGAGTGACTTGTTGACATACATTTGCATGAAAAACGCTAGCATGTCTTTTATATAAATAATATCTTCCATTCAACCATCCCATGCATTTCATAAGATAGTGTAATTAAAACAGTTTTATTTTTAGTGCATCTTTTTTGTTTATCACATAGGAGCTTTTTATATTTTCGTTTTCCAAACATAGTATGGCTCTCTACCTCTACCATGTTCATCAACAACTACCATGCAAACAAGACGTTTCAAATGTTATTATCGTTTTAGTTCTTTTTGTTTATCACATGGATTTATATTTTTGTATTTAATACACATGTATTGGTATTTTAA
This sequence comes from Streblospio benedicti, assembly GCA_019095985.1. Lineage (NCBI taxonomy): Eukaryota > Metazoa > Annelida > Polychaeta > Spionida > Spionidae > Streblospio > Streblospio benedicti. Next base: position 22,549,597 of record CM032659.1, read on the forward strand.
TTAAACTTTAAAGCAAACTTGATTTTCAGATTCATCACTACCAACATCTCCACCCTTGACCACAAACTCAGCCACACTTTCTCGCAGTCCGGTCACTATGTGGTCACAGCCATTGGTCAGAATGCGGTCAGCCGTGTGCAGCGGTCAGTGTCAGTGGACGTACTCGATCCCATCTCACAGTTGACCCTTCAGTACTCGCCAAACAACAGCCTTGTCAAGGTAATGTGTTCTTTATGGTGCATTTTTATTAACTGATAACCATGAACCTCCATAAAGAGGCCACCTCCCTATTGTGACCACTTGAAGCTAATACCACAACTGGACCTAATAGAGAGGTTCTAATGAAGTTCAAGGTTATGCTCAGTGGCTGAACAAGTACATGAACGTGTGTACAGAAGCAATACAATGTGATTTGTGCATTTTGAAAGTTTCTTTCATTTAAACTAAATATCACTCCAGAAAAGGGCAGCTATTAAGTCCATCAAACTTCAAATAGGTGGACTGAATAATTTTTGTCAGACTTAACTCCCTAGATGGATGTAAGAACTTGCTTATCTCACCAATGTTAATTGTTAAACGTTAATTGAACCAACACAGTACGTCTGGCGAAAATCATTTGGTGACGTGTTTCAATACACAAAAAACATGATATTTTTATAAGTGGAATAAATATTAAAAGTGAAAACTATGAGTTATTTTCCTTACACTTCCAATGGAAAAAGACATTGTTTGTTGATCCTGGATTTTGCAGAACACATATATTTTGACTGAGTATTGTAGTTAAAGTGACTGATCATACTTTCAGCTGGGAGCGACCGCGGTGTTCACTGCATCTGTTGTGACTGGTACTGATGTCAAGTTTGAGTGGGAGTTCCATGGACCCAGTTTTGATGATACACAGGAGGAATGTGTGGGGCGTGTCAGTAGAATCACCTACACCTTTGACACTGTAGGCGAATACAATGTCACCGTCAAGGCTGTCAATCTTCTGGGCAACAAGGTTGGTCACTATATTCAGGTCTAACATCTGTTTTAGAAAAATGATGCCAATTTCAATTCATCATCTTGGGATTTTCATCGTTGGTCTGAAGGCTGTTTACCAGTTTATACTGTACATATATCCAGTACTGCAATGTTCCGCTGGGTTAAATTGTCTCTTTTAACTGGAAGATGACTGCCGGGTTAGACTTGTGTCACAAGCAAAATCAATAAGTGTTTTTCTTACTTAGCCATGTAAGGATGTACATTTAATGTTAAGAAGCACGAGGGGAAATAGTTATGTTTTTGAGATATCCATATAGTTAGAGTTCAAGATTTATAGCGTGAATCGTAATTATTTTTGTACTGAAAAATATTTTTATAACTTACACATAATTGTGGTATTTTAGATTGTGTGGCTACGGGAGAAAATCGTGGTTCAGGAGCCAGTGTCGGGCCTCGTGGTGGAGGTTCCTGAAGCTGTCACTAGGGGCTCCACTGTGACCATCAGAGTTAAGGTGAGCTATAAAGGGTCAAGAAATCCCATATCCCTCTTCTTTTTGGTCTCATTTCCTACATCCACTTTTTTTAGTGGTTTTCCCTCCTCCCACTTTCCCATAACACCCACTTCCATTTTTAAATGCTGAAACAATTCTTAGTCTTAGTGACCAAAGTCATAAATGTGCTGTATGTGAATTGGGCCTTGTTTCTTTTTAAGCTAATCCTCATCTGCATGGCTGCAGTTCACACTATGTTTGTTCAAAAGCCTTGTCTCCACCACTAAAACTTCATCAAACTGTATCTGACGAAATGGTCTTAAGCAGTTTGATAAAAAAATGTAAAGGTGGCTGTCTACACCGCAAAAACTCAACGACGATTATTCATGCACTTACCAGGTACCAGGATCAAAAGCGGTAACTACATTCCTCAGAAGTAACTTCACACACGCCTAAATCCTGTTCACCCCTGAATACTACAGTATGATTGGTTGCTTTTATGTTTATCCACACCGCAAAGATGTTGCCCGACAAAACGTCTTGTCGGATACAGTTTGATGAAGTTTTAACAGTGTAGACTGGGTTTAAGTCGACATGTATGTAGGTTTTGCTCAACTTAAGCTTCTTTTTGATGAAGGTGGCCTGCATCACCAAAGGGTAACTATAAGTTAAATTTAACCTATGTCAAGATTCTATAATGCAAAACTATGTCTATTTGTGGTGTTTTCAGTTGGCCTCAGGCACCAAGGCACAACATTTTGTTCATCTGGCATTAACTCATGTTAAGCAACTCATTACACGATATCTTTCAGGTGGCAAAAGACCAACCTTTTCTACAAGTGGCTTATGTTAAGCAACTCATTATGCAATGATCTGTGTTTTTTGTTCAGGTGTCCACAGGCACCAAGGTGCACTATATGTATGACCAGGGGAACGGCCTGGTCGACAACAACCACGTGCCTCCGGGAGAGAACGAGCTCGCGCTACGTCTCACGTTTGACGAACTCGGCTGGCAGACCGTCACCGTGTACGCGCACAACCGGGTGTCGAAAGTCAGCCGCGTGCTGCAGGTGGGTGTTGGTTATTGAGCGATGAGTAAAGGAGGGAGGGTGGAGGTTGTGGAAGGGTAGTGAATCTCAACAGGACAGAGACCATCCTCAAACAGTTTCAAAAGAAAGTTGATTTTCTTTGCGGAAATTCACGGTGGTTTCTTTATAAAGGTTCATGTTGGTCTCTTTATGGAGGTTCATCGTGGTTTATTTATAAAGGTTTGGAGATGTGAGAAGTGCTCTTATGATAGATGTGGTCTATCAGTTTAGTCTCTATCATCCAGAAAAGAGCTAGTAACGAAACTTAGAAATCGGGTGACAAGGGTAGAACTGACATCGCGCCTATACAGTAGCTTTCAGAAGTGTATGAGTTTTTTTAACACAACATGTTGGAGTCTGCTTATACAGACAGGATGATGAGATTTGGTCCAGATAATTAAATCCGAATATCCGAACTTTTGGAATTTGGTTATACAGACCTGTACTGTACTACATGTACCTTTGAACAACTCATACTCACTGAGAAACCCTCCATCACAAATAGCTAACATCAAGTATCAACACTTATTAAGATGGTATGCGGAAAAGAAGTTCAATAAACTGCACATTGTGTGACATGTTTGAATTTGAACACAAGGCTGTTGTACTGTGAATGATTTCTACCAGTTATTTGTACAAAGTATTGTTCTTTTAGTTGCTGGTGCAAGATCCGGTTCCTACCTTTTCACTGGCTGCTCTGGGACCCGTAGCCATGGATGAATACACCATCTTCGTGGCCAGACAAATTGGTAAGATGTCACCTCGAATGCTAGACCTGCATGCCTCCACATTGACATGCATCAGCAGATCGTCACATCACTAATATGTACGTGTGATGACCTGCTAACGTATGTCTAGGTGCTGGTGTGCACAATACGCAGAAAATGTATCTCATTTGGATACACTCAAGGGATCTAACATGTTGGAGCAATTCAAATGTTAATTTGATCGACATTTGTATGGTCGTCTGTGGTGTTTTATTGTAGTTTTCTTGACTGTGCTGATTGCAATGTACAAAAGAATATTAATTGGCAAGTCCATGTTGGGTATTATTTTTCAAATCTAAGCCTGCATATGCTCATTTTTATTTTCATTAAATTCAATAACTGATCTAGTTTATGTAATACGCATTCTGTTTCTGCAATTGCAAGATGAATGTTTTTTCTTTGGGTTTTTCATAGTCAATATAGCTGTAGCCACATCAATTGCATTGTTCCTCAAACATATGCGAGTGACATCAGAGTCCACCTTGCAGATTCAAGTATTCTCTCAGTCTGAAAAAGCATGAACACATCATATATTTGTCAAACAGGAATGTTCCCAGCAATGGTTTTAGAGTGCAGACATCTCAACATAAAAAAGAGCGGACCATAATAGCAATCCACTTAACAGCAAAGCAATTGAGAAATGGTCTAGATATACTTTCTCTGTTAATGCTATTATTGTGCCCAGCTTTCATCTACGGATTTGGCCCATGGAAAGTCACATAGCTGCTGTGAAGTCGGCCATTATCAAAATGGCTGGGGATTTGCAAGGTTTTGTTCGCACAGCTAGAAAGCCCTTAGTTTAATGGGGAAATGCAGTCGGTTGGAATGAGCGTTTCTTTAATGAGTATTGCATTAGGTATATTTGGACATTAAGATGCTATTTTGTCACAGACTCTGATGGTTCAAATATCACATCACTGAGAGTAATAGATAGCCATAACCTATTACCAAGAGTGGGTGCTTTTAGGTACCACTAAGCAAACTCTGTTGATATAATTTGCAATATTGCACACTACGCTATGATATTGGAATCTAATTCTTAGATATTGGTAGCTCTGACCAATATGTTCACATGGCTAATTGCACAAATCAACTGGTTAATTACATAATAATAAATATATAGCATTCTCTGCTGTTTATATTGATGAAACATGACGTTTCGCCTTGGTAAGCTACATGGCTTCTTCGGATGTTACACTGCTCTCACCCATACAGTGCAACATCCAAAGAAGCCATGTAGCTTACCATGGCGAAACGTCATGTTTCATCAAATAAAACAGTAGAGAATGGTATATATATTATCATCATTATGAATCTACCTACTGTCACTAATCTTCACTCTATCATGGTTAATAACATGTTTGTTTGCATGGTCTGTAGGCGGGGGCGGGGGTGACGGTGTGGTGGAGACATCGGAGCTGGTGTACGTGTGGCGGGTCGCGGAGCAGCCGGCAGCATACACAGCCACACCCATACACAGCCTCAACCTCACACGCCCTGGCACAACCAACGTCTCCCTCACTGTCTACAACAGAGGTAAGTGGCCGTGGCAGATCCACTCTTTTTGAAAGGGGTAGGGGGGCGCTTATCGGATCTCATGGGTTTCATATGCGCGATCAATAGGGGATGTATCAAAAAACCTTTTGAAAATAAGGTATTTTGGTTGGAAAAGGGGGAGGGACGCCTCCTACGCGCCCCCTCCCTGGTTCTGCCTATGGGTATATGGGTGTGTGAGCAGGGTGTGTGAATGGGCGCGTTGTTGAGTAGGTAGGTGACTTAGTCTAAATCTGAGGTTGTCACACTGAGGTTGCATGGAACAAGTGGACTTTGAAAAGCTAAATAAATAGCAGGTTATCATCGAGCACATCATACAGGAATGGCTCTCTTACCATTTTAGTTGTCAGGGCTTACAAATTACTGAGAAATGGCCATTAAGATTGCGGCCATATACATGTCATAGGGTTGACTGTCAGAGATAGTCTCAAAACAGTTATTGTGGGCTGAAAGAAGGTGCAGACAAAAAGTATTGAAAACAAAAGAACACACAGTGAAAGAATCTATTTTCTTCTATTATGGTTGTAAATGAAATGTTTTATGATGTTCAATATATTAAAATTATATTGTCTACGTGATTATATCTCTATAAATCGTACCTGATTATGTATACATACACATGATGTGTATGTACTTCGCAATCCGGGCTTCACAAGGTAGACTGAGATAGCTAGGCCATGTAGAGACTAGCTCTAGTAAGAGACTAGCTCTAGTAGATGGATGAATTAAGTGGAAAAGCTTGAGACACAAGGAGAGGAAGGCAAGGGAAGACCCAAGCAGACTTTGGACACAGTTATGCAAAATGATTTAACATGTCTGGTTATATGGATCCAAACGATCAAAAAACTTTGAGAGGATGGTTGCAAAGTAGACTGGGCAGTTAGGTCATACCCTCGACTTGAAGAATAATTTAGGTCTAGTCTAAATGAATTTAGGATTTGATTGATTTGATTGGTTGAATATTTGTTATCTCAAAGAACTGGAAAAGCAGACTGACTCACTTTTAACAAAACCCATTCAATTCTATGGGAAATAATCGCTAAATTTGTATCATGAAAGTACCAATCAAAGACAGGTTCCACTATATATGAGGTGTTCAGTGTTTATTTCAACGTTGATAAAACCATATAAAGCTTTGAAATACGCTTACATATATCTTTATCATTTCGCAGTGGGTAACTTCAGTGCGTCTGTCGAGGTGGTGGTACCGGACTCAGCTAGTGCAGTGCGGTTCAACCAGCCAGCCATCGCTGCCTTCAATGTTCAGACACATTTCTACATCGTGGTGTGTAAATTCATTGTTTCATCTGAAATATGTTTTATATAACACAATCATCACAAAATCAAATGAATCAAATAGAATCCCCAATTTTTATAGTCTCAAAAAAAAGAAGCATATTCATGCCCATGGTAAAGTGTAGGGCAAAAAGTACATTTAAGGAAAAGATACGTAACTTTCTTAATGACGCAAACTTAATGTACTGATTTTCAGGGTTTGGGACAACCTCCGTGTGAGATCAACGTCAACTATGTCAACAATGGAGCGAGTCATTTTATCAGTGTGAAAAACATGACTGAACAGAGGTAATACATGTACCTGTGAAAGACCTTCCTGATATTTGGAACTAAATCAGACATTTGTCCCATACTTGCAATGGCAGAACATTCAGCGCACAATGCTTATCACTCACGCAATCACTCAACTCGCTCTTTCAATACAATAACATGTACCTAATTAATATGTAAGGGCCATACCCACCACCAGACCCGAGTGGGAATTGAACTCACAACCGTCTGGTCACAAGTCCAATTCCCTATCCACTTGGCCGAATAAGCATGCATATATATATATATATATTTTATCCCACTCTTTTAGCCTCTATTTTGAGCCTTCCTACTTGCAGATGGACTCACATGTACACCAATGTTGGGATCAAGACTCTGTCTGTGAGCACCAATTGTGGCGCCACCGAGCCAGACTCTCATTCCGAGATCTCTGCTCTCGTGTGTGTGCAGCAGGAGGTGCGCGACCTGAGGCTCCTCGGTGCACATGTACTAATGCCGTCCAACAGGTATCACTGCCGTCAACAGGTATCATAATGTACTCGCCGTCAACAGGTATCATAATGTACTGTCAACAGGTATCATAATGTACTCGCCGGCCAACAGGTATCATAATGTACTCGCCGTCAACAGGTATCATAATGTACTTGCCGTCAACAGGTATCATAATGTACTTGCCGTCAACAGGTATCATAATGTACCAGCCGTCCAACAGGTATCATAATGCCGTCAACAGGTATCATAATGTACCGCCGTCAACAGGTATCATAATGTACTCGCCGTCAACAGGTATCATAAATCGCCGTCAACAGGTATCATAATGTACTCGCCGTCAACAGGTATCATAATGTACTCGCCGTCAACAGGTATCATAATGTACTCGCCGTCAACAGGTATCATAATGTACTCGCTGACCACAGGTATCATAATGTACTTACCCGTCAACAGGTATCATAATGTCAATAGGTTTCGCCGTCAACAGGTATCATAATGACCACAGGTATCATAATGTACTGCCGCCAGGTATCATAATGTCAACAGGTATCATAATGTACTCGCCGTCAACAGGTATCATAATGTACTCGCTGACCACAGGTATCATAATGTACTCGCCGACCACAGATATCATAATGTACTCGCCATCAAAAGTTATCATAATCAACTCACAAGTATCATAATGCACTCAGGTATCATAATGCACTTACAGATATCATAATGCACTCTCTATTTACTGATGAATTAATGTGCTTGTATGTGACATACATACAAATTAAATTGATTGTTCGATTGCGAATTGAATATTATAAACGGTTTATTCATTGTGCTTCAACTTGGTACTTCCAATTTACCTGCTGCCATTTACAAATAACTGTATGCGTGAGAATTTGCAGTTTGTCATTTAACTCTGTGGAAATGCACTGACTATTAGTAAATTCCGATAAAGATAGATTTGACTGTTATAAGATATGTATTTATATGCAGCTATGATTATCTATGTGATGTGTTTTTCAAGGTCATACATGTGGGGTGCGGTCACCACTGGAGGGAGCCACTTGCTGTACAACTGGACCTTTGGCCAGAACCAGTCTCTCATCACAGCTCAAAAAAATGTAGTTTGTCATGTGGACTTTTAGTTCACATTTCACTCATTTCACTTATTACAAACATTCATGCAAAAGCCTGTGCAATTTGTGGTTGAACAATTGTGAAGTAAGGAGTTATGTTTTAAATAAGCCAGTATTTACATGGACATTTTAAGAATCTCTACAGGCCTTTGATAATCTGTGTCGTTGTATTGATCTTTTATACAGTATTAAATGCAACCAATTTGGCTCACAATGTCACTATTCACTATTCCATTCATGATTTTTGTATCTATCATCCACAGGTTTCCTACACATTCACCACATCATTCCCAGCCACAGAGATACAGGTGACTGCATTTAATGGTGTGAGTGGCGTGTCCACGTCCATACCAGTGACCGTGCAGTATCCCATAGAGTCCGTTGCCATGGAGATCCCTCCCGCACCACACGGTCATCTTTCCCGCATCTCCATCATCATACAGGGGAGTGGACCACACTTTTTACTTGATGTTGATTTTGGAGACGGTTCCAAACTGTCTTTGAACACAAGTGCAAGTGATATTGAAGGTGAGTTTTGATGTTTCTTTCGATTAACATTCTCATAAAGGCCTATGGGCCTTTAGGAAACTTTTTTAATTGTTTTTTTTTGTTGGTGATTATGAGCCCTTCCATGGATATTAATGGTATGTTCAAAACTTTGTGTCTACCAGTATCAATGATGAAGTGATTTATATCGTCGATTAGAGTGGATGAATTATGCTAAATAAACGCCATATTCAAATAATTTCCAAGGGGTTCATTTTAGACAATAATCATTTTTTATTAAATGCCCAATCCCTACCTTTGCCATTACAACATGTATACCACATTCCTATTTGTTTTGTCTTCTTTCCCACATTGCTAAATATTTTGACCTTTTTTTCCACATTCCACAAATTTTCAGGCTTTTCTCCCACATCCCATTTCCTTATAAACCCGCCCCCTTAACCCGCCTCAATTGTTTTCAACTTTTTCACTTTTAGTGAACCAAGTAAACTGCGAGTCACTATCTCACGGTGCTATCCCCCGGTACATGTGCACTGTAAAACATGAGTATCGGGACCAGGGAGAATACCGTGTATCTCTCACTGTGGCCAATCTTGTGTCGTCTGCTAATGGCTCTGCTGTGGCTAAGGTAACGTAGTACTACTGTTATTGCATTTTTCTTGACAAAATATCATCAGACGCCATTGTCCTGACCTCTTAGAAGTGAAGAAAATAACAATTTCCTATATTTTTAAGATTATGATACTCAAAGTTTTGTATCACTTATGTGTTATTGAAATGAATGCTACTGTACAGGGCATGTAAGATATTATTCACAATCATATTATAACTGTATTATTTGAATATCTCTATTTTGTCTTTTTACTACAATCGAAAATCCAAATCCAAATATTCATCTATATGTCATACTTCTTTTCATCCCCGTCGTTCCCCTATGATCTGTACGTTTTTACGAGCATGATGCGGTACGGTACTTGCAGGTGGAGGTGCCTATCACCGGTCTCACTGCCGAGCTGCTGTCGGGAGCGTCTGTGATCCCCATTGGTGACCAGATTTTTGTCACAGCATCCGTGGAGACGGGAGATATCACCTTATGGCAGTGGCACTTTGGTGATGACGAAGATCGAATCGTCTCAGGGTAAGAATGTAAATGTAAATGTTACAGTTGCAATTCACAGTTTGTCGTGCTCCAACGACTTTACCCCAGGTCATTGGTATCCTTGTCATACTATGTTTATTTCAACTCCCTGGTGAGCATATAGCACAATTGCAACTGTAGTGTAGATATGCTAATCACTCACATTCGTGTTCGCTTGCGTGACCTGTACCTATTTAAAGTGTGGTACCAAGATAGTGTGCAACGTGTTAGAGGTAAGATTGCTCAACACCAACCACCAGACCCTACTGTTTTTGTTGTGTGTATTTGTCATATACACAAGACATTTTTCCCTGGTATCTACATTGTATGGCAAAGATGAACATTGTGTTAATATTCTGTGAAGTCCTGTGTCTTCATAGCAAAACTGCATGATGTTTCATTTGTAAATGATGAATTTGGAAGCGGGCATAAAGAGCATTAACTGGTGGCACATGTATGAGTGATAATACGAGTGCACAGATTTACAAGGCCCAATCCCACAGATAAGACAGTGTGGACAGCGTTCCTACATCGCCCTCGCATGCACGCTGCTGTTAACTTGTCTGTGGGCTTCACTGATAAAGGCGAGGTCCATATTCGGTGCTCTTCATAGCAGCCTCACATGCAAACACCCTTGTATGGCGACTTTTATATTGATTTCCTCCAACAGAGCAGCTCATGACCATGAACATTACATAAGCAGATCCAGGGGGATGGGGGTGCATGGGGCGCATCCCTACCCCCATTTTTCTACCAAAATACCTTATTTTCATAGGGTTTTTGGCATGTTGGCTATCAATTGCTCGTATGGAACCAATGAGATCCCTCAAGTGCACAGCCCGCCCTTTCTGAAATCATGGATCTGCCTGGAAAGACCAAATTTTGTGTAGAAGCTCATCCCAAATGGCGATGTGTGTCAAATATTGCACTATATTGCTACTGTACCAATGTGCTGTGTGCTCCCCAGGGAGTTGAGAAAGATATATAGTATGACAAGGTGTTGATGTAAAAATCGCTAGAGCACGACAAACTGAATTGCAAATGTCAATAAGCACATTTACATTTTTTGTACAATATTACATGTAAATCAGTGGAGTTGATTGTGAATGCTGGAAAAAATAGATGAGTTAAAATCTGGCTGATTTCTATTCCCATAAATAAAACTAGTGAGCACTTGTCAAGTTTATGCCTCAACTACACGCAACTCTCTGAATGACCAATTTTCAATATTGATTGTAGATGCCAACTTGTATAAATAGTGAAATATAAAGCATATTACGATGAGAAGATTTTTTGCTCGAATTGAATTGCTACCAAATGGTTTAGTCTGAATAGAAAAAGTTAGTGATACCTCTTGTGGATTCTGTGTGCATGTGGTTATTACCCTACATGTGAAGATTCAATATTATAATTGATGAATTTTCTCACCCTCTGAAATACTGTCCGTGTGTTAACTTAAATCTAAACAAAAACAAAAATTTTGCAGTGAAACTAAAAACACACAAGCATGCACCCACGCACATGCACATGCACACGCACACCCACGCACAGAGAGAGAGAGAGAAAGAGAGGGAGGGAACATTCCCATTCCACCCATATACTGCAAAGATTGCTATGAAAATAGTCATAACCCCGGAACATGCACATTTCGTGTTGGGGCAATTTGAGGCATTGATGCCAGTTTACGGTATATTCATATTCAGAAAGGCCTGTAAGTGCAGCTGCTTATATTGATGGTGGTAGTTGAATTTTAGTGACACTTGACATGCAAGTTTCGCAGATTGCTGAAAAAGCTAAAAATATTGAAATGGTTTATACATTACAAGTGATCTGTTGCGTTTGACAGGCGAACATGATACCGACTTCTCCACTTGCTGCTTAAAATTATAAATTAATAGTAAAATTAGAATAATGAAATGATAAATTTAAAAAAATAAGTAGGATTAGTAGTATCAGTGTCATTTAAAAGGGACTTGATACCTTTGAATTATGAAATTGATTGCAATAGCTAATTGTCAGGCCTGATAAAAAGCAAAATTAGACAAACAGAAGTGTAACATCAATTACTTAACCCTTCTTCCCTCAAAAGCTTCGTCATAAAAGTCATTCATTTGGGGTATAACTGTGGTGTCATCATGATTAAAACTAGATATATATCTATAAGTAAAACCGTAAAAGGAATCATCATACACAATTTATTTTAGTTTATTAAAATAACGATGTAAATATATCACAAATTATATTAGAAAATAGATACATAAGCTTTCTACAAATATCATGGCAAATATTTTAATCTAGAAATCTTGCATTCAAACTTTCAGCCCCAATCTTTGAGACTTTCGTTTTCCCTTGCAGCTATTAAAAAAACACAAATTTTACTGTTTTCAACGCTATGCACAAATTATAATTTGATTTTTATTTTAGTCAAAATGCAAGCCACACCTACTCCAGTCCAGGATCTTATGAAGTGACAGTGTATGTCAAAAACAGTCTCTATGCTGAACCAATTCATGCGACCTTGAATGTATCAATCCAAGTTCAAGTGCCCTTGAAAGGATTGACCTTGACAGAACTGTATGGAAACGTCTCAGCCAAATTATTGCGGAATGAGGCTTTTGAATACAGGACAGAACAGGTTGTCTTTGTTGCAAGGTGAGTGAATATTTACTTTTAACGCTGTGTTATCTTTAATGCTTTAATATATTAGTGGCAGATACAGTTTTTTGTAACCGGGAGTGGGCGGTTTGTAGAGAATGTTCGGAACAGTGCAATTCTTGGGTTGATGTTTAAGAAATCTATCTTTTAGGGTGGGAAGGGGGGGTGTATGTAACTTGTCAACCCTCTCTGGGTCTACCTGTCATCTATGTGCATATAATCTTTAGAAGAATATGATCAGTGATATCATGTAATAGCAACTTCTTTGATATTAATGAGCTTGAAATCACAATCTTGGTGCGTAATACAAAAGACATCTCTCACAGAGTGGAGCAGGGTTCAGATGTGCATTTCACTTTCGACTATGGAGATGGTACAACGAAAGTGGTGCCGCTAGATGCGTCCCTCTCTGGTCCTCCGACGGCACATGGTGTCCATGTCTACAACACTTGTGAGTACTCTCTCATTGGCCGAGATGAAATATTATGCTAGATTCGTACATTTATAGCATAGTCTTCATTAATTGCCACATTGCCCTTTCATCCTCCCCGTGTTCATTTGTTAAGGGTTTCTACTCTATGACAAAAATGTGTGTTTCAGCTGGTCGTTTCTCTGTGAGTGTGCGAGCGAGCAACCTTCTGCGTGAGCTGAGCGCTGCGCTGCCTCAACCCTTCTATGTCCAAGTTCCCCCCAATGGACTCAGCCTCGATAAGGTCAGTTCCACTCATTCGGTGCGTCTTGGGTAGTTCTTTTGCCAGTGCCACTCTATCGCTAAATATAAACTGAGCTGTTACTGTATTCATACTATTGCCATAGTTGTGCATTCCTCTTGCAGATTCTTCCAGTGTTTGGTGTTACTTCCAATAAAGGCTATCAGTCACCAGGTTTAGATACATGCACAATATTTGCACAATCTCATGTTGGTGCACGTTGATGTTTCTACCTACTAGATTCTGTGCTCACCTACGAGCGTACTTTTATATAAGATAAGGGCCGTGATACTGTCAAATCAATAATTTTAAGGTTTAGAGGTAATCAATTATTAGTAGGCCAAAGTAATGCATATCATCGAATCATGAAGTCCTCTGTCCCATATCACTTCGACAAAGCTAGTGATGGGATTGTGTGTGGTCAAATAATAGGCTTAGACATGTTGTTTGAGTTAGAGATATTACCATGAATTGTAATAATATTTTATAGATGCATGCCCAACTCTGTGTATGTTTACATGGATATACATGTAGTTTACGTTTGCAGACAGAGTACAAAGTTGGCTTTAACAAAACGATAGAGTTTCGAGCGTCAATCTCTGCCGGCACCGCGGTGTCCTTTGACTGGGACATGGGAGACCAGACGACAAAGACCAACGCTGGTAAGGTGTTACATGAAAACAACACCTAATGTGTTTTTGTATTCTAATCTATGTCAATACAGTGGTAGATGTATGTAAATCATTTAATTGTGGATTAGCATATTATCATCAGCCAGAGGAACAGTGCTTGTTATATGGTTTAATCACATGTCTAATTATATGTAAATAAGTGACTGATTTTAAGTGATTTTTAAGAAGAAAATAAAACATCTAAAGTAGTAACTTTGTATGATTATTGATTCGTAACAATATATGGAATTCGTTCTAATAAGCACACAGTGCCCTTACAAAAAACAAATTTCAACAAAAACCAAAAACACAAGAGATGTAATAAGCGCACCCCAACAATTTTTGATCTGTGTAAACAGGGGAGGTGAGCTTAATAGGGCAGGTGCGCTTATAAGAATGAATACGATAACTGTGGTGGTGATGGTTTTGCAGGCAGTGCTGTGACACATCAGTACAGGTGGCTGGGAAAGTTCACGGTGACGGTGGTGGCCTACAACAGGGTGGCCGCGCTCAAGGGAAAACCCACTACAGTGACATGTGAGGAGAGGATACAGGTGAGAGTTGTCAGTGGTTTAAAGCCGCATCTCACTGGGGACGGTGCACTAGGCACTTATGCCCAGCTGATAAAAATCAGTCGGATATCCAGATTTTTTCATCTACGCTAAGCATCTGCCGGCTACACCGACCCTACGACCGACCCAGCGTTCCTTTGCGGCTTTACGTGCGTGTGACATACGTGTGAAGATCGCAGCCAGTCCGCTGGGAAAATATTTCTAGGAAGATTATCGATCGGTCCGCTCTTTTACGCTGCCATGGTTTTGGGCTGCTCAAAACATTGAAAGCGTAAATGGCATACGCCGATGTACAAAAATCAATAATCCATTGGTTTTTGTATGTCGACCATATGCCAAACATACGCCAAACATACGCCAAACATGCACCAAACATACCCCAAACGTGCGCCGCGTATTGGGAGCAGATGCTCGGCAGATGAAAACGTTAGCGTAAGCTTGGCGCACCTTGAGCTTACGATGGCATACATTCAGCAGGCGTTCAATGTATTGTAGACGTATGTTCAGCGGATAGCAGACAGTGAATGCAAGGTCAGCGTAACCCTGACGCACAACCGACTCACAAAAAAAGTCTGGCTGAGACTTTTTTTGTGTATCGGTTGTGCGTTGGGGCTACGCTGACCTTGCTTTGACTGTCTGCTTTTCTTATGCCGGGTTTGCGCCAGCACTCCGCCAGCTGTGAGTTGACTATGCGCTGGGGGAAAAAATCATTTATTGCCAAAAGGGGTTATCTATCAGCAGATGCTCGACATATAAATTTTTTTGCCTGGAAATCCCTAGAATTTTTGTGTCGATCAGACGCAGAAACTAGTGGGACATGGCCTTTAAAGGATACAGTAGAACCTCTAATGAGACCACATGTGGGACTGAGTTCAAGTGGTTTCAATAGAGGTGGTCTCTATACAGAGGCTCATTTTGGTAGCTTTATGACAATTTGGGACCATGAAAAATGGTCCTATTACAGAGGTGGTCTCTACGAAGAGGTGGTCTTAATTGGAGATTCTACTTATTCGGTTGGCCATGAGATGTTAGTAACAATGATTATTTTATGGCTAGAGTGACAATTGTAAGAGTGGATTATACCACGGCCGTAGTTACATATATGAGGCAAGGGATGCAACTGCCTCCTATGTTCTTTTTTTTGTTGCAAAACTTAGAATGAAATTGAGTTTCAATATATTTGTTTTTATGATCTAAAATTGGGTTGAATTGAATGTTGAAGGTCACTTTCCTCTTTAAAATAGTCTCAGAAGCTATGAAAAAGGGCCTAAATTCAGAACTTTTCTTGTTGGGTGGAGTTGGGGGAATGCCCTCAGCCCCCTTGAAACGTTTCGCATAGTTTCCCTATCTTTTTCAATCCTGGCTACGACCCTACTTACCTACATTGTTTGACACTGACAATAATCTACCTATTATGATGTGTGACCAGCATGATGATAAGCCTTTTCCCACAGGGTGTGACGCTGGCCATAGAGCGGCTGTTTTATGCAATTGACGAGCCCTTTACGATGCGTGCGACCCCACGACCCAACATTACTGGAATCGTGAGACAATATTACTGGAAGTTGCTTGATGGAGGGTCAGACAAAAGGTAGATATTGTGAACATGCTTGCAAAACTAGCCTTAAATAGCTTTTAGCTTGAACAGAAAAGGCTCATAACATTCGAAAGGCTAAACGTTCTAGCGTGAGATTATGCTGAGAGAGAAACAAATCAATTAAAAGATGACCGTAGGATAAAATATGAGATTGGAAAAAGGATAAAAGCAATTGGGCCCTGTGATTTTCTCACAACATAGCCTTCTAGTTATCTTGATTTTTCACATCAAAATTATAATCGTTGTTTGGTTCTACATTTGGGTGTTAAAAATTCTGTCAAAAACATGTATTTTTAGATTGCCGTATACCAACAATGGGGCGGTACAAACAGTGCGTCTTGGTAAGAGAGGAAGGTAAGTATGGCGCACATATGATTTTATCTTGGGTATCAGCATCAATGAAATATTTTCTATAGGATCAGATATCATTGACTATGAATCGTAATTTACAATGGTGCACTTTATTTGTTGAATACATGATTCTTGTAATGTAGCAGGATCTTATTGTATATGCATATTAGTGCCTTGATCAATGTATATTATGCAAAATTGAATATTACACATACAAGAATATTAGAAGAACGATGTTCGATTTTTATAATCGACTGAAATGTTTCAGAAGTTTTTCTTAAAAATCTCTTTTCAATCAACATTAATAACTCAAACATTTTCAAATAGTTTCATTTTTTGGATAAGCTAACGTAAAAAAAAAGAAATTAAATAGCATAATATGTAACCTTAAACTGTAATACAAACAGAAGAGAATATTGAACCCTGGGTGTATTTCTATTAGGTACATTATCAGAGTGACTGCTGAGAACCACATAGACTATGTGAATTCGGACCCCATCCAAATCACCATACAGGAAGCTATCAGCAAGGTGGGTGTACATGTATGCTGTAACCTTTAGAAATAAGAATTACACCTATAGGATTATACATCAGAGGGTGAGCCATTCGATGGAAGTATTTATTGATGGTACATCATTGAAGCTTTACAACTCTATATGAATGTACATGTATACAAAACACTCCAGCCAACTAGTAAACTGGTACTAGGCTGTGGAATCAGACCATGAGCTGTATAATTTGAACTGGTTTCACAGATTTCACATGTTTCATAGTTAATCATTGAAGATCTATTGACAGTCTATGTTGATGTTGATGTGTCACACCTAAATTAAACTTTGTCAAAATGTCTATGATGTTTGATTTTGGAATGGTGAAATACATGTTAACGAAGTTGCAATGAACATATCAGTATAGCCATGATATATTTATGCAGGCAAAGCATTTTTAATGAATCTAGAATAAATTTCTATTGAATGCCATCCCAATCGTTTTGCAGGTTTCCATGGAGGTCACTAGAGGAGAGATGGTCATCGGGCACAAGATCGAGTTTTATGCGTACCACTTTGCAGGCAGTGATGTCACGTATCTCTGGGATTTTGGTGATGGGACCTCCAAAGAGGTCACCTTGGACAAAGTGAACCACACCTACACAAGGTGCATAATATGTATAAACTGTTTTGATTGTCTTCTAGCTTATGATTTCTTTGTGGCAAAAATCTTATTTGAATGACAAACATGTGACATAGAAATAAATGTGTGACATATATTGATTAGATCTGACATTGTCAAGCAAATCATTACAATACAATACAATACAATTTATATAGCGTAAATTCCACTAAATGTTCGTGTACGCTTGTAGGCCTCCTTAAACAAATGGTGCTTTAGTTGGGATTTAAGGATACAAGAGTTTTGGATTGTCGAATGGACAGTGGAAATTTATTCCATAATTTAGGTGCCGCTGTTTTAAATGCTCTATCACCATAAGACTTGGTTCTTGATCTAAATTCTTTAAGCAATTGGTTATTTGATGACCGCAGTAATCTAGGTGGTGAGTATGGTTGTAAGAGTTCAGACAGGTAATATGGGGCAAGTCCAGTGAGGCATTTGAAAGTAAGTGTTAGAATCTTGAAAATTATGCGTTGCTTGACGGGCAGCCAGTGAAGGCTTTTCAAAACAGGAGTTATATGTTCATGCTTTTTCGTTCATGCAAATCAACACCTAAAGCCCTATTACACACATCTTATATTTAGTGAATATTGTTGTGTGGTTGTTTTAGTAAGGGAGAGTTCACTGTGCGAGTGAACGCCACCAACGGTGTGGGTTTCCAGTTGGTCATGCAGCAAGTGTTCATACTGGAGAAGGTGTGCAAGCCGCCCGGGGTCACCATCCTCGGCGCCAGGACCACCAAGGTGACAACACCTTCGTAAACTGTAATGGTCAGCACAGTCACTGAGTCCCAATGATTGATTACATCTAGAGACACACACCCTGATTTATGTAGTAAGGAGACCTATGGATATCTCTTGATGTAAACAAACATTGGACTCAGTGCCTGTGATGGTCAGAGCTAATTAAAAGCACTAGGGGGCCAAAGCTACATAATGTAAATTTTGACATTAGAGAATTCTTTCCCCAAGTCTAGAGGGCTGTATCATGTATATTTCGTTGATACTTGAACCCTGGACCACTATAACCAATTGGCACGCATTCAACAAGTCAAATAATTCCAATATATCAATATATTGTGCATCAATTTTGTACTGTTTATGGGTCATGTATGTATTTCTATAAATTGTCAGGGATTAACTATCGGGCGCATCTGATTCGGGCTTCCCCGTGTTCCAGGTGCTGAGGTCGGAGGCGCTGAAGGTGGAGGCGAATGTGCTCATCATATGCAGCATCACGTCTGCCACCAAGTACACGTGGAACATCACACACACTGGTAACACATGGAACATCACACACTCATGTAACATCACGCACACTGGTAACACATGTCAAAATTAAGTGGGAAAGTGCAGGACAAGTAACACTCAGCAATATACTGTAACCCTAAAAAAATTCGCTAAATTCGCGTACAAGGGAGGATTCGCGAAATTAAAAAGCCGTGAAAATTGAAAGAGTTACAGTTATGTTTTTGGTGTCATTCGGCTTTTGTAAGGGGAAAATAATATTACCTTTGGTGTCAAAATAAAGTCCATCGTAATTTCAAACCTATCATTACATTATTTTAGAAGTGATGAGCCTAAATAAGAACATATTTGAACTTTAAATCACACACAAAGGTTTAGTCTCGTAACGTTGGTTACTTAACTAGCACGTGTCTGGCAACGCATACCGACTTAGGCTAGTTGCAAGGCTACTTTCATTGTTCTAACGTGACCTTCATACAGTCAATCAACAAAGACACCGTGATATAAGGTCACTGACCACTTAAGTCAGACAATACGTCTGTAGTAGGGAATTACGCACCTCCCTTTAGGTCAGTTTGCAAGCGATTTGCAGTCACCTAACCGTGTAGGTATCGTATGTATTAAAACAAAGAAATAAGCCCTGAGACAGAAGTAGTAGCTAATATTAATAGGACTACAGTATTCATTTTCATGAAAAATCGCTTATTTCCCTTAAAACTTTACAAATTTCTACTCGTCAATGTTAGCAAGTAAGATCTAGATAACACACTTGACTGTCCTGTGTTGAGATAACAAGGTTGACTGTCCTGTGTTGAGATAATAAGGTTGACTGTCCTGTGTTGAGATAACAAGGCTGACTTTCCTGTGTATCAGGTGGTACCGCGGTGGCGCTGGCACATGTAGCGGAGCGCATCTTCCACGACCCAGTGCTGCTGCTGCCGCCGCGTGCTCTGCCCTATGGCAACTACACAGTCATGCTCAAGGTAACTAGAGACTGTACACAAATCTGTCACACCCATCTTTGGTTTTAAACCTTCCTGCTATTGTATACATAGTAAAATACTGAAATGTTAATGTATTTTCTGTAAACTTTACAGAGTGCAGTACTTGTTATGTCGTACAGTACAATGTATCTCACTTACATGATAATGTTTTTTAAAGGGGTCAAAGTGCAATATTGTCACATACATATACCATATATGTCTTGGCCCACAGAGTTCAAGTTCACACGTTTTTGAAAACTGCTATTTTTATGTATAAGTTTAACAATAGTTTTTAGTCAAGGATAACACTCAGTTCACACACTAAGCTTTCAATAGCATCCGCCATCTTGTTCACAGTGGTTGACGTCATTCGTCATCACTGGGACCTCCCCCTCTCGGGTGAGGACATTGTTCCAGATGGAAGGAAGCTGGTACCTGCCCCCATCTCTATTAACTGAGGGCTTGAGTTTCCTGATATTATTGGCCTCCTTCACGCCACGTTCAAAATATTTGGGTTCTACACATAAGATGTTGGTCCCTTCGAGCGAGACACTGTGTCCTTTACTGTCTGTGTGCAGGTGGCGAGACACCTCTGATCCAGCTGAACTGGGTCTGCGGTGTTCTAGGAACCTCCCTTTTAACGCGCGTTCAGTCTCGTACGAGGCCTCACAATCCTGGCACTTTATTCGGTAGACAGGTCCAATTACACGTTCTTTCTCCAGGAGGTCCTTAGGTCTCACCAGTAGCTGTCTAAGAGTGTTCACAGGTTTAAAGAACACCTGCACACTGTATTGGTGCATCACCCTTCTCATGTGTTCAGACACTCCTTGAATGTATGGTATTACTACCGGAGGTCTCTTGGGGCGATCCACCTGTACAACTGTATCTTGTGCAGTCTGTCTTCCCTTCGGCTTGCTCTTTATCCTCACACTTTTAGGGTATCCATTGAACCCTAACAATTTCTCCAGATGTTTCTTCTCAGATTCTTTCTCACTGGCATCATTAACCACACACTCGGCTCTGTGGTTTAAAGTCCGGACTACTCCAACTTTATGTTCCATTGGGTGGTTGCTACAGAAATTCAGATATTGGTCTGTATGTGTATCCTTTCTGTAGATGCGTGTGCGAAGGAATCAATCACTGTTCACTAGGATCAAAGTGTCAAGGAATGGAAGGGATCTCTCAGCATTCACCATGCTCTCCCCCTCCGTGGTCCATTGGATACACTTATTCACTGAGTTCAGGTGTTGTTGAAACTCTGTCACATATTCTCTCTTCTGGATCACAGCCGTGTCGTCCACATATCTCTTCCACAATCGTGGTGGATGGAGGGCCAATGCTAGAGTCTTCCTTTCAAACTCCTCCATATACAGGTTACATATGATAGGAGACACGGGGGAGCCCATCGCTGCACCATGGATCTGGAGATGAAATTCCCCTTGGAAGGTGAAGTAAGTGCACCTTAGACACAAACCTAGCAATCTTGTTATCTCGTCGGGGTTAAGGGTGGTGCGGTTGGGCAAGGAGATATCAGATGTTAATCTCTCCTTCACTACCTCTAAGGCTTTCTCCACTGGTACACTTGTGAAAAGAGCACTCACATCAAACGATCTGAGTTCTTCATCTTCATCCAACGAATATGACCTGATCTCTTCAGAAAACTCCTTCGAGTTCTTTACATGATGTACACTCTGCCCTACCAATGGCGAAAGTACTGTGCTCAGGTAACGCGCACATTCATAGGATATCGTACCTATAGAGCTAACAATGGGTCTCATGGGCATGTTGGTCTTGTGAACTTTTGGTAAGCCGTAGAATCTTGGTGGTTGATCTGTGGTTGGATACAATTTCTAATGAACCTCGATCTTTCAAATCACGTACAGCATCTGCGAATTGTATCTTGTAATTACTGGTTGGATCTCTATTCAACTTCTTGTATGTGCGCTCATCAACCAATAGATCACGGCACTTTCGATTATAATCCACTTTGTTCATTACAACTGTCACACGGCCCTTGTCAGCCGGCAAAATCACATTGCTCTCATCTGATTTCAGCAAGGTTATGGCCAATCTTTCATCTCTGGTTACGTTATGTTGTTTTACGTTCCTGTTCTTCCGGATTATATCCAGCACACGACCCCTTAGTTCACTAGCATCCCCTTGTGTCAAGCTTCTGGACGCCGACTCTGTAGCTGTTACTAAGTCATCAACAGGTAACTTACTAGGTGTCACTGCAAAGTTGAGGCCTTTCCGTAGGATCGAGAGCTCAGGGTCAGATAAAATGCGGTCCGAACAGGGAATCTCCCAAGGTCCCAGTGACGACGAATGACGTCAACCACTGTGAACAAGATGGCGGATGCTATTGAAAGCTTAGTGTGTGAACTGAGTGTTATCCTTGACTAAAAACTATTGTTAAACTTATATATGTTATATCCAGGATAAATGAATTTCCATCAAAAGATGCTATTTTTATGGTGTGAATGATATAGAGACAGACTATATCTTTACGACTGGTACAGGGGAAGGGGAAGATCGCTTCAGTCAGTGTTTGCCCAATGGCATACATTGTATTATAATATCCTGTTATTGGACAGTCATTCACTATAAGAGTGCCTATGTTAAAAATAAACTCTTTGTTTTTGTTTTTATATCACACGCACACTGTTACTGTTGGTTTTATATATATCCAACCATAATCCAAATTCCATATACATGATTTTCTCCAATAGTAATGCATAATGCATTTGAATGAAAAATTGTCCCTAGCTTGATGAATTTTCATCCTAAAATTCCTTGGTGTTTAGATTGTTTGCAGTTCCACAATGCTAGTTGGCAAGTTAGATACACATTCAAACCCTAAGGTTTGTCACTTGTGAATGTTATCTTGGCTAGGTTGAGATGGTGGGTACAGAGATCCCTGTGCATGGCAACCACACCACCACAGTGAGCATTGTGCCCAGTCCCCTGAAGAGCATCATCGCTGGAGGCATCCAGAGGAAAGCCTCCCGCTTGGAGCAGGTTGTTCTTGATGGATCCGCATCATTCGATCCAGATTTCCCTGAAGAAGGCGGATTGACGTAAGTTGCTATATCAACAGTGTCAGTGAAGATGTTTTGTCGATGAATTTAAGTTGAATTAAGTCTTCATGAACGAATTACACGAATCTTCTGTTTTTAGCTATATGTGGTCTTGCTACCAGCTTCAAGACCCAGGTAGAACCAAGTCCTGCTTCAAAAACAGTTCCGACTCAGACTTGCTGAAGCCCAACAGTTCAGTTCTCTACATCAGTGGTAATTAGCAAAACACTCCTCTACATTGATAGTAATCCACAAATCAGTCCTCTACATTTATAGTAATCAACAAATCAGTCCTCTACATCAATATAGATAGCAGCATAAAAAAATCACCATCCATGAAACTTCCTGTTTCAGGAGCAAAATTTGAAGAGAATGAGACAGAGTTTGTTGTGAACCTGACAGTGACTAAAGGTGGGAGTCGGCAGCAAGATGTGAGCACTCAGGCCCTCATGCTGGACAGCAAGGGCACACTCAGGTAACCGATCGGGCAGCCAGGACGCCTTCACTATCAAATTCACATAATTCTATTCTCTATCTCTCTCTCTCACTGTTCTCTACAGCAAGCAAGTTCCTACCACTGTATTGCCATAGTGGAAGACAGGTTTTTAAACCCTAAGCTTCCATTTCACAACAGCAATAGGCTCTGTGGTTGTTAGGGTTGTAAAACCTCCTGTCTTCAGCTATGTCAAAGCAGTGTTAGGAACTGGCTTGCTATATAGAATAGAGAGAGAGAGAGAAAGAGAAAGAGAAAGAGAATAGAATTGAATTCACAAATTCACAAGCAAGATTGGGAAAAACTCATTAAAATCCACATAAGGTTTAGTAAATGCCTCTCAGTAAGCTGTTCTGCTATGCAAAATACCTTGCAGCCCATCATCACTTATGAGGAAACTCTGTACTCACCCCTGGTTATTTAGGAATTACATTAAATGCTCATGTAAAAGCCCTTTTAGGCTGACCCCTGGTCAAGTTAGTGGTTTATGTGTGAGATGGTAAATGCTAATACATCTAGTAGTGGGGAGTGTAGGCTGTCTGCGCATGTTTAGGGTATGTTATTACCAGTATGTACAGATTCATGAAATATTCAAGGTCATTCGGCTTGTACCTCTAGAGTTTGATTCCGTTAAACTTCCATGGTAGTATAAGAAGATTTTCATAAAATTCTTAATTTTCAAATTACCAAACAGAAGAACATCTCTCTTAAGATTACCTGTGGTACTGACCTCAAGTGATCTCAATAGAGAAGTGGTCTTTACAAGGAGGTTCATTTTGGTCGCTTTAATATGAATGTTTGGGATAGATGATCCTATTACAACGGCAGTCTCAGAGGTGGTCTTCATTGAAGGTTCTACTGTACCTTGATTTTACTTTTTATCCTCGATCGCAGTGTCTCGGTGCTGTGTGCAGACTGTGAGGACGGTGTGGTCAACCCAGATGAGCGCCTCATACTCAAGGCTGAGGTGCCCAACGTACCAGAGGAACAACTCACATTCGTATGGGAACTCTTCCAGGTGAAGTCCAAATATGGGCCTTGGAACAATGAAAGCTATAGATGCAATCGCCAGAGTTCCGACATGTGTCAGAGTCTCATCACACGTTTATTTTAATGATGTGACGAGACTCTGAGATATTTGTCGGAACTTTGGCAACCGCATCTAAGATTAAGAGTTTCGTGATTGATGATTATTGTATACAGTTGGGCTCATTTATCACAATCTCTGGTAAGTAAAAAATACCAAATAGCCATTTCCTTTCATGACATTTCCATCCGTCTGATAAAAAAGTCCAAATTTACGATTACTAATTTTTTTAAATGTATTTTATTCAAGTTGCAGTTAAAACAGGTTTAAATATAGTGGTATCATGGAAACAAATGTTAGAATACAGCGAGTATCAATGTTTGTCATTCAATATTTGACTGAAAATTTAATATGTAGCGCTGTGTTAAAAACTCGCTGTGTTACTGCGAAGTGATGCTCATTTTATGACATTAATCCAGATAATCTAATGACAGGGAAGCAAAAACTATTTGAGTTAATCATTGGCACATTGGCATTCATTACAATTATAAAAATCCATTTTGCTTAAGATTATTAACAAATGGATATTTATCATGAGTTCCAGTTTTTGAAATACACAAATAAATGATATTATTTGGAATCACTGCATCTAAATGACCAAACTTTTGTTGGTGTTTTGTTGTCTTTATCAGCTCAAATGAAGATTATTGTATTAGGCTATATGGCTCCACCGTGGTTGACTGGTATCTCTTGCACACTGCATTTTTATATACAGTGTTACAATATCTACCGTGGGTTAAGTAGTGGCTTTTAAGTGGAGAAATTCTGCTAGTATAGGCTAGACTTGCGTAAAAAGGAAAATCCATACACGGTTTTCAAATTCCGCTAGATTAGACTTAGGTCAAAAGGAAACTCCATACTCAGTTTTATTTTACTTGGCAATGTAAGATTGTACATTACTGAACATTTCGGCAGTGGGGCTTGTGATTGGTTGGATTTTGTGATCAAATTTCACAAATGTCATGGGATTTGAAACAAGGCTATATACTGCACATATAGCCGTGAGATATGACGATGACATGGCTCATGAATCAATAAATGTTCTAGATTATTGATGGGACAGTGGTGCCTGACGACGTGCCTATAAATGACCCTGAAAGATGCAAAGTGGCAAAGAGGGAAGACGTAGCATCCATGTCTGTAGTACAAGGTAATGTATTACTAATATCCGGCTTCCAAGTTAAGACTATACACAAGCTAATCCTAGGCTGTGGAAATCAAAACAATCAAAATCTCTTGTCAGACAAGATTTAGGTGGAAATCAAGAGGACCTCACACGTACTTTTGTAAACGCGACACATTTATTAAATGATACCTTGCTCTCATGGTTTTACAGTCATATATTGACGTGAAGCAATCATAGATGTAATATAAAATTCTCATTTTGCAGTAACGTTATCTCATGTGCACACATCACTTTTACGAACATTTCCACATAAGACAGGTTCCACTGTATTTGAATTATAATGTGACCAAGCTTGGAAGTTTGGAAGTAATGAAGTGTGTTTACTGGGACAAAAGTGGGGCTGTTGTTGATAATGTTAATTGATACATTGGTAATATGATTACTTCTTCTTGACAGGCAACTCAGAAAGCAACAACGTCGATCCAAGCGACAATGCCACTCCATCACCTTCTCCTTCAAAGCTAACTGCAGCATCTACATTAAGCACCACTACTGAGTACTCCAGTTCTCCACTGCCTAGTCTCCAGTCAACCGCTTACACTGCTGCTTCAAGCACGGATACTACATTGAGGACTGGCACAGATACTACATTGAGGACTCAAAGACCAGGTCAGTGTTGATGCCTTTTAACGGAAATGGTGTCATATATTGTCTGTTATGTTTGATATGTTGATAAAAAATGGCCAAACCCAGCTAAACCCCCAGTGATGCATGTACGAATTTTAATTCACAATAAGTTAGACAAGATAATAAATGCATGGAGAAAAACAGAATTCTGTACATTTTTTAGACAATTGGGCATGTAAAGGACTACACGACCATAACTGATTCATCTTCATTTATTGGGAATGTGTGACCATAGCATTACATTTAGCATTGATTTTCAGCACCTCTGAACCCCCTGCTGGGGTCCGTGCAGGAAGGTAGCCCTGGAGGAGGCAGTGGCCAGCGCCCAGCCATCAGCCCCTTCCACGGGGCAGGACTAGCAGAAGGTACAGTACTGATATCGTAAGAAGGATACAGAATCGTAAGCGAAATTAGAGGAATCGGCGTAAGAAAACGTAATAATTCGTAACAATTTGTAACAAAGTTACGGCTATTATGATTTTCTTGGAACTGCTCAGTCAACAAAACTACGATACTTACGATTATCGAAATAAACTAGAAAAAACGTAATAATCAGAATAAATTCTTACACTTCCGCACAATGGCGCCTACCTTTCGCTCATAAATATTCAGATTTGTTCGACCGTTCTCATTTATTCCCGCCACAAAGTGAAAGCGGAAGTGCGGACGCTGTACAGACACCCAATGAAATGAAAATCTGTCAAAATGTCAGCATGAATTTGAACTTTTAGAAATATTCTTTTTATTACTGGAACCTCCGTAAACTGCGTAATATAAGGGGAACAATGGGAATAAACGTAACTTCAGGCAAGTTATGAAGAAAGCCGTAATTTGCGGACGCTACAGAACCTTTTTACGTTTGTAATATTTGCAACAATGAGAAGAAATAGGAAAAAAACGTAAGAAATCGTAGCGTAATTCTCGAAATTTTTCTTCTGTATCCTCCCTACGATATCAGTACTGTAGGCTGGAAAATATACATGTAGCCTTCAATGAGAGTAGAGCCTCAATATTAGTGACATTGAGTACTGGAAGATACATGTACTCTTTTATCTCATATGTAGTGCTTGTATGGGTTAAAATCTATATCTTAACATCATGCAAATAGACAGGCTTCATCCCTGACTTAGATCTCTACATTGTTTTGACAATGACTTGAAGGTTTGTGTGACTAGTGTCATTGTTCAATCATAGGTGGCACTGATGGAAATGAGAGACCTGAGAATCCGTTAGGTGGCTTTATCCAAGGGCAAGTACCAACTGCTAGTGCTGCACTCACCAGTACAACAAGTACTGCATCAAGTACTTCATCAAGTATTGCATCATCACCTACTTCAGCGTTAAGAAGTAGTACAGTGAAGACCACAAGGGCACCTGTTCAGCCTGACCTGTTTGGATCTTTACAAGAAGGTTTGTTTTTCTAAGCAATCAATTTGCCAGACACATGGATGTACTGGGTGAGCATCATGTTGGAAACTTTTCGCAGGTTGTCTTTAAAATCTTGTCTAAATTCTAGGATGATAGACCAATAATTTGAAGCTAATGGACTATGAACTGTTTATCGGTAATTTGAAAGGTCACCTGTCGCAATTATGGAAAGTTCTCTCAGAGATTGTTTTGAATTGCATGCTACATTGCCATGACATGTTTATTAATGAGGGTAGCTAGTTTAACATGCCCAGTCATGTACATGTACATATTAATATTTGTATGGCCCCTTTAATGGATGGAAAAACACTGACACCAGAGACTGTAGATTTACATAATGTGAGCCTTTATAGTTTTGATTATGAATAATGGAATTGAATCACGCTGGAAGCATTAAACAGTCATGGACACTTGGAGGTCTGACTCCAGAATGATAGCATGAAGCATATTGGTAAGAAACATTTGAGAGAGACACAATCAACAAGTAATTTACAAACATTTGGAAGCGTATGATGTTTAGTATATAAATAACTATTTTAAATAGAACTGTCCACCTACATTACAGGAGGAGGAGGTTTCCACCCATTCCAGTCTCAGGGCTCTGGTTCTGGAGGCAGTGGTCGATCCCCAGAAGCAATGGCAATGTTACAGATGGGTCACAGGCCTCCACAGGACCAGTAAGGGTGCTATTGGTTTACTATTGCAACTGGTGTACTATTTATTTCATGCACAGTTTTCTTCAGTATGTTCTAAAGATAATTGCTAGCTGCATTATTAACTAGGTATCAACATAACAAATCATTCAAGATATGTACCTTTTAAGATTTTATCCCATTTAGTCGAAGCATGTTGCAGTTTGATGATGTCTCTTTGTATATTTTTCATGTTTTTACTAAACTTACAGATCCACACAATCAATACCAACATCATCGACAACCACAATAGCAACCAATAGTGACCCACATGATTCATCGAACTCCCAAGGAGGGTCTAACCAGGGAGGCTCACTCACAGGAGGCAGAGGAGGAGGAGGAGGAGGCAGATTCCTAGAGTTCAGCTTTAACCCCAAGGAACATACATCTGGTTCAAGAGGAGATGATGCTCCAAGTGGTGGAGAATCGGGTGTAATTTCCCCAATATTAGGAGGCCCGTCTGTGGGGCATCCCCCAGTAGTAGAAGGTGGCTCAGCAGGTGGCTCAGCAGGCGGCTCAGCAGGCGGCTCAGCAGGCGGCTCAGGAGGTGGCTTCCCGCTGGGAGGTTCTGCCTCAAGTAGCGGGGGATTCCCGCCTGTTTCTGAAAGTGGATCTTCTTCAGGAGGACTCCCAGCAGCAGCATCATCGGGAGGAGGATTAGGCTCGGGTGGAAATCCATTTGCTTCTGGAGGGGGGGTATTCCCGGTGATAAAGGAGGGCACATCTCCAGGAGGATCTGGGGGATTACCACTTATGCCTGGAGCAGGAGGATCCGGGGTATTCCCACCAATACCAGAAGGAGGTGTGGCTTCCGGGGGAATACCTCCAATATCAGAAGGAGGCTCTTCAGGGGTATACCCTCCTATTTCTGGAGGTAAGCATATTTCAGCTTAGCAGTGTGTAGTGGAGATCTGTGATATTCAAATTGTTAACATGATAAAAGTGGATAGATACTTTCTACTATTAAGTTTCGGTAATTTGAAATAATGTAGTTAAGTGAAATATTCAACTTGTATATGTATTAGTACATGATAAGTATTGAATATAACTGTTTTATAATGTTTTTTTCCAGGTGGCTCGTTGCCGGGTGGTGGTAACCCCCTAATACCCCAGGAAGGAGACTCCGGGAGCCGGCCAGGGTCATACTACCCTCCAGAGGGCTCAGGACCAAACACAGGTGACAAAACACACACATTATCCCATACATTCTAGACATCCAAGGAAAAATCCATACTCACTTTAAAGGCAAAGCTCAAAATTATAATGCATCAAATATCAGACAGCACTATTGAAATAATTATGTAAATAATTTTTTATGGGAAAAGCAGGGAATTTCCTTTTAATCCTTCCATGTTCATCGTATTAGAATAAGTGGAGCCACCAGGTGGAAGTGGTGAATAGAATATTTGTTTACACTCAATATTGCAGACGTAATGGATTGATGTGCTTGAACGAGTTCGCTGACCAAGCCAAACTCAGCCTAATTATAGATATCCAACCTTGAACTGAAGACAATAAAAGAGCATGCAGATTATTGAATTAGAGTTTCCATAACTCATGTCTAATTAAAATCCCATTGCCAGTTGTTGCTGCCAAGCCATAGATTTGGCGGATAGTTCCATGCCAAGTAACGATACTTTTTCATCGTCTTCGGATGCGTGTCAAGTGTGTCAACAGCTCATGAATTACACGCGAAGATTTTAGCTTGGAACAATCCACTATTACTTGTATGATTTGATGCTGAATACAACCATCCAACGTGCATGAAAAGGCTTGTCCCAATAAAGACCATTTAGATTCCAATTTGAATACACATTCATACAAATCCGTAGAATGTGCTGTTATTCTCACTATACTACTATTTGGATACTTACGGTGTTGTCAATTCTATTCAACTTTCGGTCCACAGGTCTGTTAAATGGTATTTCTAACATGTTTGAAGCCTGCGAAAAAGATGTTTAGCTGTGATGCTGTGGACTCAAGTCTCTACTGCCACCGCTGTTTTGCATGATTTTATCTCACGATTAATCACTTGCCCTCCCCAGATATGTGAGGCTCAAGACGAAATCTATATGTCATCTTCCAATTAATGATGTAATTACCTGAATATCGCATCTTGGCGGACCCAAGTGATTAGGCGACACGCTTTTGATAAATTGTACATGCAAATGTCGCTTTAGTGAGATATTAATGTTGTTTTAGAATGCATCAGCAGCGGTGGCAGCCGCGTCTTATAGAAGTTCTAATTAGGGAATGTGCAACGTGATCAATTTTAGGAAGCATACTCTGCTTTTAAGGTGGGGCTCAAGTTTTAATGTGTTTCACTTGTTTAGCTGTTGATTTCATACTGGGTATATGATACTGGTATGGTTTGTTTAATATTTATAGATATCTCTTCAAGTTAAATAGTTCTATGAATCTCATAATTAAAGGCTTTGTCCAATCGAGGATAAATGGTGTCATTAATATCAAAAAGTCACAGAAAAAGTCTTGATAATGAATCTACGTCATTTGACTTATGACACATCCGTTTGCTGAATATTCAAGTTAAGGTCTCATACCAAGAAGTACGTTTGACGAATCACCATTGTCTGTGTATTAATAAATACAAATAGGTAGATTCCATCTGTTGATAATACGTACTATGGCTAGGGTGGGCTTTGGGCATTTTTTATGGTGCCTCTCGCTGAGTAATGTGTGATGAATGTCCCATATAAGGTAATGCTAATGGTGATTACAATGCATTATTGATACAGATATGGCATGGCAACGATTCTGTTAGCCTTGATTCAATGTCCTACTTCTAATGATGTGATGATGATTATACACCATTTCAAAGTGCAATTAGCGCATGATATGAAGTACACCATAGTAAAGATGGTGAGGAATAATATGGGTCTTCCACAGTAAGACGAAGTTTGGAGAAAGTTGTCTAGATTTACATATGGATGTGCACATTAGCATACTAATACTCTCATTGTTGGGTTTTTGTAAGGTGTGTCCACAATGGATTGATATGTATATGGCAACATAGTATATATAATAGGTTTTTCTTTTTTTTTTTGCTTTCATTTCATTGACCATGTAAAGATGTCCATATTTTCAAAATTGCTTAGGTTCTTACGTTCAATAATAAGAATTCTATGTCATCTATGCTTTATATTGTAATGCCATTTGCTTTATGATCACAGGCTCTTGAACTTGTAAATGAGATTTTCCTTTATGATTTTTTTCCAGTTATTTCTGAAAATATGGCAAAGTACATGTTATAGTCACAAATTGAATCAAACGAATGCAATAGCTAAGTGTAAAACCTTACAAGAGGTATTCGTTCCTTTGCAATCATAATGTCGCAAGGAAAGCCATAAAATGCGTGATACAGTATAAATAATTCTTGCCTTCAAATTCACCTACTACAGATGTACATATTTATATTGAACTGTCATAAATCACATCTATCTATGGATAACTGTATCAAATAACCCTTTGTCTTCATACTACATTACAAGCAAGTAATTCTAATAACTGTTAATGTCAAATTTTATTACTCAAAACTTTAATCTATTCCATCAGAATCAAACAGCTTTAAGTTTTATATTTAAATGCTTTATTTTTTGTCCTTTGCCATATCATTACTGTAAAATGGGCTGTCAAAGTTAACATTTTCTTCATCATTTTTTCAGAGATAAGTGTAGTCATATTATGATGCCCTACATGTATATAGGAGTGAGTAATAAATTCACATACAAATGCAACGATCCAATCGTGCTCAGGTCTTCCGTCTGGTAAACACGGCATACAAACGCAGCTATCACAGCCTTATATCTAATTACGGCTGCCCGACGGCTTTTATTTACCGAGCACTCGCCAGCGTTCATCAGGGTGAGCGATAACAGGGGAACGTGGAGAGTTGGGCAAACGAAAATGCCACAAATAGCGGCCGTAATCCTCGTGTTGTCAGGGGCAATGGGCCCAGTGAGGTACGAATACTTGAGAACGTCACAACACGATACTAAGTTGACTTGACATACATTTGTATGACGCCGGGATGATTTTGTAATGAATCATTTCTGTTTGAGCTGTTGTATTCTCTCATTCATATGAAGACGAATTTATAGCTTTAGTGTATATATTATTATGTTATATAACCATATGAGTTTCAGCAATATTGATAGTAATTTTGATGATAAGTATCAATTAGATATCGTCTTTATGGTCAGTTTGTAATAAGCCCTGATGGGCTGGGTATACTTTATGTATATACCCGTAGGTTACCAATATATAATCTGTGTACTATGTCACTATAATAAATAAATTCAAGAATGAAATTTCATCAGTCAGTTATTGCATATATGTGATGTTACATACTCATACTTCTTTCTTATCAGTATTTGAAACTCATGAAAATTGGCTTAAGGACCAAAGCACCCTCGTCTATGAAAAGTTGCAGGCCCTAATAAAAAATGTCCGGCCCTTAATCACACAATAATATTGAGAACTCCCAAAAAGTAGCCTGCTCATCAGGGCATGAACTTTTGAAACCAGCCGGCTCAGGCTAATAAAGATCAGATGGCACCTGGGCAGCCGGGTAGACTATATTTTTGTCAGGCGCAGCTACTACATGTATTTATAGTTGCCACATTTTGGTCTGTGAGCAAATTTTCATAAGTTTCATACCATGATCATAAACTGTTTCATATAACTACAATCTGATATTATATTATAAATCTTAGAGGCCTAATGTTGATAAGTCAGTAAGAAATGCTGTTGAACTTTACTAATTTAACCAATATGTTCCCTTCAGATGGTGGTCGGGGCCCGGGCAATCAAGGCTCCCAGGGCGGTGGGGCCAACCCAGCAATAGACGAGACCACGAGTGGGGGAGGCTCGAACCCCACGTCATGGCGCTCGCCAGGTGAGCACAGCCTCCTCTTTTTAAATCTTTTCCTTTTAATTAAGTATTTGTTTGCAATTGAATTCAGAAGACACTACATCCACAGCACGTAATTTGCATCCTTTTCACACTCTGTCTTTCTCAACCCACTGGGGTACTACATGTACGGGCTTGTACATACAGCATATCGCGAGTCCAACTCCCTATCCACTCAGCCACAGAAGCACAATGTTAGGCAACTTGTCTCCTTTTGGGAAGACACATGTTAATATATGCAGTAGAATCTTGTTATCTCGATATTCCTTATCTCAAATTTTCTGTTATTTCGAAGTTAGTAACATTCACTTCAACTACATTATGAAAATATATTAGCTGTTTATCTTGAATGTTGGCTATTTTTATGATTATCTCTATGGATTTGAGATTACGAGTTTCTACTGTACATATACAATGTACAACTGAGATATTCTGGTGTCTCGATCCTTTGGCACATCAGGTTAGGTAAGCGAGCCACTCGATGGTCCCTCACTGCAGTTTCAAACTAGAGTGTATAGTCTGTGTGGTAATCATGAATGCAGCAGTGAGGTAATCATAACTTCATCTCAACATAGACACTTGAAATGGATCCATGTTACTGTGAATTGTTTTGAAACCGTTTGTCATGAAAATATCTTTAGTTTTAAGACAGGACCAAGAAGCTACTCCAATTTTGAATTCTACATGTTTGTATTTATATTTATGTATGATTGTGTTTCAAGCTGGACGAAGCATTTGGTTTTTAATTAGTTATGTATGCGTTAATACATGTAACTGTAAATAGGTACAGGTCAGGAAAATGAACGCTGATAATCACTTCTACACTACTGTGGCGATAAGCTGTATACTCCCTGGCAAGTTGAGAAAGATGTAGTGTGAAAAGTGTGCCAATGACCTGGTGTGAATGTAGAGTCATCTGATCCTGCTTAGTGTGGAAGAAGACCATAAACCAGACATTTCCATTATAGGCATGGAGAGGACAGTTGAGATGTAGACTGGGCAGCCAGGCCACACCCTCTGGTTGAGGAATAAATACATGTAGGGCCTGGTCAAATACTTAGGATTTGATTGATTGCTTTACTTTGCCAGGCGCTGGTTGAACCTGAAGGCGTCGTCGACGGCGACAGGGACAGACAAGGCCTCGCTGGTGGTGCGGCCGGGCGTCCTGCTGCAGGGCCTCACCTACATCATCCAGGTCACAGCCGCACACACAGGTACGGTCACTACTGGTCACTGCCTCACCCAGGTACGGTCACTACTGGTCACTGTCTCACCCAGGTACGGTCACTACTGGTCACTGCCTCACCCAGGTACTGGTCACTACTGGTCACTGCCTCACCCAGGTACTGGTCACTACTGGTAAATACTACCTCATCCCCCCAAAAAGAATGTATACTGATATGCATAAACGGACATCAGAAGTATACCCTGAATTCTGTCTCCCGTCCTCCTCTTCAAAACAAAAACACCAATATAATGAAGAGTTTATAACATTTCAAGCCATAAACCCTCTATAAATAGTGTTTCCCTGCCTCCTGTACCGTGACTGCTGTTCCAGGCTCGGCGGCGTCTGGCACGGCGGCCACGTACTTCCGCGTGAACCGTGCGCCGGCGCCGGGGTACTGCTCCCTGTCACCCGTGGACGGCGTGGAACTCGACACGATGTTCACCGTCATGTGTGCAGGCGCCACCGACGAGGTGAGAGGCACTGTGTGTGTATGTGGTGGTGGTGGTTGTGGTGGGGTGGGGGGGGGGTGTCAAAGGGACGGGAGGCCAGGGTTTATAGTCTTCGATAGGGCATGGGTGTCACTGCTGCTGCTGCTGCTGCTGCTGCTGCTGCTGCTGCTGCTGCTGCTGCTGCTGCTGCTGCTGCTGCTGCTGCTGTTGTTGTTGCTGCTGTGGTCATTGTTTGGACTTAATATACATATATGTTGTTCAAGATATTTCATTTGCTCACAATACACATTTTCCAGTCATGCATCAACACTGCATCATATATAAATCCTTTCAAGAAACGTTAGTAAACACCTAGACACCCATCCTAATAACTTTGAGTTCATTTTAGTCTTCATTCTAGGCCTCAATAACTACCACGTCCAAAATGCATCATACAGCCTAGACAGGCAACGATAACCCGGAGAAAGAAACAGCAAAACCTGCCCCACTAGCCCCCATCCCCCTCCCTCTGACCCGGACCCTCAATTCATACCAATCTAATCCATACACGCACTTCTATATGGAAATTGCTGAGAAGTTGTTATCACTCACACCACCTTGTAGCGATGTTCGCGGCCTGTAAATCATCTTTCACCGGGGCCGGCGTGTGCCGACTTTACAGCACTTTACGAGCTTCGGTGGCTACAGCCTGTAACTATGGTCACCGTCAGGTGTCAGTTTACGGGGCCGCCACCGCCGTGTGCACACTTGTGCAGTTTCCAGAGACCTTGTGTCATCGGTTTTTTTTTTTCACATTTGTGTATCGGCGTCATCGTTGCTTTCACGGCTTTATACTTCTTTACACTGCCTTTACCAGACAATGTATTGTATCTAGGCGAGGGTGAAACAGAACGTTTTATTGTGGAAGTAAAACTTTCGCTTTGCAATGGTGCAAAAAATTGTGTTATTATTAGTGAATTTTTTCCAACTTCCACGAAAATTAAGGGGTTTGAATCAAGGGCCTTAGGCTACACACTGCATATATAGCTGTGAGATGAGTGGGTGGATATGGATAGGTAAAGTTTTGATTTTGTATCCATGGTGGTGTTATATAATTTTGAAAGTGACACTATAAATTATCAGAAATACGAGATACAATGATCTTCGTAATGGCTGCTTAATTAATTTAAATGTAATTAATTTAAATGCCTAATTTTTATTGATGCACACTGTTCTTTTATATTGCTTTTTTACGATAATGTTTTCTTGTATTATACACAAATCACTTTTTGTCACTTTTTGAGACTCTTTAGATTAAACTGATGGTACAATAGAACCTCAATATTACTTATCTCAAATTTTGTATTATGATTCTAGAGGTTAGTTTCATTTCCCTTCAACCACGTTCAAGGATTTATCAGTTGGTTATCTTGAATAGTCGTTAACATGTATGATGGAAGATAACACATGTAGTTCCTTCTATATATGAGTAAGAATAAGATGACTGTTTTTTACAAGTGTATAATATACAGTAAGTGGGTATGTTTCAGTTGTCAACGAACACCACCAATTAACGCATTACATTAGAATCAGATGAAGCCCTTTACTGGTAGCAATTATCACATTATCACTGCACCTTGTACGATTGCCAGTCTCCTTCGCAGCAATGATATTGATGAAGTAAGCCATTGAAATGACAGAGGCAAGCTTTGCATGGCAGATTTTCTTTCTCCACTTGTATTTTTAGCATCGTTCAATTTATATAATACAAAACGTAACTATGGGCATTTTGGCATGTATGCTTTTTATTTTTAAACAAAGTATTTCACTATGCTTGCACATTAGAAACTCGTTATCTTGAATCTGTAGGGATGATAGTGAAACACTGGCTATAGCAAATATTCGAGATGACCAATTTATAATATCAATAAATTGATATGTGTTCATTATGTGTTTGAAGGGAAATGAAAACACAAAATTTAAGATCACAAAGATAACCAGGTTCTACTATATTAAATACATTTTGTGCAGCCTACCTACTATGTGAAACATCTGTGAGTTCATACACTTGTTTTCGTATAGCTAGGAATCATGGGAAATAAATAGACAAACATACCAAACACATGGCTGTTTTGCTTATGCATGAAGCTTTTTCGCTGTCTCAATAGAAATATTTCAGTACGATTTTTACCCACGTGGTGCCAATCTCAATCAACCAAAGCTCTGTGATGTACGGCGTGGCTCATGAAAGAAATGATAAAGACTGATACTGTTTGTCTATTTTTTTCCCAGAATGCAATTGTTTGTAGCCACCTGCTGGTTTTAGATAGGAACTACGATCGCACCCTAAATATTTCTATTAGAAAATAAGTGTATTGTATCCAGGAGCAAAGTTTTAGTGTAGTGTGAAAATATTTGGCCGCGCTCCTACGGAACCGTCATGGACTGGTCCGCGCCGCAGTCCCGCGTCACGCTAGCACGAGTCCAGCCTCACGGGCGGGCCCCCCTCGTTGCAACCGAGGCTTGTCACCAACCCCCTTGTACTTCTCGTTGTTTTGTTGTGTTGTGTTCGTTGACTGCTACACTGTCACAGTTTGCATACGCCCGACAAGTGGCCTGTGATCACACCAGGTTTCACAAAGGGCCCCGCTCTCACAGGGACTTTGCACTGATGCTGACACGCACTAAACCATGAGTGTCCAGCGAAGACTACTGCCACACGACTGAACCAGAGGTGTTGCGTAGAATGGGCCTAACCACAGGTTAGACCCAGTGAAGATGTGTGAATGAGGGCCTTTTCTCTCACAGTAAAGGTTGCCAGCCCTAAACTGCCGGACCAGTGTCTAAGGAAAAAGTGAGCTGTATCAGCTCTTTCACCAGTACTGAAGCACACAGGGTCCCTAATCCTACAGGGGCTTAAAATGATTGAACAACTCTACAAGGTGTGTGTAAAATGAGGGGATTACGAACCTAATCAAGTGAGATGTAATATTAACTACTTTAACTCTTTACAGGAATGCTACAATTCCTGTACACTGGATGACTAAATGTTAACTCTTTGTTTTGTTACAGTAGTTCATATTTCAAAAACCACCTTATTGTTGTGGATTCTGTATCCTGTTGGTGTATAAGTGGGTGTCGTGCAAACTCATTTTCACTGTTTCCACTCGTACGTTCTTTGGTCAGGAAAAAAAAAAAGAACTAAGAATAAATCCTCCTAGTAACGTATTAAAAGTCTTAACGGAATTTATGGAAAAGGAAGAACCTACATGCCAATGAACTGATGTGTGTTGTAAGGTCATTTAAAAACAATACATTCAAAGAGGACCACAATCAACCAAATTCATGTTAAAAGATTTACAATTGAACAAATGTTGAATTTCCATGGAGAAGAAATTGCTCCAAGATTTTGTCCAATATATGCAATCAAAAGTGCATGTAGTGCGTATATCATGCGGACAGTTCACACCAGCTCTGGTACAGGCCTCCCCTTACAGATCATATAGATATTTTACGTGACAACTGTTTCAGTTCTTCATGGAGCATACAATTAAAGATGTATTCCCTGTATTCCTATTATCAGAATGATAATTATATTATCGTAAATGTCCATGTTCACTTGATAAAGTGTCACATTAGAAATGCTTCGTATTACATATTAGCACTTGTGATGTGAATGTGAATAACTGTTCACATTAAAGACCACACCTATTTTATAAACATATTTATGATAATTATAGACTACTATGAGTTGCTATTTCTTATACTGTATAGTATTGACTGTAAAGATCATTCTAATAGCTCTTAATTGTATTCTATGTTTTATCTATGTTTGTGATCTTATATTATAATATACATGTAAGATCACAAACATAGATGTATAAGTGTACTTAAATTGTTTCTCATAATTATTAGTTTAGTGCTATTTTAACAAACAGGAATAAGAGTCTGTACTTGAGAAATAGTATAACCTCTGGTTTCTGAGCGAAAAAACTGCGCTAGCGAGATTCCGCCAAAAGTGGCAAAGTCATGAGAAACTATTGTTGTGGTATTGACCAAAATAGGAAGAATATTTGTCAATTTACACACCAAAGTCGGCCATAATTTCCTACGGTGTGTGCAATTCATTAGGTTTTAACATGAGACACTCGCCAAATGGGAAATCTTTTCATCTGGCGAATTTCAATTTCCAAAGATAAATAGATGCAGCTTTGTTTGTTGTGAGCTGTGATGTTGTTGTATTGTGTTCAATAGCGAGGCCAATAGAAAAGCTGTCGAAATGCTCGAGGGAACTATTTAGGTACGATGTAGAACTGGGTGTTAGAATAATGACTTGATCTGAGTGTGGTTTCAAGGGTAGAAAATCAAGCACGATGATGACATGTGTAAAATTGTAGCATGTATTTCCTACATAAAAAGAGTGTAGAGAGCGATGAAATTAATTGTGCAGTTGACCATTTAGGTTGCTTTGTAAGATTGAATGTTTGAAATGTATGGGCAATACTGACGGACAATGACCACCCAGCAAAACTAGGACCACATCACTTAGTTCTGTTTATCACTGTCATAGTACACTGGGGTGACAATGGTCCCCTTACATATCATTCATACGCCATGATGATCCCATATATGCTAGAAAACTCTATTCATAGACTGTATACATATATTTCTTTTCCTTTCCATGCAATTTTCAATAAACAGTTGCAAATTTCTTTTCAAACAAAGTTTCTCATGATACTGGCCGTTTCAAGCTAAAGGCGCCTTTCCTATTCATAGAGGTAATTATCCACATTTTTGGTACAGGAAGGGGAGGTGATGTACGAGGTGAGCTACTGCCTGGATGCCGAGGCTGGGAACAACATCATCTACCAGGGCCTCAACTCCACCGTGCACTTCCAGCTGCCGGCCGGACCTCAGGACCAAGGATTCTCAGGTGAGCCTCGCCACTGGCTCTCTTTTATTCTCCCATGTTTGTTGGAAATACTCAATTCTGATTGGGTGAGAGGTGGAGAAGAAAAATTGATATCCTACACTACAAAGTTTAAAGACCTAATGATAAATGTACATGGAAGAAAAAGGTTAATATATGAGTGATTTTCACTATATGTATATTTTGATGTGATTAGTTTAATACATATCTGTCATGTTTAATGGACGGTATTACTTATTTTGGCAATCCATGAACATGTGTGCACTAAATATTGCCATACATCATTTTTACGTTATTCTTATTAAGTCTGTGAGGGTCAGTTGACATATGTGCAGCATAAATATCAGCATATTGCATAATAAACAGATTTCCTCTGTCTTATTTGCAATTACCAATATCATTTTACAAATCGCCTCTATAAATTTACCCAAAATGTAGACCTACATGTACCCAAAAGTTAGTACCATATGAAAAGTCAAACCATTGAAAATCCAATATAAAACACATTCATTTCAAAGAACACCCCAAGCCCATGGTCATTTGGATGGGCATATATAGTATAAGTCTGCTAATCATATACATTGTAGAAAAGTAGTACCCTCAGTATACAGTCTTTGTAAGGACTCTGAGACCAAATTGTCAATTCGTTATTCACTATTTTCATGCCTCTGCCATGTTGATATCAAAACACGTCATCTACATCATACAACTGCAAAAACAAACATGATTTTTTTCATGAATTCCTCAACACAAAACATTGATTTTGTTTTGTTTTGCTAATTACACAATATGTTAAAATCATTGTTTGGTGTTCATTTGAAATGTAATTCATATTGAGAGAATCATCAAAAAAGGGCTAATAGAAATCCAGAGGCACACATACATGCCATATATAGGTACTACCATTCAAGGGCCCACTCCCATTTTAAGGCCCACCCCCAAATTTGGATTGTATTAAAGTCTGGATCATTGCAATTACAATGTAAATAGGTGAAAACCCACTCCCTACATTGTTGATGCGTCAAACTAAAAGCCCAAATAGGAAGAAAATTTGTCAATTTACGCACCAAAGTCGGCCATAATTTCCTACAGTGTATGCAATTCATTACATGTAGGTTTTAGCATGAGACACTCGCCAAATGGGCAATCTTTTCATCTGGTGAATTTCAATTGTTTGAATTGTTGTATACGGTATATATATCATGAATCATGAATACACCTTTTCGTATATGGCATACACCGCCACATTTAGAGCCTCCTGCTCATCTCTCATCCCGTCATGTAGAAAACTATTGAGGGTCCCAACACAGATTCCTCACACGACTCCTGGGAGCCTGAGGCACTAACTACCGGACGCCACCATTAATTTCAACCACTAGATTAGATGTATGACCCTCATTATATAGAGATATATAGACGAGTTGAGCTTGAACGTTTTGCCTTTAAATACCTTTAAAGTGAACGTTTTTCCTATTATTATAGTTAAGCTCCTAATGGCACTAAGAACTTGGTCAATGATGGTCTAACTGTGTTCTTGGCTTACAGTGAAATAGGAACTGAAGTCGTTCTCTAATTCTTAAATGATTTCCAGTTCTTTGAATATTTGACCGGTAAACTTACACTTGAAAACATTTTGAACCTCTATTGAGTCTATTCATACTTCCTAATAATGTACATGTAGAACCTCACTATATGCTACAAGTATCTAGTACTCAACATTTCGTTCTCAAAATGCGTCTTATAACATTTCAAATTAAATGATTTTGCCTATAAGTTGCACATGTATCATTCTAAGCTGTTATTTGTATTTGAAACATTGCGTTTTGGCAATATGACCTTCCAAAGTGTTACTTTGTGCTGTAAACTCACCGTTGAAATATATGTGCTAAGCAAGGCGCTCATGTTAAACAAATCACGTCTTCCTCTTGGCAACAAGCTGGTCCTTCATAAGGTTACATTATTAATAGCTAAGCCATGTGCCAAACCTTGTCATAAATAAAGCTGAAGGTCACCAGTTGGAGGTCAATCACGCAGGAAAGGTTGGCATGAATTCTGGCACAGAATGTGTTAGTACATTGTATGTGCAACATGCACTTTGATAAGTGTTGACTCAATATTCAGTACATTAGTTAGTCTGACCTGTTAGTGTCTAGAATGTCTAGAACACTGGCACAATAGTAACACTACAGAGCAAGTTGTTTTTTCTGCAAGTTGATTGCATTCGATGCTTTAAATTCAGCGCGTTGCTTAAATGATAGAGTTTTCTTGTTAAAGAACAATTGAGGTTATTTATGTGACAAAGGACTTCCTCTTTACATTGAAATGGCTGCATAAAAATACAAACGACAAATTCCCTTTGGCAGCAATAGGGCAGTAAATATCAGCCTTAATGCCCATTGGTGGAAATTAGAGTTAAATAATTGCGGAAAGTCCATCGTCGTGTTGCAACAGGCCAAAGTTGAATCATTAGAAATTATGAAGTTAGATATACATTGTAAAAGTGTTATTTAGGTTAGAATATAATTATAGAAGTGTATCTATGTAACCCTGTGGGTTCATACCATTTTTCATTCCTTCATATTCATCTTATTATATTTCTGCTAATATGTTTATATTTGTTTATCATTTTCTTTTGACACATTGGTAGCCTCTTTCTGCCAATGTGTACACTTTCATTTCAATAGTTCACCCTGTTTATACTCTACCTTTTTATGCAATAGTTCTATATTTTCTCTTAACAAGATTTACATGACCACAGTTTGCAAATCATAAACATATCCTTCATAATTGCGTCGCTTCAGCAGCTGAAGCGAAAGCCTTGTGTTTTGTTTGTTTGTAACTATGTATGTATGTATCTATGTACATGTATGTATGTTTGTCTCCGGACAAGCTAGAGCTTTTACGCTTTGCCCGATTTCATTCAAACTGTACACAACCATTTGGTATGACGTGACATCAAAGTGATTCGATTTTGGGCACTTTGCCAATTAAAGTGTGCTTTCCATAGTGCCATTTTAGGTCCATTTTCAACATTATCTGCAATAGTTTTGTTGATGCTTGTGAGAAAGCATTCAAACTTTGTACAATGCTTACATGCCTACTGAAGATTAACTGTATTCAATTTTGGCACTTTGCCAATTAGAGTTTACCTTCCAGAGGGCCATTTTAATTATTTTCTATCTATTTTTCCACTATAGTTTCAATACTGTACACAACATGACCATCGAATTGACATAATGGTTATATTGGAATAAAAGTGCTCAGAGAGCACAGCGTTACCATATTAATGTTGACTCATGGGCAATAGATATTTACTTTAGCCATGTTTATAAAGCGCCTGCAATCCAATTCCAATAACATAGATGAGTCACTTATCAAGTAAGACTTTTTATGCTTTGATTGCAATGCAAACATCTTTATTGCCCATGGGTCAATGTTGCTCTCTGAGCACTTTTGATCTAGTTGTACTTGTTTTTAATCCATATTGTGTTGTGTATAATATAAGATTAATTGTACTATTGTAAAGTATTGAATTATTTGTGTGAATGTGTTTTAAATCAGATGGGTTTTAGTTTGGAAAGAAGTAAGAGCAATCAAGAATAAAGCTATTGATTATATTATAAATTCATACGTGTTATTGCTAGCACGTTTTACATCTATAGGCGGATTTATAAGGAAGTGGGCTTTGGGGAAAAAAGCCAAAAAAGAGGGATGTGAGAAAAAAACGAAAAAAACTGAGAGATGTGGGATTTCAAGATAGTGGAATGTGGGAAAAAAGCCTTGAAATTTGTGGGATGTGAGAAAAAAGGCCAAAAATCTAGGGATGCAAGAAATAAGGCCAAAAACATTAGGGTTGTGGGATATGTAATATAATAATTATTGTTACCTTTCCATAAAGCTCCAGTCCAAAGATCAACGTTTGATCCTTATCATGTAAAAATGCACATTTAAAGGAAATGTTTTCTCATCCCCACACATTGTCAGTCTACTGGAATCTCTTTTACACTATTCATATTTTCA
This sequence comes from Streblospio benedicti, assembly GCA_019095985.1. Lineage (NCBI taxonomy): Eukaryota > Metazoa > Annelida > Polychaeta > Spionida > Spionidae > Streblospio > Streblospio benedicti. Next base: position 22,593,396 of record CM032659.1, read on the forward strand.
GCGTTACAATATCTCCTGGTTGTTAAATTGTGGGAAAAACGTTGAGTAGACTTTAAATACGTCATTGTAAGCAAAATCAACAGCTGCCGTTACTTATTTGTCCATGTACCCCATAAAAATATATAACATTAAGGACTCCTTAATTAAGACTCATCGGCGTATGTGAAGATGCAGCAAGCATTTTGCAATGTTCACTGTGCATTGCAATGACAGGTCACGCCTGACCGAGCAGGGCTCATTAATCTGCTGCCTGATTTCGGGGACTACTTTCAAGAAGCCACACGACAGAGATCACTGCATTGCTTACACATGAGCGGCAACAAAGATTGGAATTGCATCTTGATTGGTGCGGAGGCAGTGATAGGGCATGTATGAATACACAGCACTCATTACCGCTTCCTCCTCCGAGGAGGGAGACTATGTACAGTGCCGGCTAAAAACTACCTGCCTAGCTGTTTTGGGGGGTTTGTCCACACGGCTCTTAGTTGTGTGCTTCTGTGGCTGAGTCGATAGGGAGTTGGGACTCCTGACCGGAGGGTCGTGAGTTCCATTCCCAGACAGGTCTGCTGGAGGGTGTTGAACAAACTCATCCCTAAACAGCTTTACACTGCTCCATGATACCTATATGTTAAATAGGTACAGGTCAGGTAACTGGATGCTAATGTTGATCGACAAGTACGTCTGCTGTATGCTCCCCGGGGAGTTGAGAAGATATTACATGTAGTGTGAAAAGGGTGCCAAGGACCTGGTGTGAATGTAGAGTCATCTGATCCTGCATAGCCGGGAGGAAGACCATAAACCAGACATTTACATTTACTTTGAGGCTTAAACGTGAATATGGAATTTCATAAATATCCAGTTTTGGGAAGGGTCATAGTAGAACATTTTTTATCAATTCTCACTGCTTGATATGTTGTGGTGGTGAATTATTGAATTTAAACCACTTGTTTGGCAGATTCTGGGTATTAGGGAGCTACTAATATGGGGCTGGGTCCGGCTTTGCAATGGATTGACGTACGTGTATCATTATGAACACCTTTCGGACCATTTCCAAGTATACTGTGTTCTGTTATCAGTATTAGATGCTTTCAGAAACTTCTATATGATCCAAATGTGATGCACCCTCTATTAGAGGACTAATACAGGCCTGCCCAAATAAATTTGGACAATAATTAAATCAAACAATGGATTTGATTGCAATGATACTGACTCGAATCTCAGTTCATGCTGCTAAAAGAAGTTCAGACTAGATTAAAATTATTAGATTATATATTTTATTTTTATATTTCACATCTTTTAATGTATGGAATTTTAATATTCTGAAATAAATTATGTTATGTTATGTTATGTATTAACAATTGAGCCGTATATCGAAAAAAAATCTAATCATCTAACTATCACAACTGTACAGTAAAACCTTGCTAGTAGGGACACTAGCCGAATTCAGGAAAAGTGTCCATCTTTTTGAGATGTCCTCATTAATAAAACATCTTTAGTAACAAAGAATGTATGTTGTATTCATCCTGGGTTAGATTTTTCATGATTATTATTAGTAGAATATAAGATAGCTATTGGAACCTATTACGTTATCCAAGACTTTCGTTGATTTCTCATCAACTTCATCATCTATTTGTCTCTGCTGTCAGATGACAGCCGCCATGATGGTCATGTGACCAACTGAGGATTTCATTTGGAATGATGAAGTTGATAAGAAATCAATGAAAGTCACGCCAACAACGTACATAACAGGTTCCTATGGATATCTTAAAATATTCTAGTCATAATCTTAAGTAATAATAATACACACATGTAGCCAATTTAGGTAGTATGAAAAAGTATCCCTAATTGTGAGGTGTCCCTTTTATAGAGGTGGTTACCATGGTGAGATGTTATGTACAGAATGTACATTATGCAATTCACATCTAACTGTGCATAGATGTAACTCTGATCATCAAGGAAGATAACGATTAACAGTGTAACTTCAGTGCCGCGGTGGTCTGTTTTGATGAGGATCCTGTAGTAAGTTGTCCTGCTGTTAATGACATCACCTCACTGCTGCTCTATCCGTGATAATCAACCCCACCGCATAATGAACGTGATTGACACTGCTGCCACCTTGTGACAGAACCGCTAATAACAGATCTAATACTTGGAGGTGAATCATCTAGCTGCTACTAGTAGGTCTCTAATACTTCCTATACATGTAGGTTATAGGATACTTTTGGGTCATGATGACCAATGATATTACATGAAAAAGAATGATGAAATATAATATCTAGGCTCAGTAAACGACTGTGGCTGTGACCAGCAAGTACAGGTGTGCCGCACAGACACGCAGTATGTACTCAGGAATCGCAGCCACGCTTTAATTTCCTGGCCGCTGTGTAGCTGTATTTATCGTGGGAACAAACAGCTCGTGTGAGGAAGCGTCTTCCTGAGCCGGCCATTCGGCGGATTTGCAGTGTAAATATCAACCAAAAATGGGCCCTCAATATTTGGTAACAAATGAACGGGCCCTCGACTAACTGGAGCCATATTCTGTATTCTGAGTGTGTATCGCATAGTGCAGCTACTTTTTGCTTCAAACTTAAAAAGGGCGATAATAGGGTTAGTATATGAGTAGAGACGAGATATCAGACAATATCTCACTCTAAGTGTGGACTTAAAAGTGGGGGTGAGCACAGTGAACGTGTTCTGTTTAAGTCCACACTTAGAGTGAGATATTCTCTCAAGTTCATTTATCATTTCAAGTTTTTAAACTTTCTAGTGTAGGATATCAATTTTCCTCTCTGCATCTCAGCCAATCAGAATCGAGTATTTTCACCAAAAAGGAAAAAAAATGCTATAAATCCATTCGATGTGGGGATTAAGATGAGTGAGTGGCACAGAAAGTTCAGTTTTGAAAATGTATCGCCTTGTAAAGTGTTGTAAGTGACAAGAGAACAGAAGTTTAAAGAAGAAAGATAGACGTACATGTAGTAGGTAAGCAACATCTGGGCTGGATTTCGGGGAGTCTGATGGTTGTGGGTTTGTTATATGCATGTTGTATCGATTCCTTCAATATACAACTCCTATAATGTGAGCCTTATACATAGCCAGATCACCTTTTTTCACCAAAATGCCATACCTTATTTTCATTGTAATATTGGGCTTTTGGCATGTTTGCTATTGATCACGCGTTCTAAAGCCATGAGATCCCTTAAGTGCACCCCCCCCTTTTCTAAAAATCTGGATCTGCCAGTGTTATATTCATTTGGTAAGTCATGTGCCATGTTAAAAAATTGACGACTTTTTTAATGAACCTTTTACTATTACAAGTTGATGAGGTGCCAAAATTTTGTCATTTATAAAAGAAATCAGTACAGCAATCTTCGTTTAATTCTGCCAGTGTTTCAGCATTTCCTCTGTTAAAGTGCATGCAATCTAAAAACAGAGCATGTCAAAGCTAACACCCTATCAACGGAAGATCACAGAGGTTAAAAATCATTGCGAACATGTTGATGTGTGCCCTGTGTCCAATAACCGGTCATGGTCAATATCTCTCATTTCCGCGCTTTCTAAGGCATGATCCTGCAGTGCAATCATTAATGTACGGCAGCGTATGGATTACCCATCAGCAGATTCGATCAAAAACATCATCACCATTCATGGTGAAAGTATCCTTTTAATTCATCTGAAAATCCAATATATCAGATTGGCTGTTTTTGATGGCTTTGCAATATTTTTTCGCCACTAGAACATGAAAGTTTCAAGCATTATTTAGGTTTGTTTGGGTTGGAGAGTTGGAGCAATGTTGTAGACTACGTTGTGCAATTCGTAAAAGCACTTACAATGTTAATCCATTTTTCGTGTTTTATAAACCCAATGCAAGTTTTCTAATGATCTGCTTATTTTCTTTGTAGGTGAGTTGTCAACCTTTTGAGCTGAAAACCAGTTGTACATGTAAGTGTCTATTGACGATTAGAAAGTTAACTTTGGCACTAAGTGAGACGTAACCCTACACATTATATTTATGATGTGCTTTATTTTATAAAACAATACAATAAAAGACATCAACATCACTTCAAACAGCAATCTAATCTTTCAAACAAACATTTATTTTCTTAATATATTAAAATGTTACATGATGGAGCCCAACATTTTTTAAAACCAGAAATGTACCATAGGAAAATCAACAACGCAATTTGAATTGGTGCCTACGTCGGCATTTCTGTCAGCAATAATGTAATAGAATGTCTTGGAGAAAACGAGGTGACAGTGTTTTTACAAGATTTGGCATTCCGGAAAGCAAACGAAAAATCAACTGATTCCCAAAAGATCTCTCAACAGTCACAAAACACTTCAATTTCACCAAATTGTATCTCGCAATTTGCCATAGAATGAAATATTCAATCTTCTATTTCGAAAGTGCAAGCAATTTGTTTGTTTTGTCTCTTCTGGTAAAATCTAGCTGATTAGCGCCGTCCAATAGTAAGCCCCACAATAGGTGTACCGGGGTTCTAGGATGATCTTTTATATTAGAACCAATTAGTTTACTTTTGCTATGAAGTATCTTTTATGTTCCCATTTTTTGGTGGTGTTTCATTACTTGTAATCATAGTACAGAACTAAATTTACTATATGAATTGATGATAATGATATAACTATGCATACGTGTACATAGTACGTATTATTTTTCGTATTTATATTTGCTCAATGTAGCACCATTATCATGTATGTTATGAAAGCATCTTAATATGGCTTGAAAAATAGATTTATCACTTTTCAAACGAAGAGTTCAATGGCTGAGCTTTTGAAATGTTCAACACTAAATCGAATCTTAGTAAATGATGTCACAATTTGGAGTATTGAAGATAATTAGATGAGACTTTGAAAACTTTTAGTGTCAAAATTATGAGTTTGTGTTGTCATTTTATCATTTTGCTTCACAGGCTTCATGGCTACGTTATACACCTTTAAGTCTAGGGCACATCCGACAGTACTGCCTCTCTACTCCCTCTATGATATTTACTGCCAAAACCTCATGGAGACCTTGTGTCCAGTACGGTGAATGTGTGGGAAAAACTAAGTTTTTTTAGATAGTACAGAGACGGTCACAAATATTTGGAAGGAGAGCAACAAACAGTAAGCAATAGAATACGGTATCAAACATTGGGAATACAATGGAACCCAGGCCATCCAGTTTAGCCTGGATTTATCCTCTACATGCAGTATATTCTTGATCGCTTTACATGATTGAAATAAGCTGACACAGTCGAATGCACTTAATCAAACTGGTGTCTCAGAAGTAGGTAGTTGTTTTTCATTGCCTAGATTTAATTAAGTTTGCATTATGGTAGACTACCACAAATCATAAATCCAGCCTAAACTGGATGCCCCAGCTCCTATTGTGCTTCCAAAGTTAGATACCGTATTCTATTACAGACAATGTCCTCAACAATGGAAGAGTGAGCAACAGAAAAACTAACTGGATAACGGAAACTTTTCTCATGTGTTACCTATTAGTAACGTAAGTAATTTATGGCGTAAATAACGAAAATCCCCTACAATAGAAGGATTTGTGACTGTGACTTGGGTTCATCATCTGTTGAGGGTATTGACTGTATATTAATGAATGAGAATAGTATTTGTAAAATATAGTATACCCTCCCCCCACTTCCTCTGCCCCCTCCTTTTCCCAGACCTGGGACCCATGAACTGAGGACAAACCAGGAATCAAACAAGCGACCTCTTGGATCACCGACCCTGGCAGCAAACAGCACCGTGGAGTGAGTGGCTGAGTGGACGTGACAAATGGGGTGGTGATTCGCTGTGACAGACTGGACAGCACAGCTGACCACACGCTGATCTCAGCCTAATCTCAGCCCATCTCCTGCATTGTCAGTGCTATTAGCGACTAGTCAATCAGTGCGGAAAAAGTATGCATTGTATGTTGCTGCCATCTCGTTAAATAGTTTATCCTCTGAAATGAAATTACAGTTGTTTACAAGATTTTGTTAATGGGGAATTTTTTACATGTAGCAACCATTCACTTAAATGCTCATGGGCTTTTAGGTTGAATTTTCCTCAATTTACTGGAGTGAGTGGGCGTTTGAACGGACTTTTTGATAGTGAGGTAATGGTTGGTCTGTTATTGACTGTGGGTTATTCTGTGGATTTTGTAGTGTATGGAGTAAAGATTAAAGCTTGGTGTGCTGTGAATTTTGATGAGAAATGCATCTTCTTATATTACATATGTTAGGTTGTTTTTGTAATGTTCGTTTTTGAATTCATATTTCCCTAAAACTTAATGATTCAATCAAATCCAAGCCCTAATTAATCCTTATTCAGAGGCTGGCCAGTCTACATCTCGACTGTCCTCTCCAAGCTTTTTGGTCATGATAGGGTCTATTCGATCTATACCCAGAAATGCTCAATCTTCCTGCACGACGGCATCCCTAGTCTGTTTTGGTCTTCCCTGCCTTTCTCTCCCTGTATTACTCAATATCAAACAGTTATTAACAATGATATTCTGTTATTCAATGATGGTGATAATACTGTATAGTTAACAATACTATGTGTACATCATATTGCATGTAAATGTTTTCTGTTTGCTATTGCATGTTATGTATTTTATGTGCGATTGCTTATGTAAATAACACAGTGAGCCTAAAAGCAGGGGCAGGAAATTAAAAGGGGTGAGAAGATAAAAGGAATCATTGTTTGAATGCTGATGAATACCATAATGCACCAGTAAAAGTCGCAGGCCGCAGTCTCCAATTGAGGCTGTTTGTTTTTATGGCGTTATGTTAAATCTGCAAAAAGATGGTTAGATTTCTATTGTATTTAAAAGTTTGCATAGATTTTTTTTTATTAAAATGACTTGAATGCTGATATCATAGTGTAGACTTATCTGACCTGGTATATTATACACAAATATACAATTTATGACTTTCCTTGGATTTAAAGTAATACACGGGACGACAATGTGGAAGATGCTATCAAGTTGAAGCGGACTCGCTTTTAAAAAAAAGGCGCTGACTAAAGCCGGGCAAGAGAAGTGAGGCTATAGTTGCTAAGAAAGCCTTTTTTACATCGAGGCTAAACGAAGCCAAACTTTGCTGTTTGGCAGGTCAGGTCAGAAGCAGAGAAGGAGCAGTTCGCAGAGATATCTCTCCCAATGATGGCAGTATCTACAAGCTAGCAAAACAAATGGACAGAAAACCAGGACGTGGTAGGAGAAGTGTGTCAGAAACCATGCTGGTGAACTATCTCTGAATGACGAGGACAAGATGAAGGCCTGGGCCGAGCACTCATGCTGGGGACTCCTGAATGTTGAATTTGAGTGGCCCAGTGATTTCTGTGGGAGGGTCCTGCCCATCACTGTGGATCGCATCCGCAAATGCAAAATGAAGTGGCAAAGCTGCAGGCCCCTCTGGCATCATAGCTGAGATGCTGAAAAGCTGCAGGTGAGGAGGGTTTAGAGATGTTAAGACATCTGGCGGAGGTTGTCTTTTATCAACGGTGAGATTCCGAAGGACTGAAGGGAGAGCTACATCCTGAACCTCTACAAGGGTAAAGGTGATGCCTCGAATCGGTGAAATTATCGAGGTCTTAAGCTCGACTGACCAGGTGATGAAACTACTGAGCGAAGTTCTAGACAACTTTATCCGTGGTATGGTGGACATCGATGCAATGCAGTTTGGATTTGTACCTGGACGCGCACAACTGATGCAATCTTCATCATTCGCCAAAGTTGCAAGAAAAAGTACATCGCTGCAAACAGGCCACTGTACATCGCGCTTTTGTCGACCTGGAGAAGGCCTTTGATCGTGTACCCAGGAAAGTTCTTTTGGTGGGCTTGAGGAGTCTGGGTGTCGAGGAGGCAATACGTCATTCAGGAATGTACACAGATGTAGCCGTTAAATGGACAGTACAGCTAAGAGTTCGGTGTTGGAGTTGAGTGCATCAGGGATCCGTCTTTCAGCCCTGCTTTTCATCCTTGTTCTGGAAGCTCTGTCTCGTGAGTTTCGCACTGGAGTACCTTGGGAGCTTCTTTACGCAGACGACCTTTTGCGGTGATCGCGCGACTCACTGAAGAATGCATCACTAAGCTAAAGGCATGGAAGGAAGGGATGGAAAGCAAGGGCCTGAGGGGTAAAACATGAGGAAGACGAAATTTTGGTATCAGGCACTGGGTTGGATCTTCTCAGAGACACTGGAGCGCACTCCATGCGCAGTCTGCCGCTTGGGCTTAGCCAACCCCATTCAGTGTTCCCAGTGCAGACTCTGGGTAATAATAAAAACTGCAGCTGCATCATAGACCACCAACCCGCAATCCATTGTACGTGGTGCCCCAGATGCAACGGCCAGGTTAGGCCAATCGATGGCAGACCATTCACCCAAGTGGATGTCGATGGTGTTATGTTGACGTGGGAGACCAGCTTGCTATCTTGGCGACATGCTGTGTGCTGGAGGCTGCGAAGCGTGGCGATCATCACCAGATGCTGCACTGCCTGGGGGAAGTTCAAGAAGCTTCTTCCACTTCTGACTCCTGCCATGTAACCCCTCAGGACACGTGGGAAAATCTTCAACACCTGTATCCGATCAGCTCTTCTGCATGGCAGTGAAACCTTGGGCACCTGCAGCCCCAGACCTACAGCGTTTCCTTCGACGAAATGACAGGGCCATGATCCGTTGGTTGTGTGGCGCCAAGCCCGACGACGAGATCCCAATTGAATCGCTGCTTGATAGGCTTGGAATACAGGAGGTGTCCGAGGCCGGCGTACTACCAGACTTTTAAGATGGTTTGGACATGTGACTGGGGTGCTACTCGTGCATCAACCACACCTTGAGCTTGACTGTGCCTCATGTTAGGGGAGGACGAGGGAGACCCAGAAAGACCTGGTCTGAATGCGCCAGGAGGACAGGAGGTCTTGGAACCTAGACCGACTGACCACATAACAAGACGGAATGGAGATTAGGTGTCAAAATTGTTGGCCGCCTGTTGCTGCACTTTAGTACCTGGGACACCCGCAGCAGATGACAAATAAACACAGGATATCATCATCATCATATACAATTTATGACTTTCCTTGGATTTAAAGTAATACACTGTATATTTGTGAACTTGAAAGGTCAGTCAATATTCTTTTTATTATACAGTATAGTCTTTATGAAATAAAGTGTACTACAGTATACTATTTGCAAATTATGTTGTTCACCAAAGTTAGCAACTTTTCAGGATTTCTACTGCAGTTGAACCTTGAGGGGAAAATGGAATTGGAATTGATAGTTGTTGGAGTTGGAATTGATATTGACATAACAGAATTGACCCCATGCCTGATTTGCATTTACCAGAGTTTAAGATACCCAGGCTGAAATGCATGTGTTATAGTCAAGTCAGTCAGAACAACTGTTGAAGCCATGGGCACATGCAACGTCCAAGAGGGCAAACTCCAAATGAAACTGATGCATCACCTTTCTTTCTTTTTCCCATTGATCACTTATAGAACTTCTCTATTAGGACCACCTTTGGGAGCAGTGTTAATTGGTCTCAAGAGAGAGATGGCCTCTCTATGGAGGTTCATTTTGGTAGTTTATGGAAGTTTGGGACTGTGAAAAGTGGTCTTATTATAGAGGTGGTCTTAATTGGAGGTTTTACTGTATATCATAAAACAGTTCGTTGGTAAAAGGAACGAGTCATGAGCATACAGTTGAAGTGTGCACGCTTGTTCCTTCCTGTTTTTGGAGGTGAGCGACGTTGGTCACACTGTAATAACCCAGAGTGAGCAGAGCAGCTCACAAAGTGCTTCCCGCAGCAGCCCCCGTCTTATCCCGCGGAAAAGGAGAGATTGTCTCGTATGACGGGTTTAATCTCTTTACCAACATCTAATCTCCCTAAGGTTAATAAGTACATTTAGGACTGGTAGTTGTAGAAAAACCATTAAGCGTAAGGTGTGGGGGTTGGGAATGGCTGGCAGACACAGGTGTTTTTAGAACTCTGTAGTCTGATCACATTTAACTTCTAAAAGAGACATTTTTTATGCAATTGTTTTAATAGTAAAGTTATTTAACATATTTTAAATAAGCATGTAGCATCCTGTTATGACTTTTCAAACACCTAATCGTGGTGCTAGGATGAACTAGTGTCAGTTAGCCTGCACTGCTAGGAGTTTTGGTTCCGAATGGTCGTGGGTTTGAATCCGATCAGAGACTATATGATATAGTGCTAACCTGACCTGAAGTTATAATTCTAATGATTGACTTAGATATGTCTTCTGTTTCCCAAAATTGTAGGTAAAAAATTCCATGTTTTTTTAAGCTGACGCATCTATTGTAAAAGGCAAGACACAATGCACGTAGGTGACAAATGGGATGCAACATCATAATAGATCTTTGCATTCATCCTTAATTGAAAGACCCACATTCTATCCTTGTGTCATATGAAAACACCCACGATAAAGTTGAGTTTGCATTCCTTTTGCCAGTCTATTAAAGTGTTTGTGTAGTTTGAGGGTAGAATCAACAAGTAATTACAAACCATGTGCCACTTTCCCAATGTCACGAAATGACGTGTAGATCAATTTTGCCAGCCCTGACCTCCACAAGTAGGTCACTTCTTTATTGAAATCACTTGGGGATGACGTTCTTGTATTAGACTCTGCTGTAGTAGAGATTATACTGTAATTATTAAACCTAAAAGCCCATTGGGTGTTTGAATACAGCATATTAGAGATGTCTGTCAGCCATTGCCAGATTTTAGAGGGTGGGGGAACTGAGTCAGCTTGAGCAAGGAGCCCCACATTCTTTGTAAAACAATTGATGCGCTCAGTTAAAAATGCTAAAGTGCTCCTCTAATTAGGCACACAAAGTTATTGTATTAACTTTAAGTCCTAAGATTACCTGCAGAAAACTTATTCTTTAAGAAAAGATGATAAAACTCATGAACAAATTTCTAGCTCATAACATGTACATTACAATCACTGAGTCCCAATGTTTACAATGGGATGATCCATACACCGACCTACCAGGCCTGTAGGTCTGTGTATATCTCCATGTCAACATTGGTACTCAGTGCCCGTGATGTACATGAAGGCTTCCATAGTTATAATCTTTGTTTGAGAGGTCTCTGTTACAAGTGTCAGCGAGGAGACCCACAAGCCGTGTGCTGTGGTGAGGGAGGCACTCCTTGTTGTCTGCTCTTGCCTCCTGTCACTAAGTAGATTGGCATTTCCCTGTCTTTGCTATTGCGGCAGTTGACAACCTTTGTCGTCGTCACACAACAATCTCCAACCTTTGTCATCACACAACAATACCCAACCTTTGTGAGTGTATCTAAGTTTCACGTTTGTATTTGAAAGTACAATGTATTATTTTGTATAGATTTTGCCCAGAACTCCTACAAATATGGTTGTTTTCGAAAAAGGTTTGTTTGTACAGTAGCACCTCAATAAATAAACCATATCTAAAATAAGAATGTTTTCCCCTGTCCCAAACTTCCATAAGGAGACCACTCTGACCCGCCATATAGAGAGTTTCTACTGTATATATGGATTAGAGTTACGACTGTAGCCTTGTAAGGGCATCTTGATGTATTAAAATGTAGTCGCCAAATAAGAGCATGGCAAATGTCTCAAGCAAATATGACCTTACCATTCAAGGCTAATGCCATAACAGCTGAATGATCGCTTGTATTTGAATCAGTGCATAAGCTAGGGCTGATTTGAGACAAAAATGTGTGTTTATAATATACAACCATCTAGCACTGGCCCCAAAGGTGGTGCTAATAGAGAGGTTCTACTGTATGAGAAAATACTACAACATCAATAGCAGTCAGATGTTAATTGAACAATTGAATGTCGTCGTGTTACATTTCAAGTTGACAAATCATACTACTTGACAAAAATGGCTATGAAAAATTGTCCATCAAAAGCGCTGGTGGTCACTTTTCGATAGTTAATGCCATGGACATGGTGATTTCTTCACTCACTGTCTGGTGCAAAATCATAGAGGGAATACTGGTTTTGTCTATTGTGTCCCTTGTTTAATACCATATGCAACCACCTCAGGTCCCATGGTCATGTTATAAGTGTCACCTCAAAGGTGGACAATACCAAAATCTGGAGCAATGAAATTTATTTATTTATTTATTCATTCATTCACTCACTCACTCACTCACTCACTCACTCACTTACTCACTCACTTACTTCTGACATACAGTCCATAAAAATAAAATAAAGACATCACAGATAGTGTGAATCATTTCAACTTCTGTATAGTACACGTATTGATGTACAGAAGAAAGTATGAAAATAAATAACTAATACTTATATTCTGAATGAGACAATTATTTACAATGGATAATCTTTTCTTAATTAAAAACCATAGATATTTTTTCTCATTAAAACATACAGACCATCAAGTCTATTAATAACAAATGAATGTGTAATTGAAAGTAACTTTATACTTTAATGAAATTGAAATGTAGATACATTCAGGTAAAATACTAAATTGATGATTTTTCAGTATAAATGCTATGGCCATTTAGATTGTATGTACTGCATCACTATGCACTCATGATAAAATGAGGGAAAATATCAATAAAAATTAATACATAAAGAAATATTTGAATTGTGAAATTTAAAACAAGGTACTGTATGTCCTGAGGTTTCCAAATATTGAAGGCAATGCCAATAAAATCTACACACAATCTGAAAAAACAAATAAGTAAAATTCACTGTCAGCAATCGCAATATACCACAATGTGATGTTACTCTAACGCGTTATATTGTAAAGTAACACCTTTTATCCGGACTTTCTGACTTCCGCCCACCCACCTCCTCACTCACTAGCGCATAGCAAACAGTAGAAGCTAACTTACACGGCACAAAACAAGCCGATTACCACGGCAACCAAGATGACAGCAACAACGCGGCAGCCACTGCAGCAGACGTAATCTCATATTTACCAAGAACTGCTGCCACAATCGGAGCTCTCCCGGCTTTGTGATGAAGGTGCGCTTTATGGCGTCGGCAGTCCGTGACCCCAGTGATTTTCAAGGGTTTGTGGGTAATTGAATCTTCATATGGTATTGATTCGGCTGTGATATCGCGGAGAAATGATGCCGTAAAATCCCGACCGCCGGCTTTGATCCGTGGCTGCGGTGGATTACTCAGCCTCGTCCAGTGTTATTTTGCAGTGAGCAAAATAACTCTCGATGAAGCATCTTTAGAAAGTTTTCTTAGCCGTTTTGATTGATGTAATTGCAAGCTGAAGAGTGTCAACATGAATATGGTAAAATGGGTATTTCAAAGTAAAACTGAAATTTTTTAAATGAATATTGTAAAAGTGATTTTGAAAGTGAAACTGAAGTTCTGTAATATTGTGATCTAATGAGAAGATCTTCTTATATCCACCAAATACTGTTTGTTTTCTTCAGATTTCATGTAAGTGATGCTCATACACACATTTGCTGAGTATGATTTCAGCTTTTTCTCTGATATTTACATACCAATTTATTCAAGCCAGGAGTGTGGTGATCAATTATTGTGCACTGTCGGAGGGCTGCAGATATTTTCCTGATCTTATAACCCCCAGGAACAAAAGAAACTGGCATAAATCTTGCGTTTAATAAAGGTGTTATCAGGTGTGTAAGTGTCACAAGGGGAATATTTAGATGCGACGACTAGTCGTAACGTTTCATGATCGGGGATTAAAGGCTTTCTGTAAGGTCATAAATGCTCCATTACGACTTTGTGATGACATCGTGGATTTGTAATGGCACGTTATTTAGATCTCTGGATTTGGTCACAGACAAACCTATATTTGTTATTGTTATCTCAATAATCTCATTGTCGTTTGAGAATATAGAGATGTGGTACAAGTTGCGAAGCTCGCTTATTACAGTTTATTACCTATACATGTATGCTTATGCTGGAAGTAAGTTGTCTGTAAATGTTAAAACTTAGCTGGTTGGATAAGTGATACTTTTAAAGTATTATAAAAGTATAATTGATGAATACAGTGCCACAAATATAATGGTGGTGCATTATAATCCTGGCAAATATTACAATGATTTGCCACTGACGTGCACCATCTATGATATAATTTTCTTGGTACATGATACATTCAAACAGAATGTACACTATGAAAAGGGAAACTTACAATTTGACTTATTACAATGCGTGGACTCGGTGGATCCATGTGCGTAGCACTTTACGGCTAGTTTGCTCACTACAAAGCCGAGGACCTTGACTGCTCTAAAGCCCTCGCTTCTTTGTTAAGCCGGCTCATTTGTAAGACTTACACGATTACACATACTTGCAATTAGTCCTCTGATGCATTTCATATAATTCTTTAAGTTATTAGAGCACAATTTGAGGCAAATTGCTGATGGACCGTTTCTATTATTTCGTCTCATAATTCTTTACCGATTTCCTGTATCTTGGTATGGATTATGTAGAAAAACGTGATGAATTTCAAACATGAAGTTGTGTTTCAAAGTTTGCTGGTGTGGCCTTTGTTTAGGAGTTTCCTTGACTAAGCGTTTATTCGTTGTTGTCTGCTGTAATTAAAACCGTCGTCATGGCCAAGTGTAAATGGAGCTTATGTAGATAATGCCCTAAAATGCTTTGTATCAGCGTAATATTGATAGAAGATTTACATTCAAACGTCCATTATCAATACCACCTCTGTTGAGACAGCCGGTATAAAAAGAACATTTTTCACAGTCTGAAACTTCCTACAGAGACTACCATGAACCACCAATACAAACCATTTTTCACAGTCCCAAACTTCCTTTAAAAAACCCACCATGAATCTCCAAACAGAGACGACATCTCTATTGAGATCACTTACTTGTAGGGTCAGCCTACTACTGGTCTTAATAGACCAGTAGTACTATTCAATTTTTCATCAGAAATATTAGTTTTATTTATTATCATGATTGCTCAAAACAATGGAATAATAATTAGATTATTTAAGATAAAATTGGATTGTTGATAATGGTCTGATAAGTCAGTAATGTTGGTAAGATTTTATTTGAAACAGTCATTTGATTACAAAATTTCATGACCACAAATATAGTGCAAAATGCATGTTTTGCAAATGTAACTTGGCATTTGATGTAATGATAATTGGTTCCTACATTGTGCCTGTAGCTGTCAGATTTTTATTGTTACTGGTCCATATGCATTTTATGTATACACGAAGCAAAATATATATAAAAGAAAACTCAGTTTATTTGCGTCACCACCCACATCAAAGGAGACAAAATTAGGTGTAAAGGTAATTGTTATGTTACCCCAGTGACAAGTTATTCTGCCTAACAATGTGCCCAGGCTCTTCTTTCACTTTCTTGGAACGGTGTAGCCTGAACTTTTTGTATCCATACCTTGTACACGAACATTTACTATTCTCAAGAAAACCCTCACTTCTTTTAGGTGACAACAAACGCACGTGTGCTGGATTTACATAAACAAGAAAACATCTTGAACGTGTGACGTACCTCTTAACAAAGGAAAAGCAGCGTATGCATTGTGATTATTTGGCATTTAAAGCTGTAGTTCCATCAGCATTGTTAAAGCCACAGGAAACATTTATTAGCAGCCTCTGCTCCAAAAGCTGTCTGGCATGTTATACAATTATGAATATGATAGGAGTTTTAATTCATAGCTAACAAAATATAGCAACTTTAAGTACAGAAATATCACATAAAAACAGCCACATCCGTGTGCATTTGTAAGGTCATGTGGCAATGTTTACACCTCGCGGGTGTTTTGTTACGTGACGTGTGATGCGGGGGTTGACGTAAGAACTGCTCAAATTTTTACTTGGCAATATGTAAATGTGTCGCATAGTACTTAAGTTTCTTTTTCTGATCATTTATTTTTGTAAATGCTTAATAATGTATCAAATAACTATCAACTACAGGGTAGGTCACACATCTTAGCAGGCCCACCACTAGTGGAGATTTTGAGTGGGCCCTTTTTCAGACATTTTTTGCTACATGTAGCTGAATAAAAGCATTGCAAAATATAATGCTGAGGGGCGTACAATAAGTGTTTCCTGTTCACTTGACCGAACCAATGTATTTTTTATAATTTGATTTAGGTGATTTAATGCCAAAGATACCAAAAATATGTGAAGTTTTTTATCTTATCTATCTATCCTTATTAAAAGGTACAATGGATGGGAACGAACAAAGATTTTTTATTAACATTTTTATACTAATGTACTGTTTCAAATCCTTGCCAAAGTTATTTACATCGATGTTTCCAATTTCAGTCCATTTCAAAGATTTGGAGCCTGGACCTTGCCAGCTAACATCCATGGCAAATTACTAACTACCCATCAGGCATTAGTTTGTCCCAATGGGCCAATCAGATTGCTCTGTGCGGTCAGCTGACTTGGTGTAAGAATTGTACTGAATGGTGTGATTAATTTCACTTGCATTTAACAATGTGGCAATCAAAGGGGGTAAATTGTGTGTGAAGAATTAATTGCCATTTTATTAATGTCATTATCTGCAGCTCGCTCAAGCAAAAAGGTGGCCTACTCCATCTAAGGAGTAGCAATGTTACAAATTGATTCCTTGCATACAGATATTTCAAAATTGAGTCACTTTTGGCATCCTTTTTTTTACATCTTTTGAAGCACATAGAAAATTAAATTTCATTTTAACAAATCAATACTTATGAAAATTATTACAACAAATTCATAATTTGTTGGTTTTTGTTTTCTTATCGATATGTTGTGTGAAAATGTGTCCTTGCTCTACCAAACAGCGTGCTAAAAATCAGAGTGAGATCTTTCTCGGTCCCAGGTGCATACGACGCTATAACTCTTATTGAATCTCATCTTGGTTGAGATTAATTCCTTGCGATCACGGAACCAATTGCTCTATCACAGAGATATTATCGTAAATTTGCCTGCAATCCCAATATGCTGGGCTTTACGGACGCCGAGGATCAATGATTAACGCATATGCTCAAAATGCTTGCATTTTTTATATAAACCTTTCATTTTGCTGGTGGAGAACTGAGAAGTTTAGTGCAGATCCAGCTTTTTGCCGATGTGGCTGGCTCTGGGAGGTTTTTCTGATGATATTGATGGATTTTGCATGTCAGGGGGAAAGGATTTTTTCTCAAGCGTGTGTGGGGGTGGGTGGGGAGGGGATGGGGATGGGGATATGCGGGTTTGTAATGACTCAATCTCAATTCCCGTTTCCTTCCAACTCTTAGAAGTTGGTGGGGTGGGTGGGGGTCCATCCCTTTCTCTCCCCTTCCCTCACACTGTGGGGTTTTGTTTTAACCCTCCCTTCCTTCCACCCCAGGGGGGTAGGGTGGGGGTAGTGTTGTTATGCCTCAACGCCCCTGGCCCCAATGAAGTTTGAGTGTAACTTTTACAACTTCCCAAGTTTGGGTCTAACTCCAGTGTTTGGAGCGCTTAAACAGGATCTTCTGAAAAAGCAAATTACCATGTTGGTCCATGGCCATTTTGCTTTGATTTGGGACATATTGCCTTTTCACTCTTTTTAGTGTATCTTAAGTGACACAGCAGTTATTGCAGGATCTCCAGTAGTATAAGCCAGTAACTTATTCACTATATATTTCAAACACTTTATGCTAGGTTTATGTGTCTAATTCATGTTACTGTATGTATGTCTATATGCAACAGAAGAACCTTTTAAAAGCAAATAAATTCCGACCCTTAATACAGCAGCAGGCTTAGCAAAATGTACGTTGCATTTCTTAGCCGTAAATCAGGAAGTGATGTATGAGTCTAATGCATGCTGGGAAAAAATTAGCAGTCCCCGAGCTACAGTGACATTTGTAAACGGACGATGTGGCTTAAATGACAAAATGGCCGCCGAACTAAAACGCGGCGTAATTAATGGAGTGCACATTTGTCCTGGTAGTATTAATGCATATGATGGATGGAAAGTGAATTGGCGGATGTGATTAGGCTGTAAAATATACATAAATGTACATGCAAATACAGCGAGGTGTAAAAGTCTCAGTCTCTAGTGTGCTGGCAGCCACAGATTTCCTGACGTTGTGCTTGATAGAAGGATGTTTCAGCTTTACCAAAATGTTGTAAACAGATTGAATAGTACAGTATGTTACGACTCTCCATAACACTTTATACCTCTCTATAATGAATCCAGATACCCCCCAAAAATCCAGTTCATCCAGATAGACTGTATATGACCAGCCATGCACTCTGAGTCTTTAAGTTCAATGTTCTGTATGAAGTAAAACATCGAGCAGAGGTAGTGACTTTGCAATGGTGCACTTTTAGCTAATTGTAATGTAAAGGGTGGAAGCCCATTACATGATGGGAGAACCCTTCCATAGTCATTTATGTTAACTGTTGAGGTTTGTAAGATACTAAACCTATTTTTCAAAGGCCTGTTTTTCTTTTGGATAACCTTGAACCAGGTGCACTTTGGATAGTACCCTCTGGACCCATGACTGAGGCTTACGGCTTAGATGTTAGCGCTTAGCTTTTCCCTTTACATTACATTTATTGATATTTATTGAAAATACAATTAATAAACTTGTTTAGCTTAGTTTCGTCTCAGAACTCACTGATTAAATTCTAATATGTTTTTTCTATAGAATAAAGCTGATTATTTTTGTTGTTGTTGAAATCATTCAAAGAATGCTTTTACTGTCGAAAATTGTTACTTGAAAGGCCAATCCTAGGTGTATTCCCTATGACGTAGAGGTGTCAAATTCATTGCAGGCTTGAGAGTGCAAGTACTTAGCAGATTTCACGTAATGATAGACTAAAGATGGATGGCGCATGTAGTGTACATTATTTCATTTACCAGCCAACTTTTTTCCAGGCAAATAACGTCGTTTCACGTTTGCGTGTGTTTGTAGCTATATGTATGTTATGATGATATTAAGCGTATGAAGCATTTTTTGTTGAAATGATATACTAAGTACTCTCTGTATCATCGCATTTATAATAAATCATTTTTAAGTCACAATTGTATATAATGTGAACGCTATGATCATTTTCTTCTAAATCCTAATTTATTAAATTTGGAACAATATCAATATTGCTACTTCCATAAGATTTTTATGTTGATTTTCAATCAGAATCTTGGTAAGCAGGTTGAGGTACATGAACATGTAGTTTGTTCTTAAAAATGGATAAGTTAAAGTAATTTTTTTTATTATCTATGTTAAGTTTGTGTCTATCACTTAAGCATCTACAAATATCTATAGTCAGTCAAGGCATTGCAAAAGAATTGTCGCATGTGACTGGGTGTAAGTAGTAAGAACTACAAAACTGTTGTGGTCAAACATTTACCTCTAACCAAAATGTCCCCACTCGAACGTTTTTTAAAATTGTGAAAGGACAACAATGTGTCTTACTTTAACAGAGCGAACCAAACATTTGAGTATGGTCAAGGATATTATAATATCCTTGGTATGGTTAAAACAGACAAACAAATGCGCAGTCTGAGGAGCCTAGTCAAAGTACACGAGTAAGTAAGTAAGTAAGTAAGTAAGTAAGTAAGTAAGAATGGGGTCATAGCCTCAAACACACAGGCTCGTATGATACCTTGTTGGGTGATAACCGTAGAAGATTCTAGATGATCGAGACTACGGGGGTTAATGCTCCTGAGTGCTGTAAACAGTGAAGGCCAATTAAAAGAATTTAAGTGTGAGGGAACGTCTCTCAATAGTGATAGTAATTGTGATCTAACAACCTGTTTTGAATTGTAAACGTGACAACATTCAAAGTTATTTTTAGTATTTAGTTCTACACATGTATGTCTACATTGCAAGCTGACTCAGGATCTCCTACTACGTCATATTTGGTATGCGCGTCAAACGTTGATTTGTTTGAAGGCCCAGCAGAGGGTAAAAGCTGTGCATTATCCACACTTCAGATGACTGCAAGTTTCAGCTGCATTTGCATAAGGAGAGGTTGACTTTTTTTAGGTGTTATTATAGTGCTTCTGATCACAGAAAATACCGAAATTAAAAAAATTCTAGAAATTTCTCAAATTTTGCATAATCCCCTCTGTATATGTGTATGTGGAACAATACCATGGCGAATTCTTTATATTTATTGAAATTTTGTGGTATTTTCAATATTAACAGATCTCAATATACTGTAACTCATAGCGTGTCAAAAGTTTTGTCATATCAAGGTCCTACTAGTTTCACGCGCCGACCCGAGCTGAACCGTGACACCGGCTATGACTTGCCCCCCGTGTACTCGAAAGAAGTACAGTCATCATGTCGTGAGAGAAAGAAATGGAAATGTATTTCAAAGCACTAAAAATGCTCACCTCAAGGTTACTATATTATGTCAGGGGGGAATGAAAAAAACAATTTGATCCACTTGTAGACATAGATTTTGAGAAGATTATATATTCATGTTTCAAACCGAATCAGCTTCATTGTGATACAAATCATTATCATAAACACAGATTATAAATGTTGAATAATTTTTAACAAACTGGCATTCATTTTACTCTGACCTAGTCGCTACAAAACAAACACCCTAATCTATTTAATGCGAAGTGGCTTCTTTCTAAGCGGTAAAAATGTGGTGACTTTTATTAAAGCAAATGAGATATCGGGAATGGAGTAAGCAAAATGGTTTCCCAACATTTTGGTTAAAAGTTCATGGAAATATGTTAATTTACCGGTAATGGAAATGAAGATAGGATAAATTTGACCACACAACAACGATGAATTGAAAGATGTTAAGTCTTGTCAATTCCCGAATTTCATGTAGTAATCATTGTTACTCTATTTTAAAGAATTTTAAAGAATTGTTTTGGATACCAATAGAAACCAATCACATGACCACCATGGTGGCGGCAGTCATGTGACAGCAGTTTTTGGCGAGACTGCGGATTTCAATGGCCTTCACTTTTGCGGAACTCCTCTTCCTCCCATCGGGCTTTGAAGTCCTTATCAAATTGTGTATCCTGTGGGTCACATGACCACCATGGTGGGGTCCGTTTGGGGTTCAAGTGTTCATGTGACGTGTTGCCAAGGTCCTACCAGTTTCTCCTACATAGGAGTACTGGCACTGGGGGGGAACCTGGTAATTACCCCATAGCCATCGGTGTCTTATCCTTCGGAGACGGTAACTGAGCTTTGATGGTATTGAATGGCTTGTGTATTTGCTCACTCCGTGCTGTCTAAAAATGTGGGTCAGTTTTTCAGACAGACCTCTTAGGTATGGCAAACAAACCAGGAAAACTGGCCTTCGCCCCACTGGTGGTGTCCTCTGGCTTCTCCTTGGACTTGGGCTTAGGTAATTTAAATATCCACGGTTTGTAACCATTGTCTTTGAGCACTGCTTTCACACCTGATGGCTCCAAGTGTGGGGTAATATACCAGGTTCAGAGCCCCCAGTGCCAGTACTCCTATGTAGGAGAAACTAGTAGGACCTTGGCAACACGGATCAAGGAACACTTGAACCCCAAACGGACCCCAACCGCCATCGGGGAACACATGAGAGACACAGGATACACAATTAGTGATAAGGACTTCAAAGTTGTGTCAAGGGAGGAAGAGGAGTTCCGCAGGAAAGTGAGGGAGGCCATTGAAATCCGCACGCGCCAACCCGAGCTGAACCGTGACACCGGCTATGACTTGCCCCCCGTGTACTCGACACTGCTGTCACATGACTGCTGCCACCATGGTGGTCATGTGACCCTCTGAGATTTTGCACTCGGCCAGATGAAGTTGTTGCGAAAGCAACGAAAGTCTCGCCAAAAATGGTTAACATTGGTTTCTATTTGTATCCAATAAATTCTTTAAATCATGAATAAAGAAACCCAGGATGAATCAAACATACATTCATTGTTACTCTACTTATGGTGATTCTCTTCACAGATACAAACTAGAAAATAAAGTCCTAATTTCCAAAAATTACTGATATATGAGAAATACTGGTTTACAACATTGTAAAGCCCCAGTCAGACAATCATGACTTGATTTACAACAATTTCTAGTGCAGTAGATGAGAAGTTCCTTGGGGTAAAGACAACACAATCCGTGACAAGACAATCTAGCAAGTTAAACAACAGCATGCCTCAGCTGATTTAACTTTACTTATCGGGACTGTCTGACACAAGCGTAGGCAAGAATTAGCATTCATAACTTAAGGAATGGTTCATAATTTCATCAAGGAGCATGCACTTGAGGCTGCATTGATTCTGTTGCTTTCATCATGTACCTCAGTGATCTTTGTGGCCTGCTTCTTTTGGATACATATACACAGCGTTGGTAAAGAACTTCATCCGTCTTTGCTTTCAATATGTTTTGCATGAAATGTAAATTTTGATGGAGGGCTTTTGACACAACGTAACCCTTTAAATTCTGTTCGTTCTATTTATTCATGCATCATTTTTTTTGATAGGAGATACTAAGGGCTTGTTATTTTTTCCATCTTCATCAGTGTGTGTTATTTTATGCTAAAAAACAGTTGCAGAAATTTATGACATTTTGTAGATAATTTGACAGTTATAAGTCAAAATAAGAAAATAAATTAAAACACCGCGTTCACCCTCTCTACTTTCGCCTTTTCAAACAGTTGCAGCTATAATAAAAAAATAAAAAAAAAAAAAAAAAGAAGAAAAGTACAAAGAAGAAGTAATGCAGCGATAGGGTTAAGCGGAGGAGTTAATATTGGCCTTCATACTGTCAATGTGCGTGTATTCCGTACATGTGTTGCTGACATACAAATTAAATCAGAGAATCTTGTGATGAGTAAGAATTTTCTAAAGTAAAGACTGTTTTTTTATTCGCTTTGTGCTTTTTAGCTTTAAATCATGAGCTAAAGAATTTATTTTTGCATCACTTGTTATTGTTCTATAAATCCTTGAATAGCTTTATGATTTGTATAGCGGTGGAAATTAAATTGCTAGTTTTCGCTTTACCAAGGTCTGTATATAATTGAACTTACTGATATTTTTGCAGATTTTGGTAAGAATTTTCAGTGTCACATTATTGTACTGTTGGCTTTCTAAATAGTTGCTTGAATGCAATATGCTACTGCTTAAATTTATGTATGGCGTTTGAAAATGCAAATGTAATATACAAAAATACTATCACTGTACATTTTACATATACATGTACTAAACAGCATTTGTGAATTATTCATTATAAAAACAGATAATATTCACACTGTAAATCCATCGCATAATCATCAACACCGAGCACAAATGTTCTTATGACCTTATACGCAGGAAGAAAATGGCAGGAGAAAATGAAATAATGCACGCTTCATACATCATCTGTCTTTAGTCTGTCATTATGGGAGACATATCTGCTGAGTATGCACTTTGAAGCTTGCAATCAATGTGTGACCCCAAATACACTAATGTGATGAATCGGGTTCAGAGAAACAAAGTACAAGAACTTTTGTATATTTTATAATAAATTTTGTACTGAAATCTTTTGGGGGTAATCCTATAAAGCTTTAGATAGCTGAGGACTTGAACTCACAACCTCCAGATACACTACAGTCTGGTCATCTATGAGTTGTCAGGCGTGCTACTGTTGACACAAACCATACTACATGCTCGAAGATATCTTCAGTATAGAGACCAGTAGTCTGATCATTTTCAGGACTAGCCACGTGGCTCTTGCTTGGCTGTGAAACCAAACCACGTGTATACTTTCTCTCTGAAGATTCCTAATCTATCTGGTTTGCATTAGAGATGTCAATTTTCACCAATTTTGATATCCGAAGCTTCGGCCATTTCGAGGGCCGAAGCTTCAAAGCTTCGGCCATAAAGGGGGCGGGGCATTATGTTAATCTTAACACAAGTCACAATTTAACAGAGTGCAATATTATAAGAACGGTGAAACAGTGATAGATATCATACTATTGACATGTTCGACAAGTTTATAACATTAGACAAACTACACATGTATATGTAAATAAACCATAATTATTACTTGAATGGTTAGGTCGGCATGAGGTGTGAGTATAGTGTAGGTATATGGTACTTACTTGTTCGTAAATATTCTCCATTCTACTCGCCATATTTGACCATTACACTGATGATCAAGAAGCATGCTGTTACACAACTTACCACCTTTTGAGTGACCTTGAATGACCAGCAGGCGCACAGTGCTTTCATTTACACTGCCAGAGAACAATGGGAAACTTGTACTGACGACCTAAATCAAAAGGCACAACAAAGCAGCCGACGCTATGGTATAACTATCTCCCTTAGTACTTGTGATATTTGACCCTGGTAATCTTCTAGTATACACTTACGTAACTTGCTACCTTGAGAGTTTAAACGCTATGAATGCTCTTAAATGACCAGCCAACGGCCCTTTCGTTGGCAACGCCAGGGAACAAATGGACAATGGTACACTAACAGCCGACGCAAAGTCCCTATATTCATATAATTAATACCGGGTTTATAATTTACAAGTTAATACATAACGAAGCATTCGAATCCTGTTTTACTATTCGAAGCTTCAGCTCTTACACCGAAGTTTCGAAGCTTCGAATTATTTTGACATCTCTAGTTTGCATACGATGTTGTGGTGAAGGTCATGAATCTTGAGCCACTTTTCTTACAGTACCATAAAATTTCCCCTAAAGTAGTCGTCACAACTGCATATAATTCTGTAAAACATTTTTAATTCACATCGTTAGACATATGCGGTTAGCCATTGACATATTTTTGCAGCCTTTTGAATTTGTATTTCTTCTGAATTTAGGTCCTCTTTTTTTCACGAATTTGAGATAAATTATACCCATGCACACCCTTGAAACAGATGCCTACATTCTCTGAACTTACTGCGCTTTGATGTTTGTCAGTTCCTAGATCCAGCTATGGTTCTGATAACTGCCGGTAATCTGGCCGGATGTAATATGGATTTTTGTTAGGTACACGACAGTAGGTGGATTGGTACTACGTTGTTTTTGGCATGCATCGTGGTTAGAATTGTTAGATGATTGCTGGCAAGGTATGTAAAAGTAAGCGTACAATATTAAAGAAGTTTCTCGCCTCATGATGGGGTACTTTATGACAACCCCAACCTTTTACAAACGCCCTGCTCAGGTTTGATGCCTGCATATAGCACAAGCTGAGGTAACACAACCTCTTCATGATCGCTTAGTTTAAAATTTGGGTTTGGAGTGTAGGCCCATAAATTGTTGTATCAGGTAAACAACAAAACTGGATTTACTTTTTTATGTGGTTCTATAAATAAAAAAATATGTCCTATCAAATTTTGAATTGTAAAATAACCAGAACATAGAAAATTTATGAATAAATGCATTTAAAGCAATGAGTAGGCCTATCATGTGCACAGCCTTGTTTGGGTTGGCTTTCTCTGTTCTATCATGTTAGGAGGCGCATTTACCCATTGTTATGGGCAGGTGGTTACTGTGGCAACCATCCACTTATTACCAGAACCAGTGATAGTTGCCAGGCAACGCAATCACCAAACAAGTGCTTATGCTCATGTTCTCTCTCATTTTTTCCCCACTATTATATATTGATAGTGATACGTAAAACATGTTACTGTAAAACCCTTTAGGTTCACGACTGTGAGTTCCCTGTTTTTTCCGGTTTTGACGTCAAACCATGAACTTTATGTTCCATGAACATTAATTATTGTGTCTTTATTATTGCATATGTCCCCAGTAATCCTCTAATACTTGAACACACACATCAAGACTAAAAGTGCACCACAGTACAGTTCAGTATGTTGTTCTGCCAGTACCCTGATCATTTAATATCCAGTTTGGGAAATGGAATGCTATTGCGCACATTCAATTTTTGGAACTTTTCATTCACGAGGACGTATTGGGTTTTGAAAAGCGGTTGCATGGGCGTATCATCTGTCATTGTGTATAGGTTGAATCATGACGTCTCCTGATAGCCCATGAGTACTATCAAATTATTTTGAAGTGGCCCGTTGAAGGGCCCTCCGATCACTGACGTTTCCAGGGTTTAAAGTAATTTTAATAATCTAAGAGCTCAGCGCATATGAATATACCTTGACATATGTATGACAAATGATTAGTCCTATTGAATTTTGAACTTTTTATTTTTTATTTGTTTATATAAGTACCTGTAGTAGAAGTAGTTGCAATATGGGACACATGATTTGGATTTGAACACCTATTTTTTTTCATAGTCAGAATTAACAATGAACAAATCAATTGCTAGCGAACTTGTTGCCACAATTCTATGTACCAAGTCATTCATCTCCCTCATTTTATTATACGATAAAAATCATAATCACTATTTTTCACCATCCATCAAATCCTATCTTGGACATCATTGAAATTACCACGTGGAATTCTCCAAGGGCTTTCGCAAATGCAGGGGGAATCCCAACAGGAGTATTGCCAATGTGAGATATTTACAGCTGATTCAGTGTGTACATTTTAAATATCCTTCAGAATGATTTTATTTGAATCTGCTGCAATCAGTGACTCTGCCAATCCATATAATAATTTATTTATCCTTTCCAAAGCGACTAATCCATTTTTATCTATGTTATTTTTCACGCCATGTGAGGAATTTCCCATGAGGATGAAATTGGTAAAAGCTACATGTAAGGTTGAAAGTTGTTTGACAATTTTCTGCATGATTATTGTTTTAAATGTTGAGGATCTTGAGGTATCAACTTTTCTATACCATATTTGTTCTTAGGCCAAACAGAATTGATAGTTAGGTTCCGGTTGGCTGAGATTGAGTAATTCAAGGGTAGGGGGGAATAATATTTTATTTTATCATAATATTTTATCATGAAACCAGGAAGGGTAGGTAGGAAAATGTTAAAAATTTTATGCAAAAATTCTCATAGTCGGGAGGTGTTCCTGTAAAATTTTATGGGCCTTAAAGGAAGGGTAGGGCGAAATTTTATCCGAAATTTTTTACAGATCATATGTAAGGAATATTTAGCAACAGTGTGGGATCCATATACACGGGTTGACATCAACAAACTCCAACAAGTACAGAGGAGGGCAGCCAGATTTGTCACCAATAGATTCCACAATACCAGCAGCCCAACAGCCATGCTGGGGGAGCTAGGATGGGAAGACTTGGAGACAAGGAGGAAGAAGTTAAAACTATGTATGTTTTTTTTTAAATCCATCATCATCTCGTAAACATACAAATGCCTCAACACATTCATCCAGCATCCATAAGATCAAGAAGGACACACAGCTTGACATACTTTTGACAGATTACTATAGACACTCATTCTTTCCAAGTACAGTAATTCTATGGAATAACCTGCCAGCAGAAAAAATGCGTTTCTATACTGGAAGCTTTAAAACCTAGCTCACGCCCACTTCTAAATCTTTAATTTCATTCTTGTTTTAATTTTAACAACTGTTTTTTATCTTTGAATATCGCCCTACCACACTCTTGCACAACCTGTTTTGGGCGATAGAGCCATCATATCTGATGTTTTCGCCCGACACCAACACTCAGATTCAGATTCAGATCAAGGCCTTAGACTTCGACCAGCCAGCCTCACTTTGCGGGGCCACGTGGTGGTGGCTCGCTGGAACGTTGGTCTTTGTTGTGCGAGACTAACCTAAATGTAACTGTATGCGTAGAAAATGGCATAAAATTGAAGGTTTTCACAGAAATCGTCGATCATCTGACCTATTTTAATGAATTTACAGCCTCAATTGTCTATCCAATGTTTCGATACGCAGCAGCTGACTCGCAATGATACAAGACAATTTGATAAAGGCTGGGGGCCATTTATAAGGCAATAGTTTGTAACTGTTTCGTTTCGCTTTTCATCGAGGATCGGTAAAACATTTCTTGAATTTTTTCCAGTTTTGAGGCGGAGTCGTAAGATATAACCATTTTCTTATGACAAAAATATGCTGGGGGGACTTAATTTTATAAAATATTAAGGGTCGGGGGTGTTTTAAGAGGGGCGGGCGCCAACCGGAACCAAACTATCAATTCTGTTTGGCCTTATAAGCACACCAGCCCCATTAAGCGAACCCTCTGTTTATGCAGATTAAATATTATACAAATCTTGCTCTTTTTTGACATAGATTTCACCTACCGGCGCCATGTTGTAAGACTATAACACTTCGGTATTATTCCGTATTCGGATAACCACATAATCATCCGGGGGGGTTGTGTTATCATGTTCCATGGGGTCAAAGTAAGAAAAAATGCATGAAAGAGAAAAATTGTTGGGGTGCGTTTATTAATTTTTGTTTTTTGCTGAAATTTGTTTTTGTAAGCGCACTATGTGCTTATTAGAATGAATACGGTATGCAGAACTTCGCTAGAATTTCTGCATTGAAGGAGTGCAGCAACCATGACCATACTCCTCAAACCATGTACCACCACCCAAACGCCATTCGGCTTTTTAGGTTGATAATTCGGCAATGTGTGGGGTGGGCTTTTACATGAATGTAAATTTACTATAAATCTAGAATATTTCGTGGCTTTTAAATTTTGCAATTTTCATCTATAAATTATCTTGCGGCTATTATCCGAGTATCACTTGGCATGGAAGGAATGGACCCCGAGGACCGTCAAGCATGGAGGGGACGTCTAAGGTCACAACTAGGCAGCCAGGCCGCACCCTCTGCAGAGGATTAATTCAGGCCTGCCTAATTAAACGAGGATGATGATGCGGCGGCGGCGGCGGCGGCGGCGGCGGCGGCGGCGGCGGCGGCGGCGGCGACGGCGAATTTTACCGGCGGCGGCGGCGATGATGATGCTATTTAATTTTGCGTTTTTGATCTATCCTGGACCTACTTTACCTAGGCTATTAATGTTTGCTGACTATTTAAGTTTGCGTTTTTGCAACTACCTACGAAATTTGTAGATTAAATCGTGCGCAAACATTTCTAGTTTAATAGTACATTAGAAATTGGTTTAGATTCTAATTTGGTCCAAATTTGGGGTATGGGGTTTTACATTGGGGTGCCAGGCCCTTTGATGGTTGTACACAGTATATATGACGTAGAGGTAGAGGTATTAGGTCACAGCATATATTATTTTTGTTGCAGGGATATAAAGCAGTGTGACAGTAGTCCAAATATGCACATGTACATTGTACCCGATCGATGCGATTTTAAGCATAAGACAAACAATCCATCATCACTATACAATGTAAACATTTTAATCATCTCCACCAGTACCCACATAGGACTATATCCATTGTAGCCCTCTATCCCACAAGATAGCATCAAGCAACATCACGATCCATTCGTGGATCACATCTAATCCACATGATGGCCTTCCAAATGGTCTCAAGATAGCCATTCATCATTCTAAAGGAGGACTGTAAAATTTGAAACTCGCCAGCTATCGTCATTCTCTTGATTATCTTACCTAACAATCTTCATCTACGATCAACACTGGCTACTGGGTACTTTCCAAACCTTATTTTTTGACCAAAACAGTGACTGTAAATTTTGAAATGTTATTTTTTCATGATTTTACCAACATGGTGTCTGAGTAGAATTTTTGAATTGGAGGCTACAAATATGACAGGATTAAAATTTCCCAGGTTGAAGTAGTGTGGTGAAATCTTAACATCACAGCAGACAGTGTTACCATGTACAACCATCCAAAGGTCCACCACCATGTAAAGGCCCTCTCACAAATTTGAATCATATCAAAATGTAAACCGTTGAAATCCTATGTAAAAAAAAAAAAAAAATGGTGGAAAAAAAACCTGCCGTAAATAAGATCTATCAATCCATGGACATTTGGAGGAAGGTACATGGTAAAAAATAGATGCAAGTTTTAAGAATCTTCACCCGATGACAATAATAAGCTGGTGTTTGTGAGCTCGGCAATTCACGTTTACCATCTTTCAGCAAAACTGGCTGCTGCAGTCAACATGTGCACAGGTAATGGCATAATGCACTAAATCGACATCAACTGGCGCGTCGTAAAATGTATACGACGGCTTTGATAACCTGCCATGGAGCTGTAATCACGGCATCACGCGCACGCACTACTTCTGACACCATTAATTTGGCGCCATCAATGGGTGATATTAGGGAGAGAAGATGTTGGTGGCAGGATGACGATTTCTTGTGCTAAACGTGGTATTACAGGTCCACAGGGAGAGCTGCTGCTGTGGCAATATGGGAGCGTCGTCAGCACAGTCACAAATACTTCGCACTTGGTGATGAATCGCTATGATCATCATAGATATTGATAGCTTTTACGGGGGATTTTCTTGAATAGTAATTATACGCGTGTAGTGATTTTTTGTGCGTGTTTTCATGACTGTAGCTTCATTTTATCTTGATCATGATTGATCGGATTATATTGCGTTGGTGTTTCCAATCTCGCAATGCTTTGTTAGTCAGAGGATCAGAATGAAGTGCATCAGTTTGCCATTTATTATTACACATTTCTGTTTTTCCACCATGTCTATACCACTTTTGGTGAAGTTAGAATCCCATGTCTTAAACACCAGCTGTGACATGCCAAACAGCATGATAACGAGGATTTCTACAGCAATAGTACACTTATTTACAAATTCCATCTACTTCATTGACAATAAAACTGCCAGTGTAAATAGAATTTTGATTGAGCAAAATCTGTGAAAAGGTTGATGAATGTGAAGGGCCACGTTGCCATTAATCTGACGCTGCTGCTGATGTGTAGATCTACATCTATATATTAGGATTTCTGCTGCAGACTTGTGGCCAATCTCCTCACTTTGTACGTAAGCTTGTAAGAGACAGTAACGTTTTCTCGCCATTTCTTCTCATTTGTTGAGAATTGACATTGATTATTAGGTGTCGCATTTGCCACGAGAATAGAGGTTTCTACATGTGCGTATCCACAGTGGCACAGTTTAAGACAATGTTTGATTATAGAATTTGAACAAAATATACATGTATGTCTTTTTGGGACCTTTTTTTCCCCCACATACATCTTTTTTCCTTTTTCCCCACATCCCACTTCCTTATACACCCACCTTGTCAGATCATTTTCATGACAATTCATGGTAATTTCTGTTCCAACAATCACTACTTAGTAATGATCTAAATTTATAAGCAACCTTTGATTTATGATGTATACACAAAATACATGTTCTATCTGTTGGCTTGTTGCAAAACCTGCCAACGCAATTACCTGCCAGTTATTTATATATTGAAGAATGGCAACAAAAGAATCAGATTTCAATTGATATAGTACTTTTTTCCATTAATCATGATAATAATCTCCTCAAAGTTAGAGATGAGATGCTAAGAAGCAGAAACTGTCAACACAGCTGCGGTGGCTGCGTTGTAAGCTGTACCCGCTATCTCCTGCTCTCCTGACTTCGAGCTTTAATCCATCAGCGGGTGCAATCTAGGATGGTTCAACATCTCTCATTGTATCCTTTCTCGTCTCATTCGCATTCTCCTGTCAAATTACAGCGCATCACACAGATTCCCTCTATACACCGACACAATGTGAATTACGGCCTGCAATTCTTGTGCTGCCCGATTTAAATTCGTTTACTGGGCAACCCATGTTGGCAGCGTAAATCATGGGATCGTGTTTACTTTGTATTTTAGGAACCAATGAAGGTTTATTTTGTAACCAGCACTTATGGAGATATATTGATTCCTGCAGAGTTTCACAATTAGGAGTATTTTTGTTGTGTAATATTTTAGGCTTCCAAGCTTTTAAAAAGGCATCAGTTTTATGTGAATGTTACCATAGTCATAATTTCTTTTATGATACAAATGTACTGTAAAACTAGAAATGTTTGCGCACGATTTAATTTGCAAATTTCGTGGGTAGGTGCAAAAATGCAAACTTGAATAGTCAGCAAAAATTATTAGCCTATGTAAAGTACAATGTAGGTCCAGGATGGACCAAAATTGCAAAATTGAATAGTGACAAATAATTTATAGATAAAAATCACAAAATTTAATAGCCACGAAATATTCTAGTTTTACAGTAAGTCCCTGAAATTTTCTGCAATATGAGAATAGTAATAAATGATTTGTTATGAGGCTGTCCTCCTCCGTTGCAGTCTCCCAGTTTTAAGGTCCCAATAGTTACTTTTCAGCAGGACTACATGTACTGGTAACTTTAAATACATACTAGTCCTCTCAGAAAGTTACTCATCATGAAAAGTTGCCAAACGTGTTTTGGCTCAGCAGCTACATGTGCTGATATGCAAGACAAGTGAATTGAATTCAGCACTAGTCCTCCCCAATTTCTACTAGTCTTTGGACGACTGCATTGCATCCTAACCTATTTCAGGCTTATTATTCAATTTACAAATTATTGAAAATATGATATTGATAT
Source organism: Streblospio benedicti (assembly GCA_019095985.1). Taxonomy (NCBI): domain Eukaryota; kingdom Metazoa; phylum Annelida; class Polychaeta; order Spionida; family Spionidae; genus Streblospio; species Streblospio benedicti. Next base: position 22,625,659 of record CM032659.1, read on the forward strand.
TGATCAATACATTATGTGCAGTGTGAAAGAGATTGCCGTAGATTCTATATTAACCCATAACATGTTCCACATGAGTGGTGCTTGTGAGAGCCTCGTTGATTTCTACACAATGAAACAATTAGATTAGTAGAGTGCTCATTAAACATGAATGCACTGGTAGGACCTGAAATTAGTGCACAAGTTACCTTGAGCATGTGGTAGACAACTTAACATGTAAGTTTCATGTCACCTTTCTTGTTTCGTGACAGTTGTAGGGTTAATAAACATTGGTATGTATATAAATGTACAAGTACATCATGTGTGAAAATTAAACCATGGTAAAAGATTATTAGAAAATTCAACAAGTTAGATTTTATATCTTCGTTGTATCACAGAGGTGAAAAATAACAAAGTGACTCACTATCTGGGTCTAGCTGTTTTTGTTCAACAACACACAATATCAATCAGTGTAATTATATAGAGATTACACAGGTCACACACAAAATCACATGAAATATGAATTAAAAAACAAAAAAAAAAAAAAAAACAATCTGGTCAAAGGATTTGATATTTTATCATATTGTATATATATATAATAACTGAATGATTAAGTGCACTAAAAATAAAAATAGGTTTCTCTTTCCTGCCATATAAATCATTTTTGTCCACAATGTACTCTATGTAGATTCTCTAACACAATGCAAGCAAAGTATTCTGAGTGCTATCAGAGTCCTTTTTTGCTTTTGGACTTTCGTACTTCAAAGAAGTAAATAGATAAAAAATGTCCAATTATCACTGATTTATAAAGGTTGTTTGCTTGAGTTATCCATAAGCAAAATAAATAAAAACACACGTAAAGGACTACTTGATATATAGCTATTTGGAAACTTATAATGTTGTTAAACCCCCCTTTAGCAGTACAAGTATCTCTCGTGGTTGAAATATGCGTGCCAAAGTCTGATATGTGAGAGAAAGAGAGAAGGTTGAAAAAGGGGTTTTCAGAGTTCCAGATAAACAGGTCTACTGTAAAATGATATTGGCACACCAGTGCACTTGCCTATACATGTATTATCAAAGATTATAGATTTTTGCTTGACTTTATACCCCTCTGTGGGCTTCCCACTGTGGCGGTTGTGGTGGGATAATGTGTCGGTTCCACATGGCTGCTGATTGTAGTGGTTCGTCCAATTCATGCCGCACTCACAATGGAACAATTACACAGATTAGTGGGTGGCCATTAGTGGAAGAGCTGATAATGGGGTCAGTCATGTGGCGAAGATGGCGCTTCCTTACAGGCTCAAAAGAAATCAACAAAAAACTGAGTGCATCAAAAAGGTCTTATTTGGCAGATTCAGGTTTTTAAAAAATGGGAGAGAGAAGCAAACATAAGGGTGTTATAGAATGTCATAATATTCATACTAATACATTGGTGGCAATGTTGAAAACCTATTTAAAATAATTCTTTTACAACTACATGTACATTCACTAGCATGAGAAGTGTCCCTGGAGTATTTGGGTGAAATCCCAGTCTTGAAGCATCATTATCACCAGTTTAATATACACATGCTTATACATGTAGTTCTAGCTCTTTGACGATTCTGTAAGATTGTTTCACTGATCACATGCAAGGTACTTGTATGTGTATAAAATCTATGTATCATTGACAATGTGTTGCCATCAAACTCAATATTTTTTTCATTTTTAAATACATCAATAGTGTATTATATGAGTGTTAACGTTTTTGGATTTTTTTTCCTATACCATGCAAAATTGTCCACCTCACTGTTACTAAAACCAAGATTCATGAACAATGCACAAATGATACGTTTACAACAAGAAACATGAGAGGAGTATCATCTGTATGCCCAATACCGAGTGTAGTGTTTAGAATTGCTGAACTTTCCAAGTATTATTCTACCATTACCAAAGCCTCACTTCTTATTTTTGTTTACATTTTCTCACATGAAATGTTTCTTATTTCCAACTCTTGTTTGAGTAATCATGATGCATACAATAAAAGCAATGTTTCGCAACACTTCAAAATAAACTCAACTTAGCATCCTTCTTTGATAATCAAAATAACGCTGATCGGTTTGTGGATCGGATCAGATACACTACATGGAGTCCGAAAATAAGTGTCTTGTCACCATTGTGCCTTTGTCTTTTTGAAAGATATTCCAAAAAGTTCCTATTGTCACTTTTTAATATTTTTTTATATGATGTCTGTATATAAGAAATGTGTGTGTAATTCGTGTCAATAGATAAGGATTTTCAAAGTTACTTTTATAGGTGAAGTAGCTCAAAAATTGCTATGTCACCATCTGATCTGTAACTCATGTAGGGTCCTTCAAATGGATTCCAAGTAAAGTGCTAATTTAAAATGCTTGAGATCTTCCACATGTGAACCAAAAATTATATCTGATTTCAAAGTTTTTTAAAACATAGAAATATGGTAGTTACATGTAGTACTAAAGCGAATATAAATAATGTTTAACTCAGAAATACTGTAAAACTAGAATATTTCGTGGCTATTAAATTTTGCGATTTTCATCTATAAATTATTTTGTGACTATTTAATTTTGCGATTTTGGTCCACCCTGGACCTACTTTACATAGGCTATATTTGTTTGTTGACTATTTTAAGTTTGCGTTTTTGTACCTTCCCACAAAATTCACAAATGAAATTGTGCGCAAATATTTCTAGTTCTACAGTATAGGTTATGAGTGAAGTGACATTCTTCTTGGGATAGTAACTTGCATGTTGTACCAGCTTAATCAAAATTATCCATTCACATGTTACTGTTCACATTGAAAGACACTTCTAAGTATTTGGTTGTATGTTTGTATTTAAAGAATCAGAAGTGTAATGTAAGAATTCATCTAAATCTGTGTTAACGGAATTTTCTAATATTGTCCATTGATTCTTTAATTCGTGATTCGAGCTTAGATCTGAAGTGCAGAATCCTGTCATCCACCACCACATCATGCTTGCTGTACTCATGCAGCTTAGATTCATTGTATCCAAAGTACCTTAGACAGTGTCTGTAATGGTGAACAGTTGCAAAATCATCACTTAGCTTTTTCCTAGCTTTAGGTTTTGCTACTGGTGGATACATGATGGGATTGCACCAATGAGCAAATCTCGCAATACACGCTTGTGGGAAGGTAATCGACTTACCCCAGTTTTCAAACTCTGTAGAGTGCACCAGTTTGTGTGTGCGGTGTTGGAAAAACACAGTGGAGCCACTGTCTTCTTTCTCCGTGACTGGGTACTCCAAGCAATAATAGCGCTGTTGAAATTCCAGGTCAACATAGCTGTTGTCTGTAATGTTGTAGATATCTATTATGCGCTGTATCATCTGTATCAAAGTTTCATCTTTTTCTGGCACAATCACTTCATCGAGGTCGTTAACAATCGTGTAATGAAAGCTGTGCATGTTTCTGTAGAAGCAATCGGTGATGATGGTACGGTCGTCCCTCTTGACCTCCTCTTCATTCTGTGACAATTCAATGATGCCAGAGCGAACATAATGGTTAACAGCTTCGTCCCAGCTGTGGGAAATGCTGATGTTGTGCAAAGATATGAAATCCACACCAAGTAAGCGGTGAAACTCCACCCAGGCGACGAAATGGCCGGCATTTGCAAAGAGCTCAGGCGGTCCATCTGACGTCACACCTTGTAGACACAGATTAAGTTGTCGTTTCACAGCTGGTTTCCGTGGTATAAAAACCGGAATCGAGAAAATTATGTGATTGTGGTAGGTTATGTACAGTGTCTGCGGCAGTTGTGTTTTGGAAGAGTTCACTGGAAGGACGCAAACAATGTTTTCTTCGAATATTTGCATGTGGTAACAAGTAGCATTGCTTACTGGTTCAAACCTTAGGCTAGATGGAAACTGAATGTACCACTTGAGGGCTTGGCTGATGTCATCCTTCATTAAGCCGATTACCGCTATCACTGGTGTGTTTATCAATAGCAGTCTATCATCGTAGTAAGCGGAGTGTGCATAAAATGTTTTTGACTGGTAATGCCATTTCCTTTTTTTATTTTTCTGAGAATGTTTCATGTGCGTTTTTTTCCTTCCGCTCTGCATCTGAAAAGTGTTAACAGTTCTGTTTGTGCTTGACATATTCATTAGATTCATTATATTTGTGATTCGACTTATCGTATTTTTCGGAAAAGTGGTAGCACTGTTTATATAACTATTCAAATTTGTCTTTATTTCTATCCTCCAGAACATTAGCACCTGCAGAACCACAAGTATCAAACATGCAGAAAAATTAGATTTTTGTGCCATCTTGATAAAATAAGTGTTAATATCTGTATCAGCTCAGAATAGTTGAGTTTCTATATGTTCAGCCCACATGATGTTTCTCCAAATTGTTTATTAGGCTAATAGTACCATGCAAATAAAAAGGAAAATGGTAAGCTATGAAGAGCGTAGTTTCTTTGTTCAGTCAACATGATGTTTCTCTAAATTTTTTATTAGCTAGACTATATGAAAGTTAATTACCACAATAAATTGCAGTAGATCCACATTATGTATTTTATTGCTTTCTTTTTACATATACTGTAATTATTTATGTAATTTATGTATTACTATATGAAATAGAGAAATACTTAAAATCTAAATTGTCTATTTTATACTAAATTTGATGAAACAAAGTTTAAATCAATTATTAAAAAATTGACAAAATGCACCCAAGGTCTGCAGTTTAACTTCATCTCTCTGCTGCTAATGCTGCGTGATATATTGATGCGGTTCAAGTCTGTATTCATCATTAACTGTACACCGGCGGTAGTTTCTATTCTTTTGATATTCACCGGTGGTGTTCACCTTCTGAAAACGGTGTTAATCAAAAGCTGCACTGCTAGTCCGGCGGTGAGATAGTGACATCACAAGATGGCTACCAGTATGGAAAAGACATATTTACATCTGGCCTTGTTCTTGCACGACGCCAACGAATTTCACATGGGTGCCATTCCATATAAACAATGTGAAGAAAGTCCATTACAAATAAAACACAACATTTGTCAACAATGTCCATGATTGATAGGAAGTGAAGATAATATGCGCATGCGTAGTCCATTGAAAAGAACACTACAGCTGTGGTAATCACCGTGAGTTTCCCGACGGTGTACACCGTCTTCACCTCGGCAATGGAACGCAGCATAAGTATCAAATTATTTTAGAACGTCATGAAATGTCCTTGTTATTCGTGACTATTGACTAGTAAAAGATACTTTTTGCATAGACAGAGCAACGTGAGTGCAGAAAACAAGAGTGCAAAAGGATTCAGAAAAATGCTTGAAGGGCAAAAAAAGAATATTTCCACATATAGCATCTTCAATTTTATCTCTGTTGGTCTGTTCATGTGATTACAAATCAAAGACCTGCTTCCTTTTTTAGTCTTATCTAGGATATCTAGATTATCATAGTGATTAAGGCCTATTATGGACAGTTAGTACAGAAACGGGTTAAATGGACAAACAGATCTGGTGTAAATTTAAAGGGTCTACATGTTGCTGTTGTCATATTCGCATGAACTAACCTGTACAGTTAGTTCCATACCATATTGGCTAGCAAATTTCAGGACACTTAATCCTGTCATCGGACTATTAGCAAGCCAACGATTTTCCGCATACAATCACTGCATCATCCATTAAATATAGAAAAAGCGCATTATACTTGAACATTCCATCTAACGCACTCCATAAAAGACTATTGAACTGCATTATCCTCTCAATTGAGCGATGAATGATTTTAGCGTCGATTGGCTGTTTCCGTTGTTTGAGGCCGTGCTGCCGACGGTGGCCTGAGCGGTGGTCGGGACTTTATACCCCTATTATCAAAGCCTCTTACAAGCCCCTCTTTTTGCCCACCCTGTAATCTGACGAGTTTCGTATTGTTTTGGGCAGTACTTATTGGGAGTTTGTAGATCCAGGAGCTTCACGGGCTTGGTTCCACCGTATTGTTTAATTTCAGTGTTGTTCTATTTGGGTAGGACTTGAATGTAATAAAAAAACATTGACTGACAAATTATGCTTTCATCAGAAAATGCCATTTTTACTCATAAAAGTGAGGGGGGCGAAAGAAAAATGCTTTTTGTTTACATTGTGAGACATTTCAACTACTCAAAAACTCTTGAAGTAATCTATATACAATTTATCAGAAATGTATGTTTTTTATTGATTAACATTTCAAGATTAATGTCTTTGGGTTTTTTTAGAGACTGATCAAATCACATCAAAAGTAGATCAAATAATGAATTACCTTATTAGTATACTATTGAATAGCTTGGGTAATTGTTTCCTTCTCTTTTCAGGTAAAAAAATATACAACCTATTGATTTGAATACCAGCTAACAGGTAACATGATCAAACTTTCTGTAAAAAGATTGCATTTTTGGGTAAAAAAAATAGTTTTTAAATTGCGACTGTTAGCCAATGGACATTTTCGTCTTTAACCTTGACCAAGATCCAAGAATTATATATCAATAGAATTAATAAACAATGAACCACTTTACTTTTGCTATTAGAAGATGGTACTCTTAGCTATTCAAGTTGCCATGCAGAGTGGTTGCGTTTTTGACTCAATAACCGTTAAAGTGAGAAAAAAATCAGAGTTTAGTATGAGCTAATGGATGATTTCAATGCTAGTTTAGTTTGAAATGGCCGCAAGAAAACTTTGTTGAACTATAATTAGTGATGTTTGTGGAAATCAGTGTCCAGATGGAGCTGCCATGTAGAAATGTGTCATAAAGATAGTGCAAAGTGCTGCTCTATCTATGTAAGATTATGCGTCCATATGCTACTGAACTAGCCACAGCTAACTGAGGCAGCTACGCACAATAGGGGCACACTTGTATCCATAAGTTTTAAGCCTCAGTCCGACTTTCATGAATTTGTATTCTCTGAATATTTATTATGCAGTAGGAATGAAGAATTTTATTTGCTGGTAAAACATGATGATTCGATCCTTTTTAAAAACTTATTGGCATGCTAATATTTCATCATTTTTACATTGCCTACTTAGCTTACTAATAAGATATATTTTTAACTTGTATTTATGGCAGACAATTTGCTTTATATAATCAGAAAATGTTTTTATATTTTTGGTTATTTTAGCTCTGTTGAGGAATTTATTTGTTCAAAAGTACTTCCCTAATGAATTTTTAGAAAATTTAATTCAAAATTATGATGCACTGTCTTTGCAATCCCCCCTAAAAATATGAAAATCTCTATTCCACAATGGAAAAATAATTCTGAGTTTGGTACAAGGAAAAAGCCGTGTGTATAAATGTTACAATAGATAGAGAAAGCATTAAAAATCAGGGCCAACCTGTGTTCACCAAGCACAATCAATGTACATCACTCTCAAAGCTGCGCACTAGTTTTTTATCTGTGAGAATCGTGGCTTTTATTGACTTCCGTACCCATGGAGCATTATAATCGGCATGCATCTCTTCCTTTTATCTAATTTCTAGTCTGTGGATGACATCACAAAACATCATCTGATGTGGTTTATTGATTACCCACAATCCTCTTTGGCTACCCACAATTCATTGTAAACATGGTTGCTAAGTGGATGAACACTGGCGATAGATCTTGTGAGAGATCTTCATCATAATTTTTGTATGATGATCTGTTAGGAAAAAAAAAATTTCAAAGAACATAAATAGTTAGAAATATTCAAAACATATACGTGTATGAACCTATTCGTGCCTATTTTTAAGTGGAAAACTGGTATGCCTTGCAACATAAAAAAATATGCATGATTACATTGTGATACATTTTTTGTCTTGGATTTTGCCTTCTATCAATAGTTGGTTGTTCCAGATGATTTAAATTTAAGAGGTTTTGGAAAAGTCAAATTTTAGTAGGAGTTTTTTTACCTCATCATGAGAGCACACTATCATAGAGACATAGAGACACGTAACTGGAAAAACAACAACATTGTATTGCCTGGATGCAAAATCTTGACCTAATATTCTTATATTAATATGGAGACCGCGAGGAGTGGGCGTGTCGCGCATGGTTTTTTTTTTTCTTCTGAGGCAAATCCGTGCCTTTAGGCCTCTTGGCGCCGATTCCCCTGCTGTTGGCCCGCCAAAAGCTTATTTTGAACTTCTACGGTATTTTGAAAGGTGCCTATGCCGTTATAAAGTGCGTATATCGTTTCATTTTTGAGGAGATAGCTTTTGAAATTTGGTGTTTTTGCGGGTGAAATGTGGTGCCGATCTGCGCCATTGTCGGAAGAGCCAACGTTGTTGAGTCGTGTACGACAATTTCAGACTCGGTGGTTGCCAAGTAAGATTAGTTTGATAGCTGCTGATGCTACTTATACAAGTCCGTAAATAACAAGCCTACTTCTACAAGGCCATATATATAAGCTGAATGTATTATTTAGGTGGGAAATCTATACTTCGAAGTACAACTAATTTACGTAAAATGTGCACAAAACAAACATTAAAGAAATTCACAAAACATTGCAACACATCATATACCTCTGCATGTCGCATACAGAGCTATTACGGTTCTCTAAAAATAGCCAATTCCACCATGTTGAGTTTGTGGCTACGGGTCTGTAAATATAGTCAGTCCCAGATGGTAAGTAAACAATAATATCTACGAAATGCTCTATCAATTTTTCCCAGGGCAATTTTTATCTAATTTTTTTAACATACACCTGTGCTTGGATACGAAAGTGCACGCTATCTTCATGAATGCATATCACTGATTGTTCAACATAAGTGGCAGGTAAGTAGATCTCACGATTATCAGTTAAAGTTGTGAAAAGCATGGACAGTGAGCGGTAATTGGTTATTATGACGGCCAAAAGGAGACATGATGTCGATGCATAACATAACATAACAAGTATTATAATTATTTTAATTATCTTTTTGTTGACATCATCGTTTGCTTGAAATTAAAACTGCAACCATGAATACCTTTCTCTTTCTTTGGGAAACCGACAAAACGCTAATCCTGGACTGTGTTTATAACCACTGGAATAATTTCACATTTTCATACACAAAATAGCCAGCTCCTAAAATAATCAGGGGGGTGTCGATCAAATTTCAGTGCATTATGTTTCACGCAAAAAATTCGAACAAAATGGATTTTTTCTTTTTTTTAACATTTTCATTTCCATCACACAAAAAATTAGTCTCCATACGGAGACGGGCCAGCTAGTATAGATTATTATAATGTTTCAAAAATCACAGCTGTTCCAATCATTGTCCATATGTCTCTTAACAAAATGGCTACTTTACAAAGTTAGTCTGAAAATGTTGATTGAAAAATTGAGTTAAGGTATTCATTTTATAGGGACAATTGATCTGTTGTTGTGGGTCACAGCTAGGCTCTACCTTAGTCCCTATATTAGGGGGTTTGAAATGACTTTTAGAGTTTAGAATCTTTCATTTATCATTTTCTCAATTTTATGTACATGTATTATATGCATCCTTCCAAGTTATGTAGAAACACAAAAATTCCCATGTGGGTGCGGCATTTTAGTCTGAATAATTTCCAATAATTTACAGAACACGAGTCTAAGGGGAAAAAAGTATTACAAGCCAAAAAGTAGTTGAATACAATTTGTGTCAGAACAATAATTGCAAGATTTTCATGCACAAAACCACTGGCAACTGCAACAATGGGCCTTGAGAAAATGATAAATGAAAGATTCTAAACTCTAAAATTCATTTCAAAGCCCATTGATGCTGTTGCCAGTGCACTAAAACATACACTGCAACTCTAGCCATGCTGAGTATAGACAAACAAAATTGAAATTATAGAATAAGGAAGAAACAACAGCAAAATTATCAATCTAGTGCAACATAAACTAACCACGCAGGTAGCAGCGAATATAATGAGACTCACAGCACAGCAATTATATCATTTAGATTTAGCGCTGTGTGTGATTGCCATTTGAATGCGTGCCTCATGACCAGGTCCAACAATAGGGAGGAGCAACATCGCCTTTGAGTTTGATTTGTATCCACTTGTATGGGGGCTCGCCAAGGAGGTGCACAGATTTAATTACATAATTGCGTTTCGCTCGTCATCGTAGTCGTCGTGGCAGACTGTTATTAGATGATGGCTGGATTGCTCGCGGCTGCTGCTAATGCAGCTTCTGCTGTCGTGTGTTTCGTCGAGCGTGGTCAATCGAGTTAAGGTATTCATTTGATAGGGACAATTGATCTGTTGTCGTGGGTCACAGCTACGCTCTACCTTAGTCCCTATATTAGGGGGTCATTAGTGAAATCAATGCATGTCAAGGAATTTAGAAAATATATTCCGTTTGTAGTGCCATTTGCACAGATTGCAAAGTCCCGATAAGTGTCTCATACGCTAGGAGCACGCACATGTAAACCCCCTTTGTTGTTGAGTTGTTTTTATCACTAGATTTTCACCCTGTCTAGAGTTTTGTAAACCACCTGGCGTGTAGTCTCTATGGGATGTCTGGATCATCCTATGATTTTCGTTTGGCAGACATCACATGATATTATGCACATTTTCATTTTGATGGTGTGATGAATTGTAATTACAACCAGAAGGTAGCTGACAAGCTGACAGGTTTGATTTTGTGTGTGTTTTTATATTATTTGATATTGCCATTTGTCAAACATTGGTTGCTAAGGGAATTATATCCCCAATCACTGTGGTTGCTATTGCACTTTGGGAAGTGAGAAACAATATTTGCATGGTGATAAAAAGCACTCAAGTCACAGACTACCTGTGATTTGTGATAGCTGTTTCTTTTGTTATAATATTGTAGATCAACACGGGTGCTGTAATATTGGCTCTTGGTAAGTTGTAAGAAACATCTATTGGACCTGCCGAGCTGTTCAAAATATTATTTATTATACAAAAGATCTGTAGCCTACGGCATGAACGTGTGACTTGACCGATGTCTGTAAGGTGCAGGTTTGAGTCCGGTTGGTTTAACTGCCGACTCCACAATGAATGGACACACATGGCTTGCACAGGCAGGATGGAGTTGGGGGGAGGTTGGTGGGGTGGGGGTGGGGTGGATTAAGGGGGTTAAATGCAGGGGTCCATGCCCTTATTTCACACCTGAAATCACCTCTCAATGCTTTGACTTGAAGAAAACAGATTTGACATAGCAAAATGCAACTTGAGTTTAGTTCCCGATGGTCCATTAATTGTCTTTAGCTACGCAAGCCTTCAAGCGCTCAATTCACCCTGGAAGGAATGTGTTTATCAGGTTGATCTCTTTACCACTCGATCTTGTAATGTGCAAACATGGCTAAAGTATTGCGCTTTGTGACAAGACTGCTTATGAGCTATGTGCATAATAAAAGGGGATTATAAATCTCCAGGCAATATTGAAAAGATGATAAGAGCAGTCATTAATGACACTCAAGCAATATGGTGCTAGGTAAATTGCTACGTCTTAGGCTAGCATGGTTAGGGAATGGCTTCCTCTCTGTATAGTCCTGACATAGTCCAACACTTAGTTAATTAGTTATTTGTTTATTAAAGTGTCGTAAAGATATTCAAACATAGTATAATTGTACAATTGATCAAATTAAAAGAATATCTTCCAGCCATGTAATGGCTTATTTTGACACATTGTTCTAAAATTTGACTAGTATATTAGGTTTTAAAATATCAGTTCATATTTCGTGACAGTCTTTGTCCTTCCTGGTATGAGGGTGTATAAACCGGCAATGCTTTGCATAGCTAAAAGTCACTTATCTAGTAATATACAATTTCCTTCACTAACACTAACACATCACATAACCAAAGTGAGATCATGAATGACCATCTGAGTGCTCATGAGCAATTGGGCTGAGTAATTATGAATTTTGGGGTGGGCTTTTCCTTCGATGATTGTATATACATGTAGCATGAGTCAGCGGCAGTTCCGGCCCATCATTTGAAATGTTGATATTCAATAGCAATTGTAACTGTTAATTGTCAAGCTACAAAAAAACCAAATCGTATAATGATGTTGGATGAATGCTTTTTAGTAGTAACACGCAAATGAATGCCTTCAGGTCCTATACCGTTGATTTCTAATTTGCACCCTATTATTAACCCTTTTGAACAATAAGCTGTATTCAAAGAAGATCACTGAAAGTACAGCGTTTTTTAACCCCTGCTACGAAGTCCTAATATATGGTTGTCATGAACACTGGGTTAAAGTCATTAAGCGGTTGGGGCGGGCGAGTAACGGCAATAAACAATAATCACGCAAGTCTCAATCATTGCTCAATAACTTGTATTAAAAATGCCATGATCAATGTGGCAAATATTGATATGGCCATTGTTTATGCATAATGCATCAGGATTAAAGCGTGCGTAGCATGATACAATCCCAGCGTGGACTAAGGTAGCAGTGATACAATCATAGTGCGCTGCTGCTCAATGTTCCCAACATTCCGTACACAGATAACAGTGTCTAGGAGGTAAAACTTCTTGTCTACTGTACAGGTACGTCATTTTGAAATATTTTCATTCTGTAAATTCATTTTGTTACTTAAAAATGATCCATGATGACCAAGATTGACTTTTACAAAGTTGAAAACTCTGGTAGTCCCAAGGAGAAGTTTCACTCGCCGGGAAGTATTGATTGATGAATTTTAAGTATGTAGGAGTCTTTAAGGAAAAATCTCACTGGCGTCATGTGTAGGGAACTCATGTGCTCAGTTATTCATAAAGGGAATTTGCACTGTATTAGGCGTCTGTAGCAGATAGGTTCCACTGTATTTTAGGGTCCATTTGAAACAGGCCTTGTATTGGGCATGGCAGGTCTGGTGTCTGTACTAAAGACGAAATACAACATCACAACCTAAGTAAAATAATGAAGCAAATGTGATGAAAAATCATTTGACGATCCAGTTTTGTTAAGCGCGATACTGCAATACCAGCTGTACCAGCTTAACAAGACTCATGATACCTGCAGATCGTTGCACAATATGAGAGGTGAATTGCGTATAACGACCAAGAATTGCTTAGGCTACTAACAACCGGAAAAAACGTGACATGCAGACGTCATGCACTGCCACACAAACAGAGTGTATTTAAACCCAGTGTATGATAGTGGCATTGTATTTGTTATGTTGTATTTATGTGGGATTTACCTATATAAGTACACGTTGCACTGTACTTCTACATGTATGCCCTATTGTCCATACCTACAGTTCCTGATGTGCTCATGAGAACAGGTTGGTTTAAAGATGTACTGTAATAGGCAAATGGATAATTGGATATGTACCATACATGTAGCTAAAATTTGATATAAAGCTAGGGTCAGTCCCTCCCAAATATTGAAGCCAAATCAGACAGCATTATTACGATGATTGTTAATAGAATTGGCACATCATCTTGTTATACATGTTTAGTTAAATAAAAATGGAATCTGTCAATATTCCAGTATGAACATTCATGGCAGTCAGACTGGGGCTTTAGCCTTTTTAGAGTAGGTTGTGTCTTGCACGTGCGTCCATATAGACTTGTTCCAATGAGCTCGGTTGTCCATAACAAGCATGGCCTGTATGTCCAGATTATGGGTGGCCATGAGATCGGCAGCAGCTGCCCTGGATGAGCAAGCAGTCCACCTTATTCACTTACATGCATTTCTCATTATGCACTATACGCATTCTAATTGTACTTCATCGGGGAAAAACAATAAATCTAATGCGTGCAAAGGATCACAAAATTAAGATACTGCAATGTTGTATTGCTTACAGATTGCAGAAATGTAATATTCAGAGCCTTGATTGACAAAGGTAAAATTTAATCTAGTAATTTTAGGCGGTTATGTATGAATTGAAATGTTTTTAGTAAAGCCTTCAGACGGACATTGGCTGAAAGTTGTTGAACCATGTTTATGTGAAAAAAGTAAAATTTGCAGACAAAAAGTAAAAGTAAAATTTATCAAATTTACAGTGAAGTGGTACTGTATGTTCAAAAAGATAATCTGCGTATTGATGATAATCATCAGAGTTGGTTGTAAGAATTTTGTGTCAATTGAATTGTATATTGAAAATAATTATTACAAAGCATCAATTATAGCATCAACAACCTGGATTCGTAAAACGTTGAACGTTATTGTTATCATAAGCTGCTATAACCATGAATGCTCCATGGTCTTCCCAATTCCATGGAGGGTAATCCTCACTCCAGCATGCAAATCGGCTCATTAACGGTTAGTGTCCGGTAAACTCACGACCCCATTTCCATCCAATATGGCCGCCGCTATCAAACTGCCGATCCATAGATGATTTATGAAGCTGTATGAGTTAAGGTTATGTTCTGTGTTGAAATAGTGATGTTTTGATTTTGTTTGCCATCATGTTATATGTTCATGTTGCTAGCTTTTGAAACCTTATCAACAACCTAAATGTACGCTTGCCTGTTTCATACAATTATAGTCTGCTACTTGCATTTTAACATAACAATATTCCTGTAATATTTGAAAAATGTTCAACATGGATTGTAAAGGATAAATTTCCTATACCGGTATGGCGCCTGTTTGCACATTGTTACATCAGGGAAAGTAAGGTTCTTCTTAGGTCAGTCAAAAAAGTCAGGAAACGTTGAAATATGAGAACATATATGCTGTCTTTAAAAAGGTCAGCAATAGTCCGCAAATTGCTTAATATGATTTTCTTTTCCATCATGTTTTAAGCATGTTTTAAAAAGTAGTGGTCGTCTTACATATGATTAACAATTCAAAATATAATAAGGGGATTTTGATATCCGTAGCTGTAGCATATCCCCACAACACACTAGAAAGACTGATTGCATTTTGATTGGGAAGTAGTTTCCTTGTAAATGTAAATGTAAATGTGGTTATTTATAGTCAGAATTCACTGTTATCCTGCTCTAGCGACTTTACATATTTACATCAGGTCATTGGCATCCTTGTCACACTATATATCCTTCTCAACTCCCTGGGGAGCATACAGCACATCGCTACTGTAGTGCAGACGTGCTAATTACTCACATTAGCGTTCACTCGCCTGACCTGTACCTACTTAACGTGTAGGTACCACAGAGCAGTGTGCAACCTGTTAGAGGTAGGTTTGCACAAGACCCACCATCAGACCCAACCGGGAATCGAACCCACGACCTTCTGGTCACGAGTCCAACTCCCTATCCACTCGGCGACGGAAGCACTGTGTGTTTGTTCACGAAATATTATTTTTTGTGTCGCAAGTAGGCTGGCATTTATTCGAGAACAATATATTTACTTTGAGTAGAACTGAGGTAGTAAACTAAAATATTAACAATCTTATGTCATGGATTCTCATTATTAGGAAGCGAACCCATGTTTGGTGCAACAACGTAGAGCTGCCATGATTGAAGTAAAGATTTTAGTCTGAATTGTGCAACATAATTAGGGACGGTATAAATAAGCCTTTCGTTTCATGCAGCACGAGTCATTGCCACCCTATGTATATGGCAAACAAATTGGCGAAGCAGTGGCTATAGGAAAATCCAGTATTATATTGCGTAAATATAGTTAGTGCATTATATGCGTATCGGGTATTAAGCCTTCAGAGAAACTGGAATAAGTGGTAAATAGATGGCAATAGAAGTGTATTGATTGTGTCTTTGTTTCACTTTTATTCAACACTATTGATCCAGTGTGACTTTATGACAGGATCTATAGGATAGTTTTAAAATTATTTTTGCCATTTTTTTCATAGATCCTTTACTCAAGTGAATTAAGCATCTCAATTGAAAAGGGTCCTGAACTTTTGAAAAAAAAGTTTGTGAGTTTGACTTGCCAGTGGGTGTTGGGCAAGAGCAATGTGCTTCAGTTCCGTGAAACTTACACATACATGTATATTAGATTCCAGACCTCCTCAGATGATTAAAGATTGGAGGTGATGCTAGTGCAGGGCAAGAGCACAAAAGTCCTGTTGGACAAAATAATACTTCATACAGGATTTTCCGAGATGAGCATGTTTCATAGTAAATAGAATAAGATATTTTGGCGCTGCATCAGTAAATGATAATGGCGTTATATTGTTCATTGTGTTGTCTTCTCTCTATCCAGGATACAAACCTAGCTACATATAACATTTATAACATATTACTGTGCTGTCTCGTCTGTGAGAATATATCTGTGGGTGGAATAAATTTGTAAGTCTATCATTGGTACCAGGAATAAATGACCATTTGTTCCTGTAGGTACACAGAACGTACACAGGATATTTATGAATTCCAGTTGCAAACTAGTAACTGACTAAATTTCTATTTAATTTGCCTTTTTCTCTCTTCAATCAGTTTGGTTTTCAGGTTTTACTCCATATTTTGCTTAAACATGTACCCCAATGACTTTCTACTTAGTTTACATGAAAATGAAAACAATAACTACTACAAAAATATACTTTTATTTCACTTTTCACATGCACACTAAAGAAATATTACAAAATGCATTATTGTGCAC
Organism: Streblospio benedicti; assembly: GCA_019095985.1. Lineage (NCBI taxonomy): Eukaryota > Metazoa > Annelida > Polychaeta > Spionida > Spionidae > Streblospio > Streblospio benedicti. The sequence continues at coordinate 22,642,074 of CM032659.1, forward strand.
AGTAACATTTATTATTAGTATTTATGAAGCGCCTAAAAAAGCAAATATGGCAAAACCTTTTGCCCTGCGCAGAACAGATTAGTATTATGCTTCAGTGAGATGCAATGTATTTGTATTTGTAAATTGGGATTTACAATATTGTTCTACAATTAATGATTAAACTAACGTCAGTTATCTCTACTTCAGTAAGACTTATATGTACTTAATTTCCCAGTTCTAGTGACAGGGTCCTATCTTCCGAGGCGGGTAAAAATTTTGAGTTACTTGTCCTATGAACGAGTATTTTCAGTCACCCCAGACATCAATTTCAATTGAATTTACATAGAGTTTGTCGTCCAAGATTTGAGCATGTAAATCTTATTAGGACGGGTATATTTTTCAGGATACCCGTCCTATGGACAAGTATGATTTTTCTCCTATTTGTGGCCCTGTTAGTGCATAAGTAATTATATATATATATATATTTTTTTTTAAAGAGTATTTGAATGAGATGTTAGTATGAGATGGATAATAATTATACCAAATATACAATAACACTTTCAGTTTAAATTGGATGTTACCAATAGGTTTATGATATTCAAGTAAACAGGCACTAAAACAAGGAGACATGATAATCAACAACAAAAATGAAACAAAATCTAGGGTATGGTTCTCGACATTGGTTATCTAACCTATTGACAGTAAAATTATATACGGCTACTTAAAACTTAAATTACAAGTAAATTTTGCATTTAAGTTTACAGTCTTATTGAGCAGCATGCAATTCCAGTTTCTAAGTGCATTAAAAATAATGCTTCCATCCAAAAATATATTTACTGATGCTTTTTTCAAATATTAGGTACGGTTCTTATTTTGAAGTCTATATCATACAGCCACTACTTACAAATGCACACTTTCTTCTAAGACTTCATGTTAGTTTTGAGCTGCACAAAATAATTTTTGCTCCGTTTACATGTATGCACCAATACACATATTTTATAAAGTTTATATGCAATTCTTACACAAACTTGTGAGGGTTTTGGATGCCTAGTTAACACACAATAATATTATGCCTAGTGAGAATACTTGTTCTTGTGTACAAATAATTTTACCAAATTTTTCCATGTTAGAAATAGAAATTTTTCTCTACTAAAATATTTAACAGTGACTGTGTGACTTTGCACTGAAAGTTAAACCCGTTATGAAATCTAAAAATTGAGCATATTACAGTACACAGCACAATAACTAGAAACTACATTCAAATTATAATTGGAGTCGAGTACACTTCTTTCAAACCTCATGGTCTACATGTACATTTAAAACATAATTATTTGCTGAATTTCAGCAAGATTCATTCAGTTCAACATATATATGTCAAAAAGTGTTTGGCACATTTGTGTCTACGTAAAATTTAAAATTGGAAAGAATTTCATCTTTACAATCGGATACCAAACTTGTATTTATTATAGAATCTAGGAATATAATTTAAAAACAAAAACATAACATTTATATATTAGCAGCTGGATTTATGAAATTAAAAAAACACCTTATTACATATTTTTGTAACAGAATCTTTGTTTTATAGACAGTGCCATTATGTGAATATTTAGGGTACAATAACCTGCAAATTTCATTCAACCAAAGAGTAACAATTTCAGAAAGCAATAACGAACACCATTTCAAAGTAAAATTTCCATATAATTATAATGCAGTTGATTTACATTGTAGTAAGAAAATAAACAAGATACCCTGAATTTTAAAGCAATATCAATGTGGCCGAACTCATCTGCAGAGAAAAGCTCATTAAAAATGCAGGTGACCTGATTACGAATACAGGTGACCTCATTTGTGTCGTCATCAACAACACATGAAATATATTTGTCAGTTTGGCTTCTTTGCGGCTGGGGGGCAGATGACAATTTTGAAGGGCTTTGCTCCCCAGCCGCCTGACAGTTTTTTGGATTCACAGTGTAACAGACTTGATTCGGTGTGGGAAAAACTTGCGCTCCTGGCGGTGGCATCATCTGGACTGACGGCACTGGAGTTGAAACTCCAGACGATATTCCCGTGGTTGGGGTTGGAGTCGCGATGGTGCTTTGAGGAGACATTGCCGGCAGAATCTGGTTTGAAACGGCAGGTTGCCCCAGGTTTACCGACTGCTGGTGTGTCGATGGAGATGCTATGATAATCTTGAAGGGATTCACCTTCACTTGGGTTCCACTTCCAGACTGCGCTACAATTGAGCTGGAAGTGGTGCATATTGCACTGCATGACGACATTTGAGGTGAGATCACAAGTTCAAAAGGTCTTGTTTGGTTCTGTGACTGGCTTGAAGTTGCCAGTGGGTTGGATTCTCTTTGCTGGTCATTATTGCAAATATTTGTCGAAATATTTGTAGGCATTCTCTCCACTGAGGTAGCATACATAGTTTGAGTTCCAGATTTCTCAATGTGAGCATGCGATGGATTTGGTATACTTTGTGTCACTGAAAGTTTAGATTTAATTGGATCAATTTGGTTATTTATTTCACAATGAGAGCGAATCGTATCCTGAGTAAATGCAGTTGTAGTTTTAGGTAACGTTCTTACGTCTGTAGTCAACAGTCTATCTTGAGAACCCCCTATCCTGGGAATTTTACTTTCACGACCATGCGCTTCCATGAGGGATTTGGAAATAACATTTGTTATTAAAACAGGGGTCTGATTTTGTAAGGATTGACTTGAAGTCACTTTATATGCTCGTTTGTAAGGTGTTGTTGAAATTTCACTTTTTGAACATCTTTTCATACTAGCGTCTGCAGTCACTTTTCTACTATCCTCTAAGCTAGAAATGTCCAACCTGTCTAATTTTACTTTTGGGATTTTATTGAGTTTACTATCATTTGTATGCATGGATGCAACTCGAGGAGGGGCAAAATTTGATGAACGAACAGTATCTGACTTTATGACTGCCTTTCGCAAAGGTTCTATACGTAGTGATGTACTGATAGAATTAGTTAAATCGTCAATCTCCAATCCACATGATAGCTCAGATTCTGAAACCGTAAAATATTCTTGATTTTGCAGGTTCAAATCATTACAACAGTATTCAAGAACACAATCTTGCTTCAATGAATAACTATTAGTTTTAGAAAAACAATTATCAGATTCTTTTGCCATATTCCATGGAATTCCTTTGGACAAGTCTGGTTCAGATTTTTGACCATCAAGAGATTCGTCCTTATCGCTTTGATGACGTGCACCTTTTTGACTCAAAATACCTTCGAAGCACAAGGCTTCTTGCAATGTGCAAACCTCAACCTCGAAGTTACTGGACAATCCTGACACTTGTGAACATACAGACTCATTGTCCACCATTAAATTAGAATCATTGTCGAATACTACATTTGAATCGACATCATCTTCGAATTTATCACCCCAGAACGCTTCGAAATGAGCTAGTTTCCATGGATCCATCTTTGCATGCATCTTTTCTTGTTCTTGTCTCATGCGCTGCTGGTTTTCAGAGGTGAACTCTCCCTCTGCTAAGCGTGCAATCCATTCGGAACGTGCCTGATTGAAGAATTCGTTGGTCAAAGCTGCAGTGCTAATTCCGGCTTCATTGCGTTTAGATATCTGGTCACACGATGGTAAAAGTTTCAGCAGTCTGATCCTGTAGTGAACAGGCAATGTGAAAAATGTGTCCCTGTTAATTAGGGTCTTCAAGTTGGTATTCACCAGCACTGAATTAGGCGTCTGGAGATCCACACAACCCCTGGTTCTTGATTGCTCCAACTGGGCTGCGTGGCTCCTTTTATATTTGCGCTTGGGTTGACAGCTAAATCCTGGTATTTCAGCTAGAATTTCTTGCAGGCTCGGTGTTTTGGTCAATGGGGAAATACCGGCGATCCGGGAGAGATTGAGTTTTGCAGATTCAGTCTTTTTTGAGTCCATTACTTTTGTATTATTTGTGCTGACTTTTTTCACGTTTCCTGTGATTGTCTTTCCTTTTGTTTTTTTCTTTCTTCTGCGTCTTTTGATGTAGTGGCTTAACATGGGGTTCTTCTTTATTGCTCTGGCTTTACTTGACAATGGCTTTTTGACAACACTAGGTTTATCTTTGGACGTCGGATCTCCATTTGTGGATACCACAGAATTATCACCACAAAAACTTATCACGGACGAGCTTGCAGTTTCACTAGTAGTCGACGTAGCAGTACTTCCATAACACATGTCGCTCCTTGTATCAGAACTGCAGGTTGTTGTATCGTCATATTCAACATCTATCAGTTCAAGTTCGTCCTGATCTGTGGGGGTGCCATATCCATTACTGGTACTGGTTAGTACTACATCACACTCAAAATCATTTTCTGTTTGAATAAATGCTATGTCCTGACACTCTCCTGCTATATCTTGAAACATACTGCTTTCAGTCTCATTCATAACACATACTTCACTGTTAAAATCGTCCAATGTCTCTGGCAACTTTTCAGTTTTTGCACTAGTGTTCAAATCACCCCGCAGTCCATACACACATGACTGGCCAGGAACTTTGTAAAATAAACTCTCACTACCACTTGAATTGAAATGCAAACTTAAATTTAGACATGCTAAAGCAGAAGGTCCACTTTCATGTATATCTTTCAGACTTTTCTCTCTGATACTGTTTAATATTTCCATATCAGACATGGGCCCACATTGTTTCATTACTATTTGAGCTGCCTCGGCCCACGAGAGCTCTTTCCCCAGTGTTTTACTAGTATCCATATCTCTCAGTTCATGTTATCCATGCCTAACAATTTTAAAACTTTATCTTTCATTAGTATTGCAGCTATTTTCAAGTACTTATTCCACATTTTAACCACATTTTCAACATCGAGTATTTGAGAACTTAAAGTCGGTTTATTGAAAGAGCAAAGATAATCCTGTTCGATATACCTGCTTTATGCAACTAAGATTATCAAATTGGTGACAATGATTGAAGTCTTGACTAGCATTACTAATATTTATATAGAAAGAATAAACATGCAAGCAGCATGCATACAACTGTGCGATTGCTATGAGAAGTGTTAAAATATTAGATTTGAACATAATGGTTTCACAACGTCCTCAAGGTGCTTTGTCATTGCATGGAATGGCTTTGTAGTGAATGCAAGCATATTTTGAGCAATCACTGTAAAGCTATATGCCTGTTAGCAGGTTAGAAGTAAATGCATTTTTATATGTACGGTACCTATGTAAAAGCCCACCTTCAATTGAAAGCCATTTGTTAAATGCAAATTTTATTGATGAGATACAGAATTAAATTCTAAATGTATATCTTTTGTCAAATATATTTTCAGATATACATGTACATGTACATGTAGGCCTACACTACAGATTTAATACGGCTTTTAATATACACTTTAAACACAGGAAAATTAAATCGTTATTCATAATATATTATCTGCATATATAATTGATGTGGTCCTTTGCTCACACCAAGGCACACTTTATTTTTTATTTGATATTAGGATTGTTTCAATAATTAATTGCATCATTAATTTGTCAATGTATTATATTTAAAGCCTAAGATTTTTGTAATAATTAAGTAATAATTCTTAAAGTATACATTTCAAAATTTAACCAGCTACTCTAAAAATTCTAATGTAGATTCTCAGAGTATGATTCTATATGTACTACTATTTTGTGTTGAGGAAAATTATTTTTTTGTGTGTGTATTGACGTGGTACATGTCTACTACTTTGCTACTCTGGATGCAAACCATGTTATTTTTATATACAATTGCATCATCGGTTTACGGGAATCTCATTCACACTGCTTATACATGTATTGTTCAATTAAATTTGTGAATGGGGTAATACGCCGAAAATATATGTGGAGGGTGCAAGTGATTAAAGAAACAACATCTGCTAAATGCTCAAAATGTGTGATTTGATGGCACATACGTATATGTAGTTGAGATTACCTGCTTCTTGTTGTTTGATTTGAAGAGAATAGATCAACAGTATAAAGGTTCACAAAATTCTATTGCTGAAATTATACTGTAAACAATTATCTAAATACACAGAGATTTTTGCATTTTAGCATTAGGGTGAAGACATTTGTCTTTATACATAAAGTTTTTACATAAATTAAAAATTTTCGATACTCGCAATTGTTTATTGATAACTTTTATTATTCATTATGCTTTTTACAAACCCTTAATATCCATGGAAAAGCCCATGCATGCTTACTTCAAGGCCTCATATATATAAGATTTTTTATCAAATATATCAGCCTTATTAAACTGGCCATACATGTATATCTGCTCACATTGAAGCCCATCTCCTAATTTGATCAATGTTCATCCTAATATCCAATGGGTGTTAACATGAATGTTTATAGTAAATAGGATGATTTTGTTCTGCATGATGTTTGACATGAATTCTCATATATTCATAGTCTGTAGGAAATGTTCTATGCTAATACTGTAGTATGTAGCAAATAGACATACATGTATAGACATCAGTGAGCCACATTGCTTTGATGCTCAAGATAATCAGCATTACTTAGGACGCATCACAAGTAGCCCCGGGGTGGACCGGGGCTTGAAGCTGGGTTGTGACCACCAGATTCCCTGCTGACCACCCCCAGGACCACCCCCAGGGGTCAATGCCAACACTAATGTAGGTGTACAATCAAGTTTCGGTTGCTGATCTGTTTCAATGGGGAATGGCTCAATATAACATTGAAAATAAATAGTAGGTTGGCTAAACTTGTAATGCTAAAAGCAATTTTTATGTAGATAACTTTCCATTGAATTTTATTTTTTGTGTTATTTTTTTATTTTCTCTACAGTGTCTATGTTCAAATGCATTTTTCTGTATAGTTTAAAAATATATTAAAAAAAAAAAAAAAAAAATAACGTGATTAGATTCTATAAGGCTGCCGACCACTGAGGTGAATGTAAAAAAATTATTCATGAACATTTTTCTACATCTTTCATTCAATATAATAGTATTGTTAGATCAAAGTAGAAACCTAAATTCACAAGTCTACAATGACACCAGTCGACAATGGATCGCTTGTGTTGTGTCATGATACTCTGAACTATATATGGAAATAGCCTCGCACAGCAGCTCAAATATTCACAGATGTTGAATGTACATGTATGTATTGTCAAATGCTGTGGATTGACGGATTCAGTTGCATATCAAGTTTTCTAGAAACGGGCAGGATTCACGCAGGGTGATAGAAACTTTTTAGAAATATGTAAATGGGCTATGGAAGATGGGGTAAAAATCAAGCATCTGTCATGATATGGGTTATGATTGTATTCGTTTACAGTTCCACTCCCAAATATGTTCCTGATGTAACCTTTTGTAGTACTTTTTTAAATAACAATGCTGTAGAGCTGTTATTACACAACACTTATCACACCCTCAAGTGACAGCCTTGACATTTTGTGTTTGTTTTTACACACATTATGCCTTTTATAGTTGAACTAAATGCTCAATATTCAAATCAATTTTGCACAGAGATCAAAGGACCAGGATACTATTAGTGCAGAAATCTGATCGGGTCGTGCAAATTATCCTATGCACTTTTCGGTTTTTGCTTCATTCACCGATTGATTGCATCTTACTGCCTGCTTCTTGTGTAAATCACAACAATACAGTTAATGTGTGTTGAGTAAGAGAGAGGTTTGGGGCCAGTTTATCAGTCCACTTGTAAAGCTAAAGGCTCCCCACGCCGCCACCGCTGCCACTCACTCTGCCTCCCCACCGGACTCAGCCCGTGGCTGTGCTGGTAGTGGTTGGTGCCATGTACAACAGCAGCTTCAACAGCAGCTGCTGTAACAGCAGCAGCAGCACCAGCAGTGGAGCAGGCGGCAGCGTCAGTACATGAGTAGCCCCGTGTGCGTGTCTGCCTCATCACTCCGTGGAAGGATACGCTGGAACGCGAACATAAACACTGTGGCTGCGGCAGCAAGGAGCGGGTGCGGCGACGCGGCATTTCATGAGCTGCAGCCGTGGCTGTTGGTGGCAGTGGTGAAGAAGAAGGGGGTGATTGGTGAGCCGCGGCGGCTCATACACACACCAGACACAGCAGTGATTTGTTCGTCTATCTATGTGGATTTTGAGCTTGATTTCTTCGCGCAACTCACTACTGACTGGGGTGAGTTTTATTATTCACCGGAGGACATCTTTTGTGATGGATGTTGAAGGTTTTGACATACGAGAAGAAAGTTATATGGATGTTGTTGAAATGCTACCATATTGGAGTGAGTTTGTCAACCGGATTGTGATGTACGGTAATGTTTGCAGAGTCACAAATGTGATGAGATGACAGTCCAAAGCTGTTTGATGCTGCAGTTAACTTTTTTGGGCCACATTTAAAAAAAAAAAAATTTTTTGCACTGAAACGGTGCTTTATTGGACTGAGTTTGTAGCCCAGTAGGTTATTATATAGCCTAGCTAGAGATCTTAAAATTTATGTATTCAGATAAATAGTTACTGAAACCAATTAGACTTCCGTTAATTTTTTCTAGTAGGATAAAGCATAAAATCATTAAAAGACAAACATAATTGCATGATTAGATGCTGTGCTTGAGTGTCATCATGAAAAAGATGTCCATATAAAAAGTGCCATTTTGTCATGCCGGGAAAAGCTATTTATTTCATTTGAATTTGAATGGTTGATGATTGCGGAAGTGGCTGTATTGGAACGTGCCATTGCTACAGAAACCATACATCATCGTGTGGTATCAAAACACACCATTTGCATATTTGACAATTAGATATAAAAGCTGCACACTAACAAGGCATGCTGGGAATTACGGAGAGGGAATGCTGGGAATGTTGCGGTGGTGGCAACAAGCTGGATCGTATCTCGCCTTTTCTGTGTACTGCATCCTATCAAACACCAAGCCCGCAAAAATGGGCTGTGTTTATCACAAATTGCTGCCTCAGAGTGAACTACAACAAGCAGACACCTTTTTTCAAAGGCCATAGATTTAGTCTTGAAAAATCCGTGCGGGGACCGACTTTTTGGACAAGCGAGGAGCAGCAGACAATTGAATCAGGACGGTTTATGACAGGAGCAGATGATAACGTTATAATAATCGCTCGTGAGGAAGATTTTGCTGGATTATTTGGCGGTTGTTTGGTCAGATGAGGAGAATATGTGCAAATGAAATGTGTTCAAACATGTCAAACGATGCCTGAAAAAGTTTTTGAAAAGGTAAATAGTATTTTGATATTTTTAATGTCATTTTCATTTGGAGAAATATTCACTTAGTTTGTTTTAACATCTGCGTGAAGATGGTATGTTGTGGCTAAATTTGATGTGTTATTGTTGTGTTAAATTTTATTTGAGGATGTGGTCCACTGGATACCAGTTTGGATACAACAATCCAATATTTTAATATTTTTGTTTATGGTCATTGATGGATGGAGAATGTTGTTCTGGAGTATATGAGTTTGTATTCATTGTATTCATTTAAAAAGTGTTTATCTGTGATGAAAACTGTTGTACTTTAATAAAGTAATGGATAATGCGTCCATGTTCAAGAGACAGTTACGATCAAGTTATAATCAGTATTGAAAGTGACTTCGAAGGATATGGATTGTTTGCAGTTTTTACCTCAACATGGGATAACCCAAGTCTGTTTTTCCGTTACAGTTGGCCTTAGCTTCAGATGAAAAAACTATAATCTTTGAATTGTGGTAAACCCACTTTAACATGTCTTTTCAGAGTCTTGCATACAAGATCGGAACAGTAATAAAGTATAGAAACTGAAGGTACAAAGATAATAGTCACAGTCTGGATTTAACATGTCCATGAATTGAATTAGGTCATGGTTACAATTAAAAACTGAGGTAAAAATATATGAATACCAGTAAGCAGATGATAGTAGCTTGGTATCAACCATAGCCTTCAACATAGAATTAAAAGCAATGAATTTTATGTTAAGCATTCTTTATATGATGTTTGCCTTGTCATATCCACAAAGTATTTGGTTTAGTGTGGTAAGTTGGTCATGAAGTGTTGTTAAGAATCTTGATTGTATCATCACAATTGTGCAACTATTTCAGTAAGTCAGTATTTTTAGGATAAGGATACGAGATTTTAAAAAAGGCTGGATCAGTCGCAGATCTAGACATATTTGGTGGATGGGGATCTGAGCTAGGGTACGTGCTGCAGTTTTGATGCATAATGCGATTTCCTTTGAAACAAATCCTGAACATGCCACTAAAGAGTTATAACTCTATACTGTTTGTGTTGTACCGCATTAAGTAGGAAGGTGTTATGATATTAAGATTTCCCACCGGCCCTGGGCTAATAGAATTGAGCCATGGCTGGCTGATTTTGAGGTTTATGCAAGGCAGACTGTTACAATGCGGAATTTCTGAAAGCTATGGTAACATGATTTAGTACTGGCCATTATTTTGCCAGGGTTGGCTGTGTTTCATGTTTACCAGTGGTCCAGGAGTAAATTTTCATGAGCGTCATGCAAGTATAAAGTACCACTAGTAAATAGTGTATAAGTGGGCTAATCTACGCAGCTAATTTATAGCACTGATTGCTGAAGACCACCTAAAATGGACTCATTTCAATTGAATGTCTTCCATTGAGGAAAATAGTATACAGAGGCATTTGAAAATATCTGAGTACAGGAAATTACATAAACAAATTCAAATGGGTGGATGTGACATTAGCCTTTCATTCAGTTTTAGTAAGCAATTAGCATTTTGATGAAGTTGTGTAGAATGACTTTATAGATTTGGACAAAATGAAGGCCTCCCAGTGATGTGATATGGTATTTTATCATGTCTCTACAAGATCTTAAGTGAGGTCTTTGGGTGTAAAGTGATAATGTAATGTTTGGAATTGGACTGCAAAACAAATGCAGTTTTTGTTCAATGGCGAGTGAGAGAGAGAGAGATAGAGAGACGTTTAGAATATGAATTCAATGAATATATGGTGAAAGTATATAATACTGGTAGTCTGCCATGCATCATGATAATATTTCTGATCCACTGTGATTTCACCAAACAAGTTTATCAGATTATCAGAGATAACTGCTAAAATGTCAAATGTAATTGATTCCTTGTAACCCTTGCTTGATACCTGAGTGCATTGGGTCTGAAAAGCTGTTTGTATATTCTCCCTTGAATAACAACACTTACCCACCCTATTTCCCAGCTACTACATCGAACTGAACCTGCCACTTGACATTACAGTTAGTTGAAAATTCATAGTGGGAACCAGTGTTATTATAGTGTTCCAATATTCATGCTGCAGTGACACATCAAGTATTTTATAGTAGTAATGCCATGTATATACACGTCTGAAGTAACCATGGTAGACGAGGCAATAAATGTGTGTAAGACTGAGGTTATGTAGTGTATGCACACCACCCTGCTTGCCTCATAAAATGCTGTTTGCCAAAGTCGTAAAAGCCCACAATATCCGTGCATTATCAGAGCCATTGAAAAAGAGAATGATAACACTATTGTAAACACTGATCATGGCCCCCAATGGGTAAGAAAATATGGATCGTGACTATTGCTGTTGTAATACACGTTTGTGGTGTGATAGCGCGTGTTTTTGCATGGGTATGTCAAGGGTGTATTGGTATGTAAATGTTAGCATCCAATATGTAAATTTCGTTTGATTTTTTGTGATTGACATGGTCAGAATCTGCATCCAATGACGCATGGATCATACATAGATATCAAACCTGATGTAGGGCCTTCCCAGTGCATTTACTCTTCATAACTTTGATGACCAAACAAATTAGACTGGCTTATAGGTTTTGAAATACATGTAGTAGTTTTAGGATAGCTGATGAGTGCATCACTGTATTTGGGAACGGATTAAAACGTTTGACTTTTTAGTACTTCAGTTCAAAGCATTTGCCTAAAACACAGTTAATGTTTATTCATTAACATGATCAAGGAATTAGAGGTTGATAATGATTGAGGTTAGTTTTTGGAACTTTTAACATCTATACATAGAAAAAAGGCGTTTTGTCATGTTGAATCTTTTTTCTCATTTTTAAGTTGTATTCAGTTCTCAGAGCTTCTGTTGGATTTTGATAATCAATTGGACATTTCAACTCAAACTTGAAAAGAGTAAACACAACATATGAGTGATCTGAAATTTTCAGTTTCTGAGGTATTTTATATGTAAGGCGAGGCGAGGTTTGAAATAATTGATGTTGTCTGAATTTGAGATAAATACTCCTAATTGTATTTACATTTCACCATAAATAAATGAGTATAGACAATTTCTATCACAACAACAGGAATACATGGAGTAACTCAAACAAGGTGTCAAATGCACAAGCACGATGCTGTAGTGGCACATGGGGTAATAACTCTGAATAGGGCTTTATATTTTTAGCAGGGAACAAATCAAACTGATGCCGTGCTCTGATTGCCGACGAACCCCTTGAGGTCCACCAAGTAATGAGAGCAATTAATCGTGTCTGGCGGGCTTTCGGCGGGCAACAGACAATGGATGTGTGGCAATAGCAACAATATTTGTCATTATAAACACCACTTTTCATTACTAGTATATTCGTAGTCATCTTGCATCATGCAGATCTGTTTTAAAATGAAAAATAAATGTCGTTAAATTTCTGAGTTTTGAAAAGATTCACCACCACAATTGAAAAGCGATTAAGGCAATATGTAAAGAATATGTTTTTAAAATTTTATGTGCAGCATTTCAAAGTAACAAATTCAACAGTTTGATGTTATGACATTCAGCTGTGAATCTTATTTGAAGATATTTAATGACTGCACATGCGTTTTGTTATGTACACAATACATCTTTTCAGTTTTCGTGTCATTAAATCAATTGCTCTTCTACTAGTAACAGCCTGCAGCTCGTATATATGCAGTAAAAGTGAAATATTTATTTGAACAGATTCATAAGAAAAGGTCATACAAATTTGCCCTACAAGCTACATATCTACTAGTGCCCGGTCGATTAATCGCATATACCTGTATACATGTATCATAGCTCAGTAATCTATCGTCCATTTTTGATGGCCTATGATACTGTAGAATCTGTTTCAATCATTGAACCTTATTCTTTGGGGTAAAGTCCTTTGAATTGTTCCTATTAATGAAACTGAACAAGGAAAAATTGCTGCTAATTCCTTGGACACTATTTTGTGATGAAAAACTTGCCCAGTTTGTATTGTTGTTTATCAAGCATTGTTACACGTTATTAAAAACAACCCTAGATATGGACTACAGCGTGCTCATGAAAACAGTTTTATGCATTTATTTTTCCCTTTTTGCACAAATGGCAATTTTAATTTTTATAATTGAAATAATTGAGCAGTCCTTCAAATGGCGTTGTAATGCCTGCAACTTGAGATTAGAATATAATATGGTAAATACTAATAGTAGGGGAGAATTTTTCCATTGAAAAGGTATTTAGTTAATTGGAGATGCATCATCTTTTACTTGTGACATTCTACTAAATGAAAAAGTTGAAAAAAATATAAGAATTTAGAATTGTGTATTTTCTGTTCTCTCGTGGTGAAACCTGAATATAGTGTTTGTATGTTGTTCCTCCGCTCTCTTTGTGCTGTACTTTTAGCTATTAGCAGGAACAGATCTAGTTTCATTGCATTATTACATTCAGGTGTGGTTCGCATTTAATTATTGTATTAAAGCAGCTAGTCAAAAACCGTGTTGAGTTACCACACCCAGAGTAAAATGCCATAGCGTTGATTGTGCCATGTGATAGTTGAAAAGAAGAATGTGAAGTTGGTAGAGTGCGACCACATTTAGAAACTGTAACTGTTGAGGCCCCAGCTTTCCCATTTGTTATACATGTATGAGCTTCATAGTCTACATGTACTTTCAACATTCTCAATTGACTTAACATCTACATTGGTACAATATGTTTCTCCACACCCTGCGGAGCATACAGCACATTGCAACTGTAGTCCAAGCATGCTTATCACTTAAATTTTGTTTCACTCGCCTGACCTGTGTCTTTTTAACGTGTAGATACGATAGATTAGTGTGCATTGCACTGTTTATGGTTGAGTTTGTTCAGCAACCAATAAAATGTCAATGTACTAGACTTAAACTAACATGTGGAGAGTTTTCACTTGTACAGAGGCTAACAGCCTCTATGCCTATGCTTAAGTGAAAAAACCCTGGTATGGTCAAATATTTTGGTTGACATAGACAGATCCCTGAATATCATCTTGCTAGGCTGAGACATTTGGACAGGGGCTGTTTCTGAGTGCATATTTTTAAATGATATTCTGGGCCTTGACAAAGGCTACTAAGAACCATTAACTTTTTTCCTAGTTTTTCGACAGATTGTGATGATCATGCATAGTTATTTGATTAGTAATTATCGTTGAGTTTAATTCAAGTATGTGTAGACTGGGCACCCAAGCGACACACTCTGATTGAGGAATAATTAGGACCTGCTCAAACAAACTCAGGATTTGATTGATTGATTGTTTCCATTTAGCCACTAGCAGAATTTTAATCTCACAAGACAAATGTTTGATTAGACTGTCTCAGTGTAGGGCATCTTGGTTTATTAGTGCTTCAAATACTTTGCAAGAAGACAGATTAGATATCTTACCGAGCATGTGTTATACCAGTCAATACACCAATACACATGATGGGGCTATGAAGATGGTGTTTTTTCAGGTAGTTTTTGTCTCTTAAGTTTCACTTTCAACATGATCAGCTATATGGTTCAACAAACAGCGGTGTCTGCTGTTTGTATAGTTAATTCTCTTTACATCTTTCCCTACACATCATTAACATTAGCCACGAAAACACTAAACATTTACTTAATTAACTGCAGAAGTGGTGTATTGTGTGCTAGAATATCATATTACAAATGTTAAAAGTTGATAACATTTTTGTTCTGTTGGTCCAAACTGGATACTAACACAGTGGGTGCATGTACTAACATGCAGATATATTATCATGTCGCTGTTATGCGATAATTAGGGTAATAATTTAATTATTAATACTAATTGCAATTCCATGTAAAACTGAATAGAGATCATCACATATCAGTACTTTGTAAATCTTTGAATCTATGAAATGAAAGAAGAAATACTGTAATTGAAAACAATGTCAGTAAATATAGCAAAATGAATAAGTAATGATGTAAGTAGTATATATTGTACATTTTGTATTGACAGGTAATAAATAAATGATATATAAAGAAAAATATGGATACAATAAAGATGTAATAATTTTGAGAAATTTATTTGGTTTGCACTTGGCAATCAAGAATGTTTTATGCAAGAATAACGAAAAACTGCTATGTATGCTTACTGAGTACAGCAAAACAATAATTACAGTATTGACATTACTAATTATCAATTTAAGGACTTCCCATTCCTATATTGCCCATGTATTTGTTTAAAGTGCTTAGCACATATAGTATGACCAATATCAAACTTGTGGAGTTTTCAAATAAATTGTATCGTGACAAGTGAAAACTTTCCATGATGTAGGATTGACGAGCATGAAGAAGGTGTTGCTATCTGGGTCTTGCAGCATCAGCCTCTGAGATTTTAGCCCCAGACAAATTGAATGAAGAATCCATTTTGTCGAACGAGGAGAAAGCTTTTTGTTGTTAGACACAAACCGCTCAAGTGAAATGTATTCTCAGTTAAATTTCTATTTTCGATTCCACAAAGAGGGGCTGTAAAAACAATCATAGTTTTTTATGATACAAAGTTGATTAATGGGCAACAAAGACGTGTAGTATGTTTATAAATTTTATAGCCGTTTGATTAGATTAGTGGTTATTGATATAGCGTGTATTGTGAAAAGCCATTATTAAAGAGGCTCATTTGTGGAAATGTATGTGGCTTTAATTCTGGAAAGAAGAAAACAAAACTGTAAAATTGAGAGAATTCTGAAAATGTATATTAGTCATTTGAGGCGTTGTAGAAACTCACCAATCTATCATAAAAGAATGCAATTGAAGAAAGGTAGACAATTTTAAATGGAAAAAAGGCTGGTTTGGCATTGCAGCCATTGCATATTTGTTATTTGGTGTGGGCACCACACTGGCCATCCATTACACCTGCCAGAATGGACTGCTTCACGAATGATGAATGGTAAAATAGGATGAAGGAAGCATCACTTTCATTGGCCAGAATTCACAGA